>JAQFVV010000265.1:0-669240 GCA_028023455.1 Epiperipatus broadwayi | reverse complement strand
TACGTAATGAAAAGAACAAAAAGTAATGATTAAAAAGAAAAACCAAATGGACCTAAAATACATTGGACAAGAAAAATAACAGGCAGAAAGTAAAAAGTAAAATTTGTATAAACCATTCACATTTATAGTAGATAACTTTATAAATCAGTCTAATGTAAATAATTCATATTTCAAAACTACTCATTAACCTTGCCCTTAAAAAACTGGAGGAAACCAAGAGAATCTTCATAGATAAATATATAAAATTTCTAGTGACTTGGTTTTTCAGAATAGCCCCCTCTAATTAGTAAGAGCAAGAATTATCTTAAATTCTACAAAACTAAAATCGAAGGTTCAATTTCCATGCTAGTACTTTCACTGGTAAGGCCAGCAACATTTGAAGAAGAGATGAGTAAAAAGAGCACTCAAAATGTTGTAATAAATTAATCTGTATGCTTTGCTAACAGTTGAATGTATTTAAAAGTTTAAATAAAGTTAGATATCTTTTAAAAATATTTCATAATTATTAACAGATGATGGAAATAGTTCAATATATAATTACAGGTAAAATCCCTATCATCACAAATTTTCAGATAAACATTTCCTGTTTTCAAGTCAATATGTATAATGCTTGGGACTGTTTTTGTTTCTCCAGAATAGTCTAAAGACTTATTTGAATTGAAACACCTAATGTAGTAAGGAATTTGACTGCAATGGTATGTTGACTAGATATTTTGAGGTTTTATTAATCAACTATCTGGCTGGGGGATTTAACTATTAATGGGATGTTGTTTATACATGTATATCATATTTTGAAATTCTGAAAAAGCTAAAATCAGTAACTTTTCCTAAATTCATTTATTTTTGTTTTTATAGAATATTTGCTTATCAATAGTTGTTCTTTATTAAAATTAAAACTGCAAAATTTTTATATGTTCATTCATCACCTGTGTTATTCACCTCCAAATCATAAGTCTTTGACTTAGTAAATGAGACTTATGCAAAGCATTACAATCAGAATGGCATTGCTTTGGGTGAGATGAAAATCTATCAGAAGATAAGTCTGTTTTATAGCAGTCAAGATAATTTCAGGTCTAATGGTGTATATTAAAATCACTGTTATTAAAAAGCTAGTAATTGTATTTGAGTTGACCGAATGCCAGACAATTGATTCTCCCTCCCCCAACACAAATATTAATTTCTTGAATATTTAGCACTGCACATCATGCTCTTGATTGAATGCCTCCAGTAGTTAAGTGACCAAATTTATACTTAAATAAAATTGGAGTGAATAAGGCATGGGCATTCACTATTTCATCCTAGCTCAGATTAATAAAAAATGATCAATGGTCAAAGATTTTCTTTGTCTGTTTTCTTTTTTTCTCCTGAAAATTTTTTAAAATTATTTGTTCCCTGATTGTTCTTAATTAAGATATGAGCATTGAAAGTCAGAAATCCAATGCACACAGTAATTGTTTTTACTATAAAGTGCTATTAAAATGGTTTAGTATCTTTGGACTTCTCCATAGAATTTCATTTATAACTTGTACTGCAGCTACACCTGAATTTTGTGACTGGGCAATTATGTAGCCTACAACTATTGTAACTGTCCAATTTTTGTATTCTTGAACCTAAATATTTAAATTATTTGACTAATCTCATAAAAATAAAAATTACAAACATTCTCAAATTGCATTAGGGAAGGGGGAAGCATAATTTGTGATTCATTTTAAAGATAATAATATACAAAATAAAACTCTAATTTCATTCATATCTAATTATGTACCAATAAAGGCTAAATACCTAAACATTTAATAACCTCTTAATTCTTATGATATTTAAGATAATTTAGAGTTGAACCTAACAATATGAAAAATTAGGTAAAAATATTATTCATTAGTAACTCTTTTGTTCAAATTAATGATACGAAAACAGATATAGAAAGTATCTTTCATATTAGGAACAAAGAAATTATAATTCTTTAACATACCACTCAAAAGAAAATTACTTCTTATATTTATTTATATTCATTAATTATAAAATTGTTAATTATAAAGCACCCATTACATTAAATATTAGAAATATACTTCAAATAATATATATAAACATGCTTTATAAAAATGTTTTCAATTTAATAATTCAAGGAAATTACTTTAATATGTTGACTTTCCCAGTATCATTATCTAATCTAATTGTTGCTGTTGCATTTTTATAAATATTCTTTAAAATATGACAATATCTTGGATCTATACCTCAACGATATCTCTAGAATTGTCATTATGATGTATTATAGCATTTGTGATCAAACAGAAAACAGTGGCAAACTTAAAGGAGATAATAAATATACTTGAATTTATTTACTGGTTAGAATCTCTACAAATTTTCTAATATAATGTTTGTGAGTAGTTAGGTGGTTTAATGAATCTATAAATGAATTTCTAAATAGACAAATTTTAATATATATCACCCAACAGAGACACTTAAATATTTACCAATTTCCGATCAATATCAACTAATAAACTATAATTTACTTTGATTAATCGTTAAGATTTGATTTAATGCAAGAAATTGTCTACACTCAGGAGGTTACAAATTTCTTGTCATCCTATTAATTGAAAGGAAACCCTTTGATTCCTCTTGGAGGCCTTAAAGAAACTGAGCAAGGCAAATTTTTAATGTCCACTCCATATGTTCTTGTCATTTGCAGCTGTTATCACTATGTGAAGAGCACACGTATATAAACATGGATGGGCTGCTCACCAACACACATTAGCCAGCGCTGATCAGAGGTTATTGGATTTTTACCTCTGAGTTTAAGATTCAAAAAAACACCATGGACTTTCTTCTCAGTTGCCTGATAAGGCAGAATGAATGCTTGTGTAAATGATAATGGAAAAATGCCAATATATATATACAGTTATGACAGACAAAAATAAATCATGGCCCTTATTCCCAGGAGACTAAAGTCACCAACCAAGGTAGATCGTGGCCGAAGGCAGAGGCTGCACAGAATCCCCTGATTGTGGACACAGGCTGCCATTTGATGATGCCTTTTTTATTTAGGCACTTACAACAGCAGATCACTTTCAAGTGAAGAAAGATTGCAAGAGTTAGAAGAAAAACTGTCTTATATTAAATGGGATATTATTGGACTTTGTGAAGTTAGAAGAAAAGGCGAAGAGACAATTGTTTTAAAAAGTGAACATGTACTCTATTATAAAGGCACAAATATTGGAAATACAAGTGGAGTAATATTCATTATAAATAAAAAGTAGAAGAACAACATTGTGGAGATTGATGGTGTATCGGACAGAGTGGCAAGATTAGTTATACAACTTAATAGCAGATACCAAATGCAGATAATTCAGGTTTATGCCCCAACAAGTTCTCAAAGTGATGAAGTAGTAGAAGATTTTTATATGGATGCACAAAAGGCTTTTGGTCAGAGTTAACAACATTTTAAAATTGTTATGGGAGACTTTAATGCTAGAATTGGTAAACAAATGAAAGATGAAAGTGCTGGAGGTAATTTTGGTCATGTTAATAGAAATGAGAGAGGACAGAGACTTGTGGAGTTTGCAGGAAAAGGAAAACTTTATATTATGAATTATTTTGAGAAAAATTTTAAAAGGAAATGGACATGGAAGCATCCAAATGAAAATACAGCAGAATTGGATTATATTTTGACTAACAGAAAATACATATTTCAAGATTGTAATGTTCTTAATAAATTTAACAGAGGAAGTGATCATCGATTAGTAAGATGTGAAATACATGTTAATGCAAAACTAGAGAGACAAAAATTATTAAGAAAAACAATATTTACAGTTGATAATCCTAATTTTCAGAAACATTCTAATGAATTTAAATTAGAACTTACAAATAATTTTCAAGTATTAGTAGATTTTGAACATGATTCAGATTTGAATGAAATTAATATGAAAACAACTGATACACTTTTAAAAACTGCAACAAAAATAGCTGGTTGAAAAAAGCAGCACTTGACCAATAACATTTCTACTGAGACTAAAGAATTTATGAAAAAAAGAAGGAATATGAATATATACAAAAATGATGCATTAAAAAGGATTGAATATCTCAAATTTTGTAAAATGTTGCAGAAAAGATTTGAAAACGATATAAGAAAGTATAACTGTGAACTAGCAAGGAAAGCAGCAGAAGGGAATGAAAGTCTCAAAAGTGTAAAACAACATTTTGGTATTGGTAGGAAATTCATATCTGCAATAAAAAAAGCTGGAATTATTACTAAAAAGAGAGATGACATCATGAAATGGATAGAAGACTTTTATAAAGAATTATATAGTAAATAGTAAACAGAGCAAAACTCTCCATACAGTATTGCCACCTGTGCTAAACAGAGTAATCAATGGATGCCAGAAGGCTTGTGCATAAAATCCCTATCTAATGCCTACTCATCCAATATCCCCAGACTAGTTTCTGGCTTGTGGCCTTCGTCAGTGAGGAGCTTTGGATCTGAGAGCACTGCATCTAGATCTTAGGATCTAATGAAACCCTCTAGCAACCACCTTTTATCTCTACTTAACTACAAAACTATGAGATTGAAATTGAAAACACAAAAAATATTTTCAATCTAAGCTCAATAGCTTATATAGTCATATGGGTCTGAACTCAGTTCAGCACCCATACATTTGGTGTCTTTGGCTCTTTTACAACCATAAGCCACCACTATCCTATTAGGCAGGAGGATTGGTGTTAAACCGATTAAGCATCACATGATCATATATAGGAAATGTGATCATGTGATGAATTATATAGTAATAAAAGAAGAAATACCTCCTATATCTATGACATCTTCTGAATTACCCAGAATTTTAAATGAAGAAGTGAGACATGCAATTAAATATATGAAGAACGAAAAGATTCCAGATTCCAGGTAATAGTAGAATTATAATTGATATATTAAAAGAAGCAGGGGAAAAAATAGAATTTTTTTTTGCAATGTTATATACCAAATGTCTAAATGATAAAGATGTACTAGATGATTGGAAGAATGCAGTATTAATATTATATTAAAAAAGGTGATAAAGAGGATATTAGAAATTACAGACCTATCAGCCTTTATCAGTTACATACAGATTTTTTACCAAGATAGTTACAACTCGTCTACAGAGAACATTGGATTTCCCCCAACCAAGATAAGCTGGATTTAAAAGTGGTTTTAGTACAGGAGATCATATCCAGGTATTGAGAGAAGTTATAGAAATGACAAATGAATATGAGTTGCCATTATGTTTTGGATTTGTAGACTATGAAATAGCATTTGAATCTATAAACTTTTCTTTAGTGATTAAAGCATTGGATCATCAAGGTATAGACCCAAGATATTGTCAAATTTTAAAGAATATTTATAAAAATGCAACAGCAACAATTAGATTAGATAATGATACTGGGAAAGTCAACATTGAGAAGAGTGTAAGACAGGGTGACTCCATATCTCCAAAACTTTTTACAGCAGTGCTGCAAGAAATATTTTGTGGATTAAAATGGGAAGCTATAGGAGTGAAAGTAAATGGAGATTATTTAAGTCATTTAGATTTTGCAGATGATGTAGTTGTTTTTGCAACTTATGCTTCAGAGCTGCAGGAAATGTTGCAGGAGTTATCAGATGAAAGTAGGACTAAAGATAAATGTTAAAAGACTAAAGTAAAGTTTAATGGATTTTCTCAAAATATGACAATAAAGATTGATTATGATGAATTAGAAGAAGTTAACAGTTACAAACAACTTTGTCAGATTATTAATACATATGGAAACATAATGGATGAAATTAATCATAGGATTAAACTTGGTTGGAGTGCTTTTGGTAGAAATAACTTGATACTAAAAGGAAATATATCTACGTGTCTGTAAAGGAAGATTTTTAATAAATGTGTTTTACCTGTTCTTACTTATGTATCAATAATGAAAGAAAGAAACAGTGCACTGGCAAAGACAGTACTATCAGGCTTCTGAATTTTAGGCTATTAAGATCATATATAATTTTCAATGATTATCCAATTTTGACAGGCAATGTCTTCCAAATTATTTATGAGGACGAATAGTTTTAATTTTAACAGTATACAAGCCTAACACGAGCATCAGTTTTGAAAGAAACTTTTTAAATTCCAACCATCAATAAAGATATTAAATGTATATATATTTTGCTCTAAATCTTTTTTTTTCTGACTCTTACTTTTCTCATACGGCACATATTAAACCTATTATTTTGAAATTTCCTTGTGAGTATATGATATTTTTAGTTATTAAAATGATTCTAAAATTTTAAATACAATTTCAATAAATATTTATGCCTTTAATTAATAAACATATCTTCGAATTATTGCTCGCGAGTAACAAGCACACGGTATTTCCAGCACGCAAATAACACTTTATTTTTCGAAATAGTAATCTATAAACCGAAATATAATTTATATTACTTTAAAATTTATTGAAAATATTAATTGAAAGTGTAAAAAAAAAAGTTTTACAAACAATAATCTTTTAAAATAATATATTTTTGAACGATATACTGCCGTAGGGAAAAAAATTAGCAGAAAATCACGTTTTGTTTTATTTACAAAAAAAAAAAAAAAACCACTTTTAGAGTAAATAATTAAAAAAACAGATCGCTTTTTACAAAGTCATACTTTAAAAATACATCGATTCATGAAGTGGTGAAATAGAATGTAAAATTATTACGTTTGACCGTATATTTAAATAGTTATGACTTTATAAATTATTCACCCCTGTACATTATAGGCCCTGAATGTTTTAAGTACTATGTTCATAAACGTTAGCAATGAGGCATTTAGAGGTTGCTGTTTTTACCGTGTGTAACGTGGAGAAACAGCGCCGCGTAGTGGGCTAGAATCTTGATAGTTTCTGATAGCAGACGACACATAAGCTCGATGTGTTTACGGCAATCAGCGCCACCTAGGTTCTTGGTAGCAGACGACGCAAGCTGCCAGCCAGCTTGTGGAAAGTTCCTGTGCGTACGCATGGTGAACAGCGCCACCTATCGGCAGAAAAAGCGTCGTCTGCTTTTGAGGCCCCTACCCTGTATGTTCTGTGTGAAAACACAGAAACAGCGCCTCTCGGCGACAGTACAGTCTGCAAACCACGACCGATTTTTAAAAATATTTAAATATATTTAATTAAAATAAAGAGAAAAAATAAAAAAAAAAAAAAAAAATGTAGAAATATAGGGAGGGAAAAATGATGTAAAAAACAGAAGAGAAAAAAAAAAAAAAAGATAATCATAAAAATCTAAGATAAATAAACAAGTATAAATATTCCAGCATCAATTGAAGAACTCACTCAAAAGATGCTTTTAGAAGAAGCAGCAATGCTTATGCATGCTATTAACAGCAGCAAACTCCCCATACAGTAGTGTCATCTAGTGCAAGCTATAATAATCAATGGATGCTTTATAATGTTTTGGTGGTTTTATACCAATCATGTCCATAGGATGACAGTGACTGTGGTTTTTAAAAAATCAAAGACAACAAAATGTATAGATACTGAACTGAGTTCAGATCTGTATGACTATGCAAGCATATTATCTTGGATTGAAAACATTATTATGTTTTCATTTTGGATCCATAGCTAAAAAATTGCAACTGGAGGATTACATTAGATCCAAAAATTTAGTGCAGTGCTCTCAGATCCGAGGCTTTCCATTAATGAAAGCCACAAGCTAGAAACTAGTCTGGGGATATTGGATGAGTAGGTACTAGATAATTATTTATGCCCAAACCATCCATTGATTACTGTGGCTTGCACTGAATGTCACTATTGTAGGGGAAAAAATGCTACCATTTTTTTTTTAAAAAAGGGTAATTGAGATATCAGCAACCAATGTCAAATATTACTCCTGTTGAGATGGAAACTATTAAATCTTTTAAATTATAAAAATTTACAATTATTCTATTTTCTGACAAAGGCAATACTGTAGTTCTAACGTATATTACTGATTATGACAAAAGACCTGCATGTTTTAATTATCCTTAATGCTTTAATACAATGGCAGAGTGTCATGATCTGGATAATAAAGGTCCCAGATCAATTTCAGTTCTGGTAGTTTCAGCATCCAAACATTTTATAAACTCCCAAGCATTTGACAATATATATATACATTATAGCAAATGAATAAGAAAGATTCTCACAGCAGGCCAATACACAAAAGTCATGAAAATTTTTTCACAGAAGCAAAGTTACAAATTATTACATTGAAATCATCTCGAGTATTAAATAAACAATGTATTAAAAAATAACAATTACTTCAGGAGTAATATTACATGCATCATTTACACACTTGTATACAGAATTTGTCTTCATATTTATCAGCAATTTCACAACTAAGATGACTTCAGAAATAATATTACATGCATCATTCATGCACTTATATACAGAATTTTTCTCCATGTATATCAGAAATTTTACAACCAAGATGACTTCAGGAAAATATTACATGCATTATTCATGCATTTATATACAGATTTTTTCCCCATGTATATCAGCAATTTCACAACCCCCATCCATTTCCATAAATTTTGTAGGAAGTGAAATTGAGATGGTTTTCATTTATAAGCCTTTCAATATTTTATATCATCATTTAAAATTAATAGGGGCTTCAGCTATTGAGGATGACAATAGAAAATCAGTATATCATCAGTTGATTTTCTCAAAGGTAAAATTCTGGATTAAATAAAAAATCTCACATTCTCAAAATTTGCAGCAGCTTGTGATGGAGATGAATCTTTCTCATATCCAACCCCTCTTTTATTACTTCTAAGATGCTATATGTCCTTATTTAACATTTGTTCACAGTTAAGTTATTAATTGTATACATTATGGCTGATGATAATAAAGGGAATGGATATAATGGTAATTTTCTGTTAATGTCAAAGATAAAACATTTGTAATCTGGAGAAAAAGAGACTGAAAACACAATACATGAGTAAGAGAACAAACGGGTGTTACTGACATCATTGAAAGAATTAAGACTGAAGTGGAGTTAAGTTAGACATATTGCAAAAAGAGATGATAATAAATGGACAGTTGAAATCTTAAACTGAATTAGAAGAGATTGTAAAAGACCTAGAAAGAGACCACATATAAGATGGATGGATGAAATAAGAAAGTGTGTGAGGGTGATGTGGAGAAGAGAGGCTAAAGATGAGAGAATATGGATTGAATTTAGAGACCTTGATCATGCAATGGATTGATAATGGTTGATGATGATTTGTGATACATGGATTGATTTGTTTAGTCATTGCAGAACTCAGTTCTAATGCATTATTATGTCTTATCTTTTATTTTTCTTCTAGTGTTCAAAAGATTCTACTCATTTGAGAGTATCTAGTGATGATGATGATGATGTCATTACTAATAACATTAGTTGCTTTTACTATGGCAATCACTAAATCACTGCAACGTATCTCTTATTACCTACTATACAAACGATCGGTTATAAAAAAATTATCGTCGTTTGACATATAAAAACAGTGAAAGAGAAAAAAAATGTTATGAATTTAATTTACTAGAGGGCAGAGTTATCGCGCATATGTCTAGTTAGTAGAAAACAAATTTGTCATTTGAAACACTTTGAAATAGTTTCTAATTTCAACATCAACGGAAACTACTTTTTTTAAGGGTCAAATTAAAAAAAGCAAAAAGATTAGTTATTTTTAATATTCATGTTTATTTTCTCTTTTTTAAGTATATGTGTTTTTTTTTCTTAAAATATTTGTTGCGTCTGGTGAACAGATACAAAGAAAATTTATGTATAATTTATTAAATGTCAACGAAAATAAATATAACACCAATTGTTTAGGCAGAACCGCATTAAAATACTTTTAGGTCCTAGGCACCCGTGCATTAGACTCTCTACTTTTTCTCTTATATACAACTAGAGATAGAAAGGCACCACTCAAACTTTCTTAACGATCTCGGTTATATTTTTTATGCATTTTTTTATTTCAATTTATGTTAGCTTATTCTTTATTTATTCTGTCCTGTGGTTATAATAAAGTTCATTGCAAACGAACAACAATCAAAAATTATTATAAGTTGACTAGGATTCAAATAGTTAGTTTCAATAATTATTTAATATACAATTTTTATTTTTAAAAAGTTCTGTTTAGAATTTTTATCGATGATGTCTTTATTTTCATTTTTTTTTCTTCCCAATTGCAGAATGTTTATATATTTTTTGCTGATTGTGTTTTCGTAAGCCCTGAGCACAATGCCTAATGTATAAAGGGTCCTGAATTTGGGTTTTTAAAAGTTGGTATCACAAGCAAGTCTAACATTACAAATTATTTAATTTATAAGTTTGCCAAAACTAAGTTTTGCTAGAAGTGAAGTAAACAAAGGCAAAACTCTCCACTTAGTAGTGCCACCCTGTGCCAAACAGAGTAATCAGTGGATGCCAGAAGGCTTGTGCATAAAATCCCTATCTAGTGCCTACTCATCCAATATCCCCAGACTAGTTTCTGGCTTGTGGCCATCATCAGTGAGGAGCCTTGGATCTGGCATCCATTGATTACTCTGTTTGGCACAGGGTGGCACTACTGTATGGAGAGTTTTACCTTTGTTTACAACAATTATGTGCTATTATAGGGATGGTGATCATGTGATGTTTAGAAGTGAAGTAAAAAGCCCATTCATTATCACCCACCACATTATTTCGTGATGAATTTATGGTTGTTACTTTTTTTAATTATGTAGTTAAGCATTTGTTGTCATGCTATTTCTCACTAAATATATGCATTTGGTTTACCAGTGTAACATGGAATTGCCAATTTGGAGAAGTACTCTTGTATATTTGGCTGTCAGAGATTTCCACTTAAAAAATAGATTTACATCTTCTTATTATCATTGTCTCGATAATTTTCTAGTTGCTTTGTGTCTGGAAAGAAAAGTGATTGGTTAAAGATTTGATTTTAATTTTTTTCTCTCAATTTTGTAATTGACTGAAGATCAATTTGTTAGTTCAATAACCTAAATATATTGATACTTTTTACAAGTTAAACTGTACAAAAAAATGTGGCTGGAGAGAATTACTTTGTTTAAATTATATTTAACTTAGCAACTGAAAAAGAAGTTTCCTACTAATTAGAAATAGTTGGCTTCTTGGCATGTCTTGAAGAATACCAAATTTATAATGCATACCCCATACAGTCTTGTATTTACAATTTTTGCTAAGACTTTAATGTTTACATGGTGAATGATCATGAGAAAATGTGTATTGTCAAGTAGAATTCAAGAAGTACTGTGGTCATGAAAGCTGTTGTGAAGTCGATATCAATATAGCAATAGCAACCAACTTGTGCAAAACAAGACTTTGTGCTTATTCATTATATTTAAGAAATTATTTCAAATATTATTTTGAATAAATAATAGAAAAAGATAAAATCTATAACAGCTCTCATTCTACTACCATCTATTGTAAAATAAAGTAATTAGTAATTATCAGAGCCATATAAAATTCCTATCTTTACCATTTAAACCCTCATCATCAGATCACTTTTTCCAATATTAATGATGAAGTCTGGAATTCAAACTTAGAAGAAACGAATTTATGCATCCAGAAATTACCCCTAGAACCATTTTAGTAGTCAATTTTAAAACATGAAATTCATTTCAGCCTATGTTCAAACCCAAGTCAATCTGTTTTATATAGGTCTAAAACTAATTCAGCAACTATATATCTTTTTCATACCTTTAGTTCTTTATTAAGTATAGGCATCTTATTCCTCTGGCTAGGAATTAACAAAAACTCTATTAATGATGCATTATATGTTAGTAAAAAGATATTAGATTACTTAGAAAAAGCTCAAAGGGAAGTAGGAAGACATGCATTAGATGCAGAAGTATGGACAGCAAGGGAGGCAATTCAAGGAGAATTGGGATGGTCAAGTTTTCATATGAGAGATGCAAAAAGTAAAATGAAAATGTTTGGTATATTGCAGTTTATGGGTAATAAAAGAATAGCTAAAATAGTATTTAATTGGGTTATGATTAAAGGGCAGGTAACAAGATGGGTGAGAAAGATAATGTGGTATGCAAAAGATTTGGATAAAAAATTTATATCAGTATATTTGTACAAAAGATGGGGTGATTGTGTTAAGAGGATTATTGAGTATGATAGTAATAAGGAATGGGATAAAAGAATAAATTTATTAATAAATACTAGAGAGATGGAGAAATAGTATGGAGAGTAAAAAGAGTTTAAATATATATAGAAATAAACAGAATATTAGGTGTGAGTTAATATATGATAATAGTAAGGAAAGTAATTTATTATTTAAGGCTCGAACAGGATCTTTAGCTACAAAAGAATATACATGTAAATGGAAAAATATGGGTGATTTATTTTGTAAATTATATAAGAAAGGAATAGAAAATATTAGGCATTTGTTAATTGAAAGTAAATGTTTGAAAACAGAAAGGGTACATATAATGAAGTTGTGAAAAAATAAATATGAAAAGAGTGATTATACAGAAAGTGAATTATTGGTTTTTATGCTGGGTTTGGGAAAAGATAAGGGGGATTTAGATATAAAGGTTATAGAGTTGACAAAGATTATGTTGTGGAAATGGGATAGAGCAGATTATGGGTAAATTTAGAGTGGGGAATGTAAAATAAAGTGGCTAACATGTTTATCTGGGTATAATTGCTGAGATATTCTTGACTTCGTTTAAAGAGAGGCCATAATACATCACATCACATCAAAATTAAGTAGCTAATAAGTTTTTCTTGGTATAATTGCTGAGAGATTCTTGACTTTGGGTTAAGAAGAAGCTACAGTACATCACATCACATGACTTGGTAAGTTGTTTTTTTTAGTTGGAGTAAGAAAATTGGATGCATATAATGATCAGATTGTTGAACTTAAAGAGGATATTTAGAGTTTATCATTTAATTGCCATGACTACACAAATATTATTGCATTGTACTCGTAATAAGTTATTACAAAAAGCTAAATTAATCAACACAAGCATGAAGCAGCATTAATTTCTACTGATGAATAATAGAAAAATATATACACATCTTTACAATTTTTCAGGCAGGACTGAAATAATCAATCCTTTTCAAAAATCAGATGTTTGCTGACTGAGATTTCTAGCAATATTTTTTTATGGGCTGGGTAAGAAATAAAACAAATTTGTGGATTTACATATATGTGTAAATATTATTTATATTAAAATAGATTAAGTAATTGTCCTATGTTCACCAGGAAGTTGCCATAAAATCATCAGCTAACTGCAGCCCCTCAAAACAGATTGCTAAGAAATTCCAGATTTTGAATCCAGGCTGCCATTTCTTGATAATTTTATATTTGGACAAGGAAGATATTGAACTGGAATCAAATCTATGTAATTATCAATCAGGTTGATTTTGTTTATTATTTATCAAAATATTTAAACCAAACAAAAAAATTTTTCATAACAAATAGAAATTTAAAAAAATAATTTATTGCAACTTTAGAATCTGAGACTAATTTATAATTCTTTAATTTTTTAAAGTCTGATTTATATTCCTTTAATCCTTTAAGATTTAATTTTCTATTTGTATTATAAACTTCTCATGATTTATATCATTATATCCATAGAGTGTGTAATTAAATTTTGAACTCATATATAATTCCCCCTAATGGGTGGTTATTCACAAAAAACATGAAATAAAGAGAAAGTGGATTTGAGTTATTGATGAAATTAAAATTGGGGGTGTACTTCTAAATGTCATTATTCTAAGGAGATAGAAACCAATTCTTATTTTGAATGAGAGGTGTGTAAAAGAGGATGATCATACTGACAAAATGAGTATGAAGATTTAGGTATTTTGGTATCTTTAACTAACTTTGTAAGAGAAAATTGTTTAGCAAAATTCATATATAATGAAAGTGGATGGTCTGAATTTTTGCACTGATGAAAAATGCATTTATGAAAATCAAAAACACTTCGAAGTGTTTTTGCAGTGCGGTGATTTTTCATTCTTTCACAATGTGTTAAATCAGTTCTACCTTGTATAAGAGTGATGTAATGTAGCAATAACAACCTATCAACATAGGCATTGAGTTTCAGGTGCCCAATATCTCTAGTACAGCTGATCATCAAAGATCGTTTGCAAAATGCATGAAATGATCAAAGCTTTTAAGATGAAGGATGATTGTGGACTAATGGTGAGATGAGGATAGGAGAATGCACTGCTAAAAAATATAGCAGTTTTTCTGTAGTTAAATGATTATTTACTCTTTACCAAAGTGTTAAAATTGGATAGAAACATGAACCTATCCTGCATGAGAATGGCCTAATGAAGTAGCATTGGGCTACCAATTGAGATTCAGGTGTTTGTTAGATCTCAGGTCACCCGATGATTGATTGTTCATGAAATAAATTCATGCATATTAAGGTGGGGGGTATAACCTTCTATGTTGATGAATAGATGCAGTCAAATGAAATGAGTAATACAATGATAAAACCAAAAACAAAACACTTTGAAAAAATATCTGTATTATGTGTATTTAAAATCTAAGAATAAAGAAAAATTATTTCAGATTTCATAATACCCCTGCCATGTAAATATAAGTTATCATTTGAATAATAAATACACAAAGTATGTCCCAGTAACAAAGTAACCAGTTCCCTTTCCAAGATGTCTGCACTGATATTTTGGAAGAAACAGGTGTTACATAGTGCACAAGTTATTTATTCACCTCAAAAGTCAATATTGTGTCTGGATCTTGAGTCATGACATAAAAAAACACATATATTTATTACTTAGGATTTCATAAGTTTGAGTGTCAAACTGGAAGGATCCAGAATCAATCCTGGGATATCCCAATCCCAAATCAGGCACTCTACCAATTATGCTAAACTGCATCATGATATGAAATAATTTTATAAATCATCTTCAATGCTTCTCCTGACATTATGAAATCTTTCAGACATATTCTTGTTGTTCATAGATCTCTACCATACAGAGTTTGAATCAGCCCAAACATTTCAGTAGCATTCTCAATTTAAAATAAAATTTGATGTTAACAAGCTGTTCCACTGTGAGTTGGGATATGAAATATTTTCATATTTCATGTCTAACTCATGAGCCAGATATGCTAGCAACTTAAAATGTTTATGGTGAGTAGATACACTATCTTTTCACATAACACATGCATTGATTCAATGATTTCATAACAGGCAACTTAAAGAAAGAACTAGACACTTTTCCACTGGAACATACTGTATATAGATCCAAACAACTATTCTCTACACTGCAATCATTCTAATTATAGAGAAACAAATTGGTTTATTAGTTACCTACTAAATGTTTCATATTTTTCTATACACTCTCCTCATATACACTTCAATGCAATTTTATATAATTCCTCCTTTATTTTTATTACAGTTTCAACTATCCTGCAGTCTTCATCAGAGCTATAACATTTAAACATATAATCATATAACCATTATTTTATATACATATCGATATACCTATTTTTTTTAATTATTACATTGTTATTTTTAATTAATCTAATTTTAACTCATTTTATCATTACTTTTTTTAATTTTTAAGTTAAATTTAGATGTAATTATGAATAATAATGTAATAATTGAAAAATATGTATATAGATATGTATATAGAATAATGATTATATGTTTGAATGTTGTAGCTTTGTTGAAGACTGTAGGACTGTTGAAACTGTAAGGAAAATAAAGGAATTATATAAAAATTGCATTGAAATGTATATAAAGAGAGTATATAGTAAAGTGTGATATATATAAATATATGAAGAAAGAGGCAAAAAAACTGAAATGGAAAAGATAAGTATAATAATAATACTAAATGTTCGTATTTAAAACTTGAAATATACTCTACTTATTTAGCAATTCATGCATATATGGATTACTTATGAAATACACTCTGCACCAATAAACAATTAAATTAACTGACAACACCTATCCCTAAACAGAGGCTACACTAATTGATACAAAAATCTTGTCACTCTACAAACTACTTTTGACCTATGAAAAAAATACTACTGCATTATTAATCATCAATATAAAATTTTTTTAGCATTTGTATATAATCATTCATATGAAATGACTACCCTACTTTTAAAAATCTACTCTTTTTGAAAAGGATATATCTTTCAGCTAAAAATAAGATTATCCCCCATATAGCAGTGCAATGCTGCCTTGTCTGGTTTGATATAGTGGTGGCAAGATCAATGATCACCATGGAAAATTAAAGAACTCTATTTGATCACTGAAATGACATTATTGTGCTCAACTGATGATTTTAATGCTTGAACATCATACCTATCTGAGTTGAGTATACAGTTGTTATTTATTACCTCTGATATTCTATAAGCTATTGTAATACTGTTGTGTGTAAATATATAAATATATACTAGCACAACAATAAGTTTAATAAATCAATAGAAAGATCACCATCTGCAGTCAAGGCAACCTGTAGACAAAAAGATGGAACATATATTTTATAAATAGGATTGCCTTGACAACAGAGTGTGGATGTAGTATTGGTTTAGGGAAGGGGTTCATATTTCATTTATAGTGTTGCCTTGATAATATATCATGGGTATTCTATTGGTTTATTTGAATCTTTGGTTGTTATCATATGAATTATATTTGGAAATAAATTAATTATTGACAAATTGTAGTTTAATATACATTTAATGTTTGTCTGGAAGTTTGTTTATGATGATAATATTTTGCTTGTAATTTATGTGTTGAACTATTTCCATCATCTAATTGAATTGTTAAATGATTTTAGAAAAATCCATGTTTTATTTAAACTTTATGAATAAAAGTTAATAGAAACACAATGGTTAATATAAAATATAATTTTGCTAGTGGATTTTCCTCTCTTCTTCAAGTGGTCTAACTAATGGCCATCCTAACATGGAAATCAAGCTGCTGACATTTAGATTTGTGAATACTGGGTTTCTGTCACTAGAAATTTTAGATATTTATCTATGAGAATTTTACTGATTTTTCTATTTTTTAATTTCTTAAGACTAATGAGTGGTTTTCCGACATTACAAATTTCTCATTTGCTCTTCTTATACATATAGCTTCTTTAAATTTCTACTGACTGTGCTTTCAACTGGATAAGATAGCTTGCTCGAGTATCACCTTAAATTTAGTATAGATAAAGTTAAAGATCATTAATTTAATTCGCATGCTAATAATATTATTGATCAGAATGCAACACATGGTGATAAAACTAATACCACTGGACATGCTGTGTTATATACTAACCTATGTTTTATTACTAATTTTAATAAAGTTTTCTAAAAGATTTATCAAACTAGATGATGGATATAGTCCAAAAAGTTCAATGTATAATTGCAAATATATATTCACTGTGCAAGTATTATCAAATGCTATATGTATATTATAATTATTGATGTGATGTAATATAGCTATTCCTTTATTGAAATCAGAAGATTGCATTTGAAAATGATTAGCAATAAATTAAATTTATTTGAGAATGTCTTTGTTAAAGAAAAATGCTTGCAAAGTGAAGGGTTGTAACTTATACCAATAAATGCAAAATAAAGGCATGAGACACTTGATGAGCTTTGTGAGTCTTGGCCAGCTGAGAAGATTTGGTTAATTTAAGTGCATCATAAGAGTCATAAGCATGCATTTTTACTCCAATGCCTGATATGTTGTGTCATGGATAAATAACATTAAATGTTTTTAAAGACTTTTTATGTAAAGACATGCAGAAGACTTTTCATAGAAAGATCAGCATCTTGATGTGATGATGTGATGCGATGTACTGTAGCTTCTTCTTAAACGAAGTCAAGAATCTCTCAGCAATTATGCCCAGAGAAACCTGTTAGCTACTTAATTTTATATTCCCCACTCTAAGTTTTCAAATATTCTGCTCCATCCCATTTCCACAACATAATTTTTGTCAACTCTATGACCTTTATATCTAAATCCCTCTTATCTTTTCCAAACCCAGCATAAAAACCAATAATCCACTTTCGGTATAATCACTTTTTTCATATTTATTCTTCCATAACTTCATTATATGTGCACTTTCTGTTTTCAAGCATTTTCTATTCCTTCCTTACAAAATTTACAGACTAAATTACCCATATTTTTCCACTTACATATATATTCTCTTGTTGCCAAAGATCCTATTCGAGCCTGAAATAATAAGCTATTTTCCTTACTATTATCATATATTAACTCACACCTAATATATTTAAACTCTTTTTACTATCCATACTAGTTCTCCATCTCTCTTAACTCCCTATTCTTTATTAATAAATCTATTACTTTATCCCATTCCTTACCACTATAACACTCAACAATCCTTCTAACACAATCATCCCATCTTTTGTACAAATATACTGATATAAATTCTTTATCCAAATCTTTTACATACTGCATTACCTTTTTCACCCATCTTGCTGCCTGCCCTTTACTCATAACCCAATGAAATACTATTTTGGCTATTCTTTTATTATCCATAAACTGTAATCTACCAAACATAACTTGACCATCCCATTTCTCCTTGAATTGCCTCCCTTGCTGTCCATACATCTGCATCCAATGCATGTCTTCCTACTTCTCTTTGAACTTTTTCTAAGTAATTTAATACCCCTTTACTAACACATAATAAATCATTACCAGATGTTAACCCTGCTACTGCAACTCCCTTCCATATAATTCTAGCTACATCATATTTATTATATGAAGACATTGGTAATTTCTTTATCAATTCCTTTCTTTTCTTTGCTTCATTTATCAATTTTTTCTGATTACTTAAAATAATTTCCAAATAACTATATCTCTTCACCACACTTAACTTAATATCTCTCAATAAAAATTCGACATCTTCTCTTTCCCCAGTATTAACCATCATTATATTTGATTTTTCTTCACTAAATTTAATCCCCATCTCTTTACCCACTCTTACACATGTCATCAGCATAACTTTCATATCTTCTCTTCTTTCTGCACACAAAAAGATATCCACAAAAAAAAAGACCTGACAAAATATATACTCCCTTACCACCTATTAATGGTATCTCTATCCCTCTTCCTAATCTTTCTATTGTTCTTTCCATTTCAATCAAATACAACACAAACAAAATAGGTGACATAGGGCATCTTTGCCTTAGTCCCATCCCATTTTTAACTTGAACCGATTCTATATTCCCTAATTGATATATATAATAATTATTTTCATATAATTTCTTAATAATATACACTAAAGTTTCATCCATTCCCAAATTTTCTAAACTTACCCATAATCTATTTCTATTTACTCTATCATATGTCTTCTCTATATCTATAAAACTAATATATAACTGTTTACATGAATTCCTACTCATCTGGTATACAAAAATGAATGATGTTTAATAACATAATATTTTTTTGGATCTCCACTTTTGTAATGTTATACAAACATGAGCATACAATTTTAGAAATCAAAGACAGCTAGGTATAAAGAAATTAAAAGAATTTTCATGGTACCCCCTACTGACTTTTTTCAGCATGAACAAAGGTCTACTACATGTCTTATACACATAAGAAAATTTTTTAAAATGTATTTATGAGTGTGTGGGCATATGTAGAACCAATAATTCATTTTATTTACATTGGTTCTAATTTATTTGTGTATAAACAAATGTATTTTTTTCTATATATCACTGACATTTATGAAAATAACACCCATGCAGAAAATTAGCTTCCCTGTAGAGTTGAAATTCTTTGTTGTGTTTACAATTAGAGTACTGTTCCTTAATTTTTTAGACGTGTGAATACTTTAATAAGGCACTATAATCTTTTTCCTATCATTTTTTGATAGGTTACAATTAATATTTAAATACAAGTAATACAATTTGGTTCACAAATATCAAATTACCTACACTCACATCTTTAATATTATTTTCTTTATATAAATATATTAATAATTATTACTAATAATTTATTAAACTAGAGATTATCATATTATTGCTAGTCCAGATACATATTTTAAACCTCAGTTAAAAATAATATACCTTTTTTAAAAAATTAAACATAAATACAATGAATAATTCAAGTCTATCTCTCTTTTACCTCATATAATAATTTATTTAGATATAATTAAAACATTCACTCTACACATTCTTGTTTCATATGTATAAAGGCATCTGAAAATGGCATTATGAAGAGAATTTGACACTTGTAAATAATAATTTGGTATACAAATGAGAATAAAATGTGTAAGAGAACATAACTTAGACCAACTGAAAAGTATTGGTTCAACATGAAATGCACTTTGGGAGTGATTATTCATTTTTGAATGTCTTTATTCATGCTTCAAGAATAGATATGAAGTGGAAATTGTGAGTATTTCTAAATAAGAATATTAAAAATCTCGGACATGGCTTGCTAGTCATGCTTCCAGTTAAAAATGGCAGAAGAAATTATGTTAGAAAACAAACAGCTTAGAAGCGATTAGCCTCAATAGAAGATTAATTATTTGCCAAGGATATTAGTGATTGGTAGAAGAGTTTGGAATTTCAAAAAATGGGGAGAAGGTAGTAAAAGTGATAATAAAAAGAAAAAATTAAATAAAAGCATATTTCAAATTAATTTCTTCAAAACAGATTTATGGGTGTAAAATGTATTTGTTTATCTTTTTAAATACTACTTTTGCATATTTTTCAATAAATAAATAATCAAATGATTTTATCATTTAAAGGTTCATAAAAAGTTGCAGTACTGGAAATGACAAAATTGGATACAATCCATACACCTCAAGCACTGTTACAGAACTAGTACTATGATCATGGACCTTGAGCCCAATAACTCCATTAGTTTACCAAATTATAAAGAACATATTCTTACCACTGGTATTCTAAAAATACTCAAAGTATATATATTCATTTAGAAATGAAAAAAGTATGTTGTAAGGATAAGCAATGTAGAAATATTTGAAAAAAATATAAGTAATGATTATTTATTGATTAAACAATAAAAATATAACCATATTGAATATATTCTTGAAAGTCAGAGACATAAAATGTATGATGGAAGAGATGATGAAGAATGGATAAAAGACTCCATCATATGATTTCAGCTTACATATTATTGTTTAAGTAGTATACTTTTTTGTTATCTCTATGCCATTTACTGAACACTTTACTCAGTAATATTAGATGCCAGATGATAGCGATTAATAAATCCCTGTCTGGTGTGGCCTTATCCCAAAATTCCCAGACTAATTTTAAGCCTATGACTTTTATTAGTGAGGAACTGTGGATCTTGTAACAATGCACTTGGAACATTAGGATCTAATGCATTTTTCTTGTAGCTTCTACTATTATCCTCTTTTATACTATCAAGCCATCAGCTCAAACTCAAAAATGTACAAATGTATTCAATCTAAGCTAACTAAGAAGTTTGAAGGAAGGTGAATTAGAACCTATAGATTCAGATGCACTGTTACAATATTTAAAACTCCACACTGATGAAGCTATAGACTTGAAGTTAATCTGAGAATATTAAATAGGACATTATATAATAGGGATTTATTAATCCTTATCAACTGGCATCTATTATATTTATTAAAGCTTGCAGCATGTGGCAAAGAGATAATGAAAAAGTATGATACTAATTAGACTAGTTAAAAGCATTGATGAATACAGAAAAGAGAAATGTTTAAAGAAGATAACATGATGTAAATGAGGAGGAAATGTATAGATTTAAAATGGATAATGTGATCTCATACAAAAAAAAAGTTTAAAGAAAATAACCCGAGTTGGTAAAAAAAAACAATCCTAGAAAATATTATAAAAATAATCAGGTAGCCTGATCATATCTTGCCTACTGGAAGAAATTAGAAAAGCTTAGAAAAGATGGTCTGATAGATAAAAATGAATAAAATAACTTAGAGAGATCTAATAGAAAAAAGTTAGGATAGCTTTGAGATGATGTGGTATGATTGAAAAAAGTGGATTAGATAATGTGGACTATTAGAGTAAGAAGTGACTTAGAAAAAATGATCTAGAAGAGAAAGAAATAAAATGACTTAGAGAAGATAGTCTAGATGAGATGAAAAAGTACAGCTTAGTCACAGTGATGAGATGTTATAGAAAAAAGAATAGAATAGCAGACAGATGATGATCTAGTAAAGACAATAATAGAACAGTTTAGAAAAGATAAGATGGTCTGATAAAAGAAAATGAAATATTAGAGAAGGTAATCAAGCAAAGAATGTAGTAGGTAGGATTAGAGAAAATAATGTGGTAGAGAAAAGAATAAAAAAATTTAGATAAGGTTATTTAATATCATCCATTACAAGAAAAAATATTTAGAGAAGATGGTGTAATAGAAAAAGAAATATGAAGATTTATGGAAAATGATATGAAATGATAGAAAAAGTAATAGGAAAGCTTAGAAAAGATGATAATAGTATAGTAGAGATAATAATATAAAGGCTTAGAAAAGGTGATATATTCTGATGAAAAAAGAGATAAACTTTTAGAGAAGACAGTGTGAAAAAGAGCAAGAAATAGACAAATTTAAGAAAAATAATGTAGTCTGGCAGAGTAAATACAAAAAGGCTTGGCAAAATGATTTTATCTGATAGAAGAGGTAATTGACAGGCTTAGAAAAGATAGCCTGTATTTTAGTAGATATGAAATGGCTCCATAGTTTAGGCCACTGATAAGACTAGCAGATTTAGATGCTTGAGGTTTATGGATTTCTACTTCAGATCTTTCCAGTGTTTGAATTTTTTTAAACAATTCCTGAAACATTTAATTATCTATCTAATAGTAATAAGTATTAATTATTACAGTTAATATCATTTAATAAAACATTAAAAAATCCCTTAGCTAATATTTTTAATAAAAATACATATTTGCTTTCATAAATTTAAGTGGGAATACACTAAAAGAATCTCCATTTCTCAAAATATCACAGAACACTAAAAACAATTTATAATTATGTTAGACATAAGCCATGCTTTTTACAATACTTACTGAACATCATTGAACAATATGGATCACCTCATCTAATTATTTAGCTCTTTCCTCTTTTAATTTATTTAGAAAATTTATATTTAAACCTATATTACTCTTAGAAGTTTCTTCTGTTTTTAATTAGTCATTGAAAATCACATTAGTGTTCAAAAATTTTTAGAAACTACAAATCTAAAAAATAATATATCTCTAAAATTTATTAATAACATAAATTAATTATATCCATACATGGTTTATGGTAAGGGTAGGGGGAGAAGGCATATTATGAAGCCCAAGTGTCATGGGATCACAGCTTTGATTCTATTACTTTGGATGGTCAATTTTTTTATGAGCTTTCTGCTAGCATAATAAAAATTACTATTTGACTGTGTTACTATGACTTTATTGGCAACTCTTGGTCCAATCATTAGGACAGATGAAAACATAATGGATAAAATTGACTACAGAACTAAAGTCAGATGAAGTAATTTTTAACTGAAATAATTCATTATTAAAAAATAATATACCTATGTGTTTTTAAGGTAAGATTTTAATGTCTGTGTTTTCCTATATCTTATTTATAAATCTAAGATGTGGGTACATAATAGAGGAGCATTACCAAAACTTAAGATCATTCAGAATTAAGTATTGAAGCATATATGTCAGAAATAATAAGCAGGACTGAAACGGAAATTCTTGGGTGAGAGAATGAAAAAGATTACTAACATCAGTGAAAGAATTAAAAGTCGGAAATGGAGCTGGGCTGGCTATATTTCTAAAGGAGAGAATAATATACAGGCAGTTGAGATTTGAAATTGAATGCCATAAAATTGTAAATAATAAAGATTGCATTAAAGCTATATGTATGTGCATATATATATACTTCATATTCACATGTTAAAAAATACGAACAAAATTTAAAAGTAGAAGTTTTAACAAATTTTTAAAAATAAAAATTAAATATCTATTATAAATGCACAGATAAATGTATATGGTATAATTAATTATAAAGTTAATTTGTGTTAAAAACAAAATATTTTCTAAAGTTTAAAAGGATAATAGATTCTAAATTTAGCTAAAAGTAGTTTAATAGAAAAAAAATGGTGTTTTCATTTAACAATAAAAAAAAGTGGAAATGACATTCTAGATACAGTAATTAAAATGCTTGTAAATAGATGACTAGATTAAATTTTAGGAGATAAAATATTTAAAATAATTTAATTAAAAAGGCTGTTATTCCCATTCAAAATTAAACAGCTTGCAAATAAGGATTGGACAAATAAACCCAGACCTCAGCAAAAATAATGGAGTTATCTATGGCCAATAAGTCAAAGAATCTAAATGAGAAGATATTGTTTCAGATTTTATTGATAAGATAACTCCAAACCATATAAATAATGCTGGAAATTATGTTCATGATTATCTTTCTATTATTCTATCTTTAGATCTTGAAAGCTTGTTATTGTTATTTTATGTTTACTATTATTATTCTATCTCGATCCTCTCTTCAGTCTGTCTTTATTCTGCCAATAATTATCTTTCTGCCATTATTCATCAATTATTATTATTCTGCTTTAATTAATTAGTATCTGTTAGTTTCAACAAGTCTATTATGCAAGAGTAGAGAAGCTGTTAACTGCCTTTCTCTGTCAAGCTGGCATAGGGCAGACCAAAAACACATCGCTGAATCATGTCAAAGAAGCCATCAATAACAGAAGAAACTATTCATACATGTGTCCACTATGTATCCACCTTAGTCTAGTGCTACAGGTGGAACTATCTGCTAAACCATGACTTGACTGATATTTTCACATATAAAATGAATCTGAAGTAGTGATTTAAATCTTCAGCCACCATAGCTATGGTTTTAAGAATCAATTCCACCAATACCTAAAGTCTGAAACCTGAACTTAAGTATAAACTTTAAACTAATCTTTAGCTAATTATTGTCTTCTATCTAATGAAATATGTTAACAAATAGTTATTTACTTAATCTGTTTATGAGTAAGTATGGCAACAGATAGTAAGGTGTTCCATTTTAATATCAGTGCTAATGTAATAAATTAGTTTATAAAATGCAATTATCTTGTAATCACAATCTCTTGCCATGATATTAAAAAGTTATATTAGTTAAATTGTTATTTCTGCTTTATTTAAAAAATAAATATATTAAAACAGTAAATTTATTTAAATTATGAATGGAGAGCAATTCTATTGTGTAGAAAAGCTAGATTGGAGTTCTGTTAAATAGATGTCAGTTTTAACTAACTAGTCTTGTATTTGAATTATTTTTATTGATAAGGGTGGATGACTGGTATCCATCAATTTGGATCTACTATAGACATATGATTATCACATGTATTTGTTCTTATATAATTATTGTAATACAAATGTGAAACCCTGTATTTTACAATAATATTTTATTACGTATTGCCTACTAATACCACAATCTGTGATTGGTCACAACAGTTGCTTAGTAAGATTATTCTTAGTTTATAAGCTTGTATCAGTTAGCATTAGAACAGCGGTAAGGATAGTAGAGAGCGGATAGGTGTCTGTGCAGTAGACTGTAATCCATTCAAACAATTAACATTATTAGTATTCTACATTCATAGTATCAATAGGAATTGTTTTAAAATATTGAATCGTTACACCACCATATATTATATCTGTGCATAACTAGAATTAAATGCATTTAATAAAATTTGGAAATGTTTATTTACCTTAAATTAAGGTATAAATTAATTAACTAAATTTACACCAGTATATGTTTTGTGTTGTATATACTTGAATAAATAGTGTTTTCTCATTATTTTTGGCAGTTTGTAATCCTTATTTGCAGTCAATAACTATAATAACAGTTAGTCTCTTGTTTTCTCCGACCTTAGTGGGCTGTAAAAGAAAAGGTTATTATTCTGTGACATCAAATGTCGAATGCACATGGGTTGCGCAATTCTGTCAGTTACAATATATGAGTAAAATAAAGAAGTTTGCTGATATGATGTAGAGAAGAGAATTTGGGAATTGAAAAAACTGAATTAAATTTGGAGAATTTCACATTGTAACAGATTGAAAATGGTTGAGAACGATAACAAATCAACAAAAAGGGGTAGAAAAGTGTTTAAATATTTTTGAGTAAAAAAAAAACCATTTGAAAATTATTTATTTCTAAATGCATGTATAAATTCTTGGTCACTACCAAAAATTATACATAAATGAATAGAGATCTGCTATATCCTATTTCTTGGAAATGATATTACGTCAACCTAGTGGGATATATACATAATCTATGGAAACCACTTATCAATCTTGCTCTTATGAAAAAGTGAAGAAATCAGGAGGAACCTCATAGATAAGAATATGAAAATTCTAGTGACTGTTGCCTTTGGCAGAATGACTCAGTTGGTTAGAGCATTAATTTAATATTCAATTCTCAAGAATCTAAAGTCCAGGTTCGATTCCTATGCTACTACTGTCACTGGTCAGGCCAACAACACCTGAAGTCTTGATGGGAGATTAATAACTCTCAAAACATTATGCATATACTAACCTGTGTGCTATTACTAACAGTTTAATGTATTTGGGATATTTAAATAAAGTTATATTTTTCTAACAACATTCAATACTTGTATTAGGTAATGGAAATAGTCCAATAAATACAAATTTCAAGATTCATTATTTTTACTCACTTTTATAATCCAATTATATCTAACAGCTGTAGTTTTAAACAATATACAATATAACAATTGACAATTTATTTAATATTAGATACATTACATATGTAAGGGTATTCCATCCTCTCACTGCTTATCTGATGGTGTGTGTATATGTTATGTATAAGACAAAAATTCTTACCTGGTAAAGCTTGAATATTAGAATCTTCAGTTCCAAACTGCCAATCAACAATAGGAACTGGAAATCCCATGACTTCACAAGAGAATGCTACATTCTCGCCTGTTTTATTTGTACTATCTTCAGGAGGTGAAACAATCCATGGAACTATAAAAGATACATTTACAATTACTAATGTTATTGCATATTATAGTCATATATGTTGGAATAATGTAGTAATACTAAAGCTATATATTTAACAGTCATACTAATAATCATGCTTTTACTTTTAAAATTAACTTTTATTACATCTTAAATTGGTTATAAGTTTAATATATTGGATAATTTGAAAAATATTACTTAACAATATACATAGATAATACAAGATTTATGTAATTTGCAATTTAATCATATTAAATAATTAAAAAAAAATTATGTAAATGTTTGTAGTAATTATAAATATATTATTGAAAAATCAATCCCAATTTAAACCTATACCATGTGTGTCTATTGATATTTTTGCTATAACAACATAATAGCCTAATTTTATGAAGGAGAGGGAAAAGAATTAAGATTCCATGTGATGTAATAATCATACTCTTGGTTCATTTATATAGTTTCAATAATAATAATAATGATGATGATGATGATAATGATAAATATCATTTAGTTAATTTATACATTTATAATAGTAATACTAACTGCAATAATAATAGCACTGATGATGTAATAGCTTACATAAAATACTTAATTTGTTGATATATACTAATGATACAAAATTATTTAAAATAATTATATATTACTATTCATATTTATTGTTTTCAAAGTTTGTTATAATAACAATCAACTCTTAAGCTATCAACAGTCTCAACAAGTCAAGATAACTTCCATTAATAATAAAGGTGATGTCACCTTTATCTATGGCCTGATATGGTTATATAAACACTAAAGATTGCAACTTGACTGAAGAGTGTGAGATTAATAAAGCAAAGAAATAAAGCTTGTTATAATATCTTGGTTTGGGTGAACTATTTTAAATTTGCAATGTTTACTCTGTCTGATTTGTAGAATTATGCCATATATATATATCTTGTACCACATTTATTAGATATATTTATATGACTTATGTTATTCATTTATATCAGTATACAGCAATTTTTGATATGTATTGTAAAAGCTTTTGCTTACATCTTAAATTTTATGATGTAAATATATGATTATCTACTAAATATCAATTCATTGGTCTAAATTTTTTTAAGTATTCCAGTTAGAATCAGCTTACCACTACTTATTTGACTTTTAAAAAATGTTTATATCATTGATTTTATTATAATAAATACTATTTTTATTATTTTAAATTCATTTACTTATTTTTTTACATATTATTTTATGTTTATCTGTTATATTTTTAATTCCTCACTCAAGATTATTCTTCATAATATTTATATTTTAATATTATTCACTTACTGTTTTCAGAGTAATAAATAAATAAAGATAATTATACAATAATAAACAATAACTGAAACACACAAGATTATTATATACCTGTGTCTATATATGTAATATATAGGGTATATGAGCACAGACTTTCACATGACCCACCACTCTCCACACTATATTGGTGATTATTTATCTTTTCAACATATATGTGTTCAAGTGTATCAGTGTTATGAGATAGTGTGGAGAGTGGTGGGTCATGTGAAAGCCT
Source organism: Epiperipatus broadwayi (assembly GCA_028023455.1). Taxonomy (NCBI): domain Eukaryota; kingdom Metazoa; phylum Onychophora; class Udeonychophora; order Euonychophora; family Peripatidae; genus Epiperipatus; species Epiperipatus broadwayi. The sequence continues at coordinate 640,698 of JAQFVV010000265.1, read as the reverse complement.
GTGCTCATATATCCTAAATAATAAACAATGTGAATTAAATAAATCTTTCAATATCTAAGTAAAACAAAACTTATCTAAAAGTTATTGGTCAAAACAATTAGCTGTAGAGACTGTTTTCTATCAGGTTTTGAAGCAACATTATTTTGCTTGATGTTTTGGTATTTATACTATGCTAAGAAATATGGTGTAATGCTAATAAACAACATATACATGACTTAAAAAGAGATAGTATAAAACTGATGGATTTAAAAATAACACTGATTGTATTTTAATAATATATATATTTTAATAATATATATATTCTATTTTAATAATATATTGTAACAATTTAAATAAATCAATTGCCATTTGTAACAATTATTTATAAATTAATATAAATATGTATTTGTAATTATTAAATTAATATAAAAGATATGTATTTGTAACTATAATAAATATTTAGATAGGGGAAATTATTAATTATTAGATATGTGCCTATCCAATCTGTACCATTTGTAACTATAGTAATTCATTATAGCATAGATAAAGAAATTATATAATCACTGTGCCACTTGAAAATATCAGCATTAAAGATTCTTGGTATTTATTTATATATTGGGGCAGTCATCTGAACAATAAAACATACTGGACATTGTCATCTAATAAAAATAATATTAAACATAGCAACTGAACAAAAGTACTGTGAGATTTCTGGAGTGCCTTATGCTTATCTCCAATACTAGGTTCTTCTAATAAAGAATCCTTCCTATCCTTCTTTCCAAATATATAAGACCATTCATGGTCATATGCACACACGGTGCTATTCATGACAACTTATAAAAAATATATTTTATAAAACTAATATTATGAAGTTGGAAAGGGATGATATCACTCTTTATTCAGTTTAGCTAAGTACATGTGTTTTCCCATGAGCGCCACTAGATTGTTTTCAATCTAGATAAGTATCTATTTATAGTGTACTTGAGTTCAAACTCATTCAGTACATATTTATTACACATGACTTGGATGACTATTGAACAAAATGACATTCTTACATTTTATCTATATTGATAAAATTACAAGATCCCAATATTACCAAAGTTTATACTATAGATCAAAGATTCTTATAGACATTGCTAGCTCATTAGCGTATATTGATGAACAGACATGTATAATCCTATTAATGGCTTCCAAACAAGCATGAGAAGACCATTATTGATATTGATGGCCATTTAACTAAATTATTTATTACAATAAAGGTAATAATGATGATGATGATAATAATATCATAATAATGATTATAATAGTGATATCACAATAATGATTATAATAGTGATGTCATAACAATGATTATAATGGTGATGATGATACCAGCCATGGCTTATCAATAAACTCACAACAATAAATTCATCTTTATAAACTTATAGGCATCTATTAAAATTATCCTATTTCATACTGGGATTTAATAATACTAATGGTGATGATTGATCATCATGAATCTCTTTGCATAATATTCAATTTTATATAAACCCCTATTTACTAAAATATATTCATTACGCTAAACGTTAAATTTAATGATTATAATTTATTAATGATGATTGATGGCGATTATAACTTTTATATAGTATTATTTGAAACATTTTTAACTAATAACATGATATCCATCTTTGATGAGGATGATCTAAATTCATGGACACAACACAATTTTAGCTTTCTATGTTGAACTATTATTATCAAAATTTGGTTACTCTCAAGCATAATCCTTAAATACTCAAATATCAACATTCTAGTTTACCTATTATTTTGCGGACGCTTAATATTTGCAAGTTATTGCTCAATATATACGAATAGTAATATTTAATAACTGCGAGCAATGATGCTGAATTAAAATGATAGAATTAAGACAAAAAAAAAAAAAAAACACAATATTCTTAATAATAACTCGGAAACCAATTGAGATATATAATTATATTTTATTAACACTACTACTCTTTCTTTCCTTCTTTAAAGTCAAATCGACAATTAAATAAATGGCTTATTAATATAAAAATTTATATAAGTATAAGCAAATAAATTTAATATATAGGTTTGTCACTTTTCTTGATATCTCAAAATAAGCTGACTTAAATCAATATTAAAAAAAATACATATTCTATAAATGCTTATTTAAGACTTTTCTTACTTATCATATCATAAAATAAATTTCAGGTGAAATTTGTATGTGTTATTTCATTTCCATTCAAATGTAATGCCCTACTTTTTAATTTACTATTTTAAACTAATCATATATAACCTATTCTTTGATGTGTTTGGATAAACAGTTACACATTCACGCATTCGGTAATGTTAACATATATGTTTAAAATGTATACCCATAAATTACATATATAAAAATATCTCTTTCTTTTTTGCAACCTTATAGCGAAAGAAAATAAAATACATATATTAATTTTTTAATATGCAACAAGATAAAATAAAAATAAAAAAAACATTATAAATGCATATATCTATAGGTTGCTCACTATCATTAACATCTGAAGAACAATTAAAAAAAAAAAAACATTTCAACATTACAATATATAATAAAAAAAATAATGAAAAATTTAAGTTTAAAGATTTAAACTATGTTTGTGCTATGTTGTGAGATATTGCAAATAACTATAGATAAACAAGTCTTTAATGTTTCTGTATCAAAAAGAAAATTGCTTTGACCAGTAAATTAAGGTTTACTTTTAATAAAAAAAAATAAAATCGGTTAAAGAAAGTTCATATTTACCCCGTCTACTTTTTACTCCTTATTAATGTCCTGAATTTGAATTTTAGACTGCTTTTCTTTGCTCACCAACAAAAACAAAAAAAAAGAAAGTTATTGCAGATACTTTTAAGATAATGCTGAATCAATTGACTTTGCTTGTTTCTTCAATTCCCTTATTATTCACTGTTGATTGGCTTCCTTCTACCATTTAAAAGAAAAAAAAAGTTATTATAAGTACTTTGAATAAGTAGGTACCGGTGGATTTGCTTGTTTCTCTTCTCTAAAAAAATAATTGCTGTCGACACTTTAGATGATTGAGGTAAATCAACAAAATTTGTTTTATGGCTTCAAACTTGGTTCTACATGGTTGTTATAAATTTCTTTCATCCTATTTCCTTTCTCCATTGGTTTGAAGGTAATGAACTTTTCATAAGCCAGGAACTAGAAACCAAGCATTCCATATAGCTTGTGTGTTTGGCCTCAAAATCTTTCATTTTGTTGGTTATTACTGGATACATGATTTCATAGACAGATCAGCGGTTTTGACTCTTCTGTATTAATCAGGAAGCAGAAAAAATGGTTTAGCAATGCAAAGGCATTGTATTTTGCAAAACCAAATATGTTAATATCATTTTTATAATTATTACTAGCTTATAATAAATTCAATCTTGTTCCATTTCTCTCCTATTCTTTAATATTGCTTGAAAATTGCTTTATATAAACGCACATTTCATTTGCTCTTTTTTTTTTCAACTTTCAAAGAGTGAGAAAAAAAGAATTAAAACGTTCACTCTCTTTTTAAAAAAAAAAGATTCGAGCTTACATTTCTGCCTAAGAATTATAACAAGGAAGGACCGATTGAGTTGAGTCTCAAAATAATAATAATAATTTAACTGATCATTTCTAAAAAATTTATTACTGACTGATCATCTCTTTTAAAAAATTAATGATTAACTGCCTCTTTAAAAATTTTAGACTGACTGCCCCCTAAAAAAATTGTTTTAATCGTTTATATCACGAAAAAACATCTGGAAATCTTATCTTAAAAAATCAAAGCTTCACAAGTTTGACGGTCACAATCAATGACGACTTATAATTGACCGCTATCATCTACATCAAAGCACCTCTTTTGTGAAAATAATTTTAAGATACAGATAACAAACAAAGCTGGCCATCTATAGCAATCAGAAATAAGTGTAAAAGCATCTTTGTGTTTGTACAGATCTATTCATTGTTTCACACGTGTACATTTTTCCTTTTTTTTTAATCTAACAATCTTGATTGCCTTATTTCACACTTTTCTGATTTACTCTATTTTATCAAAATGAAAGTTAAATAAATTTAACACATATTATTTAATAATAAAAATATTATATAATAAATCATAAAAAGAAAAGAACTGCTTATTCATAATAATACATTTATACATATAAATCTCTGTATATATAAAAGAATAAAAAAAAATTTTTTTTTTTTTAATAATTGAATACTGTATGTATATGTACAATATATATTAAGAAATATGGATACAACTTGAAAGAAACAAATGTTTATTAAAATTTTATACCATACTTATTCTACACAAAGTATAGAGTAATCAAGACTTAAGCAATCTTTCCATTAATGTATTTAATTATTAAGGTATTATCTATCTGAATATTGTGACTTTTGCATAAACATTGTATGCCACATTGTAACATAATGATTAAATAAATAAATTAAGATATTAATAATTATTGTTATTATGGATTTTATGTTATATTTTTAATTGTTGTAGATTTTATAAAATTGAATATTTATGACAGGAAAAAAAAAATTTTTTTTAATTTTAAATTATAGCATGGAATTAACGAAAAAATTCTAATAAATAAACATTGGAATTAACTTTCTAAAGCTCACTAAAAAAAATTTGACAAATAATTTCCGATAAATAGCATTATCATTCTATTGCTAAAATTCACATTTTTTTTCATATTCTTATATTTTAAGGACCCTATACAAAGTGTTTTTAATTGTTATAAGCCATACTCAACTTCAAAAAATGTAATATTTATGAGAAGAAAAAATATATTAAATTTAAAGTTATATAAAAAAAGGAAATATTAATTATGCCAGTTTTTAGTTAGCAATATTGTTTTCAAGAATAATATAATTTTAAAAAAATCCCGTCAAGGTTCCCGCAATGGGATTCCACATAAGTATCAAATTTAATAATGTAAAAGTGATTAAAATTTTTCTGATGAATAAGACTCGCTAATTATTTTCTTTTCTGTAGTCTTATGTTTTAGAGGTTCCTAGGCAGTTTTTCAACGCGTCTTTAAAAACTTAATATTTATGAAAGAAAAAATGTTTTTAATTTAATTGAAAATTATAAAAATGAATTAATAGCTCAAATCATCTATGTAAAAGGATTTTCATAAACTTAAATTGAGTACTGACTTAGCCTTCACAGTAAGTATATAATGTTAACTTTGTTAGCAACTATATTCCACTTTTTTAATAATTAAATAAAGTTTTAGTTTAATGCACATTTTCCTTCAAACTATCTTCTTGGTTTATATTGAGCAAATTATGAAGCAATAACAACTCATAAAAGTCAATTTATGTTACTTTTTGAATAATTTTTAGTTTTAAATATTTTACTTCAGATAAGATGTAGAACTGAACTTCGTAATACATTACTAGAGACTGAGGTTGATGGAGAAACGTTTATAAAATATAGATTATTATTACAATTTTACAAACCTAAATATGAAGCTTATCTTAAAGAAAATGTAATATCCAACACATAATAGTATTGAATCAAAAAATAGTAAAAATAAATTTCCTAATTAATTTCATAATTTTTTTAATTTATTTTTACTATAAATTAATTTTTTTTAAAAAAAACGAAACAATCTCTCTCTGATTTGTTTAGTCTATTTCAGAATTTTCGTTATAATATTGTAAAAAAATAATAATAATAAAGATGCCATATGTTTCTTTTTTAAAAATAAAAAAAAGTTCTAGCACATGTAAGGAAATTTCAGAAATAACTATAATTAAAAACTATGATGCTACCATAACTAAATAAATTTTCATACAAGAATAATGGAGCAATATAATAACTTAAGATGCTACTGAAAATATCTGCCTAGATTTGACCAAAATCTTAAAGCATAAACCAGTTAAAAGATAAAAAAAAATGTGTATGATATTTTTAATTTTTATACCTTTATACATATTTATATTTTTTAAAAAAAGAAGAAACATAAAGATGTTATGGAAGATGGCTAATTAATGAATTAAAAAAATTGCATATGGTTTTATTTTGAATGCCAGATCTGTGAATATCAGAATTAATTCTGGGATTCCCTAATTCCAAGTCAAATATTCTACTAACTATGCCAAACTGTGAAGGATAAAAAAGGCATATAGCTTTATTGCTTGATCATCATACAAAGTTTGAGCACCAGACTTTCAAGTGGCAGAATCGATCCTGGGATATCCCAATCCCAAATTGGACGCTCTACCAACCACGCCAAACTGCAATAAAAACTCGTGATTATTGATAAATAATGATAACTTTAACAATGAAATATAATAAATTAAGGGTAATATGAATATGTCTTTGGCAATGGTGGTTAGTATCAATAAATGATTGAGGTTATACTTAATGTTTTTAATACTTCTGTTTTTATTTTGAATACAAACACTTTCACAAGGGTGCCCAGCATTGACTATGTATTAAGTCTAATGTCTTCAATAGTTTATCAATGTATGAAACAGTATTAATGTTACTTTTGTTGTGTATTTAATTTCTTCTTTATATTAAATAAAAATTTACAATTACTATATTACATTTATATTGAAAACCCCAGTTTAGTTCAATAGTTATAAAATGTACACATAGTATACCAACCAATCCCATCATACTATTAAAAAATACTTAATGTAATTAATGTGTTAAATTATTGAACTTAATACATATTATAAAAACTTTTCTAAGTCTTCACTGATTATAATTGTCAGTTGCTTTACCTAGCCTATTTGAATGCAACACAGTAATATGTTTTGATATTTGCATTGACATTATCCAGAAGTTTTCAACATAAAATTCCTGGTTTATGACTTCATCATATGTGTATAGTATTCAATATCAGTTTGTAAAGTTTCATATAGATGGCAGTTATAATTAATGAGTTTACTCGATTTGGATAAAGACTTTAGGTCAATATACTTATACAAAAGGTGAGATGGCAAAGAATGGGATAGAAGAATAGATGCATTAATAAAAAATAGAGAGTTGGAGAGATGGAGAACTAGTAAGGAGAATAAAAAGAGTTTAAATATATGAAAAAGTAAACAGAATATTGGGTATGAGTTAATTTGTGATAATAGCAAGGAAAGTAGTTTATTGTTTAAGGCTCAAATAGAATCTTTAGAAACAAAGAAATATGCACATAAATGGAAAATATGGGTGATTTAATCTGAAAGTTATGTAAAGAATGCATAGAAAATATTAGACATCTGTTAATTGAATGTAAATGCCTACAAGCAGAAAGGGTGCAAATAATGAAGTTGTAGAATAAAGATAAAGTGATTACACAGAAAGCGAGTTCTTGGATTTTATGCTGAGTTTGGGAAAAGATACGGGGGATTTAGATATAAAGATCATAGAGTTGACAAGGATTATGTTGCGGAAATGAGATGGAGCAGGATAAAGAAGAATATGGGGAAAACAGGGTCAGGAATGGAAAGGTAAGGTGACTAACAGATTTCTCTGGGCATGGTAGCTAAAAGATTCCTGACTCCAAGAAAGGAGACACCACAGTGCATCACATCATATCGATTTTCCCTGGATGCTATCTGGAAATCCTTTATGTATTTCTCTCCTTAGTTGGCAAGAGGACAGGTGTGTGTTTTTATCTTATCATCATTAAAAATGTATCACCATAACTTTATATCTATTGCAACTGGCAAGTGATATAATAATTATTTATGATTTTTTTAAGAAAAAATTCATTAAAAATAAGCTCTCGTTTTCTATTGCTGATTTCAAAAACTTATCAACTTTTTCACACTAAAAAAATCTGCAATTTTTCCATCTTAAAAATTAAGAATAGGTAAAAAAAACTCTTTACTTTTCAACTCAAAGAAGTGTTACTAAATATTTATATATATTTCAAAAGGTAATAGTTAATCATATTTTCTTTCGTAGATTTTAAAAATATGTAGTATCATTTTGTCCAAGTGTGAATTTTCAAAATCACGTGTTTTTCTTGTCAGTAAATTTAGCGTGAATTCAATTTTTCTTCTTGTAACCATTATATTTTTTTGCAAAATATTTTAGTATTCATTATAATGTATATGATTCTAAACTTTTGATTTATATATATTTTTATAATAAGGTCTTCAATAAATAAATAAACATTTCTTTTTAATATATTTTGAAACGTGATGTCTTATGTATTTGATGATTTTGATTGTTTTTTGCTTATATATTAGGTATAATGGCATCCTATTTCAAAGCTGTTACTGGATTTTTCAGTCAATGCTTGGATGGCTTTGAACTAAGTGCCTCTGCTAAGTAATGTCAGTGAAGTTGAAAGCTCATGTGATGAATTATCCAGTAACAGCAATGAAGATTAAACGGATGGTGTAATGGGAGGGTCTAGTTCTTGCCTACCAGTGTATATGAATAGAATTCCTCCACTCCCAAGGTTTCCCTTTACTGCCACACCAGGCATGACTATAACAATGGTACCAGATGCCACAGCATTACAATTTTTTGAATTGCTTTTTGATGAGAAAATGCTGGGAATTGTTGTAAGGGAAACAAATCTGTATGCTGATGAATATATTCAAAAGACTATATTGAAAAGATTATTTAGAACTAATAAATGGAGCCCACATGAGTGAAAGAGAAGAGTTTTATTTTTTGCTGTGATGGTGCTTTGTGGCTGTATCAAACTGACCCTTTAGGAATGGCCATGGACAAAAAGAATATACTATGTACCCATATTTTCTGAGGTGATGATAGATGCTAGATTTACATTTCTTATGAAATTTCAGTACTTTTCTAATAATGAAACTGTTAATGTGAATACCCTTTCAAATCCAAAACTTGTTTTATGAAGTTATGGAGCATTTGAAGGGACCATTTAATAAATTGTATATCTCACAACAAAATGTTAGTGTAGATGAGAGCTGGATGCTATACAAGAGGCAGCTATCATCGAAAATGTATAACATCAAAAAGAGGGCTTGCTACGATTCGAAATTTTTCATTATTTGCAAATCCGATAATGGATATATCTGTGACTTTGTCTTGTATACTGGTAAAAAAACAGCATACAATCAAAAATATGAATCATTGCCTTAAATAATTAAAAGTGTTCTTCCTCTTATGGATAATTATTTGGCCCAAGGGTACTATGTAGTTATTGACAATTGATGTATGTCAATAGAACTAGTAAATATATTCCTTAAAAAACAGATATTTATGACAACTTTCAATGTCAGAAGAAAGAATCTTCCAGCTGAAATTATAAAAAGTTGGAAAATGGCACCATCCAGACTTTTCAGCATGAAAAGATATTAAAACAAAAAATCTGTTTGCCTTTTGAGTACCATCCATGATGCATTCTTACAAATTGTTAGTATGAAAATTGGAGGAAATGTGGTGAAACCAACTGAAGTGTGTGATTATAACAAAACTTTGGATGGTGTTGATTGTTGTCACCAAGAATTATCCTTTTATCAAACAACTAAGTCTCGACAAAAAAAGTATCACAAAAAATATTTAGACACTTCATTGATCACGCACTTTTGAATACCTTTATTCTTTATAATAAAAATAATGATACTATAATTGATCTTCTAGAATTTAAGCCAATGATCATTGAAGAGTCATTTGAATTGTACACTGACCTAATTTACAAAGACTTAGCCTTGAACCTCCACCTATCAGGCTCACAGCTCATTGCTTTACAATCCTATCAAAAAGTTTCCTTCCAGAGTCTGCCAAGTTTGCAGTTCCAGAAAAGATAATAATGGCAAGTGTATCCAAAGGGAATCAAGATACTGGTGTGGAGATGGTAAAGTTGGACTGTGTGTGGATCCTTGCTTTGAAATTTTTCACACAGAAAACAATTACTGATGTATTTATTATTTTCACTTGTGAATTGTATCAAATATATTTTGTTCTGTTTGATGAATTATTTCAGGGTTAAATGGATAGAAGAATACATTGAATAGTAAACCATCAAACAATGACACTTTCTATAAATGTATGTATTGCTTATACTTGGTAAATTTTATAGAAATATATTTTGATTGTTGTAACTGTCTGATTATTTTACATTTCAGGTGTCACTTCTAAGGAGACAGCCCAACCCTGTGAGCAATTACTTCTGTCTTTTTATGCTTTGTATGTTGACAGGTGGTATGTAGTTATTGCACTTCATTATAAAATTCATAAAAATGATTGTTTTTATAACTATTAGAACATTTGAGATATGTATAGTATCAATATTGGACTTTTCCAAGTTTGAACCTTACGTTTTTTAAAAGAATTTGTAAAATTTATCATAGTACTCTAAGAGGAGCTTGAAACTCACTGTTCATACAATTAAGTGATAAAGTTGCATGACTTACCATGGCATGATAGATAGTGCTCCAATTGGAAATTGTGATTTTTTAACAAATGGGCAAAATAATTGGAGCATTGTCTATTGTGCCACAATGTGCTGTCCAAATTTATTTATTACTTGGTTGTGTCAGAGGTAGTTTGTGGCCTCCCTTAAAAATCAAGATGGCAGAGAGTGCATACTACATGAGTACCTTTATCATTATCTATAACTATTTTCATAAGAACTTTGAATATACATTTTATAAATTTTATACAAATAATTGCTTTTACATCTATCAGTGAATGGTAACGTAAACTATATATACCTAGTTTGAATATGATCCACATCAACATTTTGTTATATGATATGCTTATAAATAAAATATAGACATTGAATTTCATTGTAAAATTCATAAATACAGTTTTTATAAAATATTAAAACATTATAAAGAGATTAATAGATAAAGAAATGAGTGTGATTTAACTGTTCTAAGTTCAAACCTGTATGATTTATTTATAATGTTTTTGTAAGACTTATCACTTCCACAACTATTTTCATAAGTATTTTGAACTTAGACTTTATAAATTTCATAAAAATTGATTTTATAATTATAAAATAGTACCCTTTTATAAATATTTTGGCTCAAAAAGTCAATTTTAAGCACATTTTCTGGTAACATATATATATACAATATTGTTCAGAAAAAAAAAATTAACTCCATATTTTTGGTCAGTCATAAAAATTAAAATAAAAAAATGTACAGTTTTAATTTTGGCCAATTAAATGGTTATGGTTATACTTAATATTTTCAGTGTATGTGTTTTTATTTTGAATATAATCATTGTTCACAAAAATAATCTGCATTAAATATGCATTGTCATATTTAATGTTTTCAATATTTTATCAATGTATGAAACAATATTAATATTACATTTGTTGTGTATTTAATATCTTCTTTATATTAAATAAAAATTTCAAAGTACTATATCACATTCATGTTGAAAACTCCAGTTTAATTCAGTAATTATAAAATGTACATTTAACATACCAATCCCATCATACTATGTAATTTTAAAAAAATACTTAATGTAATTAATGTGTTAAATTGTTGAGTTATTTTATTTTGTAACTTAATCCATATTGTAAAGATCTTCATTATTTTATGAACTACTTCTGAATGTAAAACCTTGTTATTTTACAATGTTGTAAAGCTTCTGAATGTCAAATCTTGTAATTTTACAATGCTGTAAAACTACTTCTGAATGTAAAACCTTGTTATTTTACACTGCTGTAAAACTACTTCTGAATGTAAAACCTTGTTATTTTACAATGCTGTAAAACTACTTCTGAATGTCAAATCATTATTTTACAAAGCAGTAAACTATTTTTGAATGTCAAATCTTGTTATTTTACAATGCTGTAAAACTACTACTTCTGAATGCCAAACCTAGTTATTTTGCAAAGCAGTAAACTACTTTTGAATGTGAAACCTTATTATTTTACAATGCTGTAAAACTATTTCAAGCCTTGTTATTTTACAATGCTGTAAAACTATTTCTGAATGTCAAACCTTGTTATTTTACAATGCAGTCAGTTATAAAGTATTAAAAATGAATTGTGTACAATATTTTTAAAAATGAAAACTCACTATTGTATTTCACTGCTTAAATACTTAAACTTATCAATAAGATAGTGGTTCTCATTATATGATCTACCATAGAGAGTGAGTCTGTAGATATGAAAAGATCACTCAACATTATTTAATAGTTACGAATACTATTAATAATAAAAAATATTAATAACTATTATTCTTCAACCATGTCAAGTTAAACTTTTTTTATTTATTCAACTACTATATTATGATTAAAATCAATTGTACAGATTAAATATGTTCAATATTAAAGGGATGTTATGATCCTAATTAGCATGTGATAATGTTAAAAAATTTTAAAATATAAAATTAATATTTACTTTTAAATTCGAGTGTTGTTTTTTAAAAAAGGAAAATAATTATAATTATTTTGTTTAAAAGATATGATTCATTCGGTAATATATTTTTGAATATTAAGATTAGATTTTTATCAGACGTATATTTAAAGCATTAAATAATTACTTCTAAAACTATTTTAAAGCTAGTTGTTATATATTTGTTTTATTCGTGGATGGCAGGAATAATTAAAAAGTAAGAAAACATTAAAGCTTAGGTTCTAGCTCAAGAAATATCACAGATATTGATGGCATGATATAATGAGAGGAAAGGTAAAGTATTGTTATATATCTGTATAGGTGTTGTTTCAATTTTAAATTTATTTTAATAATTTGATATATAATATAATTACAAAAATGAAATATATATAATATTTAATGGATCTAAATTTTCTCATTATAAAATTAGGAATTTATTTAAGTTGTAAGCTTGTTTAATTTCTCATAGTATTTTTTTTTTAAAAATATTTACATTAATTTTGGAAAATAATATTTATTAATAATATGTCAAAAATTAAATTATTTTGGAGAGAATCCTATTGAAACTGAAAGTTATATGCATATATAAATAATCTTGGAGCCTTCATTTAATTATGTTTAACTACATCTTAAAGAGTAATAAATAGCTGTTATATATTTATATATAAAATGATAACATTATTTTAAAAGTATTTATTTTAATTAAGATAGTTCATAATGTATGTTATTGTATATATACACCATATAATAAGAGTAATAATGCTCAAGGCTAAATGGGTTTATAAGTACTTATTAAAATCAGTCAACACTTAGATAATTTCAACAATTTCAATCTGTTATCAAGGCAACCTCCTTTTAACAATAAAGATGGAATCCCACCTTTATTTATGGTCCATTATATTTATATAGACACTAAAGATTGCAACTTGGTCATAGATATTTAAATTATTGATACAAAGAAATAACATCAATAACAATCAACAATCAGTCTACATTAAGAACAGGTTATATCTGTTTAAGATTTATTTAAACTTCTTTATCAATAATTTCAGTCTCTGAGATCAAGTTGCAATCTTTAGTGTCTGTATAAATATATTGGACCATAAATAAAGATGGGATCCTATCTTTGTTGTCAAAGGGAGAATGCCTTGATAACATGTATATGCATATATCTGTAGCCTTTTAAATAAGATATTCAGTGTATGGTTTTATGGTGTTATATATTTATAATGTATATGCATATATCTTTAACTTTTTTAAATATTATCAATGTATGGCTTTATGGTTTATAAACATACAAAAAAACTTATGTAAATAAGAATAACAACACTATTTAAATGATATAAAATTAACTTTTTAAATTTTATTGTTATTTATTCAGAGCTGTCGTAACTATGAATGTAAATAAACAACATAATATTTAAACAATTCATTTATTGCATGTTGCTTTTTATTTCCTACATTTAATTAACTTATTTATTTCTTAATTCAAATAGAAACTTCTGTATGAAAAGAATCCAAAACAAATATAAATATATTGTATTAACTTTCCAAAACACTGATGCTATTTTTAAGACAGAGGATTCAAATACATATTTGATTTTTTGGATTTAATGAATTTGAGCTAAAAATGAATGAAGTAATAGACACAGTTGTTCAAATACTTATGGATATGATTAACCTTCACTCCAAAAAATCAATAGACCACTTTATTAGGTTTTGGAATCAGACTGGAAATGGTCCAATTGCAGTTCTCTATAACATCCATTTGATTTTAATTTCAACTAAAACACCTAGATATCAGTATTGTTCTATGAAAAGTAAATTAAATATGTATGTGAAAGTACTCATCATTCTTGTAAAAACTTAGACATTTGTTAAAATCTTGAAATCAAAATCATAAGATAACCCAGTTGTTATTTTTTACTTCTTTATTTTTTAAAAAAATTAAATTAAATATTTGTTTTATGATAAGTATATGATGTTCACATTCAGTTTTTATTTGAACATATTTGTTTTTCACAGAAAGTTAAATGAAAATGTACTAATATAAAAGAATGGCATACAAGAAATACCTGCTATCAAAAACATATTATTTTTCATTTTTATAATTATAAGGTGAATTCTTAAAATTTAAATATTTTTATTACTTGAATGCATTCGTTACTAAAATATGCCATATTAATACAAATTTGATTATTTATTTTGTATTCATGTAAAAAAATCCTGCAATCTAAAATGGAGACCCTTTTTCCTGATCATTTATTTCTGTTATTAATCTTTTTTGTTTATTTGCAAAATTGATATCTTATTTTTAAGATTAACTTTGTTTTTGTTTGTTTTTGGAGTTATGATTTTAAGTCAATAAATATCACATGACCACCACCTCTAGTCTGGTGATGTTGGATGAGTAGGCACTAAATGGGGATTTTATGAACAAGCCTTCTGACATCCACTGATTACTCTAGCTTGCTATGTGTGGCAATATGTATAGTGAGTTTTGCCTGTTTTAACAAGAGTTATGGTTTTAATGTATTTTATCAAAAATGTAAATATTTAATGGAAAATAAAATTTTATTTGTTAAACATAAGAAGTATAAAAATGATTATCAAAATGGCAACATAGAGGTCTTTAAGATATGAATTCTTGTCACACCTAATGAAAATTTTTAAAAAATTAATTAAAACTAAATACAATACAGTTTTATTTATTTTGAATAAAAATTGACATGCTGTTGACCATTTTACATAATAAATAAATATTAATATATATATAAATTTATAAAGTAAAAATTTTAGATTGTCTTTTATTATTATTATTATTATTATCATCATCACCATTATTGTTGTTTTTAAAAAATACAGTTTTATTGTCATATTGATGACAATGTTACAAGAGTGTTAACACTTTTGTAATAATGTCTAACAATTTAACCGTAGTTTAAAATTAAATAAAGATGAATTTAATTAAAAGAAATAAATACTTATATCTAAGAAGTATTAGAGATATTATTTTTATTAATATTATATTTATTCTTTATTATTCTTACAATGCTTTTTACAACCCACTATTGACTGTTTCAATTGCCCCAATAATCTTCTTTAGAACTATAACAAACACAATGCAAATGCATGAATACAAATATAGATGAACATACAATTTTACATTTTATATATATATTTTATCTTATAATTTATATATATAATGTAAAATTATATGTTCATGTATATCTGTATTCATGTATTCGTATTGTATTTGTTATAGCTCTGAAGAAGATTGCTGTGGCAATTGAAACCATCAATAGTGTGTTGTAAAAACATGGTAAAATTAATAAAGAACATAAATGATATTAATATTATATGGATTTGACAATGCAATAAGAAAGATAAAGATATAATACTTCATAAAGAAGATACTATTTTTACTAAAAAAAAAAAAGATTAGACAGATGAGCCAAATTTGCAGAAAATGAACAAAATTATAAATATGCAGAATAACACAAAGAATAATAATCAGATAGCTTTATTTCTTGAAGTGTTCAAAAAGGTTGAGCCCAAAATTACCAGCAATGGAATCAATTCAAGGATATTATATCCCAGAGTTTGAACCTTGTGCATGAAACCACACAAAGAAATACAAATAATTACTTTTAACAAAAAAGATAGTAAACAGTTCTGAAAATAAGTACTAAAAGGATTAAAAACAAATACATATATAATTAACCTATCTATGGAATAACTAAATCTAAAACATTAATATGATAATTCACAAGAAATTCCCAAATAAACCTGCAAATAATGTAATGCCAAGCCATTTGTCTGATTAAAAAAAAGTGACTACTTTTATCTAACCTTGGTATGGCAATGAGCCTAAAAAGATGAAAACTTTTTATTAGTGATTATTTTTGTCTTCATATGAAAAAAGCCAGCTTACAGTTTCAAATAATAATTCAGAAGAAATATTAACAAAACTATAAATAACTTATGGTTTATCAAACGGATAATACCAGTACTATTAGTCTATTTATGAAACTACTAATAAAGATCACTTTTTATCTGATAAATATGTTGGCATTGATATAAGAAAAGGTAACATTATTTGCAAATTCATTTTTTTAAATGTTTCTATGGGAAACTGACTTGTGAACTATAATAGTTTGTTTTTAGTCTTGGTTATTCCCTGATTCAGTTGATATTATCACCATTAAATATTTGATATGTCGTACATCATTTACATACTTGCTAAAATTGTTAGAATTAAATACAGTATTTTTTTAACATTATATATAATATCTGGTTTTTGATTAATCAACCCATAGAAGTGATGAACAGATTATGAAATTGATTAGTCAATAACTGAAAATTAAGTATATTTAATATTATATAAAACGATTTGTATATATATATTATTTTTATGATAATAATATATCATTTAGTAAAGTAATATACATATAAATTAAATATCAAATCACGTCAAATTTTTAAGAAATTTTCAGCTAGGCTCTCTGTGAAATAAATGTTTAGAAACCGCATCTCAAAACAGCTAATTCAAAAAGGTACCTCTTTGAACTATACACTGCAAAGATTAAATATTGAAACACGCACTAATTCAAACAGAGAGGATGAAATAACATAAACAACAATCTTTAAACTTGTTCTAAACAAACGTTTACTATACTTACACAAAGAGATACCTTTTTTTAATTAGTTGTTTTAAAATGTGGACTCTAAACGTTTATTTCACAAAGGCGTAACTGAAAATTTCTTAAGTTTGAGATGATTTAACAGTTGATTATTTATTTCAGATGTATATTATAAATTATATTTTGAAATTTTCACTCGTTTCCTTTTTCAGAAAATATATTTATTCTTATTTTTTTTAAAATAATTTAGGGTAATTAACGTAAATTTTTTGTGTAAACGTTATGATTTATAAAATGGCCGATTCAAAAGTACTAAAATATTCAAATTCTTAAGATATGTTTAATGCAAGAAAAAATCTTGTGTGAAGCTGAAGTAATTAATGGTTCAAATTTCTTGACTGACATGACTCATGATCCAAACTTTTGGCTGAATAATTCATGACCCAAATCTCTTGCTTGAATGAATGAAACATAATTATATTAATTTAGAAAAAAGTTATGACTTAGATTGATCTCTTCAAATATGGACATATTTAAATATATGTCATTAGTCAAAAAAAAATGAAGACTAGAACATTTAACTTTCTTCACCAATACCTGAATCATTTAAAAATTCTAAATAAGTGGATTTTGTAATTCACTGAATCATGGAAGATTGAAAATCTATAGCATAGAAATAGGACCGAAGTATCAGTAACAAAGAAATGACAAATCTGCTTTTTAGATGTAAATGGTATATGATGAAATTATCAGCAGTGACCACAACATTTTGTAAGAATGTTCTGGAATCAGTTGAGTTTTAACATTATTTTAAAATCAGGCATTCAGAATTTTTTTTTAAAAGAATTTTTTAAGCAAAGATAATAGTCAAAAATTGTTTACAATTTTCAAATCATATGACAAATCTATTCCTTCTTGGTGAATTATATTGAAGATTGGTGAAATGCTTTGCTGAGAGACTAACAAAGTCTTGTGCAGATGGCATTGTTGAGGGGACATAAGTCAAAGAAACAAAATAAACAATTTCTACCCTTTTCCAAATGAATCCACAGGTAGCACTATATTTGCTGTCTGAGCATTAACACTTCATCAAAAAAGATCTTTTATGTCATTCATACAAGATCTGAAATTTTTTTGTAATTATTAAAGAGAAAGTCAACCTCCAATAATGCACTATTTCTTGAATATTATAAATCTCTGCACACTCACCCACCAGTAAGAGTTTTAAAAACTTAAGTGAATCACTTAAGTTTAGGGCATATTTGTATATACACCAACTCTCACTGGCCATGCTTGATTATAACATAAGACACAATAGATTCAAGCTCTGATTTAAGCATGGTCAGTGAAAGTTGTTGGAAGTATGCAGAGATTTATAATATTTAAGAAATAGTGCATTATTGGAGGTTGACTTCATACAAGATAATTAAAATATTTGAAAATGTTAATAGTTTTTTTAATCTTGCCATTGATCTATAACAACTATCATTTGCACTGGTTGTGTAAAACATTATCATGTAAAAATGCCAATATCGTTATATGAATCATAGTGCTGATACTATATGGCATTAGTAGTTATCTCCTTTACTCCCATAGTAAAGAAATAATTTTTTTTAAAAATACTCTTGAAGAAGCAGTAAAATTAATTCTGTTAAATCTTGAGCAATGACCTTTCAGGGTTTACCAACTAAATGTCATGATTTTATCAGCTTACACTTAACATACTTTCATATACAGAGCCATCTATTGGAAATGTCAATAATCAATAGGTCATAAGCCAAAAGCGATTACATCGATATAATAGCACTATCATATAGTGTCTATTGATTGTTCAAGATGACATTAGATGGATCTGAAAACAGAAAGGGTACAAATAATGAAGTTATGGAAGACTTAATATGAAAAAAGTGATTATACAGAAAATGGGTTATTGGTTTTTATGCTGGGTTTGAGACAAGATAAGGGGAATTAAGATATAAAAGCCATAGAGCTGACAAAGATTATGTTGTGGAAATAGAATGGAGCATACTATGGGAAAACTTAGAGTGAGAAATGGAAGATAAAACAGCTAACAGGTTTTTTGGGGCACAGTTGCTGAGAGATTCCTGCCTCCATTTAAAGAAAAGTCACAGTGCATCACATCACATCTCATCACTACTTATAGAGGAATTTTTAGTATTATTCAATGACTAGAAAGTGCATATACAGTGCTTTTAATTCATATCAAAATATTATAAAAGTAAAAATGCTTTATGTGCACTTTCTATTCATGATGTAATGCTGAAAATGCTTTCCAGAGTAGTTCTTTTTGTTTTATTTCAAAGTGATCTTTTGTCAGTTTGAGTAATTAATAAATCCTAGATGCTTAATGATATGTGTCAAAGTATTATGAAAATCTCCATGGTTTGGTACAGTCATAAAGTGGCAGACTCTGGACCTTAAAATCCACAGATTGTACTCAGTTCCAACACACAAACATGAATTCCTGAGGGAATAAATGCCCACAATGACTCCAGTGATGCTTGAGATTCTGTTCAAAGAAGCTGTTAATTATGGAAATGTCAGAAAGTCCTATTCAATGAATTTCAGAAATTCTGCTGAGCTTTGCTTTTAATAATGTCCTTAACTTGGACCATTTTAGCTGCTGACTAACATCAATACTTATTTGATGATGATAATACATTTCTTTATTATAGTTTCTTTTCCAATTGTAATTAAACCACTAAACATCACATGATCACCATTTATGCTTGCTTAAGCTGTTAAAATAGAGGCAAAACCTCTCCATTCCACAGGTGAGGTGCTCTCAGATCCAAGGCTTCTCACTAGATAGGGATTTTATGCACAAGCCTTTTTGCATCCATTGATTACTCTGGTTTGCACTGAGTTGCACTACTGTATGGAGAGTTTTTGTCTGTGTTCAATTGTAATTACATGAAAAAAATTGAAATAGATCAATCTATTCTAAATATTATTTATCAAACAGCA
This sequence comes from Epiperipatus broadwayi, assembly GCA_028023455.1. Classification (NCBI taxonomy): domain Eukaryota; kingdom Metazoa; phylum Onychophora; class Udeonychophora; order Euonychophora; family Peripatidae; genus Epiperipatus; species Epiperipatus broadwayi. The sequence continues at coordinate 620,755 of JAQFVV010000265.1, read as the reverse complement.
GTTGATTAAAAAAACAAATACATTAGATCTTTTAACAATGATCGGTATGGAAAATTAAAATGGTTGAAATTAGAAATGCTCTGTTTTGTTTTCTTTGCTTACTTTTTGGTGGTAATACTGTAAAAACACCTTTGTTTAAAATTTTCCTGAATTTGCCACTGCAAAAAATGTATTATGGTTGCATTTCTTTGAGATGTGGAACTAAATGTATTTCTAATGAAACACCATTTTCTTAAAAAAAAAAAAAAAAACTAATCAAACTATGATTATGCCTAACTGTATATTTAGCAAGTACTTTTTTAAAAATGAATAAAACTGGTTATTTTGAAAGCAAGAGACTGCTTCGGTATGATATCATATTTGAGCTTCTTTAATGTGAACACTAGTGAATGGAATTATTTGATGTTGTATAATGAAATATACCAATCTTTGGAAGAGACAAAACTCAATGAATGAATGTTTTGCAAGTGACCACTGCATATGTTTCAGAATTATAAGTAAAAGCTCTAGACATAATTTATGTTAGTGATGTGATACAATATGAATTGCATCAATGTATTCTGTACCTTAATGACAATAGAACAATACATTAACATTAAATTTTGTTTTGAATTTCATGAAAGTGTTTCCAGTGATTTGCAAGATTTTTCATTGATAGCACAAGTACTGAAGAAGATCTATGAATGTATGAAGCATGCTGTTCATTACATGTTGTAAATCATGATCCAAACATGTCAGAATTCTACAATTTTTGTGTAGTGAATAGATAAATTATGTTACTACATGACATGTCTTTATTCAAAAATAGTGCAGTAATCAGCTTGGAATAAGAATGTGTCTCTCTTACTGAGACACACTGGATACATAATACAACAGAATATAGAAGTACCATACCCTGCATCAATTATTACTACAGTGAAATAGATTTGGGAGCTTGAAATCCACAGTTAGTAGTTCTGTCTTCCACTTTTGGTGCTTGAACTTTTTATGGAATCCCAAATAATAAACCACTTGATTAGTTTTTTTTTTTACTATTCTAACTTCAGATTTCACATTGCAATTAACCTTTAATAACAAACAACCACTTTCAGAGATTATATAGTATAAGTTGTTTATAAAAACGATTGAACCCTTGGACCATTACTGAAACCAAATTTTTATAGCATACAATATTTCATTGAAAATAACATACTTAATCAGATTAAATATAAAAGCAATATGAATGGCAATCCAGTGTTTTAAGACCATAGAATAATCCACATAAATATGGAATGAAGATTAATACTGAGAAGACCAAGTGTTTATGGTTAAGGAGGAATACAAAAAGACTGTACATTGAAAATTTATGATATTATAGTTCAATGGATAAATGCATTTCAATATTTCAATAGTTGGTTGGACAAAAGATGGAAGAAGCAAAGATGAAGCTAAAAGAATAGCATTGGCAGCAGAATTTACTAAGAGCAAAAAAATATTCTGTGAATCTTTGAAGAGAGAATCAAGGAAAAGATTAATAAAATGCTATGTGTGAAGTGTACTATTGTATGGTTGTGAAACATAATCAGTGAATAAAAACATTAGGAACAGATTGGAAGCCTTTGAGATATGATTATAGGAAAAAATAAATAAAATAGTTGGCTGAATAAAATGACAAAGGAAAAAGTTTTGAAAAGAGTAAATGAAAAAAGATGATTGCTTGAGGAAATTAGAGATAAAAAAAGAAACTGGGTTGTACATTAATAATTTTTATTAGTCATACATTAGACTAGTGATTATTCACTTAATGAATAATATATCTATAGTGTAATTTTCACTATACCACTCTCACACAAGGTAGAGACTGGTTTCTTTCCCAAAATCATACTATGGAGTTGATATTGTGTCTACTTAGAAATTACAACTTCTGCAAATTCAAGGAGGATAGAAGGTCTAACATGATTAATTATACTAACGATTTAATCAAAGCAGGATATAAGCACAGTACAGTTTATAGTAAGATTAAACATTTTATTAATAATATAGGAACACAGAGAGTTAGAGATGCGAAACCTTGACATTCTACAGGACTTTCTTTAAAGAGTTTTATTTGAGCTTTCACACACCTATCTCAACTAATAGGCTTATTAACAACAATAACGACACCACAGCTCCTAATCAAATCCCACAAGCCATATATAAGGCTGTGTGCCCTCACAATGGATGTAAAGCCTCAAACTATAATGAAACCAAAGCCACTATAGCTACTAGGTTGTCACAGTACAAGTATAGATATAATAAGTCATACACCAACCCAGAATGGAATTCAATATTCATACACCATCAAAAAGTAGCCAGACATGGAGTTTAAACCCACCATTTCAAAATTGGTTTGTACTGAGAAGCATGATGTTAAACATAAGGTGAAGGAGGCTTACTTCATAGCGAAAGACTCCTTTCCCATTAATCACAAAGATGTTTTGTGATATCCAAAAGATGGGCTAATTGACTCATTTGCATAAAGTTTGCATATTGTACATACATAATGATTCCTATGAATGAGTCATAAGAGGCTATGATTATGAGAAATATACTTTCTCGAAAGTGCTAAGCCTTTTAATTTGTTAATTATCATTCACATTATATGTGTGTTGGCACAATTTTATTATTATTATTAATTAAGTAAATTGGATATACATTAAGAAGAAAAATAGTTTAATGAAAGATTTTTTGGGAGGAATGGTGAGTGCAAACAAAAAAAGGATGGGAAAAAAAGAGGCTTCCTTGATGATAAGGAAGTTGGGAAGAGATACATGGATTTGAAGATCTGAGCAATGAAGAGAACGGATTGGAGAAATAGATGAATTTGTGATGCTTGAAAACTCAGCCAAAAAGTTACATAAAAGTTCACACTAATTTTTTTTTTTTTTGAAAAAGAGATTTTATAATTAGAAGAAACTTGAACTCAGTCATCCAAGCTCCCTAACAGCTATGCACTCCATCTTATACAAATGATACACATAATCACATAAGTATATTGTTTATACTAAATTTAAAGTAATTAGAAGAGACCTGAGCGCAGATTTTCAAGCTCCCTACAGCTATGCACTCCAACTTATACAACTGATACATATGACCATGTACTCCATCTTAATCAACTGATACACATGATAACATACAAAGGTAGGTGGTCATGGGTATCAATTATATAAGATGGTGTTCATAACTGGAGGGAGTTTGGAAGTCTGAGTTCAATACCCTTCTAATTACATTAAATTTAGTATAGACAATATATTTTTAAATATAAAAAGGGATTTTGCAAAGAAAAAACAACATTACAATAACTTGTTACAGTTTTATTGTTGTTATTTTTAAATAAACTAATAACTACTTTAAAATAGTCTGAATTAAAAGTGTAATACACTTAACATCAGTACCTATAATTCTTATAAAAGCTTTTTAGCATCCTTTATATATTTTTTAAAATTTAACGTAGTCTCGAATCAAAAGATTTAAACATTCGCCGTCGATGCGTACATAAAGAGTGTAAAAATCAATGAATAGGTCAGTGCGAGGCAAAGATAAAGTAGCAGTTCTCATGGGGAAAGAGTGAAGAGAAGACAATACTCGCCGTTCTACCTAATTATATACATAAAAAAAAAAAAATCTGCTATGGAGCTTGGAAACCGAACCCCCCCCCCCCACAAAAAAAAAACACCAATTTATCTAGCAGATTGTTAATATGGTACGTGCTTCGTATGTGTATTCATTTATGCACAAATCTATGTTTCAGGCAAGCATATAGATTATTAGAGCATTATAAGGAGTTTTCTATTGCATGTATATGCACATAAACGCACATATATTTACAGCATTTAAAAAATAAGATGTGCATAAGAACCAAATGCGGTCCAAATGTACATGTATGCACTTTATGGATAAATGCATACACCTTATGAAATTCGATAATAAAGATTCTGCTATGTATATAGCAATTTCACGTTTTATATATTTCAAATCTTGGCTTTATTTTAAACAGAATTTGCTTTTGATTTCACCGCAAAGAAAACTGATCTTTTGCGATAAAGTGAAAGCGAATATCAACCTGAAAAATGCTGTTCCCTGGTGGAACTTTTAATACTTGCATTTTTAATTTGTTAAAAGAACTTCTGGGGTTATTTATTAATGATTAAATTATTTGGAACATCAACAACAACAAAAATGAGAGAGAGAATACGATAAGTGGTAAATATCCATGGCCGGAAGAAAAGTGAGACGATTAATTTGAGGAGCGCCACCAGGAAAGTTAATTCTATGTTTGGAAATGAAAGACGGTTGTGTCATTGAACTGAAGATAAAAGTAATAAATGAAGACACGTGGTTGCGTGCGTTAGAATAATTATAGTATTAGATATACAAACCTAATTTACATTTTAGCATTTGAAAAAAAAAGTTAGTCTCCCAGCTAATTTATCACGTATATATATATTATTATCAGTGCAGCATATAAATTAAATATACTCATTAGCAATGAACATCGCAGCCTCTGTTTAATTTACGAGTAGTGTTATAAAACTATATTAGGGTGTGGTAAACTAACTTCGAAAGTGGATCAGGTATCATATTATAATTGATCTTGTATACCCCTGCTAAATTTCTAGACTTGACTTCAGATAAAAAAAACTTTATAATTATTTAATTAATTCTTTTATCTATATATGAAGTAAGAGTTAGAAAATTTGTAGCTATGTAGACATACGTGCTCGATAACATTATAATATATATATTAAACAATTTCAATAATCCTTAATCCTAATAAATAGTAAAAATTAGTTATTTGACTCATTAGTTTCTCTCCCTTTTCGACCTACTATTTTTGCTTTCAAATCTTTCCCTGAATAATAGCGAACTCTATCAGCACCCGCCTGTGATACAATCTAGCTCAATAAATAAATACATTAAAATATCAACTAAAATAATAATGATAATTTTTTGATAAAAATAATAATGATAATTGAACATTTTATTGTTCGAACCGTTCATAAGAGAATGCGAATACCACAAGAGACAGATTTAGAACCACGATCTATCGACCTTCGGCTCTGAGTTTCCTAATTTACTCCTGCAATAAATTATGTAAATATCAACAAAAATACTTCATACGATAAAAAAGTGTGACATAAAAGAGCTAAAACATGGGTGAAAGATGACTCTTATCAGTAGGGAGGCACACACATGAAATACAGAATTCAAATTTATAAAATTGTATTTATTTTTTAAACTTTTTATTTATTAATAACTACTGAAGATATGCATGAAAGTACTATAGTGTGTGTTAAGTTTTTTGCCTAATTAAATCTTAGAAAATTTTCTAGTGGAATGCTTCCCCTCCAAACATATCGCACACAAACACTGCCCAGTCTCATTAATAGCATATAAGGAGAACTGTTTTCTCAGACGTAAAAATCAAAATCACCTTTATTTTATTTTTTGTCCTCTGATTCGTAGGATACAAGTAATCTTTTATTCCATATTTTGCAGATCTAAGACGCTCTTTCTAAACAAATAGATAATATTAAAATAAGAGACCAAACTCACAAACCAGCAGATGTTTTTGCACCTACCTAGAGTATAGACCCATTCATAATATTACATGGTTTAGCACCTTTTTCTTTGTTTGTTTGTTTGTTTTCTAATATGTTTATTAATTAACATACACTATAAATATTGATTAGCTTTATAAATATAAACATTGTTTGAAATGTTAAGAAGATAGATTATCAAACTTGCATTACAATTTTTCTTCACTTATAGAAAATTCTGCAAAAGGAGGCAAGATCAGTTTATATTAGGAGATTAATAAATATTGCATACATAAAAAATTATCTATCCAAATGGTGATTGCAATATTATTTGAATTATCTTCAATGCAAGTTGTTTGCTTTAGAAGAGGGTTTGAAACAGGAGTCCCCATATTATGTTCAGAATGTGTTCTATCAAACATCAATGTGAATCCAGAAATCTTAAAAATATACATATTATTAATATAAAGATGAGTTACTTGAAAAATAATTACATTAATATTATAAATTGTTTTTTTCTTCACCAATAAAAATTGTAATTATAAATATGCGATTTTTTTCGCATGCATTAGTGAAGCTGTAATTATACTACCAAGCAGCTACAGGCCATGTATTCGAACCCGGTTCTGCCCACATAATTTGCACAGAGAAGAGTGGTGCCAAAAAAAAAGTCATAGAAGCTTTTTACATAGCAAATGATCTCAGTGTCATTAATAGAAGAAAGGCATGCTTTGCTCTCTCCAAACAATAGACTAATTAAAAATTCAAGCTCATTTGCATATGTGTACGAGTATGAGATTTAACTACTAAATATCGAAAGCGCTAAGCAGGCATATTAAACATTATACTATAATTATAGCTTCACTAACGTATGATAAAAAAATCGCATATTTATAATTAATATTATACCGAACATTATTCAAAATCTCCATTTTTAATTCTGATAAAACCTCATTGTTGAGCTATAATTCTTTTATTATGGTTCCAAAATGAAGAGAAGATCACTCTGCTGAAAGGTATTTCATAGTTGCCAATATCATGTAGCTATTTTTCATTTTGAAATAATATGGTCCTCACCCTCTGCAGCCATGACATGATTATATCCCATAACAGTCAACTCTTAAGCTATCAACAATCTCAACCTGTAGTACCACCTTTATTGTTAAAGGAAGTTGCTATGACTACAATTTAAGATTGTTCTTAGCTTAAGGGCTGATTGTTATCATCTACATTTATAAATCTATTAAAGTCTTTTTATTGTCTTAGACTATTAGACTATATGCCATAATATCATCACGTTATTTTCATAATTTGCTACCTTTAAAACAAGAATTCAAATGAACAAGTCTGATTCCATGTAATAACAACTGTTTTACATATTAATGCATACTACTTGCATAATAATCTGCAGGAAGGGTTGTCATTCATCCACACTATTACAGATTATAATTGAATGTTAGTAATTGGCTATAGTATTTCATAGTTATTCAGCTTTTCTTTGGATAGAAAATTTAACATATATACATATAATAGTGGTTTTATATATACCTCATCAATAAATTAAGTCAGTGTAACATAAAATCAGTTACCATATCAATATGTGGGTAAAGTTTAATACAAAATTCTTGTTATTATATGTATATTTGTTAAATTGTCTGCCCTAAGGAGAAATGAATGACTTTGTGGCAGTTCAGACCACTCAACAAAGTATAATGATATATATATTGTAACGAACACAGACGTTCGTTACATTGTTTTTTTTTTTTTTATTTATTAAACATGAAAGTAAATTAAAAAGTTCGCATTTAAAAATTTTCTTTAAGAATTAAAAATTGAAATTAAATATCATCTTAAACTCGTATATATTAAATCGCACAGATATAAAAAATTATTAAAATAAAACTGTATTAAAAATAGAAAAGGTATTTTAAAAACAAAAACTTAAAAAGATTTGGAGATAAAATTATATCTTTAAATTTATCTTTAAATATATCTTTGATTTGGAAAACAGGTTAATTAATCAGAAATGGAAATGATAAATTTAATTAGTCAAATGTAAACCAGCCTTGGGCATTTAAATGTAAAAACAGCGGTCAGATAGGAAAACAATAGAAACAAATAGCCAATGAAAGAAATCCATTGGGAAATCGGACCTCAACGAAAAGGATCATCGCATCGATGACGTAATGTAAATGCAATCCTTCAAATGAATATAAAAGGACAAGGTTGAAAATTATTAGTGACTAGTGAGTTATTATGATTATTACGATGTGACAGATAGATGTTAGTGCGGAGGTGCGGGAGAAGAGATTGAACGTGCGTCCTTCAATCTCTTCAGTTGTTATAAAATGGAAAAATGAAACATCGCTTTTCTTATATTCAGAGGATCACAGGATCATCGGGAAATTTAACGACGGGATTTCAAACGGCAAGCAATTGTAAAAGATGAACATTTCTAAAACCGTAAGAACTTTCTAAGATATAACGAACAATATTAATTTGAAAACATTAAGAACTTTAAATTTTAAACTTTCCTAGTAGTTAATTGTTACAAATAGAATCCTATCTGACCAAACTAAATTCTTTATTAATAGTGTTATTTGATGTATTTTTTTTCTTATTTATTTAAAATCATTTCCATTTATTTATTTACTTTTTTGTTCTTTAAGTTTTATTATGATTTCTGTTTTCCGATAAATTAAAATATATCAATGTTAAACTTAAGTCGGGCGTGAATGGCTGTATAGATTTGTAAAGTTATATTAGGGGAGGGTAATCTTAGGTTATTTGTTCCGTGGTTAAATTGGGTCAATGGATTGGATATATTGGTGTGATTAGTAGATGTAATATTGATTCGCTATGGGCAGAATCGCTTCATCGCCGCACACTTCCGTTTGCCTATGGAAGGAATGATAAGTCGGATACGCAGTTCCTTACTATGGAGTTTTTTTGTTTTATTGCTCTTCTTTGCAGATAGATGTAATATTCCTATCTCATAAGAGGCAATTTCTTCTCTTAACCTTTTGTGCTGCCGTATTTTATTACATTGAATACATCGATATATCAGATGAATTGATGCCAGTTTGACTACGAATTTTAGCCTAAGGTTAAATAGGGATAGAATGTTTATTTTCAAAAGCAAATTTATGTGGTCTATTCATGCTCGACCCTAAATAAAAATGCATTAAATTTAAGTTGTTTATAGACGCTTGCATGGATTGTTTATCGGTTAACTATATTTGCGTTTTCATATTTGATCAAAATATATAGACATTCGATAAATAATGATACCTTACGGTGAGTATCTAAAATGTATTTATTCGGAGTCTTTTAAGTCATTGGTGACAATGCAAGTATCTTATGGTGAATACTACTGGGTTACGTATAAATTTCCCTCCGCAATTGTCAGTAATCAATAAGTTTGTATTTTGATCGTTTATGTTTACTTTGAAATGTGTTTGACCGTTGAAATCTATGTAACCGATCTATAGCAACATATTATAACAAGCTTTTATAATCCCATCTGTGCGAACTTAATTAAAATGTAAAATTAGAAGATAATAGTAATTAAATGTAAATTAAAGTCAAAAATCTAAGGTAAAGTTAAAAATAATGTTAAATGTTAAAATGTAAAACTAATACTAAAATAATTTTAAATCTTATATATATGTGAAATAAATAAATGTTTGTGTGTTAATTACTGGCAGTGGCTTATTTTATTCTTTTTTTATATATATGCTCTTAGATTATCTTATTAAATCTCTGCTATTCCACTGAGCTAGTGACATGGGCTAACGACCGGAACCAAAATATTTAAAAAAGGAAAAAAAAAATTTTTTTTTTTTTTTGACTTACGTATCTGCCTACTTTATAAATTTTTCTAGGTTCAAATGCCTAGATGGCGCCCTGTAGTGCAGTTTACATTACGTCACATTCTCCGGATCGTTACAATATATATATATAAGGAGTAATGGAGAGAGGTCAAAAATAAAATATGTGAGTGAGAGCAAACAGGTATTGCTGATGTCATTGAAAGAATTAAGAGGTGGAAATGAAATTGGGATAGACTTATTGTTAGATGAGATGACAAAAGATGGATAGGTGAAGTTTTAAAGTGGATCCAAAAATATTGTAAAAGCCCTACAATGTGACTATATGTGAGAATGAAGGATAAAATAAGGGAAGATTGTTGGTAGAGGCAAAGAAAATAGACTATAGATTCAAGAAACTGGATTAAATTTGGAGAGACCTTCATCCTGGAATGGACTGATAATGATTTAAAATGATAATGATATGTGTCAGACATGTTTTAAGACAAAAACAGTTGAGGACAAGCAAATATTATTCATCTGATTAAAAATAAAATTGCATAGTGATTTTAACAAGTTTTTATGATATAAAATCTACTGATAGAATATATTAAATCCAATGAAAAAGATTACTGCAACTGAATGAAGAATATGTTTGAACAGACCATTAATTCAAACACCTAGCCTGAGTTAAACTAAGCACTCTATTTTTATAGATGTGTTTGTAAATAATACAGTCTATTTATATATTCCAGAGTTATATACTTTAAGCTGAATAATGAAAAGTCAGCAAAGGTTAGTCCCACACACAACTCTTCTAATTAGTGTTTGAATACTGGTCTTCATCAATACTCTAATGTGCATCATTGGTTAAAGCTAATAGCCATAAACAAGTCAGAGAATATGGTTGTGACATTATTATCTATTATTCATTAATGATTCAAGCTTACAATAGATGGCTCTGAAATAGAACAATAAATTAAAAATTGCTCCTAATACAAATATTGAAAATAAACTGAAAGACTCGTGATATTCTATTCAGGTGAGAACACTCAATGTGTTTGAATGCAATGTGGGTATAAAACTTAAAAAGTTACTCCAAGTGGCCAATACTTATTGTCAAGATTGGTAAATGGCTTAGCAATCTGCCCATCCTAGCTCCATTTCGACCTCACAAGTTTTTTATGATGTCAATGATATGTATTTCATTTTTAATCACTCCCAATCATGTCCAATGTCTCAAAGTTCTGTAGTCTGAAATATCTTGATAGATTTTTGTTATTGCTTTCAGCTATTGCTCTTTTGTTGCTGTTATGGTTATTGCTCTTTTAGTGTTGCATGTCCCAGAGCCATAAATTGTTACTGATCTTTTGTTCATTGCCTCATGGCCATATTTCATATAGTTCTGTGTCTCAGATTTATATGTTGCTATTGATCTTTTGCTATGTTTTTTGTATTGTTTTTGTAAAGTATCTATGTAAAAATATTCAAAGCATGTCTATCAAAAATCTTCTCATTTTCAAACATGCATATAGCATCCCTAGCATCTGATAGTGCTCAATTCTATGATTAACTTCATTTATTTTGTTCACATCTGTATTAATTAAGTCCTTTAGCTTTCTTATTGCATTGCCAAATCCATACGATATTAATATCATTTATGTTCTTTATTACTTTTACATTGCTTTTTACAATCCTCTATTGACAGTTTCGATTGTCCCAGAAATTTTCTTCAGAACTATTACAAATACAATGCAAATACATGAATACAAATATATAAAATGTAAAATTATAGGTCATGTATATTTGTATTCATGTATTTGCATTGTGCTTGTTATAGTTCTGAAGAAGATTGCTGGGGCAATCGAAATCGTCAATAGTGGGTTGTAAAAAGCATTGTAAAATGTAAAAAAGAACATAAATGATATTAATATTATAAACCTAATTAATCATAGCTGTTACAATTTATTAAATTATTAGTTTGACGTACAAGTTTCAAAATTTTACACACACAATTTTGAGTCCATCCACTTTCAATAAAATCATTTATTAGGATAGAAATTATAACATTATTCCTACGTTAGACTTTTAATCTTTATTTTATACTTTTAAATTGTAGTTCGTGAAGAAACCTTAGGATTTTGGAGGCGCAAATGTTCAGGTTATTTACGCATTTCGCAAAATATATATATTATCTTTCAGACAGTTTTGACATTTTAAAAATCAAATAAAAAACCGAACTATAATAATAATATCAACCTGTTAGTCTTGATATTATTTATATTATAAACAAGAATGACTGGATGGGCGTTTTCTTAATAACAAAATAAAAAATATTTAATTCCAAACCATATTTCTATATAAAAATTAAATTAATGCACTTATAACCAAATGCATTATTATTTAACTTTTTCAATATGCATTTTTCCTGTGGAAAAAAGAAAAACAAATCAATATTATTTAGGAAAACAAAAACAAATATAGGTCACTTATTTATCTATTAAATAAATTTCTTTAAAATGTCAATATTAAATAATCAAAGCGTGCAATGAAATGTGACAATTAAGGGCCAGACACATAGTATAAGATATCTCATTATAAACAAAAAAATTATTAAAAAAAAAAACTATAATTACAAATACTTTTGATATATATAAAAAAAATACATTTACATTGTACGTGCGTGAGTAATATAAATATTTTCCGGTATTCTAAAGTGATAGTATGTAACTCACATTTCTGATAAGTCCAAACTAGAATCAAATGCATCAGAAATTTAGAGATCTTTTTTTTTTTTAAGAATAGTGTATCTTTCTATATACAGAATATGTCCCAGTGAAGGCTTACTCTCTCTCCAAGCTTTATGCTAGCAACGCCATCTCTGAATCAATGCACGTTAATAATTTAGCCAATTTAGCCATTCACCTTTAAAATGTTAAAGTGTTAGTTTGTCTGGATCATATGTAATGGCATGAACTGTGACATAGTGTTTCATGTCTTAACCCATGACTGAACAATGTACTAACATTAAATTTTTGTTTTAAATTATGTAATGGTTCAAAATATGACAATACCATGGCTTACAAGAATGTTTTCCAACTGGTTTTCAAGATTTCATGATAACATGGAAAGCAACTGAAGATGATTTATGAAGGTATGAAACACACTATCACACTCCACATCACAACTCATGATCCAAATATATTAATAACTACATCACTACATAACACATGCATTGATCTAGAAGTGGCACTGTAGGGAGGTTGAAGATAGATCCAGTCACCTTTTCTTTGAGACTCTGTATAAACATATATTTCATCTGATTAGCAGAGGCATTACTCCAGAAACATGTCACTGTCGAATAGTAAATATTTAATATATATGTTATGCTGAGAAATAAAGCCCTTTAGTATAAAGGAAATTCAGTAATAACATTAGGTCTTTACACTTGTGACTCAAATTATTACATTAAAATTAATAGATTCATATTACATTACCTTAATATGGTTATTATTTAATATATATATTCCATGTAGTTATCCTATTACTTATTAATGTGATTTTTATAACTATAAAGCAGATTTAATAAAATGCTTATATATAAATCAAGTTAAACATCATGTGACTTAATTTAATAAGCTTATATACAAATGTAATATAATGAGCCTGCTAATAGTTCTAAGCAAACTGTTATGATAAATGCCACAAAAGAAAGCATTTAAAAATCTCTATCTAGAATTATCCCTAAACCGCAATGGCTCTCCTCGGTAAGCCACTAGGATATTCAGATACTAAATTCAAAATACCAACTCAGGCATAGCATTTATCTAATACTTAACTATTAAGTAAAAAATCTGAAATTTTCAGACATATATATATATATATTTACCAATGCATAATGTTTGAAAACATTCTTGAAATTCATGGCTTCACTGCTTATACACAATTTGAATAGTAGAATTAATGAAAAATAATTGTCTGGAATAAAAATGGAAAACCTATTTATTAAATGTTCTTTTCTCTATGTTATCAGACTTACCATAACTACTCAAAAATATATTTTCACTATCCAAGTCTCTCAAATTAAAATTTCTTTTCTGGACATTTGCCATAAAAATAAAAAAATTATGGCATAAAAAAGTAGAATTTATGAAGAATCAAACTACTTTTTCCAGGTCCAATAGTAAAGCCATCCAGATGTGATCATCCTAGATGTTACTAGAGTCTCATCAACAGATTCAAACCAATTCATGGACATTGTGTGCACTTTATAAATGAATTTTAATTTTCACATTAATTCACTCAAACATTATTATAATGAGAATGTGTTAAGAGATCTTCAGTTTTACTTTCCTGTTCTGCAGCTATCTTTAATGCTATTTTGCTACTTTTACATTCATTTGAAAGTAAAAACTTGAACTAAAATAAATATTCATTTATTAGATCAAAACAAAATCTGAAGATGTCAATAGTGCAGAGGGAAAACTACAAATAATATTAAGATGAATAATGCCCAAAAGGTGGAGTGGGTGTAATTAATTGGTCATGTGATATACAAAACTTTATATCTTGAAAAGGTTTCATTAAGAGATGAAAGCTAGTTGGATAATTAAAGAATTATAATTAGTTGTGTTTTAGTCTTATTTAGATTGATTATTATATTATAAGGATATAACAACATTGTGGACAAATAATTTTTATATTGGATATTTGAACCATTATATGTACAAATAAGTCATCAATAACATAGAGCATCATTTATTGATAGATTCTTTGATTTTATGTATATGACCAAATTGTAAATTCTTTTTCATTGTTATTAGTAATGTGTACAAATGTTGCATTTTTTCCATAGTTTATTTTAATTTTGGGATTACTTTTGATAAAATATGTGTATAGTAATTATTAAATATATATATATATATTGTTTACAATTTGATTTTTTTAAATATGTTTCATTTTAAAATTACAAATTAAGAAATTTGAATTACTATAAAAAAAACTATAATTTTTATGCTCAATCAAATATCATTATGATAACCTAATAAAAATTTATTCACATTTATAAAAATTAAATTCACTTAATACAAATTTTGTTCATTTACTTTTTTCAGTAGTCTTATAATAATTAGCTAATAAGAAAACAATAATTATTATTAATACAAATTTTACATTATTTCATTTTATAATTTTGTTTCTATATTTGCAAAGTTCAAATATGATTTTTTTATGTTATTTTTCATTTATAAACTTATATTTCTAACAAATCAAATCCAATTTATTAAATGCTAATATAAAATAATGAATTAAATACTAATATCAAATGTTGACCATTTGCAAAAATTGCCACCAGAGAGAATATTGGAAATATTAAGTGTCTTAGATTTGTATAAGTGTGGTCAAGCATGTAGTATGATCTATATAGTTAATGACTGCCAGAATTGAAGAACTTAAATTGAAATTTGTTAATAGTTAATCTGTGTTTAAAAAAATCATTAACCTAAATAAGTAAATAAAAAAATATTTTTAATCATATATATATATTCATGTCTGATTGGCTATTGCCAGTCAGGTGACATCTGAGAAGTAATTAGCTGTCATGTGATGGTAACTACCTAAATAAAATCAATATGCTAAGTAAATAAAAATCTCTATTTAATCTGCTGTATAATTGGCCATTATTAGTCAAGTAACATCTGAACAGAGATATCAGTTATATGATGATTTGTGTCACAATTACTTTTTAATTGAGACAAACCAGAAACCTTATGCTTCCTTTTAGGAAATTAGAATAGTGATAGTAATCAAATTACTGAGATGAAAGTTTAATAACTGGCCTACACTATTTAAATAAAGATTTAATATGATGTCATAGTTCAGTGAAAAATTTATAGATTTTTTTTTTGTGAAAAATTATTTGTAGTAAGGAATTATACATATATAAGTATGAAATAGAAAAAAATATAATTCAGTAGAATGAAGAATCTTCGAAAAACTGAAATGAATCAATAAATTTGAAAGTCTGATAAAAAAATTGATAGTCCACTCATTAATAAGAAATGTATTTTTTGTTCCAAATTTTATTTTTCTGATGATCCAGTTAAAGAAAAGAAATTGCAGTTTTAAAAAATTTATGCTAAATTATCTTTTGGAAATACAATGATGTTAAGTTCCTTATATGAGTGAATATTACATCATTATACTTTGTATTTAACGTATATATAAAATAATAATTAAATGATTTATTGATCAAAATAATAATTAAATGATTTATTGATCGATAATTTATAAGAAATTTGAGGACTGGAAACTGAAAGTAACACAACTGGAGCCATTTCCGGTCTAACCCTCTATTACTACCAAACTATGACAGACAATTATAAAGGATTTATTGCTCAGGAATTCATAATAATTTTGAGCATTGAAAGTAATAAATAGGAACCTTGAGTTCTGAAGTCAGTTGTTCTCCAATTGCATCAAACTATACAGAGCATGGGTATATAACAATATTTTCTTATTTATTAAAATAACATAATAAAATGTCAGTGAGATGAAAGCTTTTAAAAAACATTACTAGGAAATTTTTTTATTAATTTGCATCCCCGAGTTTGATTTCTGGCTCTTTTACAATATTTAACAAAACAAAACTTTACAAAATTCTGTTAGGTTGCATTTAAATAATAACACTGATAACAATAATCAGTTTACACCAGGCTACTGTAGCACAATCTATATAAGCATGAATCATCAACTAACCATACAGGTGGATATCTGAAAGAAAATAAAGATAGGTTCAAAACTTTAGTGTTTGAATGCTTTTTAGTTATTTATTTAAATAGTGCAACAGAAGCAAGAGGTGTCTTCTGTTTTTGATAACAGGTGATCTAATGTTCTTTGCTTAATAAAGGCAATAATATAAATCAGTCTGAGGATCTGGTTAGGGGGAATATTCAGTATTTCTTGATTATTTATACTTGCAGAAAAGTATTCTAGAATCGAGTGATTTAAAGTGAATGTTAACCATAAATGCAAATATCAAATGTGGTTTGAATAAAGTCACATTTTGAAAATAAATAAAAAATATGTACAATAATTACCTTATTTTCAAAGTTACAAGATTTCATAATCTATACCCAAATAAGTACTAAACAATCTAGTCTGCATGGACTGAGATGACAGGAAGATAAAAGTTAAGGAAATGTAGTTTATCACCAATCACAATTACATCATCAATAAAAAAGATAATAGTACACAACTTTTTAAAAAATTGAATATTTAAAATCTAATTTAAATAATTATCATAATTATTCCTCAATAAACAGGGCAGCATATCCAGCCAATGAATCATGACTATGATTCTGGTGTTCCACACTGAAAGTGTTCTCACCTGTATATCTAAAAAGTAAATAATAAGACTTTTTCAGTTGCAAATGTCAAAAACATTTTGCTAATTTATTATAAACATTTATATGTAAGTTCGTATATATGTTCACTATCCAAAAGTAGGTAGAGTATGTAGGCAATAAAGTATTTTAATTAGTCATAATAATTGGTCATCATTGTTCATACTTTGCCAATGCTTAATGTTTGTATTTCATTTTTAGAGTCTCTACATCATCAATCCACTGCAAAATGAATATCTTACCAAATTTAATCTAAATTATCTGATAATACCTTCTCATCCCTACATCATTCTAGTAAACTTTCTTGTATCATCAAACCATTTTATATATGGTCTTTTTCTATGTTTTTACAAGTCCTTGGTAGTAAAACATCTGCTATCATCTCTTTTAGCAATTTATCCAGTCCTGTTCCATTTCAGTGTCTTAATTTTTTCAGTTATGTTAATCATATTTATTTGCTCTCTCATTCATGTATTTTGTTTTCAATTTTTCTTTGTTAACTCTATCATATATTGCTTCATGCAGCATTATGTTGTCTGAAATCTCAAAGTATTATTATTCTGTTAAATAATAAAATACTAAATCCACATCTAAGAATTAAATTACATTTATTAAAAAATTTCCTTTCAAACATATAAGAATATTTCTTTTTGTTATTTTTACCAAAAGCACTTTATCCAAGTTTAATTTTGTGATAAATTTCATTCATTATGTTTCTATCTGTATTAATAATTAGATCAAGACATTTTTAGTTATTAATTTATTTTTTGTCGTAATATATCAATCTTCATTTTCATCTTCTATAAAAAAAAATGAGCATTATTTTAGTCTTTTATAATTTTTATTTTTAATCTTACTTTCTTATTTAATGTGCCAATAAAATTGAGAGCATTTTGGAGATGTATAAACTTTTGCTTGATGAATAACTCAGCAATCAATGTAATTAGCCCCAGGTCACTCAGGTATTCGTTAATAATCAAAGTCATCTACTTACAACTTCTTTAAAGATTAATTTTATAGAAAAGGGTTTACATTTTAGTTTTTAAATTAATAAATTTTAATGTTACGCTTTTTAATTGAGTTTTATAGAATAGTAAAATTAAATAATTAAAAGGAATTTAATAAGTTGCAACACATAAGACAATTCAAATTTTCATGGAAATGACATGTGTTACAAATTGAAAAGTGAAATTTATATATATGGGTACTTTCAAGTTTTTTTGTTTATATTACTGCATCTATTTTAACTCCACCACTCTGCAACATGACATGAAAAGCCTTCGCCATCAGGTATACTAGAGGTGTCAAATATCTGAGTTTTCAAGGTTTAGTAGTAGCTCAATACTTTTCAATTATTTTTATGCTAACTTTGCTTTCATAGAAAAGTTATATATACCAGATGTGATGATGTGATGTCACTACTCTTTATTGAAGTCATGAATCTCTCACTATGCCATCTTACATCTTCCTTTTCCATTTACCTTCCTAAATTTTTCCCATATTTTTCTTTATCCTGCTCCATCCCATTTCCACAACATAATCTTTGTCAACTCCATGATCTTTATATCTAAATCCCCCTTACCTTTTTCCAAACCCAACATAAAACCCAAGAACCTACTTTCTGTATAATCACTATGTTTATATTTATTCTCCCATAATGTCATTATTTGTACCCTTTCTGCTTTTAAGCATTTACATCCAATTGTCAGATGCCTAATATTTTTCATGCCTTCCTTACATAACTTGCAGAGTAAATCGCCCAAATTTGTCCATTTATGTGTATATTCCCTTGTTGCTAATGATCCTGTTTGAGTCTTAAACAATAAACTACTTTCCTTATTATTATCAAAAATTAACTCATACATAATATTCTTTTTAGTTCTATATATTTAAACTCTTTTTACTCTCTATACTAGTTCTCCATCTATCCAGTTTCCTATTTTTAATTAATATATATATATATATATATTCTTCTATCCCATACTTTGTCACTATAACACTCACCAATCCTCCAACACAATCATCCCACCTTTTATACAAGTATACTGACATAAAGTCTTTATCCAAATCTTCTGCATACTGTACTACCTTTCTCACCCATCTTGTTGCCTGCCTTTTACTAATAATCCAATTAAATACTATTTTGGCTATTCTTTTACTATCCATATATTCCAATCTCTAAATATTTTCATTTTGCTTTTTGCATCTCTCATATAAAAACTAAACCATCTCATTTCTAATTTAATTGCCTCCTTTGCCATCCACATATCTAATGCATATCTTCTTATTTCTTTTGTACTTTTTCTAAGTAAACTAATACCCCTTTACTAACACATAATGCATCATTACCATAAGTTAACCCTGCTACTGCCACTTCCTTCCATACAATTCCTGCTACATCATATTTATTATATGAAAACATTGTTAATTTTTTTATCAGTCCCTTTCTTTTCTTTGCTTCATTTATCAATTTTTTCTCCCATTCACCTAAGCAATTTTTCTGATTACTTAAAACAATTCCCAAATAATTATATCTATTCACCACATTTAACTTTATATCTCCCAACAAAAATTCTTTTTCTTCTCTTTCCCCAGTATTTATCATCATTACTTTTGATTTTTCTTCAATAAATTTAATCCCTATCTATACCCACCCTTGTGCAAGTCTTCAGCATAACTTCCCTACTTTCCCTATTTTCTGTGCACAAAAAGACATGATTTGCAAATAAAAGACCCAATAATGTATATACTCCCTTGCCACCTATTAATGGTATCTCTACCCATTTTCCTAGTCTTTCTATTACTCTCTCCATTTTTTTTCAAATATAACAGGAACAAAACAGATGTATATATAGGGCATCTTTGCCTTAGTTCTACCCCATTTTTAACTCTAAGTGATTCTATGTTAGATATCGAGTAACAAACTGTTCCATCTCACTGCAGACGATTGTCATAAATAAATACTGCTAGCACAGAAATATTTTTTTTCTCAATTAAAATTAATTACAATTATTTAAAAGCAAATATAGATCTTAATAGATTGTATAGCTAGCAATAATTATTATAGAAAGGGATTTTGTTCAAAAAATTGATTTCAAAGAATTAATAATTAAATTAAAACGAAACTAAATCATGTTGATATTAGAAATAATTATTTTAATGGATAAATCTTACTGCTTGAAGATATTATAACTATAGGTGAAAATTGTTTATATGTATTATCCTATCAAACATCACATGATCATCATTCTTTATGCTTACACAAGCTGTTTTCACAGAAACAAAACTCTCCATACAATAGCGCCATTGAGTGCAAGCAAGAGTAATCAACAGATGCAGGAAGGTTTGTGCATAAAATACCTATCTAGTACCTATTGATCCATTACCCCCAGACTAGTTTCTATCCATGGATTACTCTGGCTTGTATTGAGTGGTGCTACATTATGGAGAGTTTTGCATAGCAAGGGAAGTAATTTACTGTTTAAGACTTGTTTGGGATCTTTAACAAGTGAATATACACATAAATGGAAAAATATGGGTGATTTAGTCTGCAAGTTATGTAGGAAAGGCATAAAAAATATTATGCATCTGTTAGTAAATGCCTGCAAGCAGAAAGGATGCAAATAATGAAGTTGTGGAAGAATAAATATAAACAAAATGATTATACAAAAAGTGGATTCTTGTTTTTTTTATGCTGGGTTTTGGAAAAAGGGAATTTAGATATAAAGGCTATGGAGTTTGACAAAAATTCTGTTGTGGAAATAGGATAAAGCAGGATAGAGAAGAATATGGAAAAACTTGGGGTGGCGAATGGAAAAGTAGCTAACAGGTTTTTCTGAGCATAGTAGCTGAAAGATTCCTGACTCCGAAAATGGAGAAGCCACAGTGCATCGCATCGCTACTGTGTGTGGGTATATATATTATCATGAGCAGAAGTAGCAATTCGCAAACGAATATGGTTTGTCAACTCCAAATGAAATCTATAAAAAAAAAAAAAACAGTAATAATACATTAGAGATGAGTTTGGCCATGGCTATACGAACCAATTTGTGAAATACGAATATGAAATATACGCAGATATAGAATGGTCTCGTCTATTATTGTGTTTATTTGATACATTGCGATGCGATCTTTTAACTTTTCCTTCAGATAACTTTTTTTTCAAACTCCTTTAACTCCGTATCTAATCGCAGGTTCTCCAAATGTATTCTATTCTCCACCACATCTTAACAATGAAAACATTCTTTAGAATATCTTTATAATCTTTATAACGTAAAGAAGGTCTTTTCTCCCGCAAAATCATACTTAAGTGCGCTATAAAATATATTTTAGGAGATCATATATAAAAATTTAATTTGTTAATAAATCAAAAATTTTAATTCACATCTACAATTATCTACCTGTTTATTTATATGCTTCAAACTTGCACTGAACGTATGATTAAATATAACATTTAAATAAGCACATGTACACTCTTTCGCAACCACGTTATATATAAAAACAAGAACAAACAAAACATTTCTCTTTGGGAGTAATCAGTTATTCTATTTGCTTTCAGCTGCCAGCTCTTATGCAGGAAGAATTTCTAAGCGACGACGAACCGGAACTAATCTTTCACCATTTGATAGTATTTTTTCTTTGAAGTAAAAAAAAAATACGTGATTAATATAGCTACTTTATATATAAAATATGTTTACTTTTTTGTTATGTATAATCAAAGCATCTATATTCTACTTACATTAAATTTTTGATATAAAAGATACGCTATCTTAATTTATTAACAAAAACATTTTTAACAACTATTATGTTCTTATTTGAATAACGTAAATATAAATATGGCATAAAAGAAATTCATCATTATAAGGACCTTGATCGGATTATTAATAGATATGGAAACAATAAATAAAATTCACCATAAAAATCAAAACTATCTTATTGCATTGTCAAATGCATATAATATTAATATCAGCTATGTTCTTTATTACTGTTTACAATGCTTTTTTACAACCCACTATTGACAGTTTCGAGTGCCCCAGCAATCTTCGTCAGAACTATAACAAACACATTATAAATACATGAATACAAATATGCATGAACATATAATTTTACATTTTATATTCTATCTTATAATCATTATTTATATACCCACATATATCTTTACATACATTTCTATATATTTATTACCTTTTTATATATTATACATTTTAATCTTTTTTATACTTTGTATTTATCAATCAATACTTCCTATAATTATATAAAATATATAATACACGCATATAAAAAGATAATAATTATATAGAGAAGGATATAAAGATATATGTGAGTATATAAAAATGATTATACGATAGAACATATATATATAATGTAAAATTATATGTTCATGCATATTTGTATTCATGTATTTGTATTATGTTTGTTATAGTTCTGAAGAAGATTGCTGGGGCAATCAAAATTGTCAATAATGAGTTATAAAAAGCATTGCAAAAGTAATAGAGATCATAAATCAAAACTAGTTGGAGATGTGATAGAAATAACTTCATATTAAAAAAAATTATACCAATGTGTTTAAAAAATATTTAATAAACATATTCGTCAAGCATTGATGGTCGAGAGGTCAGCGACAGCTGCTTTATAAGCAGTTGTCCGGGGTTAGTGGGTTTGCTTCCCAGCTGATGCTATGACACATGAGAAAATATATATATATGTCTAATACTTATATGCAAATGTGAGACTTTTATTTTTGAAAGAAGATTGATGTAGAGATTTTAGATCATGTGGTGAAACATATAGACATGTGTGTTGGAAGAAATAAGTAAGAATCAAAAGTAAAATACATTAGTGAGAGAACAAATAACCTTCATTAACATTATTAAAATGATTAACATGCTGAAATGGAATTGTCTGGAAATGCTGCTACAATAGATGATGATTTGAAGTGTTAAACTGAATTTCAATACATTGTAAAAGACCTACAAAAGAACCATGTGTGAGATGAATGAATATAATAAGGAAGCTTGCTAAAGTAGGATAGAAAAAGAAGCAATAGATTAAAGAACTTGCAAATATCTTCATTCTGTAAAAAATCATTAAAGATTATATATAATATTTTAAAGGTGTTGTCAATATTAAGCTAATAAATAAATAATCTGTAATCATTTTACTGTCGCTATTATTTCACACAAGTGATGCAGAAAGTAAGATAGTACCTACTTTATTGAATATTCTTTTTAAATTTGGATACTTCTACTCTATAACAAAGTACTTGGCCTTATTGTATATAGCAGCAGAAGAATGCATAATAGATTTGCTTTAAAACCAGTATTAGGTTTCAGATCAGGAATGAGTAAATTACAAGAAATACTGAGATGCATTGAAGCAGTTTAGTCTTTATGCTTTCAAGTGTTGGCATTTACAGATCTCATGACTTTAAATCTTTGTTGGCAGATACAATGCATTACTTGTTTTTGGAGTATGATTAAGTTGTAAAAATAACGAATATAGGTGTATTAATAATTATAGTAAATTACTTACCAAAACTGAATAAAATTCATTCAACTATATCATATTTGAAAAAAAAATAACCCATTTCACATTCCTGTCTTTTTTAATCTATTCTGAGCATGAATGCAAAAATACTAATAACTAGCTTATGAGTGGCTCTAACATAAAGCACTTTTAATTGATGAAGACCAAAGGATCTGAAACTGGTTTGGTAATATATTTAGTACTGCTTTCTTGTATCCACCTATTATTCATACTTTCTTGGGTGGTTAAGAAGCTAGTCTTTTAATCTTTGGTCCAACACTTCTATAAACAGTACAATGCACAGTGTTAGCAATTTAGTTGCTTTAACTTTAAATTCACTATCTTGTGGCTCTCAGCATTTGTTTTCCAATTTTGAATTCATTATTGAATTAAAATAATATTAACTTATTAATTTTTTTTAAAAACTTAGAATGTCAGTATCTTAAATAGAAATCTAATATGAATAAGCAGAAACCACTGATTGATCCATTTCTTTTGTTCCTAGACTTGAGAATGCTTATGATGACTTTTGAGAGTGCTCACAGTTTTGTTTAGATTTTGAAAATAAAAACACACATTGTACATGTTTGTTTACACATTTATGAAAATTTTTGCTAAATATTTGTGAAATACAAGAATATTTATGCTTCAAAAATGCATAACATTTGAATAGAAAGATATGCTTAGCTGAAAAAGTAACCCCATAATTTTTTGCCATTTTTTACATAATTATATGCAGAAATTTAAATTTTAAAATAGAATTGCATTGCTTTATATAATCTGAACAATAATACATTCAAGTTGTAGATATTAAGTTAGCATGATCAATTATAATCACAGCAACACTACATAGTGTTGGGTGTTGTCATGACATCATTTTATTATTTTGAGTACCTACAATCTTAGATTTACCATGTTATATTTTATTTTATTGTGGAAATTATTTTAAAATTATTAGTTAAAAATAAATCTGAAGATATCAGCAGCATATGGATTTTTAGGAAATTATAATATCTAATTTTCATATATGAAAGATGTTAGATCTGCCTCCATTTGATCTTAATAAAATGACAATTTCTAATTGGTGGAGTATTTCACCACAAGTGAACATTTTATTTTTTTTGTCTTTGAAAAATGAAAATTGTAATTTTTAGTAATTTGTTTATAACACACTTATTCTAAACCAAAGACAGACATGAATACTATTAAATTTCATTGAAAAAATATTATTTTTAAAAATACAAGTCATAAAAATTTCATTACAGCAAAGCAGATGAACTTTCTACCGGGTATCAAGTATGCCCTTTTGTCAATACTGTAAATAATTTTTTTAACAATTTTAATAATAATAAATTTAATGTTTACTTTTAACATAGATCTTCTTTATTTAATAATAACTAATTCTAATTTTTTTTTAAATTTAAAAAAATGGAATTCAAATATCCAATATTTCATTCTACTAATGTTTTGAATAGATAAAATACATCGAAGAATGCCAAGTGCCAATATTACTGTTCCAAACTGCATTTAATATTTTATTTTCTTACTTTACAAAGTTCAAATGTTAACTTTTAGAATCAATATCATTTGAAAGCATACATTTTAAATAAATAATGAAAAAATTATTAATGTATGACTTAAAAAAAAAGTTTAATTGTAAAAATAAAATGTTCAAATATGGAGAAACTTCTTATGATTTTTTAAAATAAAAAGGTTCGACATTGGACCCTGAACAAGTTAAAACAAGTCTAATTTCATTCACTAAATATTTATATTGGCAAACGTGGAAAAACATAAAGCCATTGTTATGATTATATATTTTAGCTTTCTACTTTTTTTCTATATTTGCAAAGATGAAATATTATTTTTAAGAATGATTTTCATTTGTAAACTTATATTTCTAAGAAATAATTTAAAATGTGTGGAAATGTAATAAAAACTAAAATTCATTGAAAATTAAAAAATGGAAAATTTAATCAAAATGCCATTAGGAGGTGTGACAAAAATAAGAACAGAGAGAAATTTAACCTGAGTACTATTGCTCATTGATTTTATAAAGTACATATATACATAGCTAAATATTAATTTCTCACTTTAATTGTAATGGTTTGTTTTGATAAACACCTTAACTCAGTTTTAATTTATCACAAATTATGAATATACTTATTTTTAAAAAAACTTAAAATTAAAAATCAGGGATAATTAATGAATAAACATTTTATTCAATATATTACTGATTAAAGATACTAGCCTGTGTGTAAATACACTGTATAGACTTTTTATTAATATGCACAGTTCAATTATGCTGTTTAATCAAAATTTTAAACACTTTATTAAATGCAGCAGCTACATTTGTGGTAGTAATTTTGAAATCAAGATCCATTTTTAATACAATTTGTTAAAACAAAACAAAAAATTGAGTTAACATAATGAACATTTTCTAATTTTTTTTTTTTTTTTGTATTTTATGTATTAAATGCTCAATTTGTTTAATAGTTATACAATTATGTATTTTATTTTAAAACTGAAATTTCATCAACAATGTAATTAGAATGAATATGTTGAAATAAAAGTAATGTAGTGTGTGTGTGGGGGGGTATTTTAATCAGTATATTATAAATATAATTACAAGGATGTGAACTCAGGTTTTTCAGTGTATTCATCCTACATTTCATATCAAGCAAACAATATACATGATCACACACATGCAAAAAGATGCATGATCCCCAATAAATATATTTCATGCAGAACCAGTACTCATTAATTGGACCAGATCACAATCTCTCACACATATACCCAATCACTGCTCAGTTTATATCAAAATAGCAACTTCTCAAACTTTAATGGATGGGTTTCTTCTCATTCTTCCAATTATTTAACCATTCATTTCATTGAAAAAATAGTGATGGAACACTCAAAGCCTTGACTGGATTTGATATTGCAGTGATACCCATTTAGACATTACATAAATCTAGCCCCTCATATTATCAAACTATTATGTATTCATATATAATAATTGGAGAGGGATGGACTGAACTTATATTAAGATGTAATCTATTTCCGAAGAATTATATAATTCTAAGGCAGTATGTAATCTGCTTATATTGAGTTTCTCATATATATAATTAGGAGGATTTGAACAAGGATTTATCAGTCTATTCATCCTCCACTGCAACCATTACACATGACCACACACATGCAAAAAAGATACATAAACCCTGATAAACATTTCATGCAGAACCAGCACCCATTATTTGGATCAGATCATAATCTCCCACACACATATACAATCAATGCTCAGCTTATATTAAGAGAGAAATTCCTCAAACATTAATGGACAGGCTTCAATTTTCTCATCCTTCCAACTATTCAATTATCCATTTCATTGACAAACTGATGATGGACTGCCAAAAGCCCTTATTGGACTTGATATTGTAGTTGTAATCATGTAGATATTCCATTAATCTAACTCCTCATATTATCAGAGCATTATGCATCCATCTATATTAATAGAAAAGGGATAGGCTGAACTTATACTAAGATGTAATCTATTTCCCAAACAATATGTAATTATGAGACAATATAAGCAAATTATATACTGCCTTAGAATTAACTTGTAAACTATTTTATTTTTCATGTATTTTATTATCTAACTAAAATTACATATAGATAACTTTTATTTTTAGTAAGAGTATTTTATATTTGTGATGAAAACCATTGGCTTTGCAATTTTATTATTATAAAACAATTAAACAAAACTTTGCAAAGTAAATGGTATTTTAACTAATGAAGGGTACAAATTTTTCAATTTATTTTTGTTGCAGTTTATTAAATTATGTGATCAGTTTTTGTTTTTTTAATTACATGAAGAATTTTAAAATTTTAACATACAAGAAAAAATATTATTTTCATGCTAATAGCATCCAATTTAGTTAGTATTACAAAATGATCACCATTTTTAATGCTGTTTTTTTTTTAAAAAAAAAATAGACATTTTTAAAGGAATATTATAGAAAACACTTGTTTTTTTTTGTTTTTTTTTTTAAAATGAGTACAAATTGATGACAGATGCTCTGTTAAATCTTTACATAATATACATAGTTGTGGAGAAAGATATTGAATTTAAAAAACACATAAAACCAAATAAACATTACATGACCCCCATCTTAAATAATGCTTTTGAGAAGCAAATCTGCATTTATACACTTGTGTTACCACCTACCAATAGATGCTAGATGTTACTGCTTATTTCATCTCCATCCTTTGTTGTTCTATCTAGTTTTTAGATAAAAATTTAAAGTCTACCATCTGGCATCTACTTATTAGTCAAGCTCACAACAGTTGGCAGAATAAGAAAGGTATACATATGAAGTTACCTAAGTATATTTCCTGATTCATTCATCTTTATAATACAGAAGCTTTTGTTTTCAATACCCTTTTAAGATATTTATGATTTGGTGAATTGAAATATATTTCCATACTATCATAATTTAGTGTAAATCCTTACAAAATGTTGAGTTCCTCTGTCTTGTATTAGGGGATTCAATAGTCTATCCTATGTACTGTGATGACCACATAAAGTTGTCATCACATGTATATATTTATTAATAAAAATGAGATAAGTTAGCTACTAGAAAGTAATGAAAGTAAATGGATTAGCTACTAAAATTTAAAAAAGAAGGAAAAGAAAAAAGTTGAAATTCAAATGTCGAAATTACTTTGGGTTTTTGTAATAGTAAGAGAAGGGGAGGGGGGTCCATAAAGAAATGCGTCTCTTTCTCTCTTTTAAAAAAAAAACCGAGTAAGTCAAATGCTTGAAAGTTATTTCTATTTATTGTGGGAGAGGGGAAGGATATGCATAAAGAAATGCGTCTTTTCCTCTCTTGTTAAAAACTATATTGTAACAAGTTAAAATGAATTATAAACATAAATGTGAAAAATGAATTGTAAACTTTTAAATAAAAATTAAATGTAATATGTAATATAAAAACAATATGGCCGTAGGTGTGAAAGTCTGTTGGACTAATTAAATTCCTTGGACAAAGAAAATGTATAACAAGGAAAAGCTTATAATTACAGCTAAATTAATTAAAACCTACATTCCAGCCACTAATTAAATAAAGAAACATGATGATAAGAATTGGTTGGAAATCTAAATCTTAATTAAAAATTTACAAAACAATGAACAAAAGAAAGACAGTAAGAGAATTACAATTATTATCTGTTGATTACTAGTAGAGATTCTGAGGAAGCAACAGCTCAAAGAAAATGAAAGAAGTGTGTAGCTAGTGGCATTAAAGGAACGTGGGTTCGTATTCAATCTGTCTCACCACTGACTCACAATGTAAGATCTATGCCTGATCTGCTAGAGAGACTGCCGCTTCTGTGACTGACAGCTTAAAAATCTACCTAAAGAATCGACAAAAAGTAAATAACTGGAACAAGAAATAACCCCACAAACTGAGAGAGAAAATCAATCCAGCTGACAGTGAAGGACATACCATCTCTACAAAAAAAGGGATGATCTCTCACTGGACAGTAAAGAGTGCTCGAAAGAAATACCCATGGAAACAACTACAACGAAAACCTAGGTAAAAGCATTTCCGTTATAATTGGGGGCCAGGTTCTGGAATATTTTCACGTTTACAAGTTCAGCCCATTTGAATTCGAGTATAACAAAATTAATAGTGTATGCAATAATTAATAAACAAATCAAAAAATAGCATGGTGGTAGACAAAAGCAAGAAATAAAATAAAATAATAGAGGGTAAAAGGAGAGAAAGAGAACGTGATATAATTTGGGAAGTTAGGTTGTAAATTGGAGACAGTTGCGGAGGGGTCTTGAAGGCAGGCATGGGTGAGTGATGTTTAGTAAATGAGACGGGGAGAGTCAAATAAATGTACCTAGTGTCAGTGAACTATAAAGTCAATAAAGTAAGATAATCCTATAAGGATAGGGTTAGAATAGTAAAGCTGTAGAATAACATATAAGTGATTAGTTAGTGTGTGTGTTAGATAGATTTGATGCACACGAGATCAAAAACAAAAATGGATGCTCTAGTGGGTGAAATAAAAATTAGCAAGGGAATGGAGACGAAGATTGATAATAAAAATAAAATAGAAAGCTGCATTATAATGGATATGCTTACGAAAATAATGGAAGGCCAGCAACAGTTGATTATGGAAATGAGGGAAAGAGATGAAAGAATTAGTAAGAAGATAGAAGAGTTGGATGAATGACTAAGTAAGAATTTTAGCCAAAAGGTTGAACAAGTAAAGAAAAAATGTGAATAAAACTCATATCAAGTGAAGGTCGCGAATGAAAGGTTGGATCACCAGGAGGAATTAATGGAGAAAATAGAGCAGTGCCTTCTGGGAGACTGGGTTAAAATAAAACATGGTGTTGAGTTCAAAGTAAATGATGAGATGGAGTATGTGAATGATAAGCTGGAAATGTTAGGTCAAGAAGTAGAAAATTTAAAAACGGAACAAGATGAGAAGTTAGAGACTATAGCTGATGAAAATGAAAAAATCATCAGAATAACAAGGCACAATTTTCCCCATAATGTAGAACAGATGCTCATAGGCACAAAAGGAAAGACTGTCAAATAGGTTGATGAGTCGCTGAATGCATTTGACAGCACTAAGCCTAATTACAAGACGGAGGATCGGGGATTTAAACACCAGCCCAATGATCCGCACATAGGGAGAATGCAATACAATCCTCATTGTGATTATTGGGAAGGAAACCAGGTATTTCCTGATAGATCAGAAAGTGCCAAAATGTTCAAACAGACCGGAAGAGGTTCAAATATAAATTACCCAGATGAGCAAGCCGACTCTAGAGGACATCGGAACATTGCTCCAGTTCCAAGCACAAGTGATATATGTATGGTAAAAGGAATGATAAGAAGCCTCCAGACAAAAACTAAGCCTAAAGAAAATAAATGGACAGAAATGTTGGTTTGATCAAACAATAACGTCATGGGATCACGAGAAATAAAGTTAATTTTTTTTTAAAAAACATATGACAGGTGAGGCAAATCATCTCATGACAAATAATTAAAGTTACTATAATGAACAAAAAAAAAGTAATGTTCACGGAATGAAATCAATGATAAACTTAATGCACGTTTATGTGCAGTCAAGCACAGCAAGACAAATGTAAATAAAAGTAATAACAAAAAAAAAAGGAAAAGAAATCTATAAATAAATTATTCGTATAACAATCAGTCAATTATAAATGCAGATATAATTAACAAATAAATAAAAGTAAAATTAGAAATAAGAATCATTTAGGCTCATTAAAGAGCCAGTTAATAATTAGTAAAAATAAAATAAATGAACAATAGTGATAATACTTAAATGATAGATATCACTGATAGGTGCATGAGGTTGCAGATTGAGACATATATATGTGTGTGTGTGCATTATGTTTGGGTCATATTTTGAGCTTGATTTAGCCATCTCTTTGCTAACTGTAGATTCACACTTGAATGCATTCATGTGATCTAAGTTGATTCAATGGTAAATTGCATCTGCAATGTATTCTGTAGCAGTACACCCTACTCAAATTATATACTATCCAAAAACAAATTTAAATGAACAAAAGAAGTATAAATAAACAAAAGTAAAAACATTAAAGTTCATAAATTTAATTTGATAAAATGTCAGAAGCCATTTTTCCATCTTGGAACATTGAATGCAATTTCCTTAATTGATGTTCTTCTGGTTATGCTAAAACTGAATACATTTTATTCTTTGCTTGTTTTATCATTTTTAAATCTGATGTCTCCAGTATTTCCCATAATAAACTGTTTTTTAAGATAATTATGTGAAATTTAATACAATTCATAAAATATCCTTTTTAAACTGTTTCCACTTATGTGAAATACCCTAGTGACAACTTTATCCAAATTTCCAACATTTTATTTTTATGGTCAAACTTTTTTCTATATGATATGTTGGTAATCTTTATATTATTTAATACAACTAAGCTTTCAAATGGTAGACATTCTAAAAGTTAATATTTGAACTTTGCAAAATAGAAAAATAAATTACTAAATGGAGTTCTTAATTATAGCACTGGTCCTTTTTATTTTTGGATATAATGTTGTCTACTCATAAAAATTGTGGTATGAAATATTTATTATTTAAATTTTATTTTTAAAATAAAGAGGAATCTTAGTTTAGTCATCATTAAAGAATAATAATATATTTTAAAATTCTAAATTAAATTTATTATTATTAAAATTTTACAAGAAATTTATTTACTGATGTTTATAAAAATCAATCTTGTTTTAGCCAGTAAACATGGCTTCTACTTAGCCATAGTGAAACAGTCAGTTTTATCCACCCATCTGTTTCACATATTTTACCCCCACACCTATCTCTATGCCAGGTTTAAACCCTCTCAGAGTACCCATTTAAACAACCTTAAATTACTATGTATGCAAAATCATGTATATACGTCTGTAATTTAATAGTTTATGTATATATTACAGATATGTATTCATTTTGAAATATTTCTAGTTTAGGAAATATTTTAATTTAAATTATTTAGCCAATTTTATTGTTATGTTATTGAAATTGCATATGTAGACAAGCCATTTCCATTGTTATTCTGCCTGTATGGTAATAAAATTAGTTTTCTAATTATCAAAGCAACTTTTAATTTTTGTAAACAACTTTTAAATTAGATCATGCAATAGTCCTAAAATAGCATGAACTTGATTTTATAAATCTAAAATGTTAATAACAATTCGCAGAATTTTATGGCATTGTCACAATAAACAGCAGGATAAAAAAGTAGAAAAACAAAATCTAAATTAATTGTCGTCATTAAATATGTTTTTCTAAAATAAAATTATGGGTTTTTCAGCTACAGACAAGCTTGTAAAAATAACCAGGTGGCCAGAGTTAGAAAAATATAAATACTTAAAGTTTTGTTGCCAAGGATGGATCATATATATAATAAGTGAATTGTAAACAGAACCCACATTTGTTTCACCTTTAAAATGAAGGGGTAAAATAGGCGACCCCTCACCTCTCTCCTTGCTGGGGATGGAAAGAACTTTGGTCTGATAAAACGTAATGTCATATGCCAGCCAAGCAGCCTGTGGAAAAACCTCCATTAACTTTAAATCATCACCAAAAGTGTCAACTTATTACCCTCCCAAGTGCCCAGAACTGCAATGAAGACAACATACTGGTAAATTCATAAATTTTCACTCAGAGCTCTGTTCATAAACTGTGACTGTCAATTAAAGAATTGAAAAGCTAGCTATTTCTTAAACCTACCTCTCCAAACACCTTTTCTGAAAGTCTACAGAGAAAGCTGTTAAATGTTAATGTTAAAATCTTGTCTGAATGTAAAACTTGTGGTATTGAATTCTCTGTTAAAATGTAAAACTCTAATAGTCTATTTTAAATTAAATGTATAATTTTCTGCGGTCTTTTATGCCTATTTCTAATCTTTTTAATTTATTCTATAATTTTTTCATTTTAATATAATATGTATTTAATATGCCAAATAACTCAAAACCACAAGTATTTATAAGTATAATTTTAGTATTGCATTGTGAAGATAAATTCAAATTTTCGCTATAATAAATATAATAAATAGTTGAATTATTATTTTCTCATTCGCTGTTTCGAGATCATGTTATTATTATTTTACTGATTAATTTTGGGTATTGATATTCTAATAATCAGTCATTCTCTAGTTAAAATTGTAGTTTGCTTAACTCTAGTTATAAATTATAACTATTTATATATGTAACTCGTACATCATAGGAACTAGCCACAGAGATATTCTCAAAGCATATTTTAATGTTTTATTTGTAATTGTCTCGCAAATATGCTTTGTCCTCCTTAGATTTATATATGCTGAGACACAGGTGATAATCTTAAACTAGGTTACTAATTAATTTAGTCCCTAAATAGTATATTTGAAATACTAAATTTGATAACTGGGTTGTATAGATATGCAAATTGATGCTATCTATTTTTAAGGCACGCTAATATAATTTTACGTATTTGTGTTATATATGTATAAGTTGCAGATGTGTCCTTACTAAGTACACAATGTACAATTATCTGCTTGCTGCATTATTCTTGATGAGTTGCTGGTGAAGGTCATGCTTATCCACTTAGTTCGGGTAAAGCACACTCTTTTAGAACAAAGGCACAAGGACCTAGATTATTCATATTTAATGCTTATCCAACTCCCTGAACTACTAATATTCCTATTCATAGCAAGTTGATCAGTTGTAGGGCAACCGAGCCTTTGAGGCTGAAGCCCATGAATAATGACCCATTTGCACCTTCTAGTTTATCAATATTTTAATATGTACATTAGAGTATAAACCAGTTTTCTCTCCCTTTATATTAAACGCTTATCTAGCACCAGTGTATATCCTAATCTAGGTTAACACCCTAACCTGCGTATCTCTGAGCCTGATTATGTGCTCAACTTAACTTTGTATAAATAGACACCACATGAGCGCTATTAATTTAGTTATATAACTTTGGCTATTAAGTTCCATATGATTTAGCAGACTACACAAGAGCTAGAAATTTGGCATATTAATATAGGCATAAATGTAAATACCACACTACATTTTATTGAACACTTATAATGAGATAACATGAAATATTAATCTCATTAGTTATGCAATGCCTGCGTGCGTAATCTCTCACATTCTCATTATATAATTGTGTATATTTTGATTTACTAGTTGTTATTGTTTTATTAAATTAATAATATTTAAAATTATAACTCGTTTTCATATTTTATTGTCCATGAGTTCATTTTATCCAGCTCTAGATTTAAATGCACATACATCATTATATCTATATGTAGATGATTCTATTAAATTTCATAATCAATCATTGATATATTAATTAATCACTTAGTCATATGTGTGTATATCTGACCAAATCGGTGTTAAATTAGTTAATTTATGAGTCTCTTGTTTTACCCTGGGTGACTGCCGGACCGTGGTTAAATTGAATGTCTGCATAAGTTGAGAAGTGTCATCTGTAGGGTATTAGATCATTGAGCAGAGGTGAAAGGATTGAATGTTGGTCAGATTCTGGATCCCAGCATCTGGATTCGATCAGCTTTAGTGTATTTTGCCTATGTTCTAGATTTTGTTACATAGAGTGACAATTCTTACCATTACAATAGTTATGTTTTAATTTATCTTCTTAAAAAATATTTTCAAATAAAATTTAATTAGCCATGTTGCTTTTTGGTTTAAAATAAATATTTTACAAATATAATTCATAAATAATTTTAAATGTTAAATAAATTACTGAAAATTACAATTTTTCATCGTGAAAATTGATTTAAGACCAAACAATCTACCAATCAGAAATTAGCACTTGTCTTGAGATGAAAATAGTGTCTGTAAGTTTGTTTTATATGTAAATTAATGTTCTAATTTTGTATAGGTCTGTACAATACTGACATCTTCAGATTTTTATTCAATTAATAATTTTAATAAATGATTTCACTGTAAGGAAAAATTGCATACCATGAAGTAACATTATAAATAACCACAAAATACAGAAGAAAAGCCAAAAGTGATAGTAGCACCATTATAGTGCTCAAAACACCTTAAAATAAGTGAGATTTTTTAGCTATTAAATCAAAAATAAAATAAAAGTTATTTATTTAATAGTGATAGGAAAAAAGAACTATAAACTATTCTTATTTTGTGTCTGAAAGCTTAAAGTTTGAAAAAATTAAATGAAAATCTGAAATGGGAGACAGTAAATAGAGATTTTAAAGTAAATATGAACTAGTCTAATAATAATGAGAGTTCTTTTTTTATTTCCATAGCAATAAAAACAATTATTTTTAAAAGGGATATTGCCCAAGCTTATTTAATTGCAATGAAAGTCTGACATTTTGCTATACATTTTATTTGAAAAGGTAATCATATGGTAATTAATTTATTATTTTTATTTCTTGAATGAATGCAAATAAATGAACACACAGCCAATATATATATACTCTTTCAATTTATTATTAAACATTATTATTATGCTTATTTTTATTTATACTATGATCATAATTTATATATGTTTATTATACACATGCAAAAGCATCTGTTTTGTATATATATAAATTAAATACTGCCTAACTAGAAATTATATATAAAATAGAAATTCATATACCGCTGCAATCTAGCCAAAAAAAAATTACTAAAATTCTTTCACAACCATGATTTTATCTATTAACAAATAGATCTTTTCAAGTGAAATTCAGCAAAACGTACAATATATATACAAAACAAAATAGTCTTCTCATCATTCACCTCAAAAACCAACTTTTTAAGTGAATTGAAAAGAAGAGTAAAAGAAACTGTGATATATATATTTTTTAATCTGAACCCATCAATCTCATGAAGACATCTTTTGATGTTAATGGAAGTTGGCTTTTGAAGTGAAAGATGGTTGTAGAAGAATTTTAGTAAAATTTTGTTTTTTGACTAATATTGTAATGATATATGAATTTTTATTTTATATATATAGTACTGCGCATCCACGTGCCATTTAGTAAATGTAAACAAAGCTTATCAACAAAACATGAGTTGTTTACCGTTTGGTGATATATGAAAGAGGGCTTGAAATCCTTAAATACTGATAAATACCAAAATAAAAATCAGTTTAAAAGTATATATGACATTATAGGACGAACGTGCCTCCAGCAGTTAGATATATTGAAGGCTTACATAATTATTTAAAGATATTAGAGTAGAAATTGTAACTTCTTAATGTTTTACATCTGTTTGCATGACCACAGTTAATTAAATACTATATTTAAATCAGCTTCACAAAATCTTTATGAATATGTATAATGTATTAGTATATGCCTGTGTTCGAATAAGCTTATGAATGTGTATGTATACGTTACATTAATTAAAGCATTTAAAGCGATCATAATGCATTTGTGTATGTGTGTGTTTATTTTTATTTCCAATTTACGTGTAACTTGAATTGACTTTTTTTTAAAAAAATTAACAGGTTATATGTAATAAACATATAATTTTCATATTCTTTAATTAAAAAATAAATAATTATTTAAATTTATAGCCTTTAGTTTTATTCACACAAGCGGAAGAATTGCATAGCATTTGCCATTAGAATTTTTAAAATTGCTATTACGTTATTTGTAGAATATATATTCCACCTGTCACAGGTAGAAAGAAAATCCGTGTTAACACAATGACGAATTTGTTACCATATATTTATAAAATTAAAACTATTGTAAGAATAGAATAAGAACAATTTTGAAAACATTGTACGTTTATTAAATGCGCTAAATGAATACTTTATATACAGGAACAGATTAGCATTCAGAAAATCATGCTTTTAATTGATGTTTCGATATGATTACGTTTAACGGATTTCAACAATTTTATCATATTGAAAGTAGAATGTTGTTTTACTACTTGTCGATTATAAAGCTACGTTTTATCTATATAATTACTGTATTTAAGAAATGTTGATTACAAGCCAGCTATTCAAATAACAATTGCGTTTTTCTAGCATATTAACAGACTTAACAGTTCAATTTTTAAAAAAAAAAAAAATAAAAATTGTATTATCTTTTCATTTGAACTTTTAAAATATTTTATGCAAAGATTACTTTATTATAGAAGAACATATTATATATTCATATATTTATTCGTTGGATAGCTGTAAAGTCGTCGCCAACCATATGGCAATGGAAGTTCAGAGGTGTTACTAGTTTCCTAATTGTAGTTCCAGGCTGCCGTCTGCTGATGATCTTTTATTTAACTACCTAAAATTGCAAATCATTTTCAAGTTAAGAAAAATTTCCTGAATTACTTGTTGTTATATGCGGTTTTAATAAACGGTACTTGTGAATAATAAACAGACCAACGCAATAAGCTTATATATTTTACTAAGAAACATATGTTCACATTCAGTATCTGATATACCATTTTCCTGCAACAATTTGTTAGGTATATCTAGTCGATGTACAACTATGGATGCAAGAAGGTTTATGCATAAAATCTCTATCTAATGCCTATTTATCCAATATCCCCAGACTAGTTTCTAGCTTGTGGCTTTCATCAGTGAGAAGCCTTGGATGCACAAATCTTTCTGCATACATTGATTATTTCTGGGCTATACTGAGTGGCATTATTGTATGGAGAGTTTTGCCTCTGTGTAAACAACTTGTGTAAGCAGAAAGAATGGTGATCGTGTAATGCTTAGTGGTTTACAACTATTGAAATTAGGGACTTCAAGTATTTTTCTAGAAGTGTCTAACACTCCCAGTTTTACCATGGTGGCTTGTCTCATATCCAAATATGGTAACACTTCCAACTGTACTTTAGCAACTTGCTTTATGTTAAGTTTAATATGTAGCAGCTTCCGGTTTGACTGTGAATGTGTTTCACTACTTTGCAATGAAATATGGAGTAACCAGTATGATATCCATTGCTGCTTAATTTTACCTACAAATGGACTTCCAATTTATAGCCGGATCTCCTTTTTTAATGGAAGCCATCAGATTAATTAAGCATCTTTACCTACTGATATGTTTCTGTCACTGATTATATTTTATCTATACATATATCCATTGGTCTGTACTCATGAATGCTGAATTCGAACATAATAAGATAATCTGGACAAGTCAATTACTTAAACATAAGTTGAATCTTAACACTAATATTAAGTATTGCACTGTTGGACATTGAGAAGTTGGAAGATGAAAATACACTTGATTTGAAAGGGAACAAGTACTTTACTATAACTGCACAATATTATAATCACAAGTGGAGTGAATCACAAAATGAAAAATGATAGTATAACAGATGAAGTGGCAAGATTAGTTATTCAATGTAATGAAAAATATCAAATGCAAATAATTCAGATTTATATTCAAACAAATTATTATTGTGATTAAAAAAGTACATAATTTTGGGTACAAAATCCTTTCCGTAAGATCAAATATCATTTAGATTTTAAGGCCAGAATTGGAAAATGATCATAAAGATGTAAGTGATGTGGATAAATTTGATTATGAAGACAAAAATGAGATGGACACAGACTTATAAAATGTGCAAAACAGAAAATTTCAAAAAAAATATTTAACAAAAAATGGATGTGAAAGTTTCCAAATGAAGATATGACAAAACTGAATTGTATACCAATTAACTAAAATGCACATATATTTTAAGATTGCAATATTTTTAATAGATTCAATGCTGGAAGTGATCATTGAATAGTGAGATATAAGATATGTGTTAACACAAAACTAAAAAGATAAAAAATATTAAGAAAATCAATATTAGTAATTGATATTCCCATGCTGATTTAGAATTCACTCACTGCAGTTTTGAATTCTAAGGACCACCCAAACACACCACTGACACATCCAAGCAATAAATGACATCAAATAATATGCATGGAGCTGCTTGGATGTGTCAGCAGTGGTTTTGGGCAATCTTTAGAATTCAAAATGGCCATGAGCACACTCTAAATCAGTACCAATATTTCTAATTTTTAGAAACAATCCAATAAATTTTAATTAGAACTTGCAAATTATTGTAAACTATTAACATATTTTGAACATGATTCAGATCTGAATGAGATTAATAGAAAAATAACTGATATTCTTTTAAGCATTGCAATAAAGATAGTTGATACAAAAAACTTCCACTAACCAGTAAATTTTCAACTGGTTTAAGACATTGTATGGGGGAAAAAAGAAATAAAATATTTAATATTGATTTATCTGGAGTACTGTAAAGTGATTTGAAAAAATATTAATGATGGAAGGAAATATAATTGTGAATTAGCTAAGAAGGCTATAAAATAAATAAGTCAAAAATCTAAAACAATATCTTAGTAATAGAAGGAAAGTTGCTTCAACAATAATAAAAAAACTGGAACTATTAGTATAAAAAATGTCATAAAATTATTGAAGAATTCTAAAGAAAAACTATATTATTATTATTATCATCATCATCATTAATAATAGTAGTATATATTCATCATGTTATAGTAATAGTAAAATTATTACAAAAATTGATAAATTGAAATTTTATAATGCTATTAAGAAAGTTGATTGGAATGTTTTGCTTGATATTGAGGATATTTAATAGTTTGTATGATAAGTTTGTTGAAATGATAAAGATTACTTATAAAAAATGTGACAAAGTGTCTGTAGTTTACGGAGCAGCACATGGAAGTATTAATTGAATTAATGATAAAATTTTAGTTGCTATAAAGGAGAAAAAAGTTCCTTGGAGTAGGTGTAAGAAAGATCTTGACAATATTTTCCTATTTAATGATTATAAGATTCTTAGAAATAAATTAATAGTCTAATAAGAAAAGAAAAAGACTATTACAAAAAAACTTTTGATTCTATTAAAAATGATATGAAAAAATATGATTATATCAAAAAAGGCAAATTAATCTGAATAAAAATTTTGATAATAGTGATAACTTTCTATTAGCAAATAAACTTTTTATAGCTTTGTGAATCAAATCAGTGATTTAGTTGATAAGAATTCTAATAATGGTAGTATTGATCATTATGATTTCTGAATCAATAAACAAAAAGGTAAAGGACTGTAATAACTATGAGGAATTGATGTTTATTCCTGATATTGATAGTAAGCATTATTTTTTTTGCAATCGTAAGTAGGATGAAATGTAAAATAAATCCAGGTATGGATGGTAACAAAATGTCTGATTTGAAAGATATTTTGCCTGTGATTAGTGATGCACTAGTCTTTATTATTAATAAAATTATTCTATGTAATGAATTTCCTAATATATTAAAAATTGCTATGATTACATCCATTTATAAAAATTGAGTTAAAAATGATTTTAATAACTATAGACCTATAGCTATTCTTCCATCTATGGCAAAAATAATTGAAAAATATTTGTATGATATTATTAAAAATTATTTGTTAAAAAAATGTTTTTTCCCTGAATCACTATATGAGTTTTTGGAAGGTAAAAGTACTATTACTCTTTTGGAGGACTTTATTGATGATGTGAATCTTGCTTTAAATGATAAAAAATGTGTTTTTGTCATATTTATGGATTTTAGAAAAAGCTTTTGATCTTATTGATCATGAATTGCTTTTTTTATATCTTCAAAAATGTAGAATTCAAGGTAAGATTTTAGATTTGTTGAAGAGTTATTTAAAAGATAGATATTATATAACTAAAATTAATGGAATTTTGAGTGACAATCATTTAGTTGAATATGGGGTTCCTCAACGTTCTGGGTCCATTATTGTTTTTAATCTATGTAAACAATATTTTTAGACTTTGTAATGAAAAGTTATATCAGTATGCCGATGATACTATTTTACTTAATATAAATTGCAGTTTTGAAGTAGCTCTTAAAAATCTTAAACTAATTACAATAATATTGTTTATTGGTGTTCCACTAAAAAAATAATTACTAATAAAAATGAAACAAAAGTCATGCTGATATCCTCACTTCATCTAAAAAGAGGAAGTTTTGAGGTTTTCACTCACTCAAATACTTGTATTGGTTTTCAGTCTGAGGAATGTTGCATAAAAATGGAAGAAGTGGAAAAAATTAAATATCTTTATTATTGATAACAAACTGTCATGGTGACATCATATTTATCAACTTTTACAAAGGTTTAGACATTTTTACTTTATGGTTTATAGATTGACTGTCTTTTTTCTTCCATACAATATATTGAAGATGGTTTATAAGGCATTGTGTGAATCTATATTGAGATATAATATTACATTCTATAGTTTCTCAAGTGCATCTAATTTGAAATGATTAAAAAAGTTTCAATATAACATTCTACAGCTAATACAGAATACATCATATTTAGAAAATAAAATTAATGATTTGCATGATTTTGATAAACTGTTGCAGATGGTAGTTATAAAGAAAAATTATTTTAATAATTCATTTAAAAAGTATACAGAATGTAATTATAGTAGTTCCCTTAGGAATAGATATATCATCTTATTTTGCTGCAGGAATAAATATGGGAATAAATTGAGAAGTGTATATATTCCACTGATGTTCAATAAATTACCATGTTATATGTTGAACATAGAAAGTACGAATTTGTTAAAAAAGGAATTGAAAAAATATTCTTTGTGTCTGTAAAATTATACATTAGTGATGTGTTACTTTGTTTCTTATTTAGTTTTTTTATTATTATTTTGTGGTTATGTTGTGCATAATTTGTATTGTTTTATTTATATTGTTTATTTTGTATTCTATTTTTATTTTAATATATATTTTGTCATGTATTCATATGTATTATTTTATTGCTGTTTATTGTTTTATCATAAAATTATGTCAATTATGATATTTGTAAAACCTATGAAAAACATTTGTTTTGCTTATTAGGTTTCTTCCTTTGGTGTAATCAAATAAATAAATAAATTATTAAAAAAATTATTATTGTTGTTGTTGTTGTTTTTGTTATTATATAATAATAATAATAATAGCATGATTTTATGCTACATAAATTATAAGTTATCTCCCTAGTGTACTACAAAATTAACAATTAAAAGAACAATAATCAAGATTAATTTAGTGACTGTAATTAATTTTTAATATCATACCAGATTTTATAATCTTAGGCCATATATATCTATTTATAAAATTGAGTTTTAAATTGAACTGTTTTTTAAGACTTTAATGACTAAACTTGATATCCATCTCTATATCAAAACTAGTAGCAGTATGTGTAAAAAAATATACCTTGAAACCTGATTATTGTAATCCTTGAAATTAATCAATATTAAAACCTATACACTATGATTGCACCTCTAAACCTTACAATCAATGTTATGTAATGCTATGTAACCCAAAGGATTAATAAAGATTATTGTTGAAGCGTAATAATAATAATGATGGTAATGATAATAATAAAAAATACTAAATACTCCATACAATTCCTTTTTATTTTTATTTTTCAAGCATTTTAAATGAAAAGAGCTTTAAAAATGGTGGAATTTTTATTGATAAGTTAAAAAGAAGCACACAAAACAATGAAAACTTTTTATTTAAACTACATGATATGAAATAACTCTTTGATGAATATGTAGTAGATGTTTTTAATAATATAATAAAGATATTGATGTTTAAGGAAAGTGAAAAAATATACAAGAAATTACAGATTTTTTAGTTTTCTATCAGTTCTACATAGTGAGATTATTACAACTTGTCTATAATGAATTTGAACTCAAACCTAGTGAAAGAACATCTACATTTAAAAATATTTTGAACACAACAGATTATATCCAAGTATTATGAGGAATAAACCAAAAAAAAAGTGAATAATTATGAGTTTTATATTGCGTATTTGTACATTATGAGAAAGTATTTGTTATAAGCATATCTACTATCATTGAAGCTTTAGGCTATCAAGTTATATATCCAGGATATTATATTTTAAAGAATATTTGTCAAAATGCTGAGGATACTAAAAATAATATTGATAAGAAAGTAAGATTTCACATTCCAAGATTTCAAAGAAGTATTCTGGGGATTAAAATGAGAAAATAAAAAATAAAAATACATAGAGATTAAGTAAGTCATTGAAATTTTGCAAATAATGTTATTGTTTTTGTAAATAATGCTTCCCAGCTTCAAGGAATATTACATGTGTTGTTAAATGAAAACAAGAAAATATGATCAAAAATAAAATGTCTCGAGTAATATTTAATGCACTTTTGGAAAAAAATAAAATAGATTGATAATCATGAATTATAACACTTTAACAACAACAAATAATTTAGTCATATTATTAATACAGGTAGAAACATTAAGGATGAAATTAATCATAGAATCAAACTTGAAAGGAGTGGTTTTGATGCATATAATCTTACATTAAAAGATAAAATGTTTCATGCTTGAAAATCAAGTTTTAGTATGCATGTTTCAAAAGTCCTTATATGTGGATCTAAGCCTTGAATACTTACTACAAAAGTAATACAGCTTTTGAGATTACATAATGATGTGCTTATAGTTAGATGTATATTGAAGTAACAAAAAAGAGTTGGAAGCCTACTATTTGGGTGAGCGAATAACAGGTATCATTGACATAATTGGAATAGTTGAAAGACAGAAATGGAACTGGTCTGGATATACTGCTACAAAATAATACAATAGATGAACAGTGGTAGTCTTAAACTGTATCTAAAGAGATTGTAAAGACCCAGAAAGAGATAATATGTGAGATAGATGCATATAATAAAGAAGCTTGCTGATATGGTGTAGAGGGGACTTTCATCCTGCAATAAATAATAGTCAAAAATAATGATGACGTTCTAATAAAATTATTTTATCATATGATAATAATTGTTACGAAATAAAGATTTTTTTGTGCACTAATACACTTAATTCTTCTGACTTGCTTGCAACAGTGTTCACATCTAATGGCCGTCAAGATTTGACAAATCATTTCTTGATTCATAGCACTAATATTTATATAATTAAATAGTCTGTTAATTTATTACTTATATATATACAAGGTTTATAAAAATGAATAAATGTCTTTACATGATAATGCAAATCACATTTTATATGTAATTTTATATTTACATATATTCTTACGTACACAAATACTTATTTATATTTAAAATGTGTATGGCATATACAAACTTATTTATATCAAAATAAATTTTTTATTAGATAATTATAACACTCACACACAAATTATTGATTCACTATTACAGATATGTAATAATATGTTTTACATTTTGATTTTTTTCACTTGCGAATTATAAACAATAAAATTTCTATCAACTGGTTTTAAGAAACAC
Source organism: Epiperipatus broadwayi (assembly GCA_028023455.1). NCBI lineage: Eukaryota > Metazoa > Onychophora > Udeonychophora > Euonychophora > Peripatidae > Epiperipatus > Epiperipatus broadwayi. The sequence continues at coordinate 576,625 of JAQFVV010000265.1, read as the reverse complement.
ACACAAATAAATGTCAGGGATAGGAAAATGATAGAAATATTTTTTTTTAATTCTGGGACCAAAGAGAGTAAACGATAAATGTGGAAAAACAATATATATATGAATAATGGATAAAGGTTTTATTGCTTCATATAATAAATAGATAAGATAATTGAGAGCAGAATCAATTACATATTTTATTGATGTGTCTTTGAAAAAATTGTCTGAATAATAGACAATTATAGAGAATGTTTTAAAAATATCATTTGTGATATGTCTTCATGATATCTTTTAACTTCTACTGGATTGCCTATATATATATTTGAAGATGTAATATTTTTCAAAAATTGGTAACTTTGAAGCAAAAGTCAACAAACATGTTATTTTAATACCTTCCTTGAAATCAATGGATGGTTGTATCAAAGCTTCACCTAACTCATTTCAAAATGTCAATATATTGTGTTGTTTGAATTGAAATTATTTAGCAGTATACACTTTTGATTTCAGCATATGCAAATAGTATTCAGTATTACTTTGCGAAACTTTATGTGGGTGGCAGTTATAATTAATGACATATTTGATTTTCCTAGATCTTTTCTGGCATACCTTTTACACTTCAGAAGAGAAAACATGTAAATGTAATTGTTATATGTTTTTATTGATACTTTTTTTATTCATTATAAACAAATGAGTTATACTATAGCTATTAATGATTTTGTTTTTAAAAAAATATTTCAATAAAAAAAAACCTCTTTTTGAATAATAAAAAAAGACTTTTTGTAAGATTATGAAATATCACATGATCTCTAATTTACTGGAAAATTTTAGATTTAAAATGTTTTGCTTTTACATCAATTATATTTTTTTATATAATATTTAAGAAATTGTAATGTGTATACATATGGTTCAAAACTTTTGATTTATATACTTAGAATAATATATTTCAATAAATAAATAACCACCTTTCTTTTCTATGGTAGGTTTTGAAAATGTGGTCTTGTTTAAAAAAAATAACTTTTTCTTCCTTTTTTGATATATAATAAAAATATAAAATAATAAATGCATAATTTAGGTCATTTATTTAAAAAAATATTAAACAACTGATGGATTAAATGACATTTTATACTGTGTAATTTTTATTTAACTGATATCTTTTGTGCAATGAATATCAATTTTCCAAACAAGTAGTTTATATATTTATTATAAAATTTAACAGAAATCTGTCTTAATTCTTTCATATTGCATGCCTTTGACAGTCATTAGTGAATGCTTGGATTACATTTCTAACTTCTTATTTTAATGTATCAACCATTATTTTTCATATTTTTCTCATTTTTAAATTATTTATTTGAAATATAAGTTTAAAAATAAAATCATTCTTGAAAATAATATTTCAACTTTGCAAATATAGAAAAAAAGTAATAAACTGAAAAATGCAATCAAAACAATGGATTTTGTTATTTTACTATTGTTGACAAGAATGTATTCGGAATGAAATAAAACTTATAAGAACTCCATTTCCAGAACCAAAATGAATTCTTGTAAAGAACACATAAAGTAATTAAATTTTAAAATTCCACTTTTTAAATCACTTACAAAAATCATATCCATGATAGTAATACAGACATTTCAAACAAACATAACTTTTTGCTTTATTAAATTACATTCTTTTTACTTTTATTCATCTAAAAACAAATATTTTAAAACAAAATCTCAGTTTGAACATCATATTCTTATTAAAAAATGAATATTTCTCAAATACTTTTCAAAAATAAGCAAACCATGAAAAATATATAACTTTCAGTTTCAAGATTAGCACAGTGACTACTTTAAGAACAAAAAAACCTTCCAGTCTCTGGTTTTTAAATTGGATTCTACACACAATACTGACATTTACAGATTTCTTTTTAAAATAATAAATCAACATATATTATTTCCAGTTTTATCAACAAATGAATGCAAAACCAAGAAATGAACACTAAAATGACTCCAAAAGAATGACTTTAAGCCAATTGACTAAAACACTAGTATTTATTATGAATCTGGTTATTTTTATGAAAAAAATGTTAACATACATTACCAGAATCCTCCATCTTGGTTTACAAAAGTGATTATCAAACTGTTTTGTATTTCAGTTTAATTCAATCTGCATTACAAGATCATTGTATGATTATAAAATCCATTCCTATAAAATTGCCTTCTGTACATATATATAAATACTTCTTCCTCCTCCTCCTTCATATTATTATTATAGCAAAGATATTTATCTGGAATTTACCTGATGCCATCTGGTTAATATAAGAAGCTCAATACTAATTAATGGAGTTAGACAAAGTATACTGAGATACCTACATTACTAAGGTAATAACAAGTGATATCCAATTTAAGAGTCAGTGCACAGAGATTTGGTATCCACTGTCTCACAATTCCATTGATTTATTTACTCACTGTTCATAAATATATTGTATAGAATTATTTAAAAAAATAGAAATGAGTAAAAAAGAAAAGTATTTTAAATTTCTACTTCATATTTCAACCATAAATGCATTATGGTCACAAAATGTGGCATTTCATCAAAAGCAAATGACTGCTAAATATAAAACATTTTATTGCTATACAATTCTTTTACCTCTTCATTTTTTTATTGTTGATATCTTAATGTTTTAAAAAATATTAACATTAAATTATTCTCATTTTTTGATGATCTTCTAGTTGCAATATTTTAAAATCTGATCAAATTTTTATTGCTATAAAGACTACTATTTATTTACTATTTGGTACTTTTATTTTATTTTTATTCATTATTTTTGTTTATATCTTCATTTTTCTGCATTTCAACATTTCATCATCACCCCTAATAACAAATTCAGTTAATAGGTCAATGTATTATTTTAGTGTTAGAACTTTCATTCGGTATTAAATGAAACCCAAAAAAATATATATTTAAACTTTCTAGATGTAGAAAAATAATCATAAAGTAAAATACATAATGAGAACAAGAAGTTTTTTTAATTAAATAATTGCAGCAAAACCAATAAAAAAATTAACAAAATCTTAGTTGATTGATAGTATATTAATAATGTTTATTAGTCATTCATTAGATTAGAAATTATCCAATAATGAATAATATTTCTATAATGTAATTTCCAATAATGCACTCTCACACAATGTAGGGACTGATTTTTATCCACTTTTAACATTTTATAGAAGGATGTGCATCTTGGGGATCAAATCTTTTTCACATGTCTTTGGTCATGTGTTTATGAATGCATCTCTCCACAAGGTGTTAAAAGTGGATAGAAACCAGTCCCTATCTTGCATGAGAGTGGTGTAGTAAAAATTACACTTCAGAAACATTATTTTTTGTTTATTAAATTTCATTTTTTAAATAAAAAGAAAAAATTATTATTAAATCATCATAAGACTAAAAACTTTTGTTCTAAAATTTAAAATTGCATTTACAATTGTTAAAATATTATAAAAGTTCTGTATTAAAGCATTTGACAGAATATAATGATCGTAGCTTTCCTTTTTATTGTAACTTCAAATTTCTTAACTTGTATTTTTAGAAATAAAATATATTTCAAAAAATTTTTACATGCAAATATTTCTTTTTTAGTAGTTACTATACACATAATTTATAAAAAATAAAAAAATATCATAAATATTTAAATAATTTATAGAAAAGACAATTTTTTTGTTCGTTGTCAATTGAGAAGTTTATAAGTTTGCTTATATGCTCCAAATCAAAGAATTTACTGATTATCAATGTTTTAGTCTGTGTTCATTTCATGGTATTTCTCAGTGGACTACTGACATTGTCAGATATCTTTAACTAATAAATTAATATTTATTTTATAGTGCTTAAGATAGTCTCAAGAGGGTGATTTAAAGGCATAGCACAGTCGAACTATAGCATCCCATAATATTTCATAGCTGAGAATCAGTTCATTGAAGTAGTGGTGTGCAACTTATTTCTAAATACAATATTTCTTTAGATGGAATTTCTATGCCACTTTCCTAAAACTTTTTGATTAAGTTTAAAATATAAAGAAATACATAATTTTGAAATAATAATTTATATTCTTATTTTTCAGTAAGTGAATTTCATCCACTGCAATTCTTAATTTCCGAATTAAATTAGTCTGAATTTCATTTTATGATAGGACTTAAATATGTCATTGGATGTTTCCCAATGCAACTACTGCTAGTTTTGTATAAATTTCTTGTGAGTTCCAGAAACCCAGAAATTTTTCTGTGCTTCTTTCAAGAGAATTTAACCCAGATTTGAATCCACTGTCAAAGTATATATGCACAATTTTGAAATATATGTCATTAATAAACATATTTATACTTATACGTGTCTACATAAATGTACACTATATAGTATTCTACTCTTTTCATTAATTATTTTTGTTGTTATCTTAATGTTTATACTTAATTTTTGAATTAAAATATATTCCAGGCATATGCATATAATATATATATATCCATGGTATTATTTCCAGGAGTTTCCATGTAATAAAAATATAATAGCTCAAATAGCTGATGTTTCAGTACAATAACAAATACTTTTCTCAGAGCTCCTTCTTTCTTAAATCATAAGAATGGGTGTGGTGAGATAAGCATAATTATTTTCAGTGGCAAAGACAGTGTTAGATAGAACTAAAAGACTTTCTGATGACAGCCATTTTCACTAAGACATCTAGGCTATTAAAAAAACATTTCTTCATAATGGTTTTGATTACAAATTATTAATAGGGCTTTCTTATATAATAAAAAAGATTTTGATACTTCAAAAATTAAGACATTTCTGCCATATATAAAGGAAGTAACTGATAAAATTGGTAATATTTTAAAAAAAGTAATATCCACATAATTTATACTACATTTTAAAAAAATTAATAAAGTATTTGCACACCCTAAAGATACAATTTCTTTGGAGTCTCATGATGTATATGAAATTCCAAGTGGAATTTGTTTACATTCATATATTGAACAGATCAATTAGTGAATAAACATAAGAAAGGAAGAACACATTTTGGTAGTTAGAGAAAAATCTAATTCATCAGCCATTTATTTACACATTAAATTAACAAACCATGACATCGATTTTAATAAAACACATATTCTGGCAAAAGTTGAACAATATGACCAGATACTTGCTAAAGGAAGCTATAGAAAATTTTAAATGGCCTAAGAGCATGAATGAAAAGTGTGAATTAAAAAAAAAATAATAATATTTAAAAAAAGCTATTGGAGGATAAAATATTTTTTAAAACTTTTCAATCATATAGAATTTAAGAATGAGGAGAAAATAACAAAAAAAAAAAGTAACGATTTTAAATCTCATTACACACACACACACATTAGTATGATTTGATAAAGAAGAAGCTCTGAAGAAGGTACTTGTTATTATACTGAAACATCACCTATTTAGCTATTATACTTTTATTATGTGGAAGCTTCCACAAATATTATTATGAACTCATTTATTCATGAGAATATTAGAATTTATATATATATATCAAAATATTTTTATTATATTGCATGTATTTACTATGTATATTACATAGCATTATGTAATATTCATTGATTATTTACCTTATCCACAAAGTCCTTGGAACCAAATTCAGTAGATACAATGGTTAGGACATAATAAATCAGTTCATACATCTAGCAATCTTAAAACTCTTTCATTGTGTAACAATTTTAATATCGTTAACTTTAAATAAACTTAATTTGTTTATAATATCATTAGAAAAATAAAGAAAGAATTACAAAGTAAATTGTCAATACTCTGATTTGTCAATTTAAAAAAGTCCCTTAAGAATTAATATGTTGTTAAAAAATAGATGGATAGAGTGCTTTTAAGATACTTAGCTAGCATATTAGCATCTGTATTGTGTGTGTGCACATACACAATGTATATATTAGAATTTATTGTAAAACGTGAGTTTTATAGAAAAATATTATATTCATTCATATTTGCTCAACTTACACACACATATTATACATATCATAAAACTTTCACCTCACCACATATTCTTGAAATATTTGAATAAAGACGTCTAAAAAATAGCTCTCGAATGCCCTTTATGCTGAATAAGCAATCTTCATTTGGCCCAGGTCACAGTTTTTGTACATATATTTTCATCATTTGTTCAATATTTATCAAGACCAAATTATTACATTTTGATCTATACGTATAAAACTTTTTTTTTTTTTACAACTTTGATGTTAACAATTTCAGATAAACGTAGTAATGATTATTACAAATGATTTATTAAGATAGAGATTGTTATATTATTTTTAGCTTGGATGTAAAATTTAAAACCACTGAAGATGATTAGTAATAATCATTAATATATTTGTCTAAAATAAATAATATCAAAGTTGTGAGTATAGAAAAGTTTGATACTTATATATCAACTTATAATTATATATATATACACACACACACGATAACAAATATTCATTAGCACTTAAAATTATTTGAAAATTACATACACACAGTCATTATATATGCTTAATATTAATTTAGTAAGCCAAATAAATTATATCATTTAAAGTTGAGTATATATGTTACAGTGGTTAATCAACACCACCATGCAACTATTCCAAATCTAGCAAACAACGTTAGTAAAGGCAAATAAAAGACTCTACAAAGATTTTTTATGATGAATTAATTCAAACTTATTAATATTTTTAGTACTTCCCAAATGATTCTTTTTAGTACGATTAATATTATTGTTTTAACAGGACGTACCAGCTCTACATGGGCCTCTGTGTTGAACGTTGACTTTGCTTTTAATCAAATACGAAGCTTCCATCAGCTGGCATAAGTTGTTATATGTTTGATTATTGACTCCGCAGATAACTTCACTGAATTTGCAGACACAGATAGCTTCTATCGGCTCTTTCCGAGGAATATCTGTTCTGATTTTACATTCTAAACTTTCTCCGCAGTAACCATGTTTGTTTCTGTATGGTAAAACAAGATTATCACTTTCACAAAATTCTCCTTCTTTTCTGCCACAAACCATGCAACAACCGCAAGGATCTTTCACAATTCCCGCTAGACAATTTTCAGGTATGGCACATTTATCAGGCTGACAATTACCACAAGGTATTATATCCTTTTTAGGTTTCTTACCTGTGTGTACATACAGATAAGTAAAAGAAACTTAAATCTATTTTGTAAATGTAAATGAAATAAATATATATATAACAAGAATAAAGAATATATAAAGTAAAATAAAATATATATTTTTAAATCTTATTAATTAAAATAGTGTAAATATGTTATTCATTTTTATGATTGATAATTAACTGTAAATAAAAATATATAGTTAAAAAATTGATACACATTTCACTATCTTTTCATTTAACAATGTTTTATCTATCTATCTATTTACATACTTTTCGTTTGTTTATATGTCTATGTTTGCCTATACATCCATTATCCATCTATCTATTTAACTATTCTATTTATTTATTCATTCATCCATTGATTCACTTAACAGTGTTTTATCTATCTACTTACGTACTTTTTCGTTTGTTTATAACTCTATCTGTTTGCCTATATAACCATCATCTGTCTATCAATTTAAGTATTCTATTTATTCATTCATTTATCCATTGATCTATCTATCAGTCTGTGTCTTTCAATTTATCTATGTAACTGTCTGTGTGTCCATCTGTCTGTTTATCCATTACCCATCCATCTACTTATTTATTTATTTATTCTATTTATCCATACAATTCTCGATCTATCTACCTCCATTTGTAATTGTCAATTTGTCTATGCAACAGTTTATCTGTATTCCTATTTATCTATCTATCTATTCATATATCTGAATGTCTATCTGTTCATCTATCTATCCATTCAACCATAAATTTATCTATATATATCATCTATAAATTTCACTTTTTTAAAAAAAACCTGAAATCAACTTTTGATATATTTTTTTTTAAATGTAGATTTATGTAAAACAAAATTTATTAAAATTAATTAATGTTAATAGTATGTGTAAAACAAAACCTTTTCTAAATAGCCCATTACAGGATAAAGATTTCTCCAAAGCTTAAAAGAACAATGAATTTTATTCGTATTAACTAGGTTTGGTAATTGTCAGGTGTGATGGTTTGGTTTGCTATAATTAATTTTAACCTGTAGTTTATAATATATTGATATTTCTATAGTCATCAATATTGTAAAGTTATTATGGGTCATCTATCTGAGAAAAGAAAATCTCTAAGATTAATTAAAAACTGGGGGAAAAAAATTAAGTTTGCCTAACTTCAGATTCGAGACAAAATACAATAAGTGAATACACTCCCATTGGATCACAAAATAAGACTAAAATACATCCCCATTCCACCATTTAGCATTTGATTGTAACAGACACAGAAAGTGACCACATGTGAGATGGATGGATGAAATACGAAAGTGTGCAGGGGTGATATGGAGAAGAGAGTCAGAGATTGGAAAAGATGGACTGAATCTTGAGAGACCTTCACCCTGCAGTGGATTGACAGTGGTTGACAATGATGATGATGACATGACATTTATGAAAGAATGACCATAAAGGGAAAAATAAATTTGATAAATAAATGGTATCAGTCAGGTGCTCAAGGGGAACTACAATTGAGATCTTCTATAAATAAAATCATCAAATGTTTTACTTGAGCACTACAAATAAAAGCTAGAGTCATAATTGGTGGACTTTGAGCTCCAGAGTCAACCATTCTATCATTTGCTAAACCATGCAGGATAATAATTACGATAAGATAAATTATTGTTCAGGAGTTCAAAAGAAGATTAAGCACCAGAAATGACAGACTGAAGTTGTAGTCCACAGATCTTGGGCCCAAAAATATGCTATTCTATAACTGCACCATACTAGGCAGGACAAAATAATCAAATGGTTTATTGCTCAGGAGTTCATAAAAAGTTTGAACACCGGATGTGGCAACTAAAGCCATGTTCCAAGGACCTTACCTACATAGGACATTAATATCATTTATGTATTTTATTACTTGTTACAATGCTTTTTTACAACCCACTATTGACAGTTTTGAGTGCCCCAGCAATCTTCTTCAGAACTTCTATTTATATTTCCAAATCTTACGTTTTGAAAATATAAGTAGAAGTTCTGAAGAAGACTGCTGGGGCAATCAAAACTGTGAATAGTGGGTTGTAAAAAAGCATTGTAAAAAGTAATAAAGAACATAGATGCTATTAATATCATATGGATTTCACAGTGTAATAATATTAATATCATATGGATTTCACAATGTAATAAGAAAAGATAAAGTTATAATACCACACAGGATAATATAAATAGCAATTATAATCATCTAATAGTTTACTTCTTGAAAATTTATTAGAAGTTGGAGTATAGGAAGTGATAGCTGGAGCCAGGTTCCATGGATCTTGAATTCCAGTCTGCTACAATATCACTATCATTAAACCATATAGGGTAAATTTTATGTAGTTCATTAAATAAAAATCACAGTTTCTAAGTAATAAGGTTGTCATATCTGACCCTGCCTTCAGAAGTGGACTATTCCAGATTCCTTGCCTTATTGGCTAGCACCCAGTTGCTATCCAATGGGATTAAAACCTTCACTGGGGTTTGTGCACCGAATCCACATGTTACCAGTAAGATAGGGGATCTGCCTTTAAATAGTCAGCCTTTTGGAGGCAAGGTAGAGAGCAAATACTTCTGTTAACCTGAATGACAGAATGTGCTCTCCATTAAACCTTCTGCCATCAGCAAAGGTATTTATCTAGTCATTATTGAGACATCCACGCAGTGAGGCAAGTCCACCTATGGACTGGAAACTGCTACGTCTGAACTAAAGCCGACTCGAGGCAAGCTAACTACATAGCTGGAAGAGTCTTACCAGAACTCACGACGCAGGCTAATCATTAGCTGGAAGTGAGTTCCTTACTCCGCACAACTATCTCATCATTGAAGCATATCAACTATATTTGTTCATTTGTTAACTAATGTGTGTATATATTTTGTACTAATAAACTATACATATTTATTGCTGAATAGTTGTTCTTTTTGTATCTGTTGGTTTGGAAACGAACCTGCACGCCTAACCAAACAACCCCAGTGAAGGTTTTAATCCTGTTGGATAGCAACTGGGTGCTAGCCAATCAGGCAAGGAATCTGGAATAGTCCACTTCTGAAGGCAGGGTCAGATATGACAAAGGTTAAAATAGTTCATGTTTAATTGTTTAGCAGTAAAAATAGAAGTAATCAAGAGATTGAATAGAACATAGATAATTTTATTTTTACGATTTATTACAGAATAGAAAACTAATTTGTAAAATCTAGGATTTAATAATTAATAATCATGATAAATGAAATTAATAATTCTGCCTATAAGTATTGGTAAAAAAAAATCATTAATATTTTAAAAAAAAAACAAGAACTATTTCAAAAATATTAATAAATCATAACTTAATGTTCAAATAGTTTATCATTTGCATATAGACAATTAAAGGCTGGCAAAAATTAAAAATTTGGTTATAACACAGATGATGGTAGCTGCATTATATTACAATTATAAATGAAGTAAAGAAAAGAAAGGGATTGATAAAGAAATTAACAGTGTTTTCATATAATAAATATGATGTAGTTAGAATTAATGGAAAGGAGTTACAATAGCAGGGTTAACATATGGTAATGATGCATTATATGTTAGTAAAGGGGTATTAAATTACTTAGAAAAAGTTCAAAGGGAAGTAGAAAGACATGCATTGGATGCAGATATGCAAGGGAGGCAATTCAAAAAGAAATGGGATGGTAAAGTTTTCATATGAGAGATGCAAAAAGTAAAATGAAAATGTTTGGTAGATTGCAGTTTATGGATAATAAAAGAGTAGACAAAATAGTATTTAATTGGGTTATGAGTAAAAGACAGGTAACAAGATGGGTGAGAAAGGTAATGTGGTATGCAAAAGATTTGGATAAAGAATTTATATCAGTATATTTGTACAAAAGATGGGATGATTGTGTTAGGAGGATTTTTGAGTGTTATAGTGGTAAGGAATGGGATAAAAGAATAGAGTTATTAATAAAGAATAAGGAGTTAGAGAGATGGAGAACTAATATGGAGAGTAAAAAGAGTTTAAATATATATAGAAATAAACAGAATATTAGGTGCGAGTTTAATATATTTAGCAACAAGAGAATATACATGTAAATGAAAAAATATGGGTGATTTAGTCTGTAAATTATGTAAGGAAGGAACAAAAAATATTAGGCATCTGTTAATTGAATGTAAATGCTTGAAAACAGAAAGGGCACATATAATGAAGTTATGAAAGAATAAATATGAAAAAAGTGATTATACAGAAAGTGGATTGTTGGTTTTTATGCTGGGTTTGGAAAAAGATAGGGGGGATTTAGATATAAAGGCCATAGAGTTGACAAAGATTATGTTGTAGAAATGAGATGGAGCAGAATATGGGAAAACTTGGACTGGGGAATGTAAAATTGAGTAGCTAACAGGTTTCTCTGAGCATAATTGCTGAGAGATTCTTGACTTCATTTAAGAAGAAGCTACAGTACATCACATTATATCTATTGCTTTTTTTCAGTCAGAGTGCTAATACTCATATAACCAACTAAAAAACAATTTAAACATTTATTCTTTTGGCCGCTGCACACCCATTTACTGATTAACATTAGTTGACTACTTAAATTGGATATGGGCCAACTATCTGAATTAAAAATCCTAAATCTACTTCTGATTTTTATGAATTTCTAAAGTGCAATTGGCCTGGATTCCAACTCCACATTATATGTGAGGCATATGTAGATGCCCTAAATATTATTACCATGATAGCCATTATACCAAAATTTACCAATTGAGTAACTTCTAGTGCTATTTCTTAACTATCAATTCTAAAAAAACTCCCATGCTACCATGCTTTCTTTAAACTGAATAAAAATGTCAGAAAAGCCCCAAAATGCCTAAGATGCTCTTCATGTTATACCAGCACTCTTCAGTTAGCCCAGATCCCAATCTTTCACACATCTATATTATCTAGTTAATGTTATTAATATCAGATTATTGCCATATAATTTCCAAGAATCAAATTTTCTGGATTCCCAGCTTTACCACCATCCACTTCAGATAAATATATTAATAATTATTACTAATCACTTCCAAAACTAGAATCTATTTACTTTTTTCTTAAACACATACAGTAATTAATTACTGATACTCAAAATCTGTATGGAGATATATATATTAAAATAAAGCAGTTGCAAAAACATTTCAACATATCCTCTGGCCAGATGCCACAACCAATACAGCATATTTTATAAAAGATTTTCTATTGTCTGAGGCATCTTGAACAATGAAATGACTGAAACGTTTTTTACCAGCATTTAGTTTTATAACCTGAGATTACAGGTAACTATTAAAATGGCATTTTATTTATTATAGCAGTCCACTTTAATTTACAGATGTCAAACTTTCTGCATTCACAATTTGGACAACAACCACTTTGGATAAATCTCTTAATGATTATTATTATTAATCATTTATTAGTGTAGAGATTATCTTTAACTCAGATATAAACTTGAATTATCAGTTAAAGATTAATATAAGTGTTTTTAATTAAAAATAAATATATGGTATAATTTGACTTTATCATTTTTCCATGAACAAACATTTTTAGACATAGTTACCCCCCCCCCATTGTACTATCTTGAAATATATGAGTAAAGCAACGACAAATAAAACAGAAAAGATTTTTTTTTAGTTGGATATTTTTATTAATGTGTTTTATAATATAGGGTATATGAGCACAGACTTTCACATGACCCACCATTCTCCACTCTATCTAATAACACTGATACCCTCAAGCACATATATGCTGAAAAGATAAATAATCACCAATATACTGTGCTTGGTTGGAGTGCTTTTGGTAGAAATAACTTGATACTAAAAGGAAATATGCCTATGTGTTTGAAAAGGATGGTTTTTAACAAATGTGTTTTACCAGTTCTTACTTATGGATCTGAGACTTGGACACTTAATAGAAGAGCAATACAGAGACCTAAGACTACTCAAAGGACTTTGGAGAGATGTATGTTGGGAGTAACAAGAAGAGATTGAAAACGCAATGTATGGGTAAGACAACAAACAGGTGTTACTGACCTTATTGAAAAAATTAAAAGATTGAAATGGAGTTGGTCTGGACATATTTCTAGAAGAGATGATAATAGATGGACAATTGAAATTTTAAACTGGATTCCAAGAGATTGTAAAAGACCCAGAAAGAGACCACATGTGAGATGGATGGATGAAATAAGAAAATGTGCAGGGGTGTTGTGGAGAAGAGAAGCTAAAGATCAGAGAAAATGGATTAAACTTGGAGAGACCTTCATCCTGCAGTGGATTGATAATGGTTGATGATGATGATGATACTGTGCTCATATACCCTATATTACATATAAAGACACATGGTATATATTAAGCCTGTGTTTCAGTTATTAATGTGTTTTATAGTAAAACGAAATTTTAAATATATATATGTTTAATTCAAAATTGATGTTCCTCGTTTATACATGTATTATTTTGCAAATAATGGTAAAGGCTTCAAATCAAATGAAAACAAAACAGTAGGACTAAAGATAAATGCTAAAACATTAATGTTTATCAGCTTTTCCAAAAAAGATAAACTAAAGATCGATTATAATTAAAAGAAGGAAAATAACAAATACAAATACCTCAGTCAGATTATTAATAAATGTGGAAATATAATGAATGAAATCAATCATGTTTAATCACGTTGAACAGAGCCTTGGACATTTAATATAAAAGTAATACAGAGACGTAAGCACCACGCAGCATAATATTTTAAAGATATATGTTCGGATTAAAAAAAGACTGAACAGGAAATGTATAGGTGAGAGAATAAATAAATATCACTGACAATATTGAAAGAGTTTAAAACAAATAATTGAATGACTATTTCTTAAGACTTTATAATTAGCTTGAGTATTCAAAATGCGATGCTTGGATCTTAAACTCCAGCTTTGTTACTCTTGCTATTGCACCAACCTATGTAGTTACGAGATTGAAATGGACTGGAATAAACATGTCACTACTAAAAGTGATAATAGATGGACAGGTGAGATCTTCAACTAATTTCTAAGAAATAGTAAAAGACCTAGAGAGAGATCACAAGTGAGATTGATGGATGAGATCAAAAAATTCACGAAATAATATGGAAAAGAGATCTTAAACTTACTTCTAAAAATTAGTAAAAGGCTTAGAGAGAGATCACATGTGATATTAATAGATGAGATCAAAAAATTCACTGAAATAATGTCGAAAAGAGAAGCTATAGAATAGACTTGCTTACGCTTGGAAAACCTTAATGCTGCAAAGGATTACTATTGCAATAATTAAAACTCGCTTTTTAGCTACCAGCAAAAAATATATAATTTTAAACTAATAAAAACATCAATGATTTTTTAGTATACTTTTATCCCATGTTAATATTCTGACTATCAAGAAGAACAAAAACACTAAATATTTAAAATTTAAACCATGAGCCCAATATCTATGGCAGTAATTACTAGCCCCTCCAGTTGTAAAAGATATAGCAAATTATAATTATATATTTTTTATGTTTATAGTCTGTAAATTAGACATTAAATAACATTTTCTAATTTTTTAATATTACATTTTTGAGCATAGGAAATTTTTTGATGAATTAAAATAATGATAAATAGAATAAATATGGAGGAAGTTGTGCGGTAAAACTCTCTAGATCAATAAAAGTTTGTTAATGATATCATTCTATATAAAACAGTATGTAGAATCACTTTCTGTTTATTTATATCTCTTACAAGGTTTAGCACAGTGGTAGAATTGTAGTCTCTGGAGCTTGGGGTACATGGATTTCACCTCAGCTTTGTCATTTCTGCTGCTCCAAACAAACCATTTAATTATTGATTATTTGCTATAAGTTTTTTAAATAACATTTTCCAAATGTATTCCATCAAAATAATCTCTACTCTTTGTCAACTGATGTGTGAATGTTTACATCATATAATATGCTAGAAATCAGGTTTTATGACTCTTAAATAAAATTATGATTAAGGACTAAAAAGTAAAAATAACATTCTGAAATCTGTCATTTTATCTCAGATCTTACTCAGAGAAAAAACTGAGTGTACAATATTAATAGGTTAAAACATGCCACAAAATACCACTGACATCAATGTTTTTTTCTATTCAAGGCTTCCTTTATGCAGCAAGATTTGTATTGGTAGTCAACAGACAATCATTCTTAACAAACGTAAATGCAACAATCTTTGTAAATTTTAACTAATTGGGCCACATTTCTTCTGACTGCATATTAGGTGTATTATTTATTATGGATACAATAAAAAACAGGCTAATTAAGTGAGTAATATGATAACTGTCAGAAAATATAAAAACATTTGAATCATATGAATAATAGCCATTTTATTTACACAAAAGCATGTAAATTAGTCTTATATGTATTTATTAGCTTTATAGTGTAAGTAATACATAATTAGAATACAGTTTAAAAACTATAATTGCAGTTTAATTGACTATTTGTCAGTCTAAATTCAGAAAAACATGTTATATTTACTTGCTTAATAGAGTTTATTTAAACTTCTTTGTATCAATAATTTTACTTTTTGTGGTCAAGTTACAATCTTTGATTCTATATAAAGATATTAGACCATAAATAAAGGTGGATTCCACTGTTATTGTTAAAATGAGGTTGCCTTGACAACAGACCGAGATTCTTGATTGTTATTGATATTGGTATTGTTTAACTGTTATATAATGAGACTCAGTGAAAATGTTAATAATTACTGGCTCTCTTTCCAAGCTTTTGATCTTGCTCAATCTGAATCAGAACAATTGTTATATAGTGCAATTTGGCTATTCACCACAAATATTGTCAAATGCTAGTATGTCAGATCACAACTTATAACATAAAATGTAGTGATATATTTTATAACTCAACCCACAACAGAACAATATTCTGTGATTAAATTTTGTTTTAAATTGGACAAACCCTCTGCTGAGACATTTGAAATAATTCAAACTATTTGTGGAGTAAATTCATGAACCATAAACATGTTTTCACATGGTTTGTAATATTAAGTGATGGCATAGAGAGCATTGAAGATAGTCTATGAAGATACAAATGTAGTGTCCTATTTTATGCTTAATTCATGATCTAAACATGGTACTACTATAAAATGTTTGTAATGAATACTGAAACTGTTATATAGAATAAGCATCAATTCAAAAATGGCACTATAGTCAGCTTAGGAGAATATCATTTACCATTATTGGTATGGAGAAGTCTCAATTATATTTTGATATCTCATGCTAATACAAATGTATTGTAGCATTTTTTACTCTTATAACAACATAACTTACAGTTAGAAGTATCCTTTTAATGTACTATTTTTCTCAGCCTTTAGCTGCTATATTGATTGACTGCTGGTTTAATAAGATTGTGGCTGCAGATTTTTAATTAGTATTAAAAATGGAATCCCATTTATTAAAATATTTGCCATTTATAACTTTCATTAAAACATTAAATAATAATACTTGGCTTACCATGATGGAGTCTCAAATACATGTATGAGAATTAAGAAAAGTTTATTATACTTTGATTTCTCATACTTATATAAATTTAATGTATCACTTTGTACTCTTTTAACAATGTGAGTTACAAAGATACCCTTTTGACTGTCTCATAAACTATCAGTTTACCATTTATGTAACCAATCTTGATTGGTGGCTGGTTTAGTAAAATCAAGGCAGAACATTTTTAACTGATATTAAAAATGAAATCCCCATTTATTAAAATAGTCATCAGATAATACATATTCCTGGTCGTTCTAATGATCTAGATTCTAATTAGGATAATCATGTAGCTATTTTACAACCAGTTTAGCCATTCCTAGCTACATATTAAAATAAAAATAAAAAACAATCCAGCAATGAGAAAGCTTGGTGAATTACAGCTTCCATCTCTTTGTCCTGCAATATGTTATTTTATCCTTACACTATCATTCTTATATGCAAATAGAAGTCCATAATACAACTAACAATGCAAGACTGAAAACATGCCAATATGTGCAGATGCCTATAGTCAGTTTTTGATTAGCATTTGCATTATCCAAAACAAAAATTTCAAAATAAAAATCCAATATTCCTAATGTTCTTATATATACTACTATAATAAAGAATCAAAAATAACCACCATAAAATTTTGAATCCAAGAGAGAAGGAGAGGAACATAACAGCTGGAGTTAGAACTAATTATAAAAAAGGAGTAAATGAATAGTTTATCCAAAATTAAAGCAACCATTCTCAAGCCAATACTATAAACATCTGGGTAGTAATGTGAATTGCTGTCTTATAAAAAAGAATCAAGAATGTAATTAATATAATAGGCTTTGTTGAAAATCTCTGGAGATTTCATCACGAATGGTTGATAGAGTTCGGGATTTCAAATTTTGGAGTTATTTATGCTTTTAGACCATCAGTTCAGATATAATAACATCTAAGCATAACAACAATCATAAAACAGCAATTTATTATATATTTAATACTGGGTTGTTCTTTTCCCAAATGAAAGTCGTAGAAACACTTTACAGGAATCTGAAAATGTGTGGTGCATTGAATGAACCATTTCTTCAAAAGGTGACAAAGTAAAATAGCTATATTAACAGTGGTATATACATAGTACGACAGATATAGCATGTGTCCCGCAAGTTATTTAAAGTAAGGCACTACTGTTCTGATATTGTAGTAAAGTTATTTAAATGATGTATACTACTTAGACTGAAATTGCGATATGAACTATTTTTCATATATATACTTTTTATCAATTAGCAAGATGAATATATAACGATTCAAAGACATTCAATAATATATTTAAATCTATAGAAATAATCAATTTGCAACTTTGACTAATTACATCAATAATTATATTACTCCTTTAAAATGCTCTTAGTATAAAAATAATTTTTATTTATATGTTCACTTTATTTTAATTGATTTTTAATTGGAAATTACATTTAGTTCTTTGTGAATTTTTATAGAACAAAATGCAAAATTTTAAATGTAAGTATATATAAATAACTCTTTTAAAATTGTTGTATAACATCGTTATTTTTTTGTTTTATCAAAAAAAGGAACTATTTTAATATTTACATTTTTCCAGGAATGATGGGTTTTTTTGTTTTTTTTTTGTACGTTCATTGCTTTTCTCTCTCTCTTCATTTCCGAAAGTGTTAATTAATTCTAATTAAAACTTATTTATCATTACGAATATTTTTGTCAATTAACATATACGTCAAAAAATAATTAAAATGTTTATTTAAAATTAAGAAAATATTATTGCAAAAACTTTTTAATTGAATGCAAGGTGAATAATCAAAGTCATATTTATAATTAAAAATCAATTAACTTGCTTCGAAAATTCATTTATTATATAAATGTGAATATTTGCATATATCCATATTATGAATCAATCGTTTATATATCGTAAACAAAAACAGCTATAGCGTTATCTGTATTAAGTCTCCATAATCATTTATTACCAAGTGGTAGAGCATTTAAAATTTCCATTCCCAGAACAGTTTCTAGTTTGTCCCCTCTGTCAATGAGGATTCAGAATACAAAGCTGGAATCAAAATACTGATGTATCTGGAAATTTTGTCCAGTAATAATTGATAATATATATTATTATTTGCCAGTCCCCCTTTTTATCCACACACAATTACTATCTGGATTTGCCACCATTATCCTATATCTCTATTCGAAATATGAATGCACTTTATTCACTGGTTTGAACACTTTTTAGCAAAAGCCTTTTATTATACCTATATGCATACACAATCTTATGTTTCAACTGTCTTGCAGTCTTCTTCAGACTCTTTTTTAAAAAAGAAATAAAGTAAAATTGGCTCTGAAGAAGACTGCAGGTCAGTTGAAACATACGGTCGTATATGCATATAGGTATAATAAAAGATTTTTGCTAAAAAGTGTTCAAAACAATGGATAAAATGCATTTATACAAGATATTACAGGAAGATAAAGAAAGTAATGAATGTGGTAATATTTCTATTCAAAATAGTTTTCAAATCTTTCAGAATTCCAACAAAACAAAACAAATGTATATTAAGTTCTCTTATCCGAAGATAGATAACACCCTATGTGATAAGATACTCTGACCAAGTGTGATATTGATTATTTAGTGCAATGGTAGATTGGCAGATTCTGCAATTTGAGATCCAGGGTTGATGGCCTAGCTTGCCATTTTTAGTATTTAAACTTCTTATGATTTCCTGAGCAATAAATCATATCCTTTATTTTTATGCCCTGTTTTGTTTAGTGCAGTGATGGAGTGGCAGATGCTGAAGTTTAAAGTCTATGGATTGCAGTCCAACTGAGCTCTCCCAAGCTGTAAAGCAAATATTTTTATTTATTATAGAAGGAAATTTTTCCTTCATTGCCAGGTCTTGTATTATTTGAAACTTTAAAAGATGATTATTTTCCTAGTTAGCAAAAAAAAAAAATTACATTTTAATGCTATAAGTGCAGTCTAATCATGTTTATCCTGGTGCTTATATCGATAATAGACATATGCTTATTTTGGCAAAATATATTAAATCAAGGATAAATAATATAAATAAACAAAATAAATGGTGGTTAAATAAATTACAGGATTATGATATAGTTAAGTAATTTAAAGATAAAACAGCTATGATAAGTATTGATCACACACAATGAAAAGATACTAAATCATGTCTAAAAATAGCAGTAAATAAAGTATTGGGGGAAATGACACTGGTTTTCAAGAAACTTTGGATGACTCATGAGATATTAGATTTAATTGAAAGAAGAAATAAAGTTAGATATAAAGTAATTAAAATTGTAATTATAAATTACAACATGGAAAAAAAATGGATGGTTATGATTAGTGAAGAAATTGAAAATAACATAAAGATTGGAAAAACAGATATATGACAAATAAAAATGTTGAATTATAAAAGGAAAGCATAAGGAGGAAAGATAATTTATGAAAGTAAAAAAGTGTTTGGCTGCTCAATAGAACATATTTAAAATTTGCATAAAGGAGAAGTGGCAAAAGTGAGAGATTGTTTATGCATTAACAAGATATGGATAGTATTCTAATTGAATCTTTTTGAAAATTGTAGTGATATCATATAAAATAGATCATTTGACGGGATAACATTTATGAAAAAGGAATAATTCCATAAGATTTTTTGACTATAAAAAAACCATTGCATTTCCAAAAAAAAAAAAAGGGTAATGATGTAAGAATTATAGAATACTAATTCTATTATTTAATATCTTTATGATTTTACTCATAATAGTTTCAAAAAAAAAAAAAATACAAAAAAATTAGATGGGAATTTGGATGAACATCAATATAGTTTTAGATCTCAGAAAAAACTACAAAAGTGTTGATATCAAGAATGATTTTGCAAAAAAGATTGAAAATGAATAAAAAGTCTTGTGTGACTTTTATTAATTTGGAGGTTTTTGACAAAGTGGTTTGGAAGTTATAGTTTAAAGGGTGAGGAATGTGTATAGACTTTGACTAGAACATAGATGGTTAATTTGAAATTTATATATTATATCAAAATACAGAAATAAATGTACAAATTTTTAAACTTAATGTTAATATAATTGACTGGAAGCATAGATGGTTAATTTTAGAATTTATATAGATATCAAAATATAGAAATAAATGTAAAAAATTGTAAAACTAATGTTAATATAAAGAGCTGAGAAGCAGAATTGTCCATTAAAACCTAATTTATTCAATTTATTTATTGAGAATATAATAATGAATATAAAGAAGAAAATTAAAGTAATTAATGGTAGGTATATTTAAGTATTCATTATCCAGATGATGTAGCATTAATTATAAATTCAGATGAAGAATATTTAATATTAGATATTAAATATGCATATAGAATTTGTTAAATTAAAGATAAATATTAATACAACTTAAGTATTGGTCATGAATAAAGTGAAAAAAAAAGATTTGAAAGATGTGCAGATAAATAAGTTTAGAAAAAATTACAGAAATTTTTTTATCTCAGAAGTAATGATTTGTAATGACAATAGATATCTTGCAGGGGTAAAAAGGTGAATAATGTTAGCAAAACATGCTTTTGAAAACAAAAAATCTTTATTATTTTAAATAAACATATTGATATATAAACATAAAATAAGATTTGTTAAAATCTTCATTTAGAGTATACTGATATATGGATGTGAGACCTGGTCTTTGGGAATACAATAAAAAATGAGACTGGAAGAAATGGAAATATTGCTTTGGAGAAGCTTAACTAGATTCAATTGGAAAGAAGAAAACACTAATGGTAGAACTTGGAGTGAAAAGAAATCTATTGAACATGATAAAAATGAGAAAGATTAAATTCTTGGATACATTTTAAGGCATGACAATTTTTTAACAGAATATTTTAAAAGGCAAAATTTTGGGAACATTGAGAGTCAAGTCAATTCTATCTTGAAAATGTGATCAAGGAATTTTTCAGCGAAATTGGATGCTTTTGATGGAATTGTAATTTGCGATTGAATTAATTATAGAAATTCAGTTATCATGGTCAGCAATATGAAAACCTTAAGAATATATAAAAAAATACTTAAATATACATACTTTTTAATTTGTGGAAATATTAAAACTATTATAAAATATTATTTGGAAATAAATGTTATTTATAAAAAATAATATATAATTAAAATTTGGGGAAAAAATGAAGATGTTTTGGAAAATGATTGTACAAATGGGTGGTTAATAGATGAACAGATCAGTTTCCAAGTTTTAAAAACGTTTTTTTAGTAAATGGGTGGGCAGTTTTATAGAAAATCATAAAAGGCAGAGTAGAGAAATTATCTCATTAAATAAAATCTTATTATAGGCACTGGCAACTATAAACTTGGAAGTGACATATGAATCATTAGATTACAGTCTTCAATTGTCAATTATCTGCAGAATAATGTCACTCTGGTGAAAAATATTAGGGATAGTTGTTGGCTGTCCTACTTATAAACCTTTACTGATAGAGAAGAAAAAAGCTATTATAAGTAAAGAAAGTATTTATTAGTTGATCCCTGTTGCAGTAATAATAAGTCATATTTATGTCATAGCTTTCTTAAAATGACTGACTAAAATTGACTAAATGTGCATTAGCAAGTAAGAAGTTTGCAATATGGTCTGTTAGCAACCATACTAAGGAATATATTTATGTCACACAGAAATGATTTGCTTTACTGCCTGAAAGATTATCTGTGATATTTACATATATCAAATAAAATATTAAAACCATCTTACAATTTAACCAATGTCTAAATTACAGAATCAAAAATAGAGGCATTTTGATCAAAGCAATGTGAAACAACTTCAGATACAACTCCTGTATAAGATACTCATTATTATAAGTATGTCCTAGTAAGAAGTGATTGGTTCTGGCTTAAAACTACCTGCAGTTACATCTCTGAATCAATTTTTATTTTATATAAGGACATATGTTTGTGCCTTCATAATTCATTCTCAAGACTCTCCGTGTCCCCACAAAATCTTTCAAATCCTTTGAAAATAGTTTGAACTATTTCAAACAATAAATCAAAATTTATATTAGTGCATTGCTACAACATAGATTGAAGTATGAAGCACACTATCACATTTTATATCATAACATATGATCCAGTGCAAAATTTTGTGATGACTATATTACTACATAATACATGTATTTATGCAGAGATGGTGCTGCAGGCAGCTTGTAAAAAAACTAATGACATTTTCACTGGGACACACTGTGTATGTGTATTACAATTTTAAATCCTGGTAAGAAATCTTAATATTTCAGTTTAGAAGACCTGAACTTGAAATATTAATATTTTTTTATAGTTTTAAGCTTATTTGAGAGTGTTATAAATATTTTGCAGTTTATTATTATTATTTTCATCTTCATTTTTTCTCACTGAAAAAGATCAAAATTCACAAAAGGAGAAAAATTGTTTTGTTTTTTTCATAATAAATTTTAAACTGTAATGTGGGAAAAATTGACTTATCTATTAATATTGCAAAGATTCTAACATAATAGACACAACAATGTAATTAATTAAGACTAAACAAAGATTTAATAATATATAAGAATACATTTTGCAGATGTACTTATTTTAACTTATGCATTTTTATTATCATGGAATATTTAATATATATATTATTTATTTTATTAAACATGTAGGTAATCATATGTTTAATTAAGAGTAGTTAGTGGATGTGACCACCATTCTTAATGTCTGTGCTTTCTACAAGCGAGAATTTTGAGAAATAATAAAAATAAATAAGCAAAAATACAGCAAGTTTTATTGGTCTATCATTCATTGCCAAATCCATATAATATTAATATCATCTATGTTCTTTATTACTATTTACAATGCTTTTTACAACCTACTATTGATGGTTTCAATTGCCCCAGCAATCTTCTTCAGAATTTCATTGAGTGTTCAAATGAGTGGTGTCATTCCTTTAGTGGGTAATTGAGAGAAAAGTTTCAGTGTCCATGCTGCTGATCTTTCAATTATCTGTTAAATTGATGATACCACTCATTTGAATACTCAATTAAATGCTGAAGAAGATTGCTGGGGAAATCAGAACCATCAATAATGGGTTCTAAAAAGCATTGTAAAAGTAATAAAGAACATAAATAATATTAATATTATATTTTTAGAATTAGACAGTGCATTTGAAATTTGTGATAAAGAAATGTGAACAGTGCACACTATTCAGTTTGATCATTATTGGTAACTTAAAATTCAGGTAATGATGATGAATATTACAGTAAGTATATTGAGAGTTAAGTAAATCTAGCATCAGTTATATAACTTTTAAGGAACAAAATTCCACTGTCTAATTATTATTAAACCTAAATAACTTGGGGTTGAGATATTTATTAATGGATCACATAATCTGACATTTTAAACATGATAGCAATATTCATCCAAAATTTTACAAAGCTTAATGTAAACAGATTACAATAAATAGTAGAATTTATGAGATCAAAAAAATCTCATATGATTAGATTAAGAGCAACACATAGATAATAAGCTTAATGTAAAAAAGAAAAAATTCTAAATTAAACTAAGGATAAAACATTGGTCATAGTAAATACTTCAATTTGATATTTATATTTTAAAAAGATATTTTATATTGCATATATAGAATCTAAAAGCAATAAAGTATAATAAAAAATTTATAATAACAAAATATGGAGAAAATATTATGAAAGAATAAAGGTGGTTAAAACCATTCTAGAATTGCTGATACCATAATTATAGTATCTATGGATACTTAAAAACTATGAAAGATGATTAACAAAATTTAAATAACAATTACATGATTACTTGCCTGGGAGGTCAAGTGCTCTTCAGAAACATAAATGAAATTCTGAGTACAAGTTCTATTCAACTAAATAGATTATTTTTCTCATTGGAAAATCCAATTCACAAAGCATTTGGTCTTGAATTCACCCCTTTACAAATAAATTCAATTGTACAGAAAAACAGATGTTTTCCTGCAGAAAACACTAACATAATTTTGAGAAAGTATTTAAGATAAAAATATAAATGATTAGAAGGTGCTACTCTTTATTTTTAATCATAGTCAACTATGCATGAAATCTATTGATATTTAACTAACTTTTCAAACTTCAGAAATTTGAAGAAACAATAAGAGGAAGTTTAAGGAATTGTGGGTAATTTGAATAGCAGATTTCACTGTATGATAGATTAATAAAATATACACTATAAATAAAACTCTTGAAGTTTCTTTGCTTAGAAGTACATAATTATGAATATACAATACTGTGTTTAAATGCAAGAATATTATCAGTTCTTATCAATGAATATTTCAACATAATTAATAAAAACTAAAAATTAAAAAGCACTGCTTGATCCACATCATGAGACCTAGTATGTCATTTAGAATACAACAACAATAAGTGATTTAAATATTATCTAATGAGTTCTATTTTTCTTTAAAACTAATTATGTAATAATATCCAGTAAGTTATAGATATAATTGGGCTGGACATGTTGTTAAAAGAGATAATAAATGGACAGTTGAAATCTTAAACTGAATTCCAAAAGATTGCAAAAGACCTAGAAAAAGACCATATGTGAGATGGATAATTGAAATAAGTAAGAGTGCTAGAGTGATGTGGAGAAAAGAAGCTAGAGATCAGAGAAGATGGATTGAACTTGGAAAGATCTTCATCCTACAGTGGATAAATTGGGTTCAAAATGATGATGATAATCCAGTGATTTGTTTTAGAATTGGTTATCCACTGAGCAGGATCACCATACCTAATTTCAACTTGCATGATTTCACTCACTGTTAAACATCTTAACAAGTACATATTGTGGTTACAAGTACTTGAGCTCACTTATTAAAACAATCTCAACTTTATTATTAATAACTTCAAACTCTTAAAAAATCTTATCCTTATGTAAATGAATTCAATGCTTTTATTATCTTTTATTTATTTGCAGTTTCAACTGATCTATAGTCTTCTTCAAAAGTACAAATATAATTTTTACATTGATTTTACTTTTGTTTATGTTTATAATTCAAAATTTGCAAAAACATTTAACTTCTGTGTAATGAAAAGGTTTTTTATGGCCTTGAATCAGCTGTGTGGACTTTTAATGAAGTTCACTAGAATCATAGCTTTCATAGCCACTCAGCTGATTCAATACCATAAAAGAAAAAAGAAAAACCTTTTTGATATAAAATGCTTTTGTAATTTTAAATTAATTTTAATATAAATATTTACATTTATTGTTTTATTTTACACACATTTGAATTTAGAATAAATTTAATCTTTTAAGTGATAGAATCACTCTTACAATGAAAGGTCATGTTTTCATTTTACCCATTGCATTTGTTATTGGCAAAAAAAAAAAAGAATTAAAAAATTATGCTAAAAGTTATTCTCATTATTAATTAAAAACTGATATAAGGTGACAATATTTTTTTTGTGAAAAACTGAAAAGTAACCAAAAAAGACGATCTGTTCAATAAAATCAAAATTGTTAGTACATACATCATCTTTTAATTGATTATAAATGAATTTTCAGCCCAATATTTTCACTTCTTTATTAGCTTTTTGTAAAATTTATTAATAATTAATTATTTTTAATTATATAATATTTATATTATAGTTTTATTTCAAAGTTTATTGAAATAAATATTTATGTGACATCAAATCAAAGTTGCCTATTGCCAAATGCTTTATTTTTATCTCATTAACTGTCTTTAGATTTTAGATTATATTCATTTCAAAAGAAAATAAAAGTATACAATTTTTATTTTATTTGAAAATAAAATAGAAAGAAAACAATAGTTTGCCCTAGTGGCAAAAAAGAAAGACTGCTGAATGGTTACTAAATAGTTACTATTATAAATATAATCACTTTTTTAACAATTATATTATATTGTATATTTATAGTTCTGATGAAGGCTGTAGATCAGTTGAAACTGTAAGTAAATAAAGAATAATAAAAGTGTTGAATTCAATATGTGTAAGAATTGAAATTTTTAAGATTTTAAAAATTAAAATTAAACTATTTAAAAAGATAAGATTTTAAACAAAATCATTGTTGATCCCTTAATTAAAAATAAATA
Organism: Epiperipatus broadwayi; assembly: GCA_028023455.1. Classification (NCBI taxonomy): domain Eukaryota; kingdom Metazoa; phylum Onychophora; class Udeonychophora; order Euonychophora; family Peripatidae; genus Epiperipatus; species Epiperipatus broadwayi. Next base: position 549,849 of record JAQFVV010000265.1, on the reverse strand, counting down.
GGCAGCTTTTTCTACTTGTCAAAATATTAAATGAATATAGAGCTTCATAATAAATATGAAAAATTAAATTTCACAAGAAAGTTAAAAAATGATCTTTAAGATGCATCAGTGTAAAGGTCTATTTAAGTGAGCATGTGTTATTACTGCCATCATTGAAATAATTAAGAGACTGAAGTAGAGTTGGGAAGACATATTGCTAGAAGAGATGACAATAGAAAGACAATTGAAATCTGAAAGTGTATTTCCAAGAGATTGTAAAAGACATAGAAAGAGGCCACATGTGAGATGGATGGACAAAATAAGGAAGTATACTGGAATGATGAGGAGAAGAGAGATTAGAAATTGGAGAAGATGGGTTGAACTTGGAGAGATCTTCATCCTATAGTGTATTGATAATGTTGAAAATGATGATGATGAATATTGTTTATGTTTTATGAATTTATTTTAGTCATTTTAAAACTTATTTTTATCTTTTTGTTCTACTTTGTTTTTTTTTTTCTGAAGTTAATATGGCCATACTCATTCATGACTGATTGCTAAATAGTTCCAATATTATTGTAACTACCTCTCAAATAAACAACAAGTAATAATAAAAACAATAAAAATTTAATTTATAATTTAATTTTTATTATTTACAAAGCCTTGTTTTATTTGGTTTAATGGAGACCATGAAGATCATGATCCATGGATCATGGCATAGGTCTGTCACTTTCAGTGCTCAAACCAGTTGACTTATTTTCCTCTGTGACTTAATGCAGTGGTATAGTGATGGATTCTGGGAATCAAATCCCATGAATCAAAGCGCCCTCTGTCACTTCTGCTGCTTAAATTGCTTACCAATTCCTAGTAGTAAACTATTTGATTAACATTGTTACTACTTATATTATACTGTGTGGTTTGGGGTAGTGATAGAATAGTGGAATCTGGATTACAAATTTCATGGATTCCACTATATCATTTCCAGTGTTTGACCTTTTTATAAACTTCTGGGCAATAAAACATTTTATTATTGTTGTTTCTACTTATATTACCCTGTGTCATTTAGAGCACGATTAGAGTTGTGTATTCTAGAGTTAAAAGTTGATGGATTATGGCTTGAACTTTATCACTTTTGGTTTTTCAATTTTTTATGAATTTCAGAGTAATAACCCACTTTATTTACTATGGAATTTAAAATTCAAGGATCAAGAAGCTAATTCTGTCATATGTAGTACTCAAACTACCTATAGTCTGAACAAATAAACCATTTAATTATTAATTATTTACATATATATATAATGCACTTATAAGAATAGTAATACAAAGATTTCAGACCACTCAACAAAGTATGAAAAGATGTATGTTAGGAGTAACAAAATGGGATCAAAATACTGAGTGAACAAGTAAGAGTTAATGACATCCTTAGAAAAAATAAGAAACTAAGTGAGCTATGCTGAACATGTTTCTAGAAGAGACAATATCAAATAGACAGTTGAAATCTTAAACAATATATAGACTGGGAAAATTCTTAGAAAGAGACTACATATAAGATGGATTGATGTAATAAAGAAGTATCCAGAGTCATGTGAAGAAGTGGGACTAGAGATGAAAGAAACTGGATTAAACTTGGAGAGACTTTATCATTCAGAGGATTGAGAATATTTGAAAATGATAGTGTATTTAATACCACTAAGATTGTAATGTGGGGCCTAATATAAATTTCCATATTTTTGTGCTCTTATCATTTACTAGAATTAATATGAAAACTGTATTCAGTGTTATTATAACAACAGACTTTATTTTTCATATACATTTATGAGAAAAAATAAATGTTTCCAAATGTTATTTTCTTTTTGAAGTAAATAAAAAGGATGTATGATTAGTTTCCCAAGAGATCATGTGATATTTGAGCAACTAAGTGCAAGATTGAATACAACAATTCCATTCATTTAAGTAATCTTAGTTTTTTATTTATGTTATTGAGCCTAAAAATCAAACCAGGATGTTTCAGCTCTGTGCCCATTGCTCTGTGACTAGTCCACAGTGCACATGGTTTCTTTTCTAAGCAACTTAAAAAAATCCCATTCAACATAGAACAACTAATTGAGGAATGATTTTCCACTCATTTCACTCACAATTCTTAACTATGACTGACATATATAACAAAATGGCCAAATGACTTTGTAATCATCATCACTTTCAACCATTATCAGTCCATTTCAGGATGAAGTTTTTTCCAAGTTCAATTAATCTTCTCTGATATCTAGTCCCTTTTCTTCACATCATCCCTGTACACTTCCTTATTCCATACATTCATCTCACATAATGGTCTCTTTCTAGGTCTTTTACAATCTCTTGAAATCCAATTTAAAATTTCAGCTGTCTATCTATTACAATGTCTTCTAGAAATATTTCAAGCCCAATTCCACTTGTCTCCTAATTTTTTCAATGATATCAGTAACACCTGTTTGTTCTTTTACCCATATATTTTGTTTTTGATCTCTTCTTGTTACTCAGATATCAAAAGCAAAGATGGATTAACTCTTAATTTTAAATTCATAATATGAAATGATGTGATTCCATTATGCTTAATTATTAAAGTACAATTACTCATTGCAGAATGGTATATAAACTTTATTATAGGCTATGGATAATAAAATTAATGTTACTATGCATTACTGTAGAATTTTAATTATCCAATAGAAATTTACTATGTATTACTATAGGAATGTAATTATCCAATAGATATAGGTGTCATACAAGTGATTTAATTTTTTTAATATAGAACTCAACATTAAAAAATTAAAAAAGGGGGCAAACAAGTAAAATTATTTATCACATGTTTAATATTTCCTATGCTTGCACAAGCTATTAAAAACTTTTTTGATTCATTGATTACTAATGTTCACACTAGGAGGCATTACTGTGTGAAGAGTTTGCTACTGTTTTAAAGTAAAATTACTTTCAATACTAAGTAAAATGTATTCTTTAATTATATTTATCAACAGTAGAACTAATCTCCCATCAAAGGAGAAAAAAGAACAAAAATATAATAACAATACACTAGAGATGAATTTTATGATGAATATACAAATCAATTTATCAACAATGAAAGCATCCATATAATATGACAACTGGTTCATTAATCTGTTTATTTGATATTTTGCAAAGATGTCTTTTAATTTTTTTTTTGCAGCAAACTTTTTTACATGAAAAATCTTCTCAATTAAACTAATTAACATTGTGCTGTCTTTGAGATAATTTTTATGATGTAAAAAAATTTCCATCTCCCAAAAAACCTTGTTTAAGTTAAGCATAAGATTACTATGGCTTGCACTGAGTGCCACTACTACGTAAAGAGGTAACAATGCATTACGTGTAGATAAAGGAATGTTAGATTATTTAGAAAAGGTTCAAAGAGAAGTAGGATGACATGCATTAGATGCAGATGTGTGAATGGTAAAAGAGCCAATTCAAAAGGAAATGGGGATGGTCAAGTTTTTATATGAGAGATGCAAAAAGCAAAATGAAAATGTCTAGTAGATTAATTTATGGATAATAAGAGAATAGCCAAAAATAGTATTCAATTGGGATATGAGTCAAGGGAAGGCAACAAAATGGGGAGAAAGGTAATATATTATGAAGAAGATTTGGATAAAAAATTTATATCAGTATACTAATACAAAAGGTGGGTTGATTGTTTTAGGAGAATTGTTGAGGGTTATATTGGCAAGGAATGGGATAGAAGAATAGATGCATTAATACAAAATAAGTGGTTGGAGAGATGAAGAACTAGTATGGAGAGTAAAAAGTTTAAATATATATAGAAATATAAACAGAATATTGGGTGTGAGTCAATTTGTGATAATAGCAAGGAAAGTAGTTTACTATTCAAGGCTCAAACAGGATCTTTAGCAACAATGGAATATACACATAAATAGAAAAATATGTGTGAGTTAGTCTGCAAGTATTGTAAGGAAGGTATAGAAAATATTAGGCATGTAAATGCCTGCAAGCAGAAAGGGTACAAATAATGAAGTTGTGAGAGAATAAATATAAACAAAGTGATTATGCAGAAAATGGATTCTTGGTTTTTATGCTGAGTTTGGGGAAAGAAAAGGGATATTTAGATATGAAGACCATAGAGTTGACAAAGATTATATTGTGGAAATGGGATGGAGCAGGATAGGGGACAATATGAAAAAAAATTATGGTGGGGAATGGAAGGGGAAGATATCATGGCTAACAGGTTTCTCTGCACATTGTGACTGAAAAATTCATGACTTCAATAAAGGAGAATCCACAGGTCACATCACATCAACATCACCATTTTAACAGCTTGTGTAAGCATGGGAGATGTGAATCATATGATGTTTTAGTAGTTTGATACCAATCCTGCCCATAGAATGATAGTGACTAGAGTTATTAAAGAACTAAAGGCAGAAAAATGTGTAGATACCGAACTGAGTTCAGATCTTCATGACTATACAAGAGAATTGACTTCCTTGAATTGAAAGCATTATTGTGTTTTCATTTTGGGTTTATATCTTTATAATTAACTAAAAAAAGTAAAAGGTGGTTGCTGGAGTATTGCATTAGATTCTAAGATCTATGTGCAGAGTTCTAAGATACAAGGCTCCTCACTGATAAAAGCCACAAGCTAGAAACTAGTCTGGGATATTTAATGAGTAAACACTAGATAGAGATTTTTTTCCAACCCTACTTGCATCCATTAAATACTATGGCTTGCATTAAGTGGTGCTACTGAATAAATAGTTTGCTACCATTTTAACAGCTTGTGTAAGCATAGGAGATGGTGATTATGTGATGTTTTAATGATTCATATAATATTTCCTAAGAAAATCTGTTGCTATTTCTTTTGTCTTGTAGGTTCAGCACAATAAAGATGCAACTTTAAAATAATTCATCCACAAAACTGATAATATTGGTTGGTCTAATAACTTTGCCATCTTGTTTTTAAACAGGGAACTTAAATATTTTTCTAATATCTTTATATTGCATAGAGAAATGATTCAGATCTCCCATTCAATGAGTAAAATAACAGCTCTCTATATAAATAATTTAGTTCCAATAAGTATTTTACTACAGTGAAATACCCTATCTTTTAACTTGTTAAAATTAGCAGCATATATTAGAGTCCATACTGCTTCTCAGCATCAAGTCCAACTTTGTACACAAAAAACTATCAAAATATTTTAATTAGCTCAAATTCTTAAGATCGTAACTATTAAAAGGCAACAGTTTTTTTAAATATACTAAAGTTAAATTAACAGTATTTTTATTTAATTCTCAATTGAATGTATTTATAACACATATGACTGTTATACTGTTGGCTTGCTATAGTGTTTAGCTGTCATGCAACTATTACTGCAAGGGACTTCAGATGTCCTGAATTTACCTATCACAGTTATACCAAGGTAGTTTGCCTCATGTCTGGTATGGTGACACTTCCAGCTATATTGTGACAGCTTGTCTTGTGTCTGATTTAGATTCTATTAGCTTCTGGTTCTTGTGTGAATTTGCCTTGCTGCTTTAACCATAGTGTAGTGAACATGTACTTGTATCATTCAGGTCTGACAGTAACTTTTGTCTCCCTATTACCTCCACCTGGAATGACTATTTCTAGTTAGATTCTTTCCATAAAGGAAACAATTCGATTCATTAAGCAGCAGCATTCATTGGCCTGTTACTGTCATTAGCTATGTATTATCTATTCAAATATCTATTGAATGGTCAACCCAATTGAGATAAGATGGAATCTGGATTAGGCCATTAGTTGAAGGTACATTGAGATATAACAGTGACTTACATAAATATCATTGTAAGTCATGATGTCTCATAAATCATTCAGATAAAGATATAAAACTGTGTCAGTGCATAGAGAAACATCACTCAGATTAATGCCATTAACACTTTAGTGTGGTGGTAACATATTAGACTCCATGCTGGTATTTCCAGCAATCACACTTTTATAAATTCATTCAATCGTTTATTTATTTAATTAATAATGAACTGACAATATTTTAAAGATAGTTGCACTTGATATATGCAGTACAATAAACAGAAATCTCATGTATAAGTAAGTGAAATAAAGTGTAATCTTACCAAAACAATGTTTAATTATTGAATGAACAAATATCAATTAAAATTTAATGGAATTAAAAAATCCATTCCCATAATGGCAGTAGCCAGTGGTCTGGATAAAACATTACGTATTTTCTAATAAATTTATTTTTAAAAAATTAATTTTTTTATTTGAAGTAAAATTTTTAATTCTACTACTAAAGTACTTTTCTTTTTGAGTTGTTCTGATTACATTAAGAAAACTGTCTTGATGTGTATTGTAAGTTCATTAACGTATAACATATAATGAGATTTTTTGGTATGGATGTGGCACATCACTGTCTAACCTGGGTTTAAATCGGGGCAAGTAAATTTGGAGAAAATTTTTTTAATAGATTTGGGAATTTTTTTCAGGTAGAGAACTAACTATCTAATATTACTCAGTGAATAGTTATTCAACTGTTCTCAAGTAGAGGTAAGAAAAGAATAGAAAAACACACAAATTCTCAATAAGGATTAAAAAACAGCAACAATTGGCAAGTATTTAAATCCTCGACAAAGATAAAATGCAATGAAAATCCTCAACAAAGATAGAAAAACAAATATACAACATGGACAGAAAAGTACTTAAATTCTTAACAAGATCAGAAAAATATCAAATTCGCAACAAAAAATAAAAACATTCAACTTCTTAACAAGGATAAAAACCTGATCAAATTTTAAATCACTTTATATTTAATACTCTATATAATTAATAACTTCTCTTTCATTGTTTTTATGAGGAGATACTGGAGAAAGCTTTTCTCTTTACTTATTTATTTAAAGTCAGTTCTATCTTATCAAGATATATTATGTATGTGGGATTTTAACTCAGACTTTTGCATGATCCTCAACTCTCCATGCCATCTCATATTGCTGACCTACCTGATCACCCACATGGTAAAAAGATAAATAATCCCCAACATACATATTTCATGGTAAACCAGCAATCATCAGTTGGTCCAGATTAGTATCTCCACACATATATACAATCAGCCAATCTTCATACTTTAATGGACAGGCTTCAAACTACTCCAACCCACAACTCTTCAGCCTTTCATTTCATTGAAAATCTGATGATGGAATGTATAAAGCTCACCTTAGGATCAATGTTGTCATCCTACCCATGTTGACATTTAGTCATAGGATGACACCCTTGGCACTAACATGGGCTTTAAATGTTCTATCATCAGATTTTCAATGAAATAGAAGTCTGAAGAGTTGTTGGTTGGAGTAGTTTGAAGTCTGTCCTTTAAAGTATGAAGTTTGGCTATCTTAATATAAAGCTGAGCATTGATTGTATATATGTGTGGAGATGATAATCTGGACCAACTGATGAGTGTTGGTTTAGCATGAAATATGTATATTAGTGATTATTTATCTTTTCAACATGTGTATGATCAGGTAGGTCAGCAATATGAAATGGCATGGAGAGTTGAGGATCATGTGAAAGTCTGAGTTCGATTCCCACATACATTATATATATATATATATGTTTAAGCCTGTATAGTGTATTAAATTACAAGATATATTATATATTGGGCACACCTATTTCAATTAAAAGAGTTTTATCACTACTTCTTATATAGTCTTAGCATTTTACCATTTTTCATATTTTAACATTTTTTTAACAATATGGCAATAATAGTTACTCTTTGTGTTCATTTTAATAACTTTATTACTATTTAGATAGTTTAAATTAATTTTAAAAAACTCATCTATTATAAGTCAGGATTCTGCTGTTTATTAGACAAACATCAATTAATTTAATTAATAATTGGCTAATGATATGTGAATAGAAAATAATATGATGTAAATTTATACAGATTTTTTTCCCACTTTCTTGTAGATATTGTGTTATTGTTATAATAGATTCTAGTTAATTTTATACAAAAGTGATAGATGTCATCATGTATGCAATTTAATCTGAAATAAGAATAAAAAAGGACTGATAATGAAATTAGCAGGGTTTTCATGTAATAAACATGATGGGCTAGAATGGTATGGAAGGGACTGGCAGCATAAATGGTAATGATGTGTTATGTGTAAGTAAAGAGGTGGTAGGTTATTTAGAAAAAGTACGAAGAGAAGTAGAAAGAAAGGCATTGAAAGCAAGACAATTCAAAGAGAAATTGGATGTCCAAGTTTTTATATGAGAGATGCAAAAGGTAAAATAAAACTGTTTGGTAGATTGCAGTTTATGGATAGTAAGAGAATAACCAAAGCAGTATTAAATTGGGTAATGAATAAAGGGCAGGCAACAAGATGGGTGAGAATGGTAGTACGGTATGCAGAAGATTTGGATAAAGAATTTATGTCAGTATACTTAAACAAAAGGTGGGATGATTGTGTTAGGAGCAGTGTAATAGTGGCAAGAAATGGGATAGAAGAATAGACGCATTAATAAAGAATAGGGAGTTGAAAGAGATGAAGAACTAGCAAAGAGAGTAAAAAGAATTTATATATATATATACAGAAGTAAACTGGATTTGAATTAAGTTATGATAATAGCAAGAAAAGTAATTTACTGTTTAAGGCTCCAACAGAATCTTTAGCAACAAGGGAATATACCCATAAATGGAAACATGTGGGTGATTTAGTCTGCAAGTTGTGTAAGAAAGGCCTAGAAAACCTTAGGCATCTGTTAATTGAATGTAAATGTTTGCAAGTAGAAAGAACACAAATAATGAAGTTGTGGGAAATATAAACAAAGTGATTATATAGAAGGTGGGTTCTTGGTTTTTATGCTGGATTTAAGGGGGATTTTAGATATAAAGGCCATGAAGTTGACAAAGATTATGTTGTGGAAATGGAATGGAACAGGATAGAAAAGAATATGGGAAAAACTTAGAGTAGGGAATGGAAAGGTAAAGTGACTAACAGGTTTCTCTGAGCATGGTAGCTGAGAGATTCCTGACTCTGAAAAATAAGAAGTCAATGTGCATCTCATCTTATCATCTCATCTCAGAATTTGTAAAATAGTTCCAACACCTAGAAGAGGTCAAAAATAAATATTTGCTGAAGAGCTTTTTTGTATTATTGTTATCATATATATACAATTACTGCTGTTATATAAAGATACTTTATTTTATATTATATCGGGTGTTATATTTAAATTTAATGTTTATATATTATATACTTTTTAGTTTTATGATTTGTAAACACACCAATGCAAAACAACAATGTGTGGGATTGGTGAAAATCAACAATACTTTAATTATGCACAAAAATATGAATAATTTTTTATTCATTTTCTAAAATTAACAGATAATAATAAATAAATAACTATAATCCTCAAATATTTTATATTTGACTTTTGTTTACTTTATTCCATCAATTTAAAACTCATTAATTAAGCATGAAATAAATTTTAGTTCATTTAAAAATTCATTAATTAAAAAATAAATAAATTTTAATTTAATTAAGATAGAAAATCAATTTATTAAATTGTTCTTTTAACTGTAATTTGGACTATCAGACTTTCAAAATATGAAAAAAAATTATGTATAAAATTCAGAGTTTTGTGGATTAAGTGATAGTATATATAGAATACATGTAAATAAGCAATGAACTTTATTATTTTGAAAATGTTAGTTTAACCTTGTTTTATTCTACATAAATTGCTAAATGGGATTGTTATATTTGTTTCATTTTTTTTCATAATCTATTTCATTTCATCACAGTACCATTTGTCATTTTGTAAAAGTCATTCAGTCAGTCTAATTTTGTCTAAATCCATAGTTTATTAGTAATAATGAATCTATGGTCTAGTTTTCATTTTGTTTCTAGATATCAGGTCTAACAAGGGAATAAGCAAAGCTCTGAACTTCTTGCCCAATGTAACAAAAACTTTTCATATTGTGTTCATGACAACAAAAGTCAATTTTTAATTTAATATGAAATCTTATTTTTCCACTTCAAATACAAGATGTGACAATTTAATTCCCAGAATTCAACTTCATAAAAATATACATGTGGAAGTCTACATTAGTGGCTACTTTTGTCTTCAAAGAAATCCCCTTGTGCATATATACACTCATTAAAACAGCTTTCCTATCACTGGAACTCATTTTCCAGCATATTGTTAAGAAGTTGTCTCATATTATTTTGGATATCAGTTATAGTAGAAAATTTTCATTCTTTCAGCACAGTTTTTAATTTTGGAAATAACCAAAAATCACAGGGAAATAAGTCAGATGAATCGGCAGGATGGTCTACTTATGTAATTGATTTTTTGGCTAAAAAGTCTCTCACAATGAACACACTATTTCACATTTTTATACCAAAGTATACACATTGATATTTATTATTTTCTTAATAGCTAAACTAACAATTACTTCTATCAGCTAAAATTTAGACATGTGTTAACTCAATCATATTCAAATATGAATGTCCAATAATCATGTGATTTCAATACAGTTACATCATGGGTAACAGAATATTGCCATTTCATGAATTAAATTGTCACACCTCAAATACTTTCATTTACTTCAACTATATTTTTATTAAAAAAGATTAAAATATACTTAATTTGTATATGTATTAATGTTTTTTAAGTATTAAAAAAATCACATGTGATGACAAAACAAAAAATTAATATGGAATATCAATAAGAAAGTACTTGATGTGGAGTTAATTCCAATATTATTTATAACCCATAATTTATTTAAGTTTTCACAATAGATGTCTCTGATATAGATTAAATAGAATATCATTTGTTAGAATAAGATAAATTTTTTGAGATGTGAATGAAAAATTAATGAGTAATAAAAATGAAAATAAAATATATATGCAATAACTATAAAGAAAATAGATGAGTCTAGTAAAAAAGCTTAAAAAAGTTAGAACAAGATGATTTATGAATGTTCTCAGATTACAAAGATGTGTGAGGTATGTAAAGAAGAATTTTGGAATTAAATTGAGGGTACATAGGTCAATTATTAAAAAATATTTAAATAAAGTAAAAAAAAAATTTGCATCATGGAATTTTGACAAGAATGATAAACAGATTAAACTAAGCATTGTTGATAATAATCACATGATTTATTGGTATTAAACCATCAAGCATCACATGATCACATTCTTTATGCTTACACAAGCTGCTTTATACAGAGGCAAAACTTTCCATACAGTAGTGCCACTCAGGGAAAGCCAGAGTAATCAATGGTTGCATAAAGGTTTGTGCATAAAATCCCTATCTAGTGCTTACTCATCCAATATCCCCAGACTAATTTCTAGCTTGTGGATTTAATCAGTGAGGAGCCTTGGATCTGAGAGCACTCCACCTAGATCTTTGGATCTAATGCAACCCTCTGGCCACAACCTTTTACTTTTTTAGCTAACTATAAAACTTTGAGTCCAAAATGAAAACACAATAATGTTTTGAAGGTACACTCATTAGTTTATATAGTTATATAGATCTGAATTCATTTCAGTATTTATATTTTTTTGGTGTTTTTTGGTTCTTTAATAGTCACAGCTACCATAATTCTATTGGGCAGGATTGTTATTAAACCATAAAACATTATATGATTACTATTACTATATTTTACAGAGGCAAAACTCTCTATACAGTAGCATCATGCAGTGTAAGCCAGAGTAATCAATGGAAGCAGGAAGGTTTATGCATAAAACCCCTATCTAGTGCCTACTCATCCAATATCCCCACATTAGTTTCTAGCTAAAAAAGTAAAAAGTGGCTGCTGGAAGTTTGCATTAGATCCTAAAATCTATGTGCAGTGCTGTCAGATCCAAGGCTCCTCACTGATGAAATCCACAAGCTAGAAACTAGTCTGGGGATATTGAATGAGTAGACACTAAATAGAGATTTTATGCATAAATTTTCCTGCACCCACTGATTACTCTGGCTTGCACTCAATGTCACTACTGTATGGAGATTTTTATCTCTGTGATTTATTGATCATAGTTCATGAGAAATTTGAATACCAGAAAATGGCGCTGCTATGCTGCAATCATGGACATTAGATAACAGAATCTACTATTCTACCACTGTATGGAAGCATTACATATGGCTATACTTTAAACTAGGTCTGCTCTGCACTAATCAAACAATGTTATGTTGATGATTAGACTAAAAATAATAGATGCTTAGTAGAAATTTTAAAAAATAATATTATATAGTGTCCTCAATAAAAAAGTGACTACTTTTACTGCTTCCAGTGCTATCTCTGAATTAAAAACATATTGCCAAGCATCCTAGTATAGCATTCACCACAAAAAATTTGACATGCTTACATGTTTGGATCATATGTTATAACATGAAATGTCACAATATATTTTCCATAGCTTTAGAAAGTCAGCAATTCACAACATGCTAATATTAATTTTGATTTTAAATTGGGAAAAACTGATACTGAAATATTTTAAATGATTCAAACTGTGTAAAGCAGTGAAGCATTAGTCACAATAACATTTTTGAGTGGTTAGGAAGAATTTGGAATGTCAGAGAAAACATTGGAAATAATCTGTGGGTTGTCTATCAAGGTACAAAGAAAACTGTTGCCATTCATGTCATAACCTATGATCCAGACATGCTATTAAATTAAAACATTTATGTGGAATAGATAAATTATATTTCTAGGATGATACATGCCTTGATTCAGAGGTGGTACTCCAAGTAACTTGGAGAGAGAACCAATCACCTTTTTACTGGTCACCCTATACATGTAACATTAATGAACTTAATATAATATTTTAAGTGGATAGGGATTTTGTTTGTGTGAAACACTGGTTTTTAATCTGTGATCTCTGAACCTCTAGGAGTCTATAAATGTCATTACTGTGGGATTCACAAAGGCTCTAAAATTTAGAAAATTCTCAGCATCTAAACTTATTAATTCTTGGTGCCCTCTGTCCTATAAATACCTTGGATCCTAACTCAGTAATATATAATATGAAAATAATCAAGAACATGTGTTTAATTTATTGGGGAAAAAATTAATTCCAATATTAACAATTCTCTTGATTCTTATCATAAAACAAAAGCAGTTCTCCCCATTAGCACCCTTTAAAATAAGTTTGAATAATCACTGATTATCAGATGATTGTTTACTTAAATAGGCATCTCCAGATCTCTCCAACAATTGAAAGTATTAAAATATATAGTTGCTGACATGAGTTTAGATCTGTGCAAGTATTGAAAAAGATCAGCTTGAGTTTAAATCTTTGGGGTGTATAAAATTTTCAGGCTTTGGACTTGAATAATAATTTTCTAATTACATCACAGATTTGTTTCCAGTTTTGAATCCCAATCCTCAGTGGCAGAAGTAAAAGGCAGAGACTGATCTGGAGATGAGGATTTAAATGCACTATCATCAGATAATCATTCATAATACATTTTCATTACAAATGATGATTAGCTGTTCTCATTTTGTTAAACCTAATATTACTTTATTAAATACTTAAAAGGGACTATATAAAAATGATGATTAAAAAGAGACTATACAAAAATAATATGACGGAAAAGAGATCACCTCTTGAAAAAAAAAGATCTAACATAAATTACATGATCACCATTCCCTATCTTACATAAGCTGTTAGAACCAAACCAAAATATATAAATGCAGAACTGCATTCAGATTTACATGACAATACAAGCAAATGAATTAAAATTGAAAACATTATTGTGATTTCATTTTGAACTCATAACTTTATAGTTAACTAAAAAGCTAAAAAAATGGATGCTGGAGAGTTGCATTAGGTTGTAAGATCTAAGTGCAGTGATCTCAAATCCAGGACTCTTCACTGATGAAAACCCACAAGTTAGAAACCAGTTTGGGGCTACTGGATGAGTGGACAGTAGATAAGGATTTTATGCGCAAACCTTGCATCCATCAATTACTCTGGCTTGCACTGGATGGTACTAATATATGGAGAGCTTTGCCTCTATTTTTATTCTAAAATATATACTAAACCAAAATGCATTTATACGCTATTCAAATTATTTGATTGTTGTTCTTAAAGATAATGAGTTTCAGTTTAGAATAATGGTGAGCTATAATATGAGTATAGTAAAGTCAAAGAGTTTAATTACTATTTAAATAATATTCCATTTAACATTTCCCCAAGCAAAGTGCATCTTAAACTAATCACAAAAGTAAATATTATGATATTATCTTATTCAATTCTATCATTTTTGAAGTTAACGATGATATTATTAAGAGCGGTCGATGAAGACGAGAATTTGGTTGAAGCATTTCAAAACACAATAAACAATTATAAACATGTATTATACATTTGAGAGTTCGATTTTGGCTTTTTCTACACGATTATTGTAAAGGATGTATGCTTTCATTTATAAAAAAAAAAAAAGTAAAGATGTACTTACTATTCATAAACTTTTAGAAGAAAAACATAATAAAAGACTAAAATAGTACAACTTTACAACAACAATCTGAAAGTTGGAATTGATAGATATACTGATGCTTTTAATTATTTGAAAATTAGATAAGTAGCTATTAGATCAACAAATTGGGAAAACAAATAAAAAAAATTTAATTGCTAGAGGGGGAATTAGCGAGACAGTGGTAGAAATTAAAGAGGAACCTGCGTGGATTAATACAGCAGTAGAGTGGCAGACTAGAGCTTAAGGCTTATAGGTCACAACCCAGTTATGTCATTTCCGGTATTCGAACTTCCAATTAACTTCCGAACAATAAACTATTGGACAATTAAAAATATATATATATTACTGGTAATAGCATCATAGAGAGTTAAAACATAGGATGGGTTAACGGGAGATGGGATTTTAAATGTTATAATAAATAACCTTTAAAAAATTGTCTATAAAGAAAGTTTGAAAAGTGTTAGAAGTTCTAAAATAACAAGTAAAAAATATGTTTTTCAAGAAATAGAAAAATGAGTTTTTTTCTTTTTAAAAAAAGAAGGGGGGGGGGGGTATGATTGATGGAATAAGAAATAGGAGAAGAAAAAATGTTAATACAGAATTTAGAGAAATCCAAAGAGAAAAAATAAAACGCGTCTTCGATAGATAGCTTAAGTATTTTAACAAAGTTATAATTTCTTTTGAGAAGACAAAACTTTTAGCAAATACTTTTTTACATTTCTTAAGCTGATTTTTACTTTTTTTTTTTAATACATTGCATATCCACTTATTTAAAGATTTGTACTAACAAAGGATTTAAATTATTTTACGTCATCTCCTTTTATTAATGTAATGAGATAGATGATTATATAAAAAGATAATTGATGTAGGTTTCAGAAACACAGCTGCGGGTTTTTATATTACTCAGTAAATCTCATAGACTTCCTATTAATGTACCGAAGTTATTTTGTTTGTTTGTACATCTCAGTCGTCGGAGAGATGCATCTCCGCATCTGGATTAACCTATTTCTGATTGGTGCACAGAAATGGAAGTTTAAACAACTTCATCTGGAGACTGTGTGGTTTTTTTTCTTTCAAGAAATTTGATCATATATACAAATCAACCGTTGCCGTCGACGTGGACTTTCTGGGGGCAATAAAAAAGTTTTATCTCAGCTTAAAAAAAATTTTCTCACAGTAGTTTATATCAAAGAAATTGTTACAGCACATATATATATATATTTTTAACCAACTATAATATTAAAAGTTATACATATACTTAAAATAAATAAATATAATTGTGATTTAATAAATGTGTGTGTGTGTGTGTTGGTATATATATATGAAAACATATCTGTAATTATTTTAATTTAAATTGGCAGTAAGTTCATTCAATTATTTATAAAGATTATAAATGAAAAGCATACTTACCGGATTTACAAGGTCCCCTATGTAGTATCTTAATCTTGGTCCGTGTTCTATATGCTTCTTCCATAAGTTTGCAAAGATTGGTATACGTGTTTTCATCCGTGCCACAAATAACGTCTTTATATTTACAAACGCACAATGCGGTCACTGAATCAGTTGGAGCTAAATCGGTTCGAATCTTACATTCTAAATTGTCTCCGCAAGTTCCATACTTGTTTTTATAGGGGAGTTGCAATTGCGGGTTATCGCATAATTCCCCTTCCCTCCGTCCGCATACCTGGCAACAACCGCACGAATCTTTTATTACCCCGGCTAGACATTCGATCGGTCTCGGGCATAAGTCTTCATTACATTCACCGCAATCTCTTGGCTCTTGAGCTAAAGAAAACCATAAAATATACAAAAAGTAAATAAAGGAGAAGATTCGAGACATTGTACGCGGATTCTACTCGTCTTAACAATAACAACAACTTCACGGTTGTGAAATGAGATTTGAACGGGACGTGCGTAGGAGGAGTTTTAGAAACTTTGTTTGAGTAAAAAAAACGTTTAATGCGTGTAAGTAGAATATGTATATAATTTTTTTCTTTGAATCATAATCATTCAAAAAAATAATAGCAATTTAAAAAAAAAAAATTGTTCCACCCAAATTATTACTTGAGTAAAAATCTTCTTTACTATATATGGGTAACTATTAAACATTTATTTTATTTTAGATTCAGCAAAAAAAAAAAAACTTTTTTGTTTATAAAATGAGTGTTTGAAGAGAATAAATTATCTTTAAAATCATCGAAAAGATTATTTTGTATCGGTTAACGAGAGGTGGTTCTCTTTAGCGATTCTAAGATGCTCCACGTAAAAAAAAGTGATTAAATGAAAATAATATAGTTCTTATATATATACTCATTTGTTTATGATTTACGATTCTCTAATTCAAGTGCCCAATTATTGTATAATATAACATAGCATCTTCGCCTCTCTTCCTTCCCCCTTTTTCTCACCCACCTCTTTCTCTCTCTTCTCTTTCATCCTCTATTTTTTATTTTTCTTTAACAGACACAAATATATATATAGGCATTTATTTATTTAGAAAAATAATCTTTAAGAATATCAAGAAATTGATTGGTGCGTGAATCGTTGGAATATAAACCTTTAAATAAATATACGAACATTTATTAAATAGAAATAAGGAGATTAATCTTTATAGGATCATTCGCCCATTTGGATTAAAAATCGACAAAAAACTATAATTTAAAAAGCAAATATTTATGGATAAGATATATCTAATTCTTATCTTTTTTTATAGAAGTATATATAAAATGTAAAACATATTACAAGTGTAAAGAATAGCAATCTTATTACATTTTGAGTTTTAGCTCAAGTTCAACTGAAATTGAGGTAAAAAGATTTGTTTATATGCGGAAGTTTTTTTTAGGGGGGGGGGGGTAATAGATAATTTTGCCTTTTTCTTTAGTTTTTTTTTTAGATTTTATTTTTCTCGTCACAAGAGGGTGTTTTATTTTTAATTTAACAATATTTATTCGAATGGCTTTAGAGTTGTGATTAGTTCGGGCGCATTTATTGTTATTTGCAAAAGAAATACTGTTCGTAATATTTCTGTAGTGTAAGTTCACTACAACACTCAATTAAATTGTACGTAGAGTAATTTGAACTTAGGATTTTTCAGTCTATATTCTTCCTCAACTCCATCTCAAGCGACCAATACCCATGACCACATACATATGAAAAAGATAGGTGATCCCCAATATATGTATTTCGTGCAGAACCAGCACTGATTGTATATATGTATGGGAGATCATAATCTAGCCCAACTGATGAGTGCTGAGTTCTGCACGAAATATGTATATTGGGGGACATATATCTTTTTAAGATGTATGTGGTCATGTGCATCGATTATTTGAGATGGAGTAGAGGAGGAATGAAGACTGAAAAATCTTAAGTTCAAATCCTTCTATTTTTATATATAAGAAACATTCAGTATACTTAATGTATAATCAAATTACAGCTAAACTGTAGTAACTGTTTATTTATGTATACTGAGCAATGATAAAGATATGTATAAGAGAATATGATCTGGACCTGGGCCAACTGATGAGTACTGGTTCAGTACAAAATGTGTATCTTGTGCTTTATACCTCTTTTTCACGTGTTTTGGTCATATGTTTGTGATTACACCACTCCACAAGATGTTAAAAGCAGATAGAAAACAGTTCATCCTACCTTACATGAGAGTTGTGTAATGAAAATTACATTACATAAATATTATTTATTAAGTGGATGATCTCTAGTTTAATGAATGACTAAATATTAAAATACTTATCATTTACATGTATGCCCTGAGTAGTTTGATGCAATTAGTGGAATCCTAAATCTGGAGTTCAAGATCAAGCCCTTTACATTTTATCTTTATTATTTTCATGAAGTTTACTTATTTCTTATTAATCAAATTTATACCTTGTGTGGTAGAGTGACAGATTCTGGAGCTCAAAGTTAGTGAATTACAGGCTAACTCACAGGAGATCAGATAGAGTCCTCAGACTATTAAAAAAGTTAGGGAATTTATGAGAGGAACTGACATTAATTGCTCATAATACCTACACCTAGATAAAATACTCTATGGTAATGAAATGATTTTTTACTTTTTTTTATGTATTGATATGATAGCTATTTATTCATTTACATGCACACACACACACACACAATTTGTCATATATATTTAAGTTCATTTTGACATATATCTTAGATTATTACGTATATTTATGTACGCATTTTGTAATTACTTATAAGCTTTGATGGAAATTCTTTTGGTCAAAATAACTTATTACTATTAGAAGGAAACATGACTGTGTGTTTGAAACGGAAGATTCTAGTACATGCATTTTATCCATTTTTACTTACGGATCTGTAGAGACTTCAAACCACTCAAAAAAGTTATGGAAAATATGCATAATAAGAGTAACAAAAAGTGATTGATTGAAAATGAAATGCATGAGTGAGGGGAAACAAACAGATATCTCTGAGATTATTGAAAGAATTAAGAGCCTAAAAATGGAGCAGGTCTGGACAAATTATTAGAAAATATGATTACAAATAGAAAGTTAACATTTTAAATTGGATCCTAAAAGATTATAAAAAACTAGAAAAAAGACCACATGCGAGATGGGTGAATGAAATAAGCAAGTTAGGTGATATGATATGGAAAAGAAAGGCTAAGATTTAGGAGAAACTAGATTAGCTTAGAGAAATCATTGATTGGCAATGGTTGAAAATGATTGTGTTTTATGAACTATAACAGCTTTTGATAAAATTGAAAAAACTATGAGAGTTATTCTCAGACTTGGAACTCATCTAAAATCTGTATGAAAGTCAAAATAGATGACACTTTTCTGATTAGAATATAAGATTCAAAGAGGTGTCAGTAGGAATATATACTTTTCACCACTTTTTAATGATAATGAAGTAATGGTAAAAAAGAGATGCATAAATAATTGGAGACATGCTGATGACATTTTGGTCTTAAAAGTTCATGGGAAATGAACAAATATCATGGAAAAACTATTAGATGATTATATTCTTAAAATAAATACTTTAAAACCAGACTCATGTCATGATTAAAAGTCATGCTAGTAATTTTTTTTTTTCCAAATTAGAAATATCACAAGTTTTAAAAGGCAGATACATTTAGATATATTGATTTCACCATAATCAATATCGATATATTCAGAACAATTGTGATAGCAAAAACTGTAATTATAGAACTTTCTAAAATATGCAAAGATCAAAATATTTCTAAAAACCGTCAAATTGAAATTGATCATCCTAATTTTTCTAATTGTAACTTACGGTAATGGAACAAGGACACATAGTGCTATCAGAAAATGTTTTTAAAACCCTATATAGACTACAAAAGAACTTAATGTCAACAAGAGACTGCCAGTGCTAATAAGAAGAAAGACAATATCATATTTTAGGACATAGTGAAGAACTCAATACTATAGAGAAGCTTATCATTAAAAAAAAAATTAAGATATCCATTTTTAATGTTAATCTCCAATGCAATATCCAGATCAAATCAGATTATTTAAAAAAGATAACCCCTGGTCTTCAACTATTTAGAAAAGATAACTCCTGATCTCAAATCATTTAGAAAAGAACTTCTGATGTCGTGCTTTTCAGAATAAATAATATTTTATTTAGAAAAGTCACCAGGCTATTTAGAAAAGATAAATCCTGATCATGAATTATTTAGAAAATATGTCTTTCTTAAATATGACTGCATTTAGTTATACTAAAACATATGAATATTATAACAAATCACTAATTATTATCTTTATCATTTTCAGCTATTATCAATTCACTGATAAAGTTTATTCTACATTTTTCAATCCATAGCATTTCTTCTCCATGTCAATCCATCTCATGTGGTCTTTTTCTAGCTCTGTTATAATCGCTTGGGATCCAGTTTACAACTCCAGTATTCAATCTGTGGCCATTCTTACAGTAATATGTCTATTTTGATTTTATGTCTGCCTATCAACTCTTTCCACAATATTAATGATATCTGATTGTTGCTTTTTTACATCTGTATTTTATTTTTGATATCTCCTTGCTGTCCCATCTTGCATCTCCCTATATTTTACTATATAATTTGAAGTCTGCTTTTCTATTAGATGTCTAAATTTCCCCCCCAAAAAAGAGATTTGTTAAAACTTCTTTTTTTCAAGGGCTTAGGCATAAGTTATTTTTATTAAAACCTTCAACTCAAGATTAATTCTATGATTAATTATATTTATTAAATTTTCATGTGTTTTAATAAGCTGACCAACGTACAATATACAATGCTTCATGTTGTATATATGTGTGTGTTTTATTTTTATCAGTGCAAATCTTATCTTAACTTCACCCAATCACAACCATCCACCAATATAAAAACTCAAACTAGCCTCATTACTTTTTCTAATTCATTATTATAAGTCTTTATTTTCTTTTTCTTTGACTAACTTTAATCATTATTTTACTTTTGTGATATTTATCTCTTAATTCTATTTTTTTTTCTTTCAATAGACAATTCTTTTAATATTTTCTAAACCTTAACTCCATTTTTAAGAAAATATCCACATTATCATAATAATATAGATGTATTTGTTTTCTTAATTTTACATTTTGATTGACAAAATACTTCCATAAAAGCTACTACAAAAATTGTGTAGATATATAATTATCGTGACATGCACTCTTATTCATTTTAATCTTCTGTAATCTAATCATTACTGATGTATTTAAATAAATACTCTTCAAAATATCCTATCCTTTATCTTGACATTCCAAAACTTTAATCTGTTGAAATTTCTATTTTTTTTTTATAAATCTCAAATTTAAAACAACATTGCCACCTTTACACATTATTCTTTTCTATAACTTACGTTTTTATGTAATCTAATGTTTATAATCAGTTTTAAATCCATCTAATTGTTTTAATTGGTTTGGATCCAAGGTTCCTTGAGGAGCATGACTTGTAATGATCTAAATAAAGATCGTATATAAAGCTGACAAAGGATTAATATACTATGTAATTTCTAATATCTTTTTCACCTTGATTATGTATCAATACTTCATCATATAAATATGTTGCATATAATTCTGCCAACAATCTTTCTATTGTTTTACCTGCCTTTTTAAAAATATTTATAACAATTATATCATTTTCTAAAGTTTTTTTATTCTTCATAAAAATGATTCATCTAAAATGTTATCAATATACTTAGTTATAGATAAACAGATAGATTAGATTAGATTAGATAGATAGATAGATAGATAGATAGATAGATAGATAGATAGATAGATAGATAGATAGATAGATAGATAGATAGATGGATGGATGGATAGATAGATAGATAGATAGATAGATAGATAGATAGATAGATAGATAGATAGATAGATAGATAGATAGATAGATAGATAGATAGATAGATAGATAGATAGATAGATAGATAGATAGATAGATAGATAGATAGATAGATAGATAGATAGATAGATAGATAGATAGGATAGATAGATAGATAGATAGATAGATAGATAGATAGATAGATAGATAGATAGATAGATAGATAGATAGATAGATAGATAGATAGATAGATAGATAGTGATAGATAGATAGATAGATAGATAGATAGATAGATAGATAGATAGATAGATAGATAGATAGATAGATAGATAGATAGATAGATAGATAGATAGATAGATAGATAGATAGATAGATAGATAGATAGATAGATAGATAGATAGATAGATAGATAGATAGATAGATAGATAGATAGATAGATGGATGGATGGATGGATGGATGGATGGATGGATGGATAGATAGATAGATGGATAGATGGATGGATGGATGGATAGATAGATAGATAGATAGATAGATAGATAGATAGATAGATAGATAGATAGATAGATAGATAGATAGACAAGTGGTGAGATAGGAAAGTATGTAAGTCTGATTACAATTTTCACAATGCAGTATCCATGGTGTTTATACAGTAAACTTCAAATTATGAAATTTTAGACATTTGTCATACACTGTAGTACGAAATATGCTCAAGGAAAATATTTTTTCTTCTTTTAACATACTTTCAAAGATAAAAATATATTAACAATATGATGGGGGGAAGAATTCATTTCTTAGTAGTAAACAAAATTTTATTAATTACAGTACAGTTAGCATTCAATAAGTACAGTGTGCACCTTAATTTAAATTTCATTAGAAATATTGTGCTTCACATAATACAGCTTTATAACATTGTTTTATATACATAAGCATATGATGTGGAGCTACTCTAAAGTCTTACACAATGCTACATTATTATATAAATGTAATGTTGTGACATTCAATTTCTATTTAAATCGGGGTCAGAGTTTCTTTGCATAGATTATAGCCAATCTAAATATTTCCTTTCTTTAAAACTCTTACATATTACCTCTTCCAAACTGATTTATTTAATTTTCTTCTCCAATTTTATTTTTTCTAAAAGCTGTTTTGTTTGTTCCACTATCCTGAACTCATATTCCCCAATTTTATTTGTAAAGATCTAATTTATTTCATTCATTGCCTTTATGTTTATAATTTCTCTCACTATCTACACACTTTATTCTTATCCACTTATCATCATCTATTCTAAAAATAAATGTTTAACATTCTTTTTCTTAACTCCACATAAACTATATCTTTAATCCATATATTCAATTTTTTGTTTTTTTTCCTTGATATTTAGAATACCAACTCTTGCATCAAATTACAATAATATCCTTTAGTATTACCACACATTCTTTCATATTGTATATAAATTTTATTCTTATATAACCCCAAACTATTTTTATTTATATTTGTTTCCCATATACCTAATTTTTTTTAGCCAAATTATCTAATTTTTTTTCGTGCTCTTCTTAATTATGGACCTATAATACATTATCTACACATTCCATTTTTTTCTAAAATAAACTTTTTACTTTGTATTTAAATCTTGCCTAGCATACTTGTTGTCCTTTCCATACAATTTATGCTTTGTAGCCATTCAAATATTTTCAATTACATTTGCTGTCCATAATTTATTACCCAATGCATAGCCTCTTTTTATATTGTATTTATAGATGTCCACATTTTTGGTAATATAAAGAGCAACACTTCTAAAATATTAAAATAGGTATCATTATTTTTTCCCAAATAAATTTGCACAACTTTCTATTTATTATATGAGAAATCAGAACTGCATAAATATCCCTCCTCATACCAAGATCAAAAACTACCACTAAGTGCATATCATCTATATCAGACTTAGGCAGTCTTCTTCAAGTATTTGGGTCTCATAAGATATGGTTCATAATAAGTGAGACCTCATTACTAAAACAAATTTTACAAACATTGCATTTACTACAAAGCATATCAAACCAAACATATTGTTTTAATAAAATGCATATATACTGTATATAATTTGTTATTGTCCTAAGATCTATCTCATGACATTGTCACATGAATTCAACATTCTCATTGCTGTTTGAAAAACATCCTTTTTTTACACCTAAGTCTATTAATTAGTAGTTGACTGAAGATAGTACTTAATAAATTTCTATTCAGTGCTGTCTTAATTAAAAATCCCCAGGCTAGTTTTAAGCTTATGGCTTTCATCTGGCATAAGATTTGAATCTTAGAACATTGCACCTGGATCTTTAAAATCTAATGCACACCCCTTTTAGCAACTATCTTTTATCTTTTTTTTAATTATCAAGTTGTCAGTTCAAATTGAAAAACATAAATATTTTTAATCTAAGCTAATTTGCTTGTATAGTCATATAGATATAAAAACCAATTCAGCATGTATATGTTATCGTATCCTTAGTCTTTCAACATCTATAGGCATCTTGATCCGGTGGTCACAATTATTATAAAATCAACAAAATATCACATGATTCAGCTTCTTCATTGCTATTTCAGCAGCATACTTTCTCATCACACTTTTATGCCATCTAGTGGATAAGGATTTATTAAGCATTACCATCTGACATTTATTAATTACTAAAACTTGCAGTGGGTTGTATAAAAATGTAAAGAAAAAAGTGTATTGATATTAGGTGGATATAATTATGAATTAATTGCTATGTAGAAAATCATAATGGACCACATGTGCCTCTCTCCTCGCGACTTAGGGATGCCTGATTTAGATATAAATTTCAAATATCAAATTTCATTATCAAGTTTAAATAGCATATTAAATTTAAAAAAATATTTTTTAATATATACATATTACAAGGGACTTGAACTCGAACATCCAGGCTTCTTACATATATACAACTTATACATATGACCACATACATGTGAAACAAATCAATAATTCCCAATATATGTATTTCATGCTGAACCAGCATCCATCAGTTGGTCCAGATCACCATCTCCCACACATATATACCATCAGTGCTCAGTTTATATTACGATAGCAAATCTTTAAATTTTAATGGACAATCTTCAATCTTCTCCATTCTCCAACTCTTCAGCCATCCATTTCATTGAAAATGTGAGGATGCCATAAATAGTATAGATAATATGTATATATTTAAATATTAAATAACTATGATACAATAACATTTCATATGTTTTGAGTAGATATGATTCTGCAGTGCAACAATTATTCACATTTGTTAAATTTGGAGAAAAACTAGTCTCTAGAGTTATTATGTAATGTAAAAATATTAAATTGTCTACACAGGGGCAGAGATTCAGGTGTTTGATGTTCTAACTCATTTATGAATGAAAATTCTTCATAAAATATATACACACTGGGGGAGAGGAGTTTGAAATTATAATAGAGCTGGGATTAGAAAAAAAACTTGAAAATATACTTACATTGACCTCATTGAATATATTCAGTTATTGATAAATCTGATCAGTAAACGTGAATATTATCTGTAAGAAATTCTTTCAACCTGTATTAAAATAAATTCTTTTCATTTCTTATTGGTCACGCTTGTTTAAATGCCATATAAAGTAAAGATAAAAAAATATTTAAACAAAGCACTGCTGGATAAAAAAAATCCTATCCAATTTCTCAAGCAGAATTGTAAAATCACATGTAATATTCATCAAGCTGATCAATTTTTAAATAGTGAGACTTTAACCTTTTTTTTATTTTTCTTTAGTTAAGAATAGCAACCAATAACAGAACATTAGCTAGCTGAAAATATAACCAAATCTCGTTGTAAACGAATGCCAGTTTCACCTGATCTGAAATTAAACTCAGAGTCATGGGAATGGCAAGTTGATATATGTTTTTTTTTTTATGCAATGAGACTCTTGTAATACAATGTGTTTTAACACCCTTTCTCAACGGACTAGGTGACATTTATGAACACATATATTATTTTCAAAAATCAAAACTTTATTCACATTTTAGAGTAGATAAGAGAAATCAATGACAGCATAAAATTAGGTGAATAATAAAGTCTCAATGAATACATATAAATATGGTATGTGAACAATGCATATAAAGAAATCAAACGTTGCATTAGGGTCATGAAGCACTACATCATATATATATATAACATGATTGAAATATAAAGGATGTAAAATCTATACATATATTACTGAGAAATAATTAAAAACTCTTAACATTTTATTTATTGAGGTATGGATTTTTTTAGACAGCTTAACGATAAATAAGATCTCAACCTGTAGACAGATTTACTTTTGAATTTATTAAGTCTTTCATTTCTGTTATTGTAGCCACAAATTTCACAGTCATTAATTATATAGCTCATGTTTTGTTTATTCACGTCTAAATATGTCATCGATTGTCAAATTCTAGTTATGAAGCAGATAAATGCAAAGAGACAACGAGTTCCGGAATCTATTGATAAAATTCCAATTTTCTTTAGCAATAATAATAAGATACAGACAGTGTGGTATAAATGTTTATTACCAAATTGTTATATAAAGGGTGAAGTTTTAAGTAGCGTTTGTTGTGGTTCTTATTGTACCTCAACCTACCTTTTCAATATTTATTTAAAGTGAAACGGGCTGGTGTGGATAATTTATACATGCTGTAAATATGCACAAATTGATCTTATGGTTAAATGCTAATTACTATAGTATTAGATAAAAGGCAGGGGATTCTCATTGATTAATCGGTATTTTTTTACAAGGTATTTTCAAAACATTTAACCTGATATTTATGTTATAAATCTGAAATTTCCCCTCTGTCACTTCTTAAGAAATTATAGTAAATTATTTTGGACGCTAGTCGTACAATCCACTTACATATCTGTAGCTGACAAATCCAAACTATAGAGATTAGTGAAGCGTTGGTGGCCTAGCGGTTAGCATAGCTGCCTTCCAAGCAGCTGGCCCGGGTTCGCTTCCTTGTCAACGCTTTGACATATAAAAAAAAAAAATCCAAACTACAGAGATAAGAAAAAAATGTTAATGGCTTTATTGCTTGGGAATTCATAAGAAGTTCGAGCACCAGAATCGGTCCCAAGTCGGGCGCTATACCGCTGCGCCAAACCGCGGCAGAGCACTACAGCGTTTAAAAATATTAACATCGTCATTTTTTTCTGATATTAATTTGTATATCTTTATTTATATATTTGAAGAATGTGTGATTTTGTGGAATTTCTAAGTATATCTGTATGTATGTATTTAATATAAGAACAAAATAGAACTTAAAAAAAAAAACTCATCAGTTTCTAATTAGTATTAAAATTTTATTATTAAAACAAAATGAGATTACATGTGGTAGAATTGAGATGAGGAATGCGTTAATGAAAATCAAAAAAACTTAAAAATGTCTGCCGTGAGATGATTATTCATCCTTCCACCAGATGTTAAAAAGTAGATAGAAACCAGTCCCTGCCTTAAGTGAGAATAGTTTAAAAGAAAAATATTGAGTTGTCAACACAAGTATGGAAATTCATATGTCTGTAGCTCTAGTTTACCTGAGAAGCAAGGATTGTTCTCAAAATGCACAAAAAAAGTGAGAGATAGTGATCTGAGATTCTGTGAGGGTGGATGGTAGCAATGTGCTAGAGATGAGTTAAGAACTGCTTGATACAAGCCAAAAACTTGTGACTACATCTTGGTTTTTTTTTTTATATACTTTTTTTTTACTATGAAAATTTATGTAACTGCATAGGAAATTCTGCAAACATATTGTTCATGCAGAATGGGATCTAATGTAATTATTGCTATTTTTATTTAGAAATTTAAGACGGTTTGTCAAGCGTTGGTGGTCTAGTGGTTAGCATAGCTGCCTTCCAAGCAGCTGACCCGGGTTCGCTTCCCAGTCAATGCATTTGAATTATGAGAAAAATATATATATATAAGACGTTTTCAGCTTGCAAAAAATAATTCACTAATAGCTGAATATTGATTTTTTTTTATTCCTCTCTGAAGTCTTAAAAGAACTAATCAAGGAAAATTCATACTGTTTATCTTGCAATGTCATGTTATTATTAATGCAATAAATGGTTTTACTTTTTCAATGCCTTATAGTTCTTAAGTTACTCATCAGATGTGTTAAGGAAGAATGGGGTGTAGGAATCTGCATTCTATTTATTTATAAATAAGACAAATAAAAATAAATAATGGACATTGTATTTTGATGGCTTGTACTCATCATCCAAGACAATGGTTAGTGATTAAAGGCAAAGATACTAATGATAACCAGATATACAATTATGCTGTGATGCGATGTATAACCCATTACTGACTAGTCATCTGTAGATTGTTTTTATGTAAAAGAAAGTTTAGAACTTTTTGAACTTCATAAGTTTAGAAATAGAAGAGATATTCTAAAGTAATGGGTATGCATTTTAATATGAAGTATAAAAAATGACAGGGATTCACAATAACTAAAATACAAAGATTCAGTTTTTGAAAATGGATGATGGACATTATTAAATAGAGTAGCAAATTCATGGGGTGTGCAGCTTTACATGGTTTCATGCAGTGGTAAAATAGATGGGATTTGAATCTCAAGGTTTTTGGATACAGCTTTATTCCTGTCACTTCCTGTGCTCAAATTCCCCATGAATTGTTGAGATACAATGGTAGAATGACAGATTCTGGAACACAGGACCTATGGATTACAGTTTTGCCCATAATTTCTGGTGCTCAAACTTCTTATAAATTTTTGAAACCTAGACTGATTATTTTTGCCATTGCCATTTGATGCATAACAAAGTGGCAGAATTTAGAGTTAAGGGTCCATGGTTTTGCTCCAGTCAATTCTATGTTTGAGCTTCTTATGAATTCTTAAATAAAATAATGTGGAACTACAAACAATTCATGGTAATTTACATGTAAACTAACCATCAGTAAGCATAAAATGTATAATGATCCCACTTACACTTTAGCTTTGATCCTATAAAAGCATACCATTTACTGATATACTTACATGCAGAGTGTGATTTATTTATACTAAAGTAAATTTTAAGATAACTATAAGCTATTCTGAAATCACTATAACTAAGTAAAGAAAAGGCTGATCTTCATATTTATTCACCTCTTAATATTAAATTAATTTTCAGGTAATAGATGTAAATATAACTTTTTAATAGCCCAAATTAAATTAAATGATGTGGGAGCACTGAAAACCTCCAATGAGTTATATACATTCTTAAATAATAAGCTGATTGTTTTTGCAGTCATAGAACATCAAAATTTGGAAATCAAAATCCATGGATTTCAGCTTTGTTCCACTAATTCTGGTGCTCAAATTTCTTATAATTTCTTTAACAATACATTGATTGTTTTTACCATAGCAATTTAGTGCAGTGGGAAAGTGACAGAAATTTGGAGTTCCATGTCCACAAATCATACCTTTGCTCTTGGCCATTCTGGTGCTCAATCTTCTTATAAAAACTTAAACAGTAAACTGATTATTTTTGCCCTCGTAATATGGTGCAATGATAACCTGATGGATTTTGGACCTCAACTACTGAGCAATAAAGCCATTTAATTATTTATTTTATGGAAGGCATTAAATGCAAATAATTCATATTTACAACCTAAGAAGTTCTCATTTTAATAAACAATTTGGAGATTTTTCTTTACAAATACAGAATGATTTTGTTCAAACTAAACAATTTTAAATTATCATGGAAGATTTTAGTGCTAGAATTGAAAAATAACTAAAAAAATAAATATTATAAACATATTTGCTGAGAAGAAACAGAAATAACAAAAGACCTTTCTGCATCTATTGTTTATTATGGCTTACACTAGGTGGCATTACTGTATGGAGCATTTTCTAAAAGAGCTTTTTCAGATAGTTGGAGTAATACAAGAGTAAGGCTACTATTTAAAGGAAAGGGTAAGGATCATAGAAAGTTAATCAATTATAGACTGATAGCAGTAATGTCAATGTTATATAAAGTTTTCACATATATGGTGGCTTAGCAGAAGAAATGCAAGGAGGTTTTTGACCAAGTAGTCATATAGGGGATAGTTTATTTGTAGTTACACAGCTTATAAATATGAGTAGAAATAGGGGTAGACAGTTAAATATGGTTTTTATAGATATAGAGAAGGCATATGATAGAGTAAATAGAAATAGATTATGGATAAATTTAATAAAGTTGGAAATAAATGGAGCTTTAGTGGATATTATTAATAGATTATATGAAAATAATTACTATGCATATTAATTGGGGAATATAGAATCAGTTAAAGTTAAAAATGGGGTGGGACTAAGGCAAGGATGCCCTATGTCACCTATTTTGTTTTTGTTATATTTGAGAGAAATAGAGAGAGTAATAGAAAGACTAGGAAAAGAGGTAGAGATATCATTAATAGGTGGCAATGGAATATATATATTATCAGGTCTTTTATTTGCAGAGAATGTCTTCTTGTGCACAGAAACAAAGGGGGATGTGGAAGTTATGCTGAGAACATGTGTATGTGTTAGTAAAGAGATGGGAATTAAATTTAGTGTGAAAAAAATCAAAAGTAATGATGATTAATACTGGAGAAAAAGAAGACAAATAATTTTTATTGGGGAATATAAACTTAAGTGTGGTGAATAAGTATAACTATTTGAGAATCACCTTAAGTAATCAGAGAAATTGCTTGAATGAAAGGGGAAAAAAAGATAAATGAAGCAAAGAAAAGGGAAGGGATTGATAAATAAATTAGCATTGTTTTCATATAATAAATATGATATAGTTAGAATTGTATGGAAGGGAATGGCAGTAGCCGGGTTAACATATGGTAATGATGCATTATATGTTAGTAATGAGGTATTAGATTATTTAGAAAAAGTACAAAAAGAAGTAGGAATATGTGCATTAGATAGAGATGTGTGGATGGCAAAGGAGGAAATTCAAGGAAAAATGGGGTGGTCAAGTTTTTACATGAGAGATGCAAAAAGCAAAATGAAAATGTTCATTAGATTGCAGTTTATGGATAATAAGAGAATATCCAAAATAATATTTAATTGGGTTGTGAGTAAAGAACCAGCAACAAGATAGGTGAGGGGAATATGGTATGCAGAACATTTGGATAAAGAATTTATGTCGGTGTACTTATACAAAAGGTGGGGTGAATGTGTTAAGAGAATTGTTGATTATTATAGTGGTAAGGAATGGAATAGAAGAATAGATGCATTAATAAGGAATAGGGAGTTGGAGAGATTGAGAACTAGTATGGTGAGTAAAAAGAGTTTAAATATATATAGAAGTAAACAATAATGGGTGCAAGTTAATTTATGATGATAGCAAGAAAAGTCATTTACTGTTTAAGGCTCAAACAGGATTTTAGCAACAAAGGAATATACACATACATGGAAAAATATGGGTGATTTAGTCTGCAAATTATATAAGGAAGGCATAGAAAATATTATCTACCTGTTAATTGCAAGTAGAAAGGGTACAAATAATGAAATTGTGGAAAAATAAATATAAATAAAGTGATTATCCAGAAAGTGGGTTCTTGGTTTTTATGCTGAGTTTAGAAAAAGATAATGGAGATTTAGCTATAAAAGTCATGAAGATGACAAAGATTATGTTGTGGAAATGGGATTGGAACAGGATAGAAAAGAATATGAAAATAACTTGGGATAGGGAATAGAAAGGGAAGGTAAAGTGCCTAACAGGGTTCTCTGGGCATGGTACCTGTGAGATTTTTGACTCCAATAAAGAAAAAGTCACAGTGCATCTCATCTCATCATCTCATACTGTTTTTAAAGACATATTATTTGGAAAAATTGCAAAAAAAAAACAAATTCAAGACAGAAATGGACATTAAAAAAAAGTAAAAAGAAACTCTCAGGAAAATTTGAATTATATTGTGACTGATTTAGAAAATATATTTTTCAAGAATGTAAGAGCTTAATAAATTCAAAAATCATAAAGTATCATTAAATGATGAAATGTAAGATATATGCTTTTGCAAATTTATAGTAAAGTAAATAATCTAATGGTTTATTGGTAATGATTACTGGAGCCATAACTCATGGAATTTGATGTCTAAAGTCTACAACTCTGTTAAAGCACTAAACATTGCAAGGTAATCTATAGTAATATAGATTATTAATAAAATCAATTGTTTTTTCTGATTTTCATAAATGTTCCAGAAAATTTAAACAATATATCATGAATCATTTTTAAATATTAGCAAGCTTTGAAGATAACTTAGTCTTGGATGAAGTAAATAAAAAAACTAGATACTTGTGAGTTTTCAAGTAAACCAAGATGGCACCCCATATTTTTGATAAATATACAGTTTCAGGGGCCTTACTGAAGATGTGCTAATTGTTAAATTTAAACAAAATTAATAAATTGAGTGTTAAATTTAAAAAAGCAATATATTCTGATAAATTTCTTTAAGAAGTTTTATTTTCATTCTTTTTTTTTACTTATATTATAATGTGGGATGCAATGAAATGCTCTTAACATTGTCATACTTTGGTTCAATTTAAGATATTTTTTGTCAACAGTGTTTTGATAAGTTGTCATAATGATAAAAATTTGAGAACTTCCTGTCACAAAACATGAAGAATTGGACTATTTCAAAAGGTATGGGATCCTGCCCTCTCAAATAGCAAGCACTAATGGTCACGATATGATTACAGCCACTGACATAAATAAAGTATAAATATTGTATTTATATATATTTTTTCATTTTTCTGTTAATAAGTTAATCCAAAAAAAAAAAAAAGAAAAGAAAAGAAACTGTAAATATTATAATTAATTTTTCCACAATATTTTTTTAAAAAAAAAAAACAGTAATAAAAATAAAATGTAATTATTAAATATAATGTTTTTAGCAGGCATTTTTGTAAGCATTTTGGGACCCCTGACACTGTATATTTATCAAAAATACAGAATGCCATCTTGGTTTACTTGAAAACTCACAAGCATCAAAAACTGATATTCTATTATGAATTTTTAAAAAGATAGCAGAAACAAGCAATTGTTAACTAAGACAATCCAATCAATGAAAGTAATGACAATTAATTTTGAATGTTCTATTTGAAAGCACTAATATTTAAAGCAACAATATTAGACAACCCGCTTACATGCTTCTAAGTGCAGGTTTTTTTTACTTTCTCTGGAGCCCTCTACTGTAAGCTTGAGTAAGCAATGACTATCAGATGATATAGTAGCATAAATTTTCTATCCTCATATCATTATTAGCTTTAATAGTAAATGAGTAAAAGGTAGCTTATAGATATATATGCACAAGTTACAACTTTGAATCCTATTCTTCATTGACAATGACAATATCCAGAAACTGATCATTCTGCAGTTGTACACTTTACTATCTGTTGTCTATTGATTATTCAAATTTAAACAGGATGAAGAAAACTGATCTTGAAAGCATAAGAGTAAGCCTATGAGAAGTCATGTGACATTGTTGCTAGTATTAACCTTCATATATATTTTAAAAAAATTATCATCTTCTCTTATACACTTTAATGCAATCTTTTTTATATAATTTCTTCTTTATTTTGCTTATAGTTTTGACTGTCCTGCAGTTTTCATCAGAGCTCCATATAACTTTCACTTCTCTCTCTACAACTGTCTTAACCTTCCTATACTTTAAGAGCTAGAGTTATTAGAGAAGTGAACTCTTTAAAATATAGGGGAACTGGACCTAATATTAAATGTATATAATTATGCAAGAAATTAACCTGGCTTTGAAGCCTTATATTTTTTAATAAAGAAATAAAAGGGTGTGTGCATGAATACATCATATCCAGGTTTGAATATTAACAAGAGCAAAAGTTAGAAACCAATCAATCTTGAGATAAAGCTATTATAGCACCATATTGTCCAGAGTCCATTGATTACTCATGCCTAAAGTAAATGATGCTAGAACTAATACACTAATGATCCCCAAGAAAACTATTATTCTTTTAGAATAGAAAAAGTACAGACTGTTAAATTAAATATACTTTTTTAACACAGAAGTTAATTACAGTAATTGGCCAGTAAGTAATATAAACATGATGAAAGACAATAGAATTTGTATAAGTTATAAATACAAAGCTATATAAAATACATCAAAAAATAATAGTGGCAATGTTCTTGTATGTTGCTTTTTAACCTTTGGAGTCCAAGTAAGATTTAAAAATATGGATTTCCAATTTTCTTGGATTTTTATGCATTTTCTCATCCTACAAGAAGAACACTGGATCATGTGTGCAAAAACACTTGATTTCATTGGCGAGGTATTTTTCACTATAACTAAATGAATTAGACGTGGTCAAAATAAGAGTATGATCTCACTGTACAGTATATACTTCAGTTTTATTATGCACTATTTACTGTACAGGTATATGCTTTATATTATATATTATATTATTATAACATTTTATTTATCCAAAGTTGTATCATCCTTTCAAATCACATATGATTTGAGAGAATATATTTTAGAAATAATAAAAAAAGATAAAGACAAAAACAAAGATCTGAGGCTAAAAACATTTAGGAAAAAAGATTTATTGACATCATTACAAATCCAGAAGGTTTTACTATTTGATATAAAAGAATTATTAGCAAATCGATAGAAATCTATTTTATTACCATAATTTTTTGATTGTATGATTTCTTTTAATCCTGCATGTTGAATGTGTCCATTCAAAATCATGACCAATATTATAACATGTTTTATAAGGCAGAGTAAAATTATCAAGAATTCCAAAATTAGTGTTGATATAATTCTGAAAGAATTTATGCTTTAAATTCTAACTTGTATTTGTTTTTAGCATAACAATATTCCTTGTGCTTAGTGGAGAGATGTGGAATGTATTAGAATTTTTTTTCAAAAATATTTGCAAATGTCAAAGATATTTGCATGGCAACCAAATGATGTGTAACATATTTTAATGAATGAATATCTTTTTGTATGATTTAAATTTTGCTTAAGCAGAATATCTGAGGGCTGAGTGAGGCTCAAGAATTAAAATGACAGTTTGAACTTTGATTCAAGTCTCTTTATCTCCTAAGTCGACCATTTTACTGCTGTGCTAAAGCATACACAAGCATGTATCTAATAATTTCTAATCTCCAATTATAAATATATTGTCTACACTAAGCTTAATGTTATTAGAAGAGAATTGAACTCAAACTTTCAAGCTCTCTATAGTTATGGCTCCATCATGTATACAATTGAGACACATGACCACATACATACATGTGAAAAAAATAAATGATTTCAAACATACATATTTCATGCTAAATCAGCACTTATCAATTGGTCCAGATCACCATCTTCCACACATATATACAATCAGTGCTCAGTTTATATTAAGATAGCAATTCTTTAAACTTTAATGAATAAGTTTTAATTTTCTTCATCCTCCAACTCTTCAGCCATCCATTCAATTGAAAATCTGATGATGGAACACTCAAAGCCCTTGTTGATGCCAATATTATTGTCATACCCATGTATGCTGGTTCAACATGAAATATGAATGTTGGATATTATTTATATTTTTCATATGTAAGTAGTCATATGTATCAGTTATATGAGATTGAGTGCATAGCTGTAGGAGCTTGAAAGTTATTTCAAGCCCCTTCTAATTACATTAACTTTAATTTTCCCATTACTCCCCTATGTATTTAAATGGACATATTAAGATTAAAGTTTGAAGATTTGCTATATTATATCTTAATATAAACTGAGCACTGATTGTATATATGTGTGGAAGATGATGAATTGGACCAAATGATAAGTGTTGGTATAGCATGAAATATGTATATTGGAGATCATTTACCTTTTTTACATGTATGTGATCATGTGTATCAATTGTATAAGATGGAATGCTTCTAATTATTTCAAGTAACTAAGATTATTTATAAACTACCAAAAATACCTAATTAGTAGTCTCTCCGGATATTATGTGGCCTTTAAGGACCATAAGTATCAGTTTGAGTTCCATTGGATTAAATCACACATGATTATAACTAAGATAGGCAGTGGTTTACATTTAAATATAAAATGATATCATAAAGCTTACAGTACTATAGATTGATATCTCTCTGCTGGGCAGTGATTATTCACCCCTTCCACAAAAGGTTAAATTGAGTAGAAAGCAACTCTGGTTTGTGAGTAAATGGTGTACTATTTTCAACTATCAACATGTCAAGGATATTCATGTGGTATATGTCTTCATAAAATGCATGCACAATGGGTAAAAGTAGTCTGACTTTCATTACTGATGGATGCTTGTGACTTGATGGAGTTGAGATAAGATATGAACAAATGTGAACAAAAACATCTAAAAATAATAAAAGTGTGTATATATATATATGTATGTATAAAATTTTCCTTTATTTTAAGAGATGTTATAAGAATTGTGTAATTCTCATGGCTTGAATGGTGTAATGGAAAAATATCAAACTTTCAACACAATGAAGAGAGTTAGATGTTTCATACCTCCAATTCCATTTGATTGAG
The DNA here is from genome assembly GCA_028023455.1 of Epiperipatus broadwayi. NCBI lineage: Eukaryota > Metazoa > Onychophora > Udeonychophora > Euonychophora > Peripatidae > Epiperipatus > Epiperipatus broadwayi. Next base: position 513,510 of record JAQFVV010000265.1, on the reverse strand, counting down.
TGGGTTATTCACAAAATGCCTGCATAATAGCAGGACATAGGTCAAGTTTCCACACTGACAGACAGCCGTGATTTGGTGGAATTGAAATAAAGTGTTGGGCTGATGAAAATAATATATAGCAAGATTTTTGTTTTTATCAGTTCATCTTAGCTCTTTTCTATCACAACCATCCATCAACCCAGAGAAGTCAGTCCACCCTCTCACACTATAGTTATATTTGATACTTTTTTTAAAGTAAGTCACATAGCACGTGTTATAATTTAACTTTATATACACCTTTTTTAGATACTTAACTTCACACCGCACATTACTGAAACATGTGATCAAGGATATATGAAAGATAAATTTATCCCCAAGAAGCATCACTCATCAATTGGCTCAGATTATAACCTCTTACTCATATCTTCATCATTTGTCCATTTATATATAGATAGCAAATTGCTATAGTTAAATTAACAAGTTTCAAATTTTGCGCACTCACAACATTGATATAAACCATTTAATATATTAACATATATATGTGCGTATATTTGTCTGTGTGTAAAATTCTACTTATAAAAATGAATGTTATTAGAATTATAAAATTTTATTTTGAATAAAACTCATGACATTATAAAGGGATATAAAGATGAATTCAAAAAGAATTAGAAGTATAATTATCAGTTTATATTACATATACAAAAGTACCATAATAAGTATAAAGAATTGATTAATGTCGTTAATGGTTTATTTAAAAACTGTATTGTACCCATTAATTTACCCTTTACTTTACGAATGAAATAACTTTTCCACAGTTTATTAGATTTTTAGCGTGAATGCCACCATCTCTTACTAAAGTTTGTAATTTAAAATCTCTTTTGTAAGTGGGACTTTTGTTTGAGATGACCCACAGTGTTTCGAAGAGTTTTCTCTCTCTTATTGTTCAGGTAAGAGTGATTATACAATAGCAAGTTCTTTAAATTTTATGATAATATTTTTAAGTTCTTTAGTTCGCGAGATCATGTGACATTGGAGCACCCACATGACCCTTTCAGTCAATTGATTTTTTAGTATTTCTTTTACTTTATTCAATTGAGAAACGATTCAAAAACCTTTAGCTCTCTGATCCGACTGTTCTACTACTGCACTAAACCACCCGGGGCAATTTTATGATGAAGACATAAACGGAAAGGAAATTCAAAGCCGATTCTTTTAGTTCAATTCCCTTTCATTTTTAACAATGGACTAACTATAGGTGCCGAGTCAAAGTCATTACGACCTGTGATCAACTGTCTACGTTTTTGTAAAGACTCAAACAAGCCTCTCTATTTTAAGTTGTATTTCTAGGAAAAGGGTAAAAAATGGAGATGGGATAAAAAGAAGTGGGAGGGGGGAGGGTTACATGATTTTTTAAATTTATTTTATTTTATTTATTTGCAAACTTTTCTTTGTTAGAGGGACACCCAACTCGTCAATGCTTTCGGTCTAGAGAATTTAGTAACCTAACTTGGGTAGAGGAAAACCTCTTCCCATTGGTCAATTCATATCATCTGACTTAGGATTTTCAGTAATATTATGAAAATAAAGTGTTTTCTGCAATAATTTTTTCAATAATATACTAATTAAAGGCCTAAATTGGGTTCGAGAGTCCTCATATTTGCAAGTTTTTTAATGCCAGTTCCATCTTTCCCGAAAAATTAACGCGATTATTTTAATTGAACTTTGATTTTAAAAAATGATTGACATTTCCCTCTCCTCTACAATCAACTTTTATCGGGTACAGTTTGAAAAAATAGTCTGTTTTCTCTTAAAGTTGGTAAAACAACTATCCGTAATCTTGTCTTGCATTGGTCGTCGAGAGGTCAGCGCGACTGCCTTGCACTTGCAGGCAGTTGCTCGGGTTGCGGGTTCGCGTCCCAGCCGATGCTATGACACTTTAAAAAAAAAAAAAAAACTATCCGTAATCTTGCTGAATCATTATGTACTTTCTTAGATACTAAAGTTTGTGATTTTATTATCAAATTATTATTAGAAGCCATCTGTAAAAGAGTGCAACTAAGTAAGTAAACGAGTGTAAGTCCAGTAATAAAAAAAAGGGCAAAGACATAATCTTGCAATAATTTATCATCATCATCATTTTTAACTACTAACAAGTCATGGCAGAATGAAGTTCTCTTTAAGATTAATCTAATTTCTCAAATGATTTTTCCATATTACACCAACAAATTTATTTATTCAATCCATGCATCTCACATATGATCTCTTTCTAGATATTTTAACAATCTCTTAGAATCCAGATTGCAAAGAAAAAATAATGAAAGTGAGTCTAGCAACAAATTACCATCAATACTTTCAATCATTAACAAATAGGATAATGTCTCAAACTTCAATTTAATTTCTCTGATTTACAATTTCTTCATATTACACCAACAAATTTATTTATTTCATCCATATACCTTACATATGGTCTCCCTTCTAGGTCTTTAACAATCTCTTAGAACATATTTTAAGATATCAACTGCCCATTTTTTATCATCTCTACTAGCAATATATCTGACCCACTACATATCATTTTGTAATTCTTTTAATGATATCAATGATACCCATTTATTTTCTCAATACTTTTCAATCTTTCTTATTACTCCTAACATATATTTTCTCCATAAATCATTTGAAGTCTCTGAATTGCTCTTCTGCTAAGTATCTAAGATTCAGAATCATAAGTAATACTTAATAAGAAATTTCTATTTAAAAACCTTCATTTATAAGCACATAAGTACAGATAAGGAAAGTTTTTAAATAGATCCCTCAAAATCTGCACAAAATACTATGTAATCTGCAATTTCATTCTATGAACACCCTGTGTTGACATTTTAGTCCATTCACTTGAAGTTTTCCACTGCTGTCTTTTAACTTATTCATCAGTAATTTTTATTTTTTTGAGTCTTAATATCACATGATCACCATTTCGTAAGCTTACATAAGTTGTTTACACAGAGGCTAAACTCTTATTACAGTAGCACCACCAGTGCATGCCAGAGTAATCAATGGATGCAAAAAGGTTTGAGCATAAAATTCCTATCTAGTGACTACTCATCTAATATCCCCAGACTAGTTTCTAGCTTGTGGCTTTCATCAGTGAGGAACCTTAAATCTTAGGATCTAAAGAAACCCTCCAGTATCTTTATAGTTAAGTAATAAGGTAAAATGTGGCTGCTGAAGGATTGCATTAGATCATAAGATCTAAGTGCAGAACTCTCAAATCCAAGGCTCTTCACTGATGAAATCCACAATCTAGAATGGGTCTGGGAGTATTGGATGAGTAGGCACTAGATAGGAATTTTTAAGTACAAACCTTCTTGCATCCATTGATTACTCTGACTTGCACTGGTGGCACTACTGTATGGAGAATTTAGCCTTTGTGCAAAGTCTTTAATACCATGCTGAAATGTATCTATGCATTTTATTTTTAGTCACAATCCTCTTAATGAAAGTAATCTATATTACATTTTTTTAGAATGAATTTGAAAAATCTTTATAATATTAGTGGTACCTTTACCAACAAAAACTAATAATTAATTTAAAATACTTTTTTTAGACCTGCTACCATTCATTTGCTTCATATGTTCAATCCAACAAAATATACCTTTATAATAGCAAGTTCAATAACATAATCTCCAATAAGCTAAATAAAATATTATTGGGAGCATCATGTGACTTTAGATTCTATAAGTTCATTAAATTCAATATTCCAGAGCCTTTATATTATATTGATAAGTGATCCATGTCTCACATCTAAACAATAAATTGTGCAAACAACACACCTGTATATAGTAATTTATATCCATCATTAACCTATGATAGCCTTCATAAGTTGGTGCAATAGGAGAGTGACATTCTGGATCCCAGAGTTTGTGGATTATAATTTGTTTCTTCTATTTCCTGTGTTTGAATTTTTTAAGCAATGTGGTTACAACTATAAGTGAGTTGAAAATATGCACGGCATATGTTAAAAGAATTAAGTATACTATGTTAAAAGAATACATCAGCTTTTCTTAGTGCTTGTAACAAAAGTGTTTATTTATAAAACACCAATTATATCTGAAGATCCATCACCCAATTCTACCATTTCCATTGCCAAACTTCTTATGAACTTCCAAGCAATAAATCATTTGATTATTATGTCTTTTAATATCCAAGACCACATTTCTATCAAGATATTTATACTGATTCCCATCTGTTAATCATCTCAGTAAAGTGTTGTTGAACTATTGTTTCTTCATTAGCAGGCAAAACATCTTGAGTTTGTGCAAACCTCATTACTACAGTAAAATTTTTAAGATCATATACAAGACATTAAAAACTTTCTGCAGATTATTCTTTGAACTGGAAAAAATATTTCAGTCAACTACAATCTGAATTTTAAGGAGATGAAGTTCTTAGTTTGCTTTCATTAATACATTTTTGTGAGATTTTCATAATAATTGCTCTGCAGTTTATAAGAAGTTTTGAGCACTATAAATTATTAAACTGGATCATAATCCATGGCCATTTAGATCCAGTCACAATGCAGGGGAAAATAATCAAATGGTTTATTGGTTGGAAGTATTTTAGAAGTTCAAAACACTGGAAGTGACTAATGGGTTACAATCTGTGGATCTTGAGTTCCAATCTGTGTTTCTACCACTGCACCAAATCATGAATTTCAATAATCAAGTGGTTTAGTATTTAAAACTTTATAAGAAGTTTGGGCACCAAAGGATATTATGCTCCAAATTCTGCCATTCAACCAATATATCAAACCATGCACACAAAATATTTGAATATCTTATGTTGGGAGATCATTAAAAGTTTCTCAGTGGAAGTGACTACAGACCTTAAGCTTTTGAACATGACATTTACCACTACACCAACCCATGCAGAAAAAAAAAATAGTTTGTTACAGAAATTCATAAGAAGTTTGAATACTGAAAGAATGTTGTCCATGAACTATGGGCATTGAGCTCAAGAAACTACCACTATATTCTAAATTATACAGGATTCATAAGAAATTCAAGTAATGGAAGTGACAGCATTGAACTGTAATCCATGAATTTTGACCTCCAGAATTCCAAACCATGTAGGACCAAAAATAATCTAATTAGTTTTGTTTGGAACTTTAATAGTTTATGTCACAAATATGGATTGCAATTCATGGATCTTGGAATTTGGATGCTATCACTCTATCACTGTACCACAACATGCAGGGAAAAAATCATCAAATGGTTTTATGGTTTGGAAGTTCATGGTTTTATGGTTTGGAAGTTCATAAGAAATCCATAATAAATAGAAGTTAATAGTCATAAATACTTTAAACAGATTATTAATAAAGATGAAACATAATAAATGAAATTAAGTGAGGAAAACAATTTAGATTGGATGTTTTTGATAGAGATGACAATATTAAAAGGAAATATGGTTATATATTTAAATAAAATGTGTTTATCAGTGCTTGTTTAAGGATCTGAAACTTTGATATTTAAGAGAACAATATGGAGACTTCAAATAATAAGGAGAAGTTTGTAAATGAAAATATAAATATTAAAACAACAAATTCCCCAGTGCGAGCCATAGTAATCATTGGCTGCAAGATGATTTGGGTATAAAATCTCTCTGTAGTGCTTACTCATCCAATATCCCCAGACTAGTTTCCAGCTTGTAAATTGTGTAAGAAAGAAATAGAAAATATTAGGCATTTTTCTAATAGAATGTAAATGCTTGAAAATAGAAAGGGTAAAAATAATGAAGTTATGGAAGAATAAATATGAAAAAAGTGATTATACAGAAAGTGGATTATTGTTTTTTATGCTGGGTTTGGAAAAAGATAAGGGGGATTTAGATATAAAGACTATAGAGTTGACAAAATTATGTTGTGGAAATGGAATGGAGCAGAATGTGGGAAAATTTAGAATGGGGAATGGAAGATAAAGTGGCTAACAAGTTTCTCCAGGCATTGTTGCTGAGAGATTCCTGACTCTGTTTAAGGAGAAGCCATAATGCGTCATATCCCATATTACTGCTTTAACAGTTATGTAAGCATAGAAAATGATGATTATGTGAGGGAGTATAAATATTTAGATTAGCAAAAGGGGATTAAAAAGAAAATAGTAAGAAAATAAGCAGCTATTAATAATATCATTTTTGAATAAGTTTGAATTGGCTATGCCCATGATGATAGAAGATAGATAACTGAAGTTTTAAATTATATTCAAAGTGATTATTGTAAAACTACAACTAGCATGATCTGAAGAAAAATAATTACAGATTAGAGAAAATGGATCAAACAACACTTATGAAATATGAACTCAATTTGATATGTTTTGAGCAAAAAAAAGTAATCACTAGATTTAGTGGTTTTTAACCAGTTTGCAAGTTTACGTCTTTTATTAAAAAAAAAAAATTCCAAAACTTCCAAGCAGTAAAGAAATAGTATACACAATGTATCTCAATAAAAAGATGACTCAGAACATCAATCTGCTTGGAGTGCCATCTATGAATCAACATATCTGTTATGTAACAACATAGTTTAACTAGCCATCACAAATATTAAAGTGCTAGCATAGCTGAATCACATGACATTTCTGAATTATATGACAGGAAATGTGACATGGTGCACTAACATTAAAATTGTTTTAAGTTATTAAGAACTGCTACTGAAAATGTGAAATGAGGTCAACTGCATATAACAATAATACCATGAGTCACAAATAATTTTCAAGTTGTTCACAAGATTTTATAATTGCAGGGAGCAAGTCAATCTATGAATACCTTGTGATGAATAGTTAAATTGTCACTAAGTAACTCATACATTGATTCAGAGATGGTACTGCATATATCTTGTAGACAGAACCAATAATCTTTTCAATGGGACCTGCTTGTGCATGTATATCTTTGCCGAAGAATTCTCAAACATTTTTGGCTAAGGAAGTTTTCACATTAAAAAAACATATTTGGATCTCTTGCAATTTTATTTCAGTAAATATTCCTCCTATATTTTCTGCATTGGTTTTATTAATTCTAAAATAAATAATAGTAATGTTTAAATGCTTTCTTATGCACTCAATACAATGCTATATCTTAGTTTGTTACATATCAAATTTAATTAAATTTCCTACTTCAGCTGACAGTTTTGACTGTTTAATAGACATTCTCAGAATTGAACACACACTGTACTTATAAGTATCAACATTATTATAATTTTACTACCTACATAGCATATAAATTGTTTATGAGTTCTCATATTTTTAAAAATAACTGATATAGAAATAAAAGTACTTTTTATTTCTAATTTAACTCAAGACCAAAAACAAAACTATTATTAGTAAAAGCAGTTTAGCTTTAACATTATCAGTGGTGAGATGTTTCTATAGCAATATCATCACTAAAGTTATTTCTACTTATTTACATGGAAATAAACTCACACTTTACTTTATTTACAACTCAATAAATTCATAAAGATATTTAGTGTAATATATATAAATATATATAACTCTCTGGGAAAGATGAATTGTTATTTACATGATATTGTAAAGACACTTTTAAAAATATTCATATGAGAAAAATTTAACACAAAAAAGACACAGTAGAATACTAGAGGAAAAATGCTAACTTTGGATCATGGAGATTGGTAGTTTCCTTAGCAACATCACTTCTACTCCATAAATAAATCATAGATATTAAATATTTAGTGCTTAGAATTAAATAACCTTTTTAGGGAGAACCAACCTCATGTGCAAGCTATAATAACACATTGTAAACCAGACCATAATGGAGTTATTTTAGCTAACTTGTAAGTAATGTCTACTTTCTTGTATCAATGGTAATCCAGTATTTATACAAAAAAATTATTCATTTTTATCACAAGTGTCACATTGTTATATGGTATTAATCAAAACAGCCTATAGTTGCAGATAATATTTATAAAAATTATGATTAAAACTATTTCTGTAAAGCAGTAGTATTATAATACCATTTGTGTTTATATGTACTATATATTAACAGGTCTGAGAAAGACTGTTGAATAATCAAAACTTTTCAGCTGGAGTGGAAAATTTTAAAATGATATTGTATTGCACAAAGTGTGTACGAAATTGTTTAAAAATTATTACTTTTTATGTAAGAAACTTTTTATATGAATATTATGAATCTTTAATAATAAAACCACTAAACATCACATGATCACCACTTCTTATGCTAGCACATAATTGTTATTAAAACAGGCAAAACTCTCCATACAGTAGTGCCACTCAGTGCCAACCAGAGTAATCAATGGATGCCATAAGGCTTCTGAATAAAATCCTCATCTAGTACCTACTCATCCAATATCCCCAGACTAGTTTCTGGCTTGTGGCCTTCGTCAATGAGGAGCCTTGGATCTGAGAGCACTGCACCTAGATCTTAGGATCTAATGCAACCTTCCAGCAGCCATCTGTTATCTCTACTTAACCACAAAAACATGAGTCTTAAATTGAAAACACTATAATATTTTCAATCCAAGCTCAGTAGCTTATATAGTCATATAGGTTTGAACTTAGTTCAGCTTGGATTGAAAATATTATAGTGTTTTCAATTTAAGACTCATGGTTTTGTAGTTAAGTAGAGATAAAAGGTGGCTGCTGGAGGGTTGCATTAGATCATAAGATCTAGGTGTAGTGATCTCAGATCCAAAACTCCTCACTGATGAAGCCCACAAGCCAAAAACTAGTCTGGGGATATTGGATGAGTAGGCACTAGATGGGGATTTTATGCACAAGCCTATTGGCATCGATTGATTACTCTGATTGGCACTGAGTGGCACTACTGTATGGAGAGTTTTGCCTGTTTTAAATCTTTAATAATGTTGGTTAATTTTTACTTATTTTTTATATCATAATGTTCAAATAAATATTCAAATATTTCTAAAAAGTTTTCTTTGAATAAATATTCAATGAAAAACAAAAATCATCTGTTTAATTGCGTAAAAAGTTCTATCTACTATTTTACAGTATGAAAAACGAAAAATATTGTGAATTGCTTCAAGAGGCCAGAGATTAAAAACTCCATGAAATAAAGTTTGAAACATTCTACTGTAGACATTTTTACATTTGATCAATAATACATCTAATATTTAAAAACATTAATGCTTTTGACACATTTTAACATAACTTTAGCATCAAATAAGTAAAATTCATATATACACTTTCACATTATTGTAAACAAATGTAATGTGGTAGTGTCAATCTATCAAGCAAATGATTTAGAATTTGAATTCAGGCAAAGTGAATCATTCCTTAAATATTTATTTTGGGTAACCAAGGTAATACCTACTTACATTCCTGGCTTGAGAAAAATATCAAGAAAAAATCACAAATCTTCATCTCCTGGAAAAATTGACTAATCTGCTAAATCTTATTTTTTTCTGTTTGTTTTTAAAGCTTATAGTAGAGATCTTTATCATGAAGAAAGTTTGTTTACTTAATATTTTTCTAACAAAGATATAAATTGTTTGGATATGAAAAGAAGCTTGCATTGTTTAATTTACAGTTTTTAAAAGGTATGTTTATGTTTCAAATTTAAATCCCAATTTACAAACTAGGAATTTGTATTAAATAGGTAAATGCATCTTGAATTAAATGTAAATAAATTTGAAGCAATGTCTTCCCAATTATTATATGTACCAAAGCTTTACTCCAACTGCTATGTTACATGAAAATATTCTACCCAAAGCATACCATATAAATTTAATTTTATGATTAATTCCAAACATTATATTTCTACCTGTATAAATTATCTCACCAAGATATTTTTAATTATTAACTACTTTTAATTCATGACTATATTTATTTTCCCCTTCTAAAAAAAAGACATTGAACATTATTTTAGTATTTTTAGTTTTTTTAGCATCTATTTTCTTACTTATATCTGATAACTCTTATAATATTTCCTGAAGTTCGGAAGTATTATTTTCAAAAACATCATCTGCAAAATCTAGATAACTTAATCTCCATTTATTTTTACTTCCTTTTTAATCCAACTAAATACTTCTTGTCCGTAAAAAGTTTTAAGGAAATTAAATCACTTTGTTTTACATTCTTTTGAAATTTAATCTTTTTAGTAACACCATATAATCTAATAACTGTTGTTGCATTGTGATAAATATTCTTCAGAATGTGATATTTCAAGTCTATATAATGATGATCCAAAGTGTTAATCTTCACGGAAATGCTTATTGATTTAAATCTCTTTTCATAATCCATAAAGCCAAAGCATAATGACAACTCATATTCATTGGGTGTTTCTATAACTTCTTTCAATATTTGGATGTGAGCTTCTGCAATAAGATGACTTTTATATCCAGCTTGTTCTTTTGGTTTAGTTAGAATCTAAAGTTTGTTGCAAGATTTTGTATGAAACTGATAGAAGACTAATAAAGCTGTAATTTCTAATATCTTCTTTATCATCTTTTTTAAATATTTGATAAACAGCTTTGCCAATAGTTTGTTTTTATTTCTTTACCTGCTTTTTTAAAAATATCCAATAATGATTCCAACATTTTCTGGTGCTTTTCCTTTCTCCTGACATTTAATTGCATCTCTTTCCTTTTTATTTAAAATACTTGGCAGTTCAGATGATGCAATAATTGTAGGATATATTTGTTTTTTTCTTATTCTTTATTGTTATACAATTTTTATAGAACTCTTTCACACATTCCATGATGTCATCTCTCTTTTTAGTAATAGTTCCACCTTTTTATCTCATTGCAGAAAAAACTTATTTTAAATATCAAGTCCTTTATTGTTTTACTCTTTGGAGACCTTTATTCTTTTCATAACTTTCCTTGGCAATTCAAACTTATATTTTTTTATATCATTATTAATGCTATTTTACAAAATTCTGGATTTAAACTACTAAAACGTCATATAATCACCATTTCTTATGCTTACACAAGCTATTAAAAAGTAGCAACTCTCTCCATATAGTAATGCCAACTGGTGCAAGTCATAGTAATCATGGGATGCTAAAAGGTTTTAAAAACGTTTATATTCCTTCTTTTCTTGAAACATTGTTTCTATAGAAAATTTACTCACAAATCGCTGATTTTTTTTGTATACGCTTTTTTTTTTTTAAGTTCTAAATAAAGTATTGATCTCAGGAATATTTGAATTATCTTCCAGATCAGTTAATATTTTAAAGCAATTTAACTCAGTAGTTTGAAAGTTAGAAATACCAACTTTAAATACTGACTTTTTAAAATAATTTTTGTCTCTTTAACTTTATACTTACAAGTATCTTATATCTCACTAATCAATGACCCCTTCCTGTGTTAAATCTACTAAAAACATTATGGTCTTAAAATTTGTATTTCTTGTTAGTTAAAATATAATGCAATGCTATTGTTCATTTGTTTGGATGCTTAAATCACCAAACATCTCATGATCACCACTCTTTATGCTTACACAAGCTGTTTACACAGAGGCAAATATCTCCATATAGTGGTGCCACTCAATGCAAGCCAAAGTAATCAATGAATGCAGGAAGGTTTGTGTATAAACCTACTCATGCAATATCTCCAGACTAGTTTCTAGCTTGTGGCTCCTTGCACAAATCTTCCTGCATGCATTGATTACTCTGATTTGCACTGAATGGTGCTACAGTATGGAGAGTTTTGCCCTGTGCATTTGATGTTTCCATGAATAACATTTTATTCAAAGAAAGAATTAACAATATAGGCTACAGGGTTTTTTTTTTCTGAAAAATTCATGTTTGTATTTTCTCTCATTTGTGTGATCATAAGCAAATGTTTACCAATTCAAATATTATATACTCTATAATGATGTTCAAGTGTTTTTGGTCTTGATCAAAAGTATTTTGTACATCCATATAAAAATCCTTTATTTTTTCCTAACAATAAATACCTGTTGGAATATAAATCTCAATTATCTACATTTGATATATTCTGTTAATTTATATAATTAACATCTTATTTTGTCTGATATACCATCAATTTTCATGATGCTGTTCTTTCATTTTTTATTTATATGAAACCCCATGCTTCCAATATGTGCGCCTCTGTAATAAATTATATAACCATTTTTTAAATCAGCTTTTCAGCTTTTCTTCAAACTTCACAAAGTCCAACAATATCCCATTTAATAATAAATACTTCTTTATCCAATGCATGTAATCTTTCTTCATTTGAAAGTGATCTGTGATTATAGATATTTTAAGGTCATCATTGAATACTAGTTTGATTCTGCAATCAGGGGATTCATAGTATCCTCACCTTTCATCTGAATTGCTGTTTTGGCTGAAGACTTTATAGTCTCCTGAGAATGAAGGCTATAATTTAGTTTTGTCTGTATTGATTGTAAATATCTATTAAATAAAACAGATTACTTACAAACACATTGTTATATTTAGTCTGGATTATATACATGATCTAATAATCACAGACTCATGTAAATACAAACGTGTAAATATGTTTTTAATATCTATTTATTGAATATGAAAACCAAATATACATGTATTTACAATATATTCTACAATGGATATGCTTTGCCTGCTATTGTTGGTGAGGTATAGCTCCTAGTTCTGTGGTGAACTATGAAAGAAGGAACTGTAATTGTCCTTATAAGTTTCCTACCACTTCCAGCTGTATTTTGGTGAGCCTGTCTTGTGAGTAAGTCCAATGACACTTTTGGTTGTACTATGATAGCTTACCTCATGCCAATAATTGGTTCTAACAGTTTTAGGTCCTGAATGTGAACTTGCTTTACTGTGCCCACTGTTTAGCTTAACCACTATTGTCTGGAGAACAGAGATTCTATCTTTCAGCTCTGTGACCATAGTTCTCTGACCCTATCTTCAAAAAGATTATTTATTGCCAGATCCCCATCCTTAATGGAAACATTCAGATTCAGTGAGCATCATCGCCTATTGGCCCATTCTAGCCATTGGCTGTGCATGATCTATCTGTACATGCATAGGTTTATTGCGATAAATCCTCAATCTGATATAAATAAGATGGATTCTGGACCAGTTCCTTATTTGAAGGTAAGGTTAGATATGACACCCATTCATCCTGCCTTCAAGTAAAAACTGATATTTCAGTTAAAAACTATCAGGCAACTGAGAAGTAAGTCCATGATGTTTCTTAATCTTACAAAGATAAAAAGCTGATAAACTCATCACATTGACTGATGGGTGTTAGTGAGCAGACATCCATGTTCGTATACTGCATTATAATTGCATAATAATACAACCGAACGTATGGAGTGGACATTAGTAATTTGCTCTGCTTTGTTTCTTTAGGTCTTTTAAAAGTAATCAAAAGGTCTTCCACAGCAAACTACTTTCTACTGCTAAAATATGTACACCCAAATACTATGTTATTGAAAATACAACACACACACGCGCGCGCGCAATAACATATGCGTGTGGGGTGGCAGTGATTGCCTTTAAAATACAAATTGATGGAAAGTAACAAAACTAGAATTGCAATTGATGGACCTTGAGCTCAAGTATCCGTCATCTTCCACAACTACAAAAACACTTAGAGCAATAGGGCATGACAAAATACATTAAACATAGTATTATTTAAAATATAGTAACACGCACACAATATTAGCGTGCCAGCGGTAACAACGATTATGTTTCTAAATATGTAAAAAAGAGAGCCGGTTTTAAATTTACTCTATTTTTTTTCCTATTAAGTTTGACCTTGTTGCATAATTCATTCTAAACTTTTCAGATCTGATATTAAAAATTAAGTGCTCTCGTGTTTAATTGAAATAAATTGTTAAATAAATAAAGAACTAATTGAATTGAATTGGAATCTGCAAGCATATACATTACACAAATATATATATGTACAAGATTAAATGTAAAATTGGGAGGGATTTTGAACTTTTTAAACGCAGTTTAAAAGTGTTTGGGTTTGACAGGTGAAGTTTCGTCTACTGTGCGCTCTATATCCCAAGGCGATTTTGTGGAAGCGCTATCACTTACGATGATTTAATATATAGTATTAGTATTTAACCTTATTGCGGTAATAATAATATATTTTTTTTCAGAAGCTTTGAGTGAATTAATTGTTGAAATAATAAAAAATAAAAAATTTTAAGAATGTTAAAAGTTAAAAAAATAATATACTATAATTTTTTTTTTTTAAAAAAAAAAACCATTTTTAAGGAAACTATTTTAATTAAAAGATAATTAAATAACAGTTTTTATACATTTGCAATTATAATTTGAAAAACTTTATTTCGTATTTGGGATCAAATAGCTAATTAAATGACAGCGCGGAGCAATTGAACGATTTGACCGAATAAATAGCAGCATTGTACTTTAAAAAGAACCTTTTTCACCAACATTATATACCAATGCAAAACCACAGACAAGATTCCAGAACAGTATTTGCATAAGTATTCATACTGGGATATTTATGGTTTAATAAACAGAGAATCAGATACTAATGTTATACAACCTATACTAGGAATTAACAACAAGAGACTACTCAAGGAATATAAAAAATGGGCTCTAGAGCCCAAATACTTTGATTTTATCATGAAAATCAATCTCATTGCCTTGCCAACAACCCACTTTCTTTATCATAAAAGAATGTATATATCTATTGACCCCTTCTGTGGACTCTGCCATCCAGCAGAAGAGACACTGGACCACTTTATTTATCAATGTGTAGCACTTAACCAAACACGACAGATGATGTGTAACACCTACAGAAAACCGGGTACAATCATTAATCACATAATAGCTGCTTTTCAGGGAAGATCAATACCTAGCATTAGGGCAGCCACATTTGTTCTATATGCGTATTGGTGCACCCGATGTACTTTCTTAATTGGCAATAACACCAGACGACACCCAGCTACATTTAGTAACAAACTGCTACACATTCGAAATAGAGATAAAATAATAACCAACCCCCACTTATATGCAGCAACATGGTCATTGTTAAAACAACCATCAATGCTGTGAATGCTGCAAAGAAAACTATCATACAACTAATATTCAAAGTGACATGCGGACAAAACTAAATAAGCTCCCCAAACTTTAGAACTCTGATTATTTTTGCTTTTTTAATTTTTATATTGTTATAGTCCATTAACCACAAAGTGTAACCACTAAATTCATTTATATGTGTTTACCCTAATATTATTCATTGTATGTTAAATTTCAAATTTTCTAGATGTAAACTTATGTAAACCATTGAGATCAATAAAGCCTTTATTGAAACGTAAAAATAAATAAATACTTTATCAAAAAGTGTTGTTTGACTTATGTAAACTTAATATGTAACTATTTTTAAACTAAAGTTATTTCAAAAATAATCGAATTGATAAATCATCATCATTTTAAGTTATCCATTATAGAATGAAGATCTCCAAATTTATCTTTTTCTAATTCCTAGCCTTTCTTCGCCACACAATATTCCTTATTTTATTTAGTCATCTCACATATATTTTTCTTGGACTTTTACAATCTCTTGAAATCCAGATTTATATTTCAACTGTCCATTTATTATCGTCTTATCTAGAAATATGTCACATAAGTATTTGCATGGCAACAGTTCTAATCTATTGATCATGGAAAGTAACTTGCTGACAAACTTAATCGATCAATTAAAGATTTATTAATGCCAATCGATAACTTTACTTAATGGAAATGAAACAAATATGCATTTATGTTTTTTGTGAGAAATTCTCTTCCACCAATTAAAGTTTTAACTGTGTAAATTTATTATAAGTGGTAAACAAACCAAAAAATAATATACACATATCTTCATTTACTTTTAAAAAGACTAAAGTAATGTTTAATGTGTTTTCTCAAAATATGAAAATAAAGATTGATTATGATGAGTTAGAAGAAGTTAACAGTTGCAAATATCTTGGTAAGATTGTTAATACCATGGAAACATAATTGATTAAATTAAGCATAAAATTAAACTTGCTTGGAGTGCTTTTGGTAGAAATAACTTGATACTAAAAGGAAATATGCTTATGTGTTTGAAAAGGAAGGTTTTTAATAAATGAGTTTTACTAGTTCTTACTTATGGATCTGAGACTTGGACACTTAATAGAAGAGCAATACAGACATTTCAGATCATTCAAAGAAGTATGGAGATATGGATGTTGGGAGTAACAAGAAGAGATTGAAAACTCAATATATGGGCAAGAGAAAAACAGGTGTTACTGACCTCATTGAAAAAATTAAAAGACTGAAATGGAGTTGGACTAGACATATTGCTAGAAGAGATGATAATAGATGAACAATTGAAATTTTAAACTGGATTCCAAAAGATTGTAAAATACCCAGAAAGAGACTACATGTCAGGTGGATGGATGAAATAAGAAAGGGTGCAGGGATGATGTGGAGAAGAGAAGCTAAAGATCAGAGATGATGGATTGAACTTGGAGAGACCTTCATCCTGCAGTGGATTGATAATGGTTGATGATGACTTTCTTAGAAGACCTTAAATATCTTTAATTTGGTTTTTAAATATATATTTGTTTGTTGCCAAAGATTTTCATCAGTGCAAGACTAATATATAAATATTCTTTAATAGTTCTTCTTCTCAGGAGACCTGTATATGTTAAAATTAAATATTTTCATAGATTTATAATGATTTGAACAACGAAAATCAAGGGATTAAATGGCAATCCTGAAGCTAAATACGTTTCTTTTTGATTTTTAATATGTATATTATAATAAATGCATGAAAATATTTGAGTTAATATACATGTGAAATAAACATTAGAATTAACTTAGCATGATAGTACTGCTATAAGATAATTATAACTTTATTTATTTATTTAGTTGATAACATTTAACCCTTAAGCTATCAACAATCTCAAACTGTAGTCAATGCAACTTCCGTTAACAATAAAGGTGGTGGCTTTATTTTTTTAGTTTTGATATCTTCCAGTAAAGTGACTGACCAACCTTGTCACTCTGTCTGATATACCATGAATCTCTATAATATTACTTTTTCACTTTTTTATTTAAAATAAATACCACTCTATGTCTATTTTTAAATCATATCTTCACCTTTTTCTTTAAATTTTACAAAGTTCATTTAATAAGAATACCAAAATCTCCCTACAGTGGTGCCACCAAATGCAAGCCCTTGTAATCAATGGATACATTGAAGGTTTGTGCATAAATCATTATCAAGTGCCTGCTCATCCAACATTAGACTAGTTTCTAGCTTGTGGATTTAATCAGTGAAGAACCTTGGATTTGAGAGCAATATACTTAGACCTTAGGTTCCTAAGATCTAAGTGCATTGCTCTCAGATCCAAGGTTCCTCACTGATGAAAGTACAAGCTAGAAACTAGTCTGAGGATGTTGGATGAGTAGGCAATAGGTAGGGATTTATGCACAAATCTTCCTGCATCCATTGATTACAAAAGCTTGCACTTAGTGGCACTATTGTATGGAGAGTTTGGTGTAAATGCTTGAAAGTAGAAAGGGCACAAATAATGAAGTTATGGAAGAATAAATATGAACAAAGTGATTGTACAGAAAGTGAGTTATTGGTTTTTATGCTGGATTTGGGGGGAGATAAGGGGGATTTAGATATAAAGGCCATAGAGTTGACAAACATTATGTTGTGGAAATGGGGTGGAGCAGATTATGGGAAAACTTAGGGTGGGGAATGGAAAGGGAAGGTAAAGTGGCTAACAAGTTTTTTCTGAGCATAGTTGCGGAGATATTCCTGACTCCATTTAAGGAGAAGTCATGGTGTATCGCATCACATCAGCACCTTATCACATACTCTTATTAACAGCATGTGTAAACATATGAAATGGTGATCACATGATGTTTTGATGGTTTTATTCATTTAATTCCCATTCTTACAATCTTCCTTTACTTGAACATAATCTGCAATGATAAGTTCCAAAATAAAAGATCATCATAAAAATAGCAGTCTAGTTTACAGCTAAGAAATTCTTAGTACCCTTCTCATTGGGCTTCCATCAAAAATTCCTGGGATTAGTGGTTATAATAGATTAAGCTGTCATGACTGTAAATACCTAATAAAGATCATTCATACATATATTCATTCTGCTTTCAAAAAAAATCAATTGGTGTTTTAATTAGAAACTATTAGACAACTGAGATGAAAGATCATGTTATTTCTTGATTTTAAATTCAAGCTAAAAAGTCAATAAGCTCACCAAGATGGCTGATGCTTGATGTGATTAGCTGTCCATGTTTTTTAGACATATAAATAATTACATAGTATTAGCAGCTAAGAGTGACAGTTTTATTGTATATTATATTGTCTAATATATATATATATACTACATTTTAAATTTCATATATCCAATTTAATGAACTCACCCCTTTGGTAGCAGTGTTGAAGATGTGCAGTTTGATGTATGTAAATCAAAGTGTAATATCTTGGATATGAATAAATACTTAATAAAGTTAAAGAGATGTGTGAGAGGTTGTGATTTGGACTAACTGACAAGTGCTGATGCAGAAAGAAGTGCTTTTGGAAGACTTTTTATACATTGTGGATCTGACTGAAAAGATGACTGGTTCTGCTTTCAAACTTTATGAAGTGCTATCTTTGAATTAATCACATAGTGATATAATTTAAGTCTTTACTTTAAGGTACTAATGTATTTGGATCATTAGTTATGACATAAAATGTGTTGGTGTGTTTTCTAAGTTAACCCACGATGGAACAATTTGGTAATACAAAAAATTTTTATATTGGGAAAAACTGCTACTGAAATGATTCAAATTATTTATGGCAGTAATACCATGAGACACAATAATAATTGCAACTGTTTTTCAAGATATTGAGATGGCATGGAATGCATTGAAAATGATCCATAAAGGTACAAAATGTCACATTTTATTTCACATATCTGGTACTTTAATGTCTTTGTGTTGGATAGCTAAATTATGTTGCTATACCACATATGCATTAATTTAAAGATAGCACTGCAAGCAGCTCAGAGAGAAACTCCAGTCATTTTCCACTAGGATCTTGTGTATATATATATACGGAATTAAATAATTTTTATGGATTGTTATTCTAATAAAGAACAGAAATAAAAAGATTTTGATGTTGCCAGAAAACTATCAATGACTATTAATTAACAATTTCCCTGAGACAAAATAAGTTTTTTCCATTACCTATAATAGCTCTTTTGTTAGGGTTTATTTCTTAAAAAATATTTATTATTCAACAATAAACAGGCAAAACTCTCCACACAGTAGTGCCACTCAGTGCCAACCAGAGTAATCAATGGATGCCAGAAGGCTTGTGCATAAAATCCCCCTCTAGTGCCTACTCATCCAATATCCCCAAACTAGGTTACTGTATGGAGAGTTTGCCTGTTTTAATAAGTTATGTGCTAGCATAAAAAGTGGTGATCATGTGATGTTTAGTGGTTTATTCAACAATAAATTATTACATGAACACATTATGGTGGCCATGTTTCTAAAGCTTCAAGTTCTTAATATTACAATTATTTGATTATCCAGAATCCAATGTGCTGATGCTGCTTTAATGAATTAAAAGATAATTTTATTGCAGTAAAATAATTATTGCAATTAAATCAGCCAAATATAAGATTGTTACCTTAACTAATATTTCAAGAAACTACTTAAGATGCTGATCTCACAATGTTTTTGATTAAGTCCTAAAAAATGTTAATTTTCCTTTAAAAAAAACTTATGGCAGCTGATAAAACTATAGCAATGGGAGAAGTTGTATCGATCTGTGTGGACATTCTGATTATGCTGCCACTGGATGGTTTTTTTCTGTTTCGCACGTCAATCTCCCTTTATAAATATTTTAATTTGTCGTATGACAAAATTATTTTAAAAAAATTGTTAGATACATCAGCTCTAATAAAATGATCAATATCAGTTTTTAAATTTTTTGAAGAATCAAATATGGATGAGTATATGCCAACAGAGCAACTTTTTGTATATGCATTCTCAACATATACTTTAATTAAAACCAGTAATTCATTTCATTTACTGCACCCTAAAGCCATCTCTTGAAGCTTGAGTATGCGATACAATGCACTATGGCTTCTCCTTTTTTGGAGTCAGGAAGCTCTCAACCACTATGCCCAGAGAGAGCTGTTAGCCACCTTACCTTCCCTTTCCATTCTCCACCCTATCCTACTCCATCCCACTTCCACATTATCTTTGTCCATTCTATGGTTTTTATATCATTTATGCACCATTTAATGGTCTTAATTACTCAAATTAACAATAAATGCCTCTAATACTTAGTAAAAAAATTAATTGCTTCTAAAAGCATATGAGGATGGATATTCTAAAAAATGTGATGGCTACAAGTAGACAATACCTTAAATGGATTTCTGATGTAATCATTGTATAGTGTACAAAACCATCACTGGAATTATAAAATGTATAAGTGTAACAGTTACTGAACTTGTTTACTGTGTTCCAAAAACAAATCTTTCAAATTAATAATAATAATAATAATAAAAGGATAATGATTTAAAAATGGGATTCAGGATTTATAAAATGATGTCTTTTTTTGTGTGCATTTTTTAAAATTATCAACATTAGTATCCCATAATACTCTCATATGCTTCCAAGAACAATTATTTTCACCATATTCTGGCTCCATCTACTGTACTATTGTAATCTTGAATAATAACGGTTACCAGATTTTATAATCCACTACCTAAACTAAATGAAGGCAAAACTCAGAAACTGATCAATTTAAAAATTGGAATTTTGTAGTACTATCTCATCTGTTCCATTGAATATTTATATTAGAAGCTTCATAATAAATTCAAGATAACCGTTCTTGGAATTTTTTAATTATTACTAATGTACAACTGAAGTTTTTAGCTGAATCCTAAAATATTATAAGAAACTTATAAGAGACTACATGTGAAATGGATGAAAACATAATGGATAAAAATAATCATAAAAATAAAATGGAGTGCTTTGGAAATAAATAACTTAATATTAAATGTGCTTTCATATTTAAAAAGTGATCTTAATGGATGTGTTTTGTCACACATGGATATGAGGTTTAGACACTTAATAAAAGAACAATACAAAGATTTTTAGGTAATGCAGCAAAGTATGGAAAGTTATATGCTAGAAATACTCAGGAGAAATCAAAAGCAATGTATGTAAGTGAAAAACAAACACTAATCTCGTAGAAAAAAAACCAAGGGTTTGAAATGGATGTGGATGGACATACTGCTAGAATATAAGATAATAAATAGATAACTAAAGTCATAAATTGAATCCAGAAGATTTCTAAAGAATAAAAAGAGAACATATATGAGAGGGATGTATGAGATAAAAAAATTTTTTTGTTGGAATGACATGAAGATAAACTATGGATCATAAAAACTGAATTAAACTTAGAAATTTATTATGCATAGCAAACAAGTTATAGCTATTTTTATTCTAACAATGTAACTAATACTATACTAGTCGTAGTTGTTTATTTGTGGATATAATATGCATAGGATTCATGCCCTAACTATTTCTACATTTATTGTAAGTGAACTATCATTATTGCTTTTTGTTTTATACGTTTATGTTTAAATATTGACATCTTTATAAGTCTGAATACGCAATTTTTCTAATCAGTGTTTAAATAAATTGAAGTAATTTAATACAATTTTTGTGCTTTAGTATAATTTTCTTAATGAATCCCAAATTATAGTAGATTTGATTTATTTTAGTTCCCTTTACCATACAGAACATGTATTCTTAAGTCAAATCACCTTCTTACAGTGTATGCATTCCATAAATGTTCACACTCATAAGATGAGCTAGAGATATCAAACATCTTGATAGATCAATATCTTTTATCACATCAATTTCTCACACAAAGTTAAGGACTGATATCTATTCACTTCTTATACGTTCCACAATCATTGCACAATAGATATAAATATTTAAAACTTTGTAAACACACATGCATTCTTATTTTTAGTCTTTTCCGCCTGCTGAGTTTGGTTTTTGCACGCCTTCGCACGTATAACATTGTTTAGTTATGTTTATATTTTGTTATTTAGCCATTTTTGACTGACGCCAATACATTGCTCTTTAATCCGTCAAAAGAGTGAAATATTCTTACAATATAATTCATAATCTGCAGTAGTTATTATTATTTGCCTTATTTGTTATTTTTAAATTTTATAATTGTATACAAATGTTTGTAAGATGTAGTCATAAGTCTGATCTCCTACGCAAAGAATTTTCGACAAATGTAAACAAGATCGCGTTCTTTTTTTTAATACTCCAATTACAGAGCGACATCTCGTGAGCAATTTAACAATATAAATATGTGATTTTTAACTCTGTGAATCATTTTCTCTTTCTTTATACTTATCTTATTAATATTATTTTATAATATACAAAATGTTAAATTATATATATTTAATTAGTAAATATATTTTTCGACCATGTTAATGTTTTATTATTATCAATTGCTATTTATTTTTTGTTGAGATTTTAAAATTTATTATTTTTAATTTATCATTCACTTATTTTGAAATATGAATTTTTTTTCTACAGTACAGGCTTTTTTATACCTGCACATCTACATGTAATATATAGGGGGATTGAACTCAGATTTTCACACGACCCTCAATCATCCATGCTATTTCATACCACTGATACACTTGATTACAAATATGTTGAAAAGATAAATAATCACCAATACATGTATTTAATGCTAAACCAGCACTCGTCAGTTGGTCCAGATTATCATCTCCACACACATATATACAAACAATGCTCAGCTTATATTAAGATAGCCAATCTTCACACTTTAATGGACAGGCTTCAAAACACTCCACCCCACAACTCTTCAACCAGCCATTTAATTAAAAATCTGATGATGGAATGCTCAAAGCCCACCTTAGTGCCAACCTTCCACACTATCCATGTTGATCATAAAGTCAATGTGACCCCTCATGTACAGGACATAATCCATTTGCATACATATTTTATAATCTGGTACATCCTTTTACTTATCAATAATGTGTTGTTCTAAAGTAATGTTCAATGGATTTGTTCAGAAGAAAATAAAGATTGATATTAATGAATTAGAAATTAATAACTATAAATACTTTGGTCAGAAAATTAAACTTGAATTGAGTGCTTTTGAGAGAAATAATATTAAAAGAAAATATGTTTTTGTATTTGAAAATGAAGTTTTTAATAAATGTGTTTTATCAATTCTTAATTATAAATTTGAGACTTGGACACTTAACAGAAGAGACAGACCACTGGAAAAAGTGTGGAGAGATATAATATTATATTAGGAATAACAAGAACGGATCGAAAATAAAATACATAGATGAAAGAACAAACAGATATTACTGATATTATTGAAACAATTAACTGACTAAAATGAATCCAGGTTAGAAATATTGTTAAAACAAATGATAATAAATAACACTGAACTCTTAAATAGCTTTCCAAGAAATTGTAAAAGACCCAAAAAGAGATCACATGTGATATGGGTGGATAAAATAAGGAAGGGTGCTGGGCTGTTGTGCAAAAGGAAGCAAAATATTGAAGAATATGGATTGACTTGGAGGATTGACTTGAAGAGACCATCATGCAGTGGATTGATAATAGTTGAAATGATGATGAATATTATTACTGAAATTCAATATCTCAAATCTTATATTAAATTCAACGTAGAAATTGTTTTTTAAATATATTTTAGTATTTCTATATATATATATTAAATTCTCTATCTAAAAATGATCTGGATATTGTAAGTACAAATATTGTTTGATCAAGCAATACATACTTGTGAAGGGGGGATCACATTTTTTACAATTCTGAGCTCAAAATATAAATAATTGAATAGCTTTATTGATCCAAAGTTTACATGAAGTTTGAGTATTAGAGGAATTAAAGGTGGACTATGATATATGGACATCGAGAACCAGATTCTATCACTTGACCACTGTATTAATCCACACAGGGCAGATCTGAACCTATGATTTACTGTATAAAAAGCCTTTTTAAAATGACTTGATCCTCAGATATATGAAAGATTGGTTAAGTTGCAGTAGGAACAAAAAACTAATCTAAATTCAAATATTTAAATAGATAAGTCTTGCATTCATGGACTTCTTAGAGTGATAGTCTCGGAATTCAAAATTCATGATCGTGGCCCATCTCTATCACTTTTAGAGCTTAAAGTTTTTATGAACTTCCTTGCAACAGATCACTTATTTTTATTTGGATAGGCGGAATATGTTCTCCTGATCATGTGACTATTTTTTTACTACCCCCTTTTTTTTAAAAAAAAAAGACAAATTTAAAAAAATAGAGGATATTTTATCACTGCTTTTTTTAAAGCCTACTATGGAACAAAGATAATCCTAATTACCATCCTCCAACTCCATCAACGCAAGATGAAGTATTTAATCAGGTTTGTTAATCATCAAGATAGTGAGGATTTGAACATTTTCCCTTCCTTGATTTATTCACATTCTAGCTTAATCTAGCCAGACATCCATTTACCAACTAATAATGGATGCTTAGCTGGGTTAACCATAAGTCTGATACCTAAAAAAGCCAGGTTGTAGACATGCAAAGAAAATATGATTTCATTGCATAATAAAACTTTAAAATTCTCTCATTTCATTTGCTTGGGGTTTTTTCCAAGTTGTGGGTATTCAGTTGTAAAAGATCAACTGCACAATAATCTTTTTACATAATCTACTTTTACTTTTTTTTTTTTTTACTCAGTCTGGAATTGAATTATTATTACTATCAATTTATTTTCTCCCACACTTTTTTTATTGCATTAAAGCTTCCTATTTTATAACTTATCTTTCTCAGAACATTTTCGTTCAAATACATTACCCAGAATTATTGGTGAGCAGTTTCATAATGAATCATTTTTAATAAACTTGCAAATACAACTTTACTTTTCATTTATCGATGCCTATTCATTCAGTCTGACAAAAGGAGAATTTCTCTTTCATCTGATCTCACCTCCAATCATATATATTGTAAATAAATCAACATTGGTATCCGAAAACGCTGGAAGTTATGATTAGTGGCAGTCGTAGTTCACAAATTAATTTAGCCAGCTTGATGTTTCATATATTATTTTAAATTAAATATTATTACTTTCAACAGCATGTAAACAACTTTTTAAAACGGCTTAAATGTGTAACCTATAGGAATGCAATCTCGGCCTCAGGGTGGCCTTCGAGCATTCCATCATCAAATTTTTAATTGGATGGACGGTTGAAGAGTTGGAGTGTGGAGTATATTGAAGCCTGTCCATTAAAGTATGAGGATTGGCTATCTTAATATATATCTGAGCACTTATAGCATATATGTGTAGAGATGGTAATCTGCACCAACTGATGATTGCTGGTTTAGCATGAAATACGTATATTGGTGATTATTTATCTTTTCAACATATATGTGTTCAAGTGGATCAGTGTTATGAGATAGTATGGAGAGTGGTAGGTTGTGTGAAAGTCTGTGCTCATATACCCTATATATTACATATATAGACACAGGTATATAATAAGCCTGTGTGTTTCAATAATTCTAGATAATGTATTTGAACATGAATATTCAGAGACTGATAACATTCCTATAGGTTATATATTTAAGCAGTGGTTAAAAATTGTCTATGTACTGTTGAAATTAATAATTATAACCTATGTACGGATTACAAGGTTTTGTGTGTAACTACGCATCATTATACTTAACGTTTCTGCTTATATTTATTTTTTCCTGGAGTTTAGATACATAAATTATTACAGATAGACTATGATTAATCTAAACTCCATTAATTCGAAATCCGTTCTGATTCAAACAAAATTACAGTCTTTTTTTAATTACTGCTATATAAAAAGATTGTGTAGCAGAAAGTATAAACGCAATCTGTATTTTAAAATGCTTATATTGTTATTATTTTCAATATATTTATGCAATTTATAAAATGTATTACAATATATATACAAACTATAGATTGTGAAATTAAAATTTATCAAGATTTTCAGCATAGTTCGGTTTTATAACAAGAAGAGGGGGGGGGGATTTATTATTGAAATCTGGAAAAGGAATCGGGTATTTGGAATTAATGGGAATCTTCTTATAAATCCTGATTATTCAACTTAAAAACAAATTATCATTTCTAATTTTATTTTTGTCGCAACATTCATGCAAATAAACAAATTGATTATGAAATTGTTACATTTTTATTTACAACTGTCAAACTCACTCCATTCACAACTTAACATCATCCACCTCAGATAAGTACAATAATTATTTATTTGTATTTTTTGTTTTTTTCAAATTTCGTGTAAAATTTAAAAACCACTTAATAAGAAAAAATGTACTTTATTAATATAATTAGACTCTTTTGTATTATTTTTAATTTTTATAAATTTTCAGTAAGACCTGAAACCAACTGGAGGTGGAGGGGGGAGAGACACATTGATGCGATGCACTATTGCTTCTTCTTTACTGGAGTCAGAAATCTTTCAACCACCATGCCCCGGGAAACCTCCTAATGTGATGTGATATAATGCACTGTGACTTCTCCTTATATGGAGTCAAGAATTTCTCAGCCACTATGCCCAAAGTAACCTGTTACCCACTTTACATTCCCTTTCCATTCATGGCCCTAAGTTTTCTCATAGTCTTCTCTATCCTACTCCATCCCATTTCCACAACATAATCTTTGTCAACTCCATAACCTTTATATCTGAATCCCTCTTATCTTTTCCCAAACCCAGCATAAAAACCAATAACCCACTTTCTGTATAATTTCTTTGTTTATAATTATTATTCCACAACTTCATTATTTGTACCCTTTTTGCTTTCACGCCTTTACATTCAAGTAACCCTTGCCTAATATTTTTATGCCTTCCTTATATAATTTGCGGACTAAATCACCCACATTTTCCCATTTATGTGTATATACCCTTGTTAATAAAGATCCTGTTCAAGCCTTAAATAGTAAACTACTTTCCTTGCTATTATCATAAATTAACTTGCACCCAATATTCCATTTACTTCTATATATATTTAAACTCTTTTTACTCTCCATACTAGTTTTCCATCTCTCCAATTTCCTATTCTTTATTAATGCATCTATTCTTCTATCCCATTCCTTATCACTATAATCATCAACAATTCTCCTAATACAATCAACACATCTTTTGTATAAGTATACTAACATAAATTCTTTATCCAAATCTTCTGTATGCCATACTATCTTTCTTACCCATCCTGTTGGTTGTCCTTTACTCATAATCCAATTAAATACTATTTTGGCTATTCTCTTATTATTCATAACCTGCAATCTACTGAACATTTTCATTTTGCTATTTGCATCCCTCATATAAAAACTTGACCATCTCATTTTCCCTTGAATTGCCTCCTTTACTATCCATAACATTGGCACCTAATGCATGTCTTCCTATTTCTCTTTGTATTTTTTCTAAGTAATCTGACACCCCATTACTGACACATAATCATCATTATCATAAGTTAACCCTCCTACTGCCACTCCCTTCCATACAATTCTAGCTACATCATACTTATTATAAGAAAATACTGCTAATTTCTTTATCAATCCCTTTCTTTTCTTTGCTTCATTTATCATTTTTTTCTCCCATTCATTCAAACAATTTCTCTGATTACTTAAGATGATTCTCAAATAATTATAGCTATTCATTACATTTAACTTTTTATACATATAGCAATGGGCTCCCTCTACTGAGTTGAATGTGAAATAAGATATACTGTTTAGTCTGTTTTTTCTTTAGTGAGTAATTCTTCTATGCACTGATTCATACAACTGTATTTTGATTCACATCGTTGTCTTGTGATTCGTTATTTAAATTTTACTTCTAAATCTTGTCTGCATCTTAGGTGAATATGCTGGTAACTCATTCTTAAAGAATGATTTTTTCCTTATGGTTCAATAGATGTATTCCTAAAAATACATAGTTTGGAATACTTTTTGCATATTAGTAGGACTGTAATAGAATTTCTTTCGATCTTATTTTTGGTATTCTAAATATCTTCATTCATTAACAGACACTACTCATCCTGCTGATCTATTTCTCATGGATAATGATAAAATATGGTTTCATCAACTAAGACTTTTGCTCACTAGTAAGTTCTCTTACACTGAAACAGTGACTTATTATAATATTATATATATATTTTAAATCTTTTATATGAAAAGTTGAAATAAAAAGGTATATAAAATCGTTACATGCTAAAATATATTTTTTGTAATATTTTGATATATCAAAGCATTATCTTGAAGCCTTTTACAACATAATGTAAACCAAGTGTGACCAACTCAGCGCTACCTGGAAGTAATTATGAAAATATAAATGGGCATTACAGGGTCACATAATAAAAGTTCAGGTATAAAATGAAAAATTCAAAATTTAAACACCAAACATTATCACACAACAAAGTAAACTATATCACAGGATAGATAAAGCGCCCTTAAATAGCCTTGGGGGGGGGCAAAGCTCTTTTTAACAGCTACTTGGAATGATGCTGTGAATGAAAATAATACAATAATAATAACTTATTTTTTGTACTTTTTCTGTTTTAATGGAATCTGTAGACTTAATTTTTTATAGTGATCTATGAAGAAAGCTGCAAGTTCAGTCAAAACAGAAAATAATATATGTAATATTTTATTTAAAAAAAATTGTTTGTTTAATTTAAAAAGTAGTGCACTAAAAACAAAAAAAAAAATTCCTAATATTTAACTTGAAGTAAAAGTGGGAGAAGCAAGAATGAATCCATAAATTAATTAATTCAAGAGCACTAGGATTAATTAATTTATGAACCCTCCTCCACACATACACACTTCTATTTCAAGTTAAATATACCAATACAAATTGTCTATGCATTTGAAAAATATTTGTAATAAATGTATTTTATCAGTTCTTACTTATGGATCTGAGACTTGGATACTTAACAAAAGAGCAATGCAGAGACTTCAGACCACCTAATGAAATATGGAGAGAATGTTAGGGATAAGAGGAAAGGATCAAAAATGAAATACATGATGAAAGAACAAATAGGTTTTACTGACATTATTGAAAGAATTAAGAGGCTGAAGTGAAAACTGGATTGGATGTTTTGGTTGAAATCTTAAATTGGATTACAAGAGATTGTAAAAGACTGATAAAAAGACCACATGTGAGATGGATAAATAAAATGGTGAAGTTTGATGATGATATGAAGAAGAGAGGCTGGAAATGGTAAAAACTGGTTAAATATCGAGAGATTTTTATCCTGCAGTGGATCGATAATGTTGAAAATGATGATGATATCAATGAAATCTTTTTATTTTACCAATTATTTCTTTCTTTCCAGGTTTGGGTTCCTCTTATTTCTTAAATAAAATAGTCTCAATTTTATCATTAATTGGAATCTGATATGAGCATATACTTTTAATAATATTAATCATAAATCTAGTTTAAATTAAAACCGATCTAATTGATATTTATTTTTATTGCCTGGAGTTTTCCTTGTATATCCCTTTTTGCAATTTTTAAACCATGTAGTATTATTATAGTACTAATCAAACTTTACCTCTTATTTCATACTTACAAACAAAATCTCCAATGTTTTATTTCATTTCTCCCCTGGTTTACCAGAGCATTACAATCCTTCTTTATTATTATATTACTGTTTGCTATGCATATAAATTTTTTGTTTATTAGTAGCGATGGAAAACAAGTCTGGGAAAGTTAAACAGTTGGAAAAATTAGAAACGGAATACATACTCCACCCATCGTCTCCAAGTTCTGGAATATACAAATGCATTATTATATTCCCATCATTATTTCCCAGCGGTTTTATTTATTCCTACTGTTAATGTTAAACGTCTTCGACAGCGTTATATTTGAAATAGCTGGGACCACAAACAATTTCGTATTAAATGTGGATTTCCTTGAATAATTTTTAATTACTTCATTTATAAAAATATTGTTATTTAATTTTATTTAAATGTATAATTAAGTGAAATACAGGCTTATTATATACCTGTATCAATATATGTAATATGTAGGGTATATGAGCATAGATTTTCACAAGACCTATATGTGTTCAAGTGTATCAGCGTTATGAGATAGAGTGGTGGGTCGTGTGAAAATCTTTGCTCGTATACACTATATATTAAATGTATAATTGCAATTAATTTAAGTCATTAACCCACATGTTTAGATTTATTTTTAGCGATCAATTTCTCACTGCTTTAATATGAATCATATAACCCTGTTTTTGAATCAATACTGCTTCACTAATTTTATGCTGGTCGCAGTATTTATGAACAATCTAATCAACTTTTAAATAGCTCGCTACATGACAAAAACGTCTGTAATAATATTTTATAATGTAACAGTGAGGGAAAAGACACTACTTTTGGTTGGCCAATTGATGCGAGTTAAAACTTGGCAATTTTTCCATTCTTGTAAATTTACCCTCCAAGCTAAGAATAAAATCATCCATTTATAGAACAATATTCAATGGTTCGCTAGCTTACCTTAAAAAAAAAAACAATGTTTCGCATGATTGGAGCCTTAAAAACAATCAAGATATTACATGTCTGGTTCGAACCCAGGTAAGCGGATGGACTAAATCTCTAGACCCTGTATAAATTTTACTATTTTTAAATGTCAGTGGATAATCTATTTTTTGGAAAGGAAAAAACGGATTTAAAATGCGATTTTAATTAAAGAGCACTCAAAATGACATCTACTGAAGTTAAACTAACTAGAAATTATTGTATGATTCAAAAAAGCATAATTCTTTTTCAACGTGTTTTGACAAAATTAAATACTATCTGTATTCCAAGACTCTCTTCAGTTGTTGCTTTCATAAACCATTTTAAAATATTTCTTTTGCAATCCCGTTTGCGTTAGAAGTGGTTGGCATAGCAAAAAAGAGCACTTGTCTATGAGTAAAGAAGGGTCGATTACTTTTTCAAATTTACAGCAAAACAGGCTGCGATGCGATATAGCTTCTCCTTTATCGAAGTCAAAAATCTCTCAGCTACTATGCCCAAAGAAACCTGTTAGCCACCTTCCCTCCCCTTTCCATTCCCCACTCTAAGTTTTTCCCACAATATTTTCGATCTTGCTCTATTCCATTTCCTCAACATCATCTTTGTCCATTCTATGACCTTTATATATAGATCCCCCTTCTTTTTTTTAAACCCAGCATAAAAACCAAGAACCCACGTTCTGTATAACCACATAATCACTTTGTATATATTTATTTTCTCACAATTTCATTATTTGGGCCCTTTCTACTTGCAAGCATTTACATTCAATTAACAGATGCCTAATATTTTCTATGCCTTTCTTGCATAACTTTTTTTTTTTTCATATGTCAAAGCATTGACGGGAAGTGAACCTGGGCCACCTGCTTGGAAGGCAGTTATGCTAACTGATAGGCCACCCACATTTCTCCACTTATATTTCCTCGTTGCTAACGATCCTGTTCGAGCCTTTAACAGTAAACTATTTTCCTTGCTATTATCGTAAATTAATTCACCCCCAATATTTTGTTTACTTCTATATATATATTTAAACTC
Source organism: Epiperipatus broadwayi (assembly GCA_028023455.1). Taxonomy (NCBI): domain Eukaryota; kingdom Metazoa; phylum Onychophora; class Udeonychophora; order Euonychophora; family Peripatidae; genus Epiperipatus; species Epiperipatus broadwayi. Next base: position 481,889 of record JAQFVV010000265.1, on the reverse strand, counting down.
TTTTTACTCTCCATTACTCTCTATTTTGATGTGATGCACTGTGACTTCTCCTTAAACAGAGTCAGGAATCTCTCAGCAACTATGCCCAGAGAAACATGCTAGTGTTTATAAGAAAAAATAATATCCCGAGACACTTCATTATTTCAATGATAGGTCTTTTTTTTTTTTTAAATTGACATGGATTAAAAAATGCCAGCACAAATGCACACTGATATGTAGACAAGTGTGGATGCACCTGTTATCAAATAAAATCAATTTAAAATCATGAGAGAAGAAATAAAATCAGAAGAGGTGTATTGTTAAACTTCAAAATGATTCAAGATGAACCGCGTTTTTATTTTAAAAGATTTTGAAAACATGTGACATGATAATGATAATATGAAAGAAGTAGTGTCTTGGAACAATTTGAAGTGAACTGATTCAGCTAGAAATATCTTTTGGGATTATTTAACATATTCAGATACGTTTACTCACAGTTTTGAAATATATGTGTGTGTGTGTGTGATAATGTAGAAGTTTTAAAAAAATGAGTACTGTATATTTTCTCAATATATATTTATATGCCAGGAGACGTATGGTATATCGTCATGCATCTGTCTCCATGACTCTGAACTAGATTTGAATCTGAGGTGAGTAAATGTGAACATTTTTGCAATAGGCTTGGAATTTTTCACAAAAGTAGCCATTCTATGTAACCATCCAATATTGGTCATTAAATAAGAATCTAGATATACAAAAGACAAAACAAGGATGGAAAACTGTTCCAAATCCTCATTACCCTAAAATGAATATCTAGCTATTTTTAATAAGAGAGTAAAACAAGGATTGAAAAACATACTAACTTTACCACCTTGGTAATTGGGTATTTAATAATTAGATAGAGGATAAAACAAATATAAAAAAATTGCTCAATCCATAGCTAAACAACTTTTACAAGAATAGGTGTTATTTTGTGACCAACTGAAAGTGGATTTAGAAAAAAAGCTTATTTAACCTTTAATATAAAGGTTTTATATAAAGAAACGTAGATAGTAAATACATCTTGAATGAGAGTTTGAAAGAGAATAGAAAAAAATAAGTTGGGTAAAAAATTTATTAATAAAGTTTAAGTATTCAAAAGGTATATAAAAATATTATTGCTGGGAGAAATTGTGAAGGTAAGAAAGAATTAAATTTAACATATATTTAGGGATAAATTATAATAATTTTGTTAAGCCTATATATACTATAGGCTATTAAATTTAGTTCTGAGAATATATAATATTATTCAGAAAAGCTAAATATGTAGGCAACATACCATAACAACAAATCACAAGTCAGATCCTATAAAATCATTTTAACAGCAACCCATTTTCACATATCAAAGATAATTTATTACTTATACTAAAAATGGGCCACTTTTATCTAACTACTATACTGTTATATACCTAGTAATTCAATCATATAAAGATGTATAAAACATATAAAGTATGCTGAAAAAGATACAAGGAAACAATAGAAGAAAACAATTAATTATCTAAAACCCAAAATGCAGTTAAGAATGTTTGAATTTAGAGGAAATAGTGGGAGGAGTTGACAGATAACTAACTGATTGATATTCTTAAAGATGTCGGAGAGAGGCGGTATGAGAAATTAAATTTGGAAAAGGCTAGGGGATAATAATCTAAGTTTATAATAGAAATTATTAAAATAAACAAAATAGCAATAAAAATATTAGCTAATCTTCATTGACTATCTCAAGCAAAAACTACTAACAAAGCAAACACACACACACACCTTCCACAATCACTGGTAATATTAAAAGAAGTTCTTGTAAAATTAATTATCCAAAATGATTAACCAAATGTCTTCAGTTATATATAGATCAAAATAAATTAAGGCTTTATGGTTGAATTAAAATTCATCAAACTAAAGTTAAAAATGAAACTCAATCTGATACATTAATTTTTATAATGTAAGGAAACAAAAGAAGAGTTAAAGAGATTCTTTTGATTAATCACTTTTACTCTGAAGCTATCAATCTTATGAGAACTTTTTCTAATGTTAGAAATAATTAACAACTGTCTTTGAATTGTGGCTTGTTATATGCGTATATTTAGTTACATGTTTTGGTAGTAGTTTTTAAGTCTATTTGTTTGCCAGGTGGAACTATACAAGTGATGTTTTTGATTTTGTAACATTTTTAGTGCATATTTTTTGCTTATTTTGATATGCATCTAATTCTGTTTTTACGTGAACTTTTTAAAATGATTTTGAAATAACACGCTCAATCAAAAACTAAGAAAAACAATTTATGTATGTTATTATCATCTCATTTGAATAAAAAAAATGTTTTCATCTTTTTATTTCCATTATTTTTTTGCAAATACCCTTTCTCAGCAAAATATCTGAAAATAGGAAATTTGCTTGTGGGCATTTTAACAGTTTTTCACATTTTGTTTGAAAGAGAAAGTGCCTTCTTGACAATGATGCTTCGATTGCATGCTGATATGATATTGATGTTAAAAAAATTATTAAAAGTTAAAGCAAGATTTGATTTATTAATTTTGTCGAAAATTAATAGAGGGTAAATTATACATTGCAGTGACATCACAGCTTCTACTGATAGGTATGATATTGCAATCATGCACAAATGTATGCATTTAATGTCAGAAAATACCAGCTCAGATTATATATTCTGCTCAATTTTTCTGTTCATTAATTCTTTATGGTTTTTTGTTTTTCAAATAAAGCCTATGTTCTAATAATTCATTTTTGTTTATGTACTATGCTTATGAAATAAAATTTGATAGCATGCAAAAAAGTTAAAATTCTAACAAGACTTTTCATAAGGTTTATTTCATTATTTTCACTGATCTGGAATACCTCTTCTAATTTTCCATATATATAATATATTTTTTTGACATGCTTTTTTTTACACAATTTTTGGGAACCAATCTATCGTGTAAAAATAGAATTAAGTCTCACCTCAAAAGTTAAAATGTTAAATAAATTAGAAATCAATTGTTTCCATTCAGAAATTTATAGATCTAATTTCCCATTATTACTATTCTGATAACTAACATTAGTAAATTAGGTAAACAATATTAATTAAAAATAGTTGTACTATTTGTTAGGAAAAAAATGTACAAAATATATTTTTGAATTTTAAAATAATATGTATAGAACCTAATATCCAATGGCTTAAAAATGATAACAAAGATCAAATATGATCTGACCAAACCCTAGATTGACTAAGTGACTCTTGGTAGTGTGAGGCAATTTGTCTAGGTGAGTTGGGTGAGCTTAATTGGCCTACTTGTGTGTTAACAGTAGACCAGGTATTCAGGTTTACCTCTTGCCCAGAATAATACTATCTTATATTTATTTATAATCATGTAATTCTTCTTTATGTTTGTAATTCTAGCTTTCCTTTTCAATTTACCATGTATACATAATTGTCACTGTAAACATTGTACTTGTTTAATAAATACTTGGAAAATATTTCTAGGGCTACAGATTTGCCCTTCACGCTAGATGATACATGGGTCGAAAATTTCCTCCTCTTCTATCTCAAACAGACTTCAAAATCCTCTAAAAAAAAAATCTGTTTTGTTTTTATATTAGTTTACTTAGTTGGTTTTTTTTTTTAAAAAAAATTTAATAATCATTTATAAGTAATTTTTCTGTAATGTTGAAAATTTTGGTGCACAATATCATGAGGAAATGTAATATAGAAAATAACTACAGTATATGCAAAAACTATAACGTATGCTCGCAAAGTTCAAGATCACCAAATATACAATATCTACTCATCATTGCGTGGTTACAGTTACTTTGAAATACCGATTATTCAATTTTTCCAACATCTTTTGAATTTTTTTTTAAAATTAAAATATTAGAAAATAAATATGTGAGAATTTTAAAGCCGCAAAAAAAAAAAGCTTCGCAAAATTTTCAACAGAGGGCAAAAGATGCAAAATTTACTTTTAGAAATCTCAGATGAAGTTTGATTATCTCACAATAAGACCTGGTTAAATACCTTTTCTGTTTAGAGGGAGGGGGTAATTTTTTCTCTTTATTAATCTGCTAATTACAATCTTTATTCAAAATCTATTTTTAGCAAATTAAGAGTAACTCTCTTTCTATCATTAATTTATTATATATTTGAATTTTTTTTAACTTTTTAATTATTTTTCAAAATAAATTTAAACTCACTACTTTAGATGTATATGTGTGTGCATATGTGAAATATTTATTTTGATATAAAAAACATAAGGAAATAGTCTAAATAAAATTTGAATAATCTGTACATTCTTGATAGTAGTTTTAACAAATCCTCATATCATATCCACACCCCTGGATTAATGTTTATTTTATGGCATTCATCAGAGTGCAATTCTGGGATAGGAATAATAAATTTGATATATAAAAATATTGCATAAGCTGAAGACATGCTGTGTTTTAATGATTAATTAAAATTTGCAAACAAATGTGATACAAAAGAAAATTCAAAAACTTAAAAAAAAAATGTTTTTATAGATTTGAATACAATTTTTATATTACTTTATTTTACTTGTAGTTTCAACTGTTCAGTAGTCTTCATCAGAGTGAAAAACATTTTAAACAATGAAATTCAATCTTGTAAGCCCATTTATATCTACTTTCTAATTTCCAAGCTACTTGCAACTTTGTATACATATATTCCCAATTGCAATATTTTTTTTAAAAAAAATGCAAACAATTTCAGCAAAAGCATAGTAAATTTTTTTTTAAAAAATCAGCATTTTTTTTTATGGTAATGTAATCTAGCAATATTAAACTGTATATAAACTTTCTTCATTCATCATTTCACAACTTCTATAAAACTAAAAAGTAAAAATTACAAAAAAAAATAAATAATAAAATGTTTTTATTCACATAAATACACTAAAAAGTAAAATATATATTTTTTTTTCTTCAGTTTTCATAAATAAAAGCAGGGGGAGATCATGTTCAGAAAGTGTAACCAATTCCAATCTATTTGTCAGATCATTCACAACTAATGCCCAATTGGCACTGATATATAACAATGAGAATTACTTGCAAGTGATCTGCCAAATAGATTGTCATTGGTGCAATTTCTGCATGTGATCACCCTATGATTTTATTTGTAAAAACTTAAGAAAATGTATTTTTAATTTTTTAACATTAGCAACATAATAACAGTAGCAAACTCTTCATACAGTAGTGCCACCCAGTGCAAGACAGAATAATCAATGAATGCAAGAAGGTTTGTGGATAAAATCCCCATCTCATCCCTATTCATCCAATATCCCCCAGACTAGATTTTAGCTTCTGGCTTTCATCAATGAGGAGTCTTAAATCTGAGAGCATTGCACCTATATCTAATGCAAGCCTCCAACCCCTATGTTTTACCTATTTAGAAAGGGATTTTAAGAATAAATCTTTTTTCATCTATTCATTGCTATTGCACTGAGTTGCACTACTGTATGGAGAATTTTCTATTGTTATTAACAGTTTGTGTAAGCATAGGAAATGGTGATCATGTGATGTTTTTTTTTTAATTTTTAGTGCATTGTTTACTTGTTACTGAATTTATGTGAATAAAAGTATTTTTTAAACAAAGAGGTGGGAATGTTTTATGTAGTACATTGTTGTAAACATTAATTCTTATTATGTGCAAGGTAAGCACATAAATACATGTAAGGCTTTAACCTTAAAACTATGTGCCTTGAGTGCTTAATTTTACCATGAGAGGGACCTTTACAAATCTTAACACAAGATTACAACTTTATAAAGGTAAGAGTGGCATCTTATCTTCAACCTACTTTCTAATTATATAGGCAAATCTAAAGCATTTTGATTTGAGAGCGTGAAGCTAGTAAGTTCTTCACTAATTAAGTCCACTACCTCATTTACAAATTAACATTCACAAAATCTTTCGATTTACAGTGAGTTAAGAGTGATGTCTAGTGAGTTAACTCACTGTGAACTGAAAGATTTCACAGATGTTGATTTCTAAATGAGGTAGTGGACTTAATTAGTGAAGAACTTACTAGCTTCACACTCTCTAATCAAAATGCTTTAGATTAGCCTATATAATTAAAAAGTAAGTTGAAGATAAGATACCACTCTTATCTTTATAAAGTTGTAACCTTGTGCTCATGGTAAAATTAAGCACTCAAGGTGCATAGTATTATGGTTAAAGCCTTATATGTATTTATAGTACATTGTTGTATACACACAGAGGCTAACTCCCCATATAGTAGTGCCACTCAGTGCAATCCAGAGTAACCAATGGATACAAGAAGGTTTGTGCATAAAATCCCTATCTAGTGTCTACTCATCCAATTTCCTCAGACCAGTTTCTAGCTTGTGGCTTTCATCAGTGAGGAACCTTAGATCTGAGAGCATTGCATAAATCTTAGGATATAATGCAACCCTCTAGCAGCCACCTTTTACATTATTAGTTAATCTTAAACTTTGTGTCCAAAATGAAAACACAATAATGTTTTCAATTCAAGCTCTCAGTTCAGCATCCATACTTTTTAGTGTCTTTGGTTCTTTAATAACTACAATCAGCATAATCCTATGAGTAGGATTAATATTGGACTGCTAAACATCAGATAATTGTCATTCTTTATGCTTACACAAACTGTTTATATAGCTGTTAAACTTTCCATACAGTAGCACCTCTCAGTGCAAGCCAGAGTAATCAGTGGATGCCAGAAGGCTTGTGCATAAAATATCTATCTAATGCCTACTCATCCAATGTCCTCAGACTAATTTCTAGCTTGTGGCTTTCATCAATAAAGAACCTTTGATCTGAGAGTACAGCAAGGCTTCTTGCATCCATTGATTATGCTGGCTTGCACTAAGTGGCACTATTCTATGGAGTGTGCAGCCTCTGTATAAACAACTTGTGTAAACATAAAAATGGGGACCATGTGATATTTAATGGTTTAATATCAATCCTGTCCAATAGGATTATGGTGGGTGTGGTTATTAAAGAATCAAAAGTCACAAAAAAGAATGAATGCTGAACTGAGTTCAGATTTATATAACTATATAAGCTAGTGAACTTGGAATTGAAAACATTATTGTGTTTTCATTTTGAACACAAAGTTTTATAGTTAGCTAATAAGGTAAAAGGTGGCTGCTAGAGGGTTGTATTAGATCCTAACATCTAGATGCAGTACACTCAGATCCAAGGGTTCTTACTGATGAAAACTACAAGCTAGAAACTAGTCTGGTGCTATTGGATGAGTAGGCACTAGATAGGGATTTTATGCACAAACCTTCTTGCATTTATTTATTACATTGGATTGGCCTGAGTCACACTAGTGTATGGGGAGTTTAGCCTCTGTGTAAACAACTTGTGTAATCATAAGGAATGGTGATTATATGACACAGTATGGTCACAGAAAGAAGTTTTCTGTTAACTAAAGAAAAGATCACTTTGACTTTTTTTTAGACTTTAAATAACCAGAGGAGCAAATTTCTAGTATTTACTCCATATGTTCTTACCATTACAGTTGTTATTACTAAATGATTATTCATATGGTAAATAAAAGTGGATTGACAGCTCTTCAACACATTATCAGCCAATACAATGAATTTAATGGTTTTTATATCGCATTTAAGACTTAAGAAATACTATGGAATTTTTTTTCAGGTGCCTAATAATTTTTGACTAAAACATCAATTGGGTTTTTTTTTAAACGAGGATGAATAAATGTGTGTGTGAATGCTTGTTATTTTTATATTTACAATCATGATAGACACAAATAAATTATTTTTCATATTCCACAGCATGTAAAATAATCAGCCAAGGCAATACTTGAAGGAAGGCAATATTAAAAGTTCCATATTTATGGGCCTTTATTGTCTGTTGATGATGATCTTTTATTTAGTTACCTGCAAGTGTGAAGCAATTTCAAGTAAACGAGGAATATGTGAATTAGACGAACTTTGTGAAGTTAGATGAAAAGATGAAAAGACAATTGATTTGAAAAGTGGGCATGTTTTTTTAACATACAAATATTTGAAGCCCAAATGGAATGGAATTTATTATAAATAATAAGTGGGGAAAGAATAATGTGGAGAGTGACCATGTATCAAAGAGAATGGCAAAATTAATTATTCAACTTATTGAAGATAGCAAATTCAAATAATTCAAATTTATGCCCCCAATAAATTTTCATTTTATAGATGTACAAAATATTTTTGACCAGACTAAACAACATTTTAAAATTGTCATGAAAGATTTTAATGCTAAATTTGGAAAATAATTGAAAAAAAAATCTATATTGCTTTTTTTTTTGAGAAAAATTCAAAGCCGAATGGATATAAAAGCATCTAAATTAAGTTACAGCTGAGTTGGATTATATTTGGACTCGTAAAAAATATTTATTTTTATATTAGTCTTTAACATACTTAATAAGTTCAGCTCAGGAAATGATTATTGATTAGTGAGCTGTAAGATATTTTTAATGCAAAACAATATATCAAGATGAAAGCTATCACACACAAAAAAGAAACATATCATATAACTTAAATCATTTTAAAATATTAACAAATTTGGATGTTAGCTCATACTTGAATAAATTCAATAAGAGGATAATTGATTATCTTCTAAAAAGTGTTATGCAGATAAATGGGATTATAAAAAGAAGTAATTCTTCAATGACTTTCTAATTGAGATGGGATGATTAATGAAGATTTACTTAAATATAATATATGGAATTTCATAAATGGTAGGACATAGTTAAAGATGACATGATACATATTATTGTGAGTTTCAAAAAAAGTTGTAAAAAGGAACAATATATCATAATGTCTTGATGTTGAAAAAAAAAAATGCTTCAGCATAAAAAATATTTAAAAAAATGGCAAAAAAAAAAAAAAGAGATATCGGCATACCAGGAAGTAGGTTGAAGAGTTCCCCCCCAAAAAACTTAAATAATGATAATTAAAAAAAAAAGTATTTCCAAGAAATGTACCTTTTGAAAAGATGAGATATATAGTTTCAATCTATTAAATAAAAGAAATATATTGAAAATGATAGAAATTTTGTGGATGTCTTTTAAGAAAACAGATGAAAATTAAATAAATTGTTGGCAAATTTATAAATGATAACGATGTATGTGATGATTGGAAGAATACAATAGTAACATTAACGTTTAAGAAAAGTGAAAAAGATATTAAAAATTATAGATTTACCAATATTCTATCAATTCTATACAAGATATTTAATAAGATAATTACAATTCATCTACAGTGAACTTTGGATTCAAATCAGTTTAAAAAAAACAAGCTAGACTTAAAAGTGTTTAGTAAAACAGTACAACACATCTATATATTAAGCAAGTTATAGAAAGGACCAATGGATATGAGTTGCCATTATATTTTGGATTTGTAGTTTATGAAAAAGTATTTGATTCTATAAGTAATTCTACAGTGAATAAAAAATTGGATTATCAAGATATACATCTAGAATCTTGGTTATATTCAACAGCAATTATTAGATTATATAGTGACAATAAGATTAACATTGACAAATCATATGTCAGAATAATTCCATATTTCTAATTTTAGCAGTTTTGCTAAGAAGTATTGTATGGATGAAAACCTAGGGAAAAATAAATAAATGAAGATTATTGATTATCTGGAGATTTATGATGATTGTGTTTTATATGTCTGTGTTGGTCTATTTCTTTCATTTAGGTGTATTGTTAAATGATTTTAGAAAAATTCAAACTTTGTTTATATTTTTTCAAATACATATTAACTTGTCTGTTATTATTAAAAGTTGTATGAATATAGAAAGTTATAAATAATGTTTGAATTTGAGGAGTCAGAGTGATTTAAGGTTAACATGGGTATGAGAACAATATTAGCATCAACAAGGGTTTGAGCATTCCATCATTATATTTTCAATGGTAGAGATGGCTTCAGAGTTGGAGGGTGGAGAAGATTGAAGTCTGTCTATTAAAGTTTGAAGGTTTGCTATCTTAATATAAATTGAACACTGATTATATATGTATGTTGGAGTTGGTGATCTAGACCAACTGATGAGTGCTGGTTCAGCATAAAATATCGGAGATCATTCATTTTAGTCACGTGTGTGTGGTCATGTGTATTTGTTATATAAGAGGGAGACAATAGCTGAAGGAAGCTCAAAAGTGTATGTTCGAATCCTCTTTAATTGCATCTTAAAGTTCAGTATTTACAATATACTAGTGTTGATTTATTACTAAAAGAATTACGCATTCACTTATGATGATATTAATAGCACATAACGGATAAGTGAAGATTATTTAAGTCATATAAATTTTGAAGATAATGTGGTTGTTTTTTGAAAATAATGCTTCAAAGTTTCAGGAAACTTACAAGAATTAGCACATGAAAGCAAAAATGTATGACTAAAAAATCAAGTGCTAAAAATACTAAAGGTCAATGTCTTTTCCCACAAAGAAAAAATAAAGAATAATAATAATGAATTAGAAGTTAATACCTCTAAATATCTTAGTCAGAAGATTAACAGAATGCGTAGAAATATTCATAGAATTAAACTTGAATATAAATCTTTTAATAAAATTAGTATCAAAACAACATATATCTATGTATTTGAAAAAGAAGGTTTTAATAGTTTTTACATGGATCTGAGACTTAGATTCTTCCCAGAAGAGTGATAAATATACTTCAGACTACAAAATAAAGTAAGGAGGGATGTGTTTGTAATAGTACAATGGAATCAAAAGAAATAAGTAGATGATTGGAAACAGTAACAGAATTAAGAGGTTAAAATGAAGGAACCAGATTAAACTTGAAGAGTTCTTCATCCAGTGGTTGTTTGATAATGACTGAAATGATGATGAGAATGGATAGAATATCTGTTTCTTTTTATCTATATATAGATCTTTCTCTCTATATATACACATATAAAGAAAGAAAGTAAAAATTATCAGATTTTCATGGCAGATATGCTTCCTTATTATTCCACAAATATTATTCCATTATTTTTTTATTCACATCTTTTAAGTTTATGCAGTTTTGTTTAATAGTTTTCGTCTTCATTTCCGGTTATAATAAATGCATTTATAATTTAAACCATTTAAATAAATAATTAATTCTCTGATAGTTATTCATTAGATAGTCTCATGATTTTCGAGCATCAACGTAACAACTTGAGTTTTCGATCCCGGAATCTTTAGACCTTGATTCTGTTATTTTACCTTTGCGCTAACCGCTTAGGGCAAATAAATAAATATATATATATGTAATAAAGATTAATGTATTTTTGAAATTTTATATATATGATTTTGCTAAAATTAATTTGCTATTAACTTCCCAATTTATTGTCTTTTCCCGAGGGTCTAAAATTCCGGTTAAACTAAATTATATGTTTAGTTTGAATTTACGGTCATTAAGTGATTTAAATTTTAACTGAATGACCATTTGATTAAACCCGTTCGTTGTATTTGCTTAACTTATCAATCAACCTAGACTTCAAGCGTCAACCTGATTAGTCAAACATTCCGCAAGATACAAACTGTCAAAAATAGGTGAAATATTAATGATTGTAGTAAGAAAGACAACTTTTGATCAATTAATAGTTAAGCAACAATAGATTACTCAAATATCTTATTATCTACATATAAGAACACGCACTGATATATATATATCAGTAGCGAATTCATTGATATTGCGCTAAAACTTCACATATGTATTGTTTAAAACAAATGAGAGCATAATTTTGACCCGAAAAAAATTTAATTAATCCCTTTTATATATAAAAATGTGTGTGCTATAACGCAAAGCTTTGAGAGGTTTGATGTAATAATGGAGCAAGCATTCAAAAGCTGAAGGTTTTAGTTTGATTTCTAGTTTAAAGTATCATTTTCATAATCAAGTATCACATGACCTCCTTAGCATCTAACACAATTATTATAACACCAATAAAACATCATATGACTCTTACCTACACATTTAATATAGGGGATTTGAACATAGGCTTTCAAGCTCTCTTCAGCTATCCACTCTATCTCATACAATCGAAACACATGACCACACACAAGTGAAAAAGATAAATGATCTCCAATATCCGTATTTTGTGCTGAACCAGCACTCATCATAGGTATTGGAGATGATGATCTAAACCAACTGATGAGTGCTAGTTCAGCATGAAATATGTATATTGGAGATCATTTATCTTTTTCACATGTGTGTGATTATGTGCATCAGTTGTATGAGATAGAGTGGATAGCATAAGGGAGCTTGAAAGTATGTTTCAAATCCTCTTTATTACATCTAAACTCCAAGTATATTAATTATACTTGTATTTAAAGATTACCTTAAGCAGTAAATCTATTTCCAGTGTTCCACTCCTGCCATCTGGTATAAATTTGAGTAATCAGTAAGTACCAAATGGAGATTCTTAGTAAACCAGTGCTACTCCACCATCTACCTGGACTAATTTCCAGCTTATGGTTTTCATCAATAAGAAAGTTTGGATTTGTTACTATTTAGCATTTATTATACAATTTAATTATTATTATCATCATCACCACACAACTCTTTAAATTTAATTTCTGTTCATCAGATTTTTCCATACTTCACATAATAAGAATTTTATTAATAATATCAATCACGCTTATTTACTTTTACCCGAATGTATATATATATTATGAAATATTATATATTCAATTAAAAGAATAATTTCTTTAGTTGGTGTTTTGTTTATATTGTTTGAGAAAGATTGGTTTGTAAACGATTAATTATTTGGGGGGAGACATATAATTAGGTTTTTAGAGTGGAATCATAGAATTTTTCCTTATGATCATACATATAATGAATTAAGAATATTAAATAATTAATATGGCAAGATGAGTTAATATTTCAAGATGCATCTTCTCATTTAATGGAACGGTCTTTTTTTTCCATGATCAATCGTTATTAGTTTTCATTTTAATTGCTATTCTAATTGGATATAGAATAATTAGATTAATTTTAAATAAAAAAATTGATGCGATTTTTATTAGAATAGTGGGTTGAAATACTTTGAATATTTTTACATGTATTTATTTTGGTATTTATTGATTTTCCATCATTACATCTATTGTATATGTTGGATGAAGTTTTTGATTCGTTTTTAACTATTAAAGTAGTTGGTCATCAATGATATTGAAGATATGAATATAGAGATTTTATAGATATTGTGTTTGAGTCATCAGTCATCATTTTCAATCATTATCAATTCACTACCAGAGAAAGGTCTTTCAAAATTCAATCCATCCTCTCCACTCTAACCTGTCTTCTCCACATCACTCCAGCGCACTTTCTTATTTTATCCATTCATCTCACATGTGGTCTCTTTCTAGGTCTTTTGCACTCTTGTGGAATCAGGTTTAAGATTTCAACTGTCCATCTATTATCATTTCTTCTAGCAATATATCTAGCCCAATTCCACTTCAATCTCTCAATTCTTTCAGCAATGTCAGTAACACCTGTTTGTTTTCTTATCGATGTATTGCATTTTTGATTTCTTCTTTTTAATCCAAACATGCATCTCTCCATACTTCTTTGAGTGGTCTGAAGTCTCTGTATTGCTCTTTTGTTAAGTGTCCAAGTTTCAGATTCATAAATAAGAACTGGTAAAACACCTATATTAAAAACCTTTCCTTTCAAACACATAGGCATATTTCCTTTTAATATTAAATTATTTCTATCAAGCACTCCAATCAAGTTTAATTCTATGATTAATTTTATTCGTTATGTTTCTATCTGTAGTATAATCTGTCCAAAGTATTTGTAGATGTTAACATTTTCTAACTCATCATTATCAATCTTTATTTTCTTTCTTGAGAAAATCCATTGAACATTACTTTAGTCTTTTTAACATTTTATTTACCTTTAATCCTACTTTCTTATATTTATCTGACAACTCTTGCAACATTTCCTGAAGCTCTAAAGTATTATTTTTAAAAACAACTACATCATCTACAAAATCTAGATGACTTAAATAATCTCCATTTACTTGATCTCCTTAGCTTCTTATTTTAATCCCCAAAATACTTCTTGCAAAACTGTTATAAAAATGTTGGAGATATGGAGTCCCTTTGTCTTACACTCTTCTCATTGTTAATCTTTTTAGTATTATTATGCAATCTAATTGTTGCTGTTGTATTTTTATAAATATTCAATATAACAATATCCTGTGTCTACACACCTTGATGATCCAATGTTTTAATCACTGAAGAAATGATTATCCAATCGAATGCCTTTTTATAATCTAAAAATCCAAAGCATAATGGCAACTCAAATTTATTGGTTCTTTCTATAATTTCTCTTAATAGTTGGATATGATCCATTGTACTAAAACCACTTTTAAATCTAGCTTATTCTTTTGATTGATTAAAACCCGAAGTTTGCTGTAAATGACTGTAATTATTTTGATAATTATTTTGGAATTAAAAATCTAAGAGAGGGGGAATTTCATCTTCTTGGTGTTTTACCATAGCAAAGTCAAATTCAATTTTTAATTGGGGATGATGATGGGTTACATTTTTGAGCTGTTTTTTTCATTAGGAATAAAAGTTGATGCTGTACCAGATCGGTTAAATTAAATTGTATTGTACTTAGGTCATGTAGGATTATATTTTGGCCAATGTTCTGAAATTTGTAGAGCTAATCATAGATGTATCCCAATTGTGATTGAGTCAATTTTAACAATTTTTTTTATTAATTTGATTATGAAATAGTTGTATAATTTATAAAAATATAAATATGTCAAATTTAAAATGAATCCCTCAAATATATCCATTAAATTGAATGATAATAATACCATTAATAATTTTAAAATTAATTTATTATATGAAGAAAATTTAAAAAAAAAAAAATTAAATCTTATAGCCATACATCTCTTTTTTTTTCCTTATATAGTTAATTATCATCTATTATCTTTTACTCTATTCCTCTTTATTATCCTAACACTTAATTATAATTAATGTGTTTTTCAAGTTAATATATTTTATATAATTGACTATTAGTTGTTGCTTGCATTTGAAATATAATAAGTAATTGAATACTTTACTTCATGGAGGATAGGGAGGTCATGAGAAATTTGAGCATTAAAAGTCACATAATTCAATCATGATGACATAAGTCAATCATGATTCTTGGGCCTTCAGCTCAAGATTCTGCCACTCTATCACTGCAGTAATCCATGCAAGGCTTTGTTGTTGTTGTTATATTATTTTTGTTATTGTTATTATATTACAATTGCTCTTATTGTTATATTATGGTTGTTGTTACTGTTGTTGTTCTTTTGCTATTATTGTTATATTATTATGGTTGCTATATTATTATGTTGTGGTTTTATTTTGTTGTTGTTGTTTATTATTGTTTTTATTATTATATTCTCATTATTGTTATTATTGCTGTTGTTTTATTACTATTATTGCTATATTATTATAATTATTATTATCATTGTTATATTATTATTATTATTATTGATTATATTTTTGTTATATTCTTGTTATCATATTGTTTTTGTTATTATTGGTATTGTTATTATATTATGTAAAGCTGAAAACATCAGCACAAATGCTATGATAAAGTATAAAAGATAAAATAATCTTTAATCCATCCATAACAGAGAAAGACTTTTATTGACTATTGAAGATTTAAGCAATTATCTATTCTGTTTCTGTTTTCTGCCCCCCAAACCGAATATAGATAGATACTCATTTGCAAACAAATATTAGATGGTTAATATGATTGACTATGGGTCAGCCACCTGAAACAAAAGTCCTGAGCTATTATAATTTTTTTTAAGTTTACTTGGTCAGGTTTAAACTCAAGTCATAATTGTAGCAGGAAATTGTGTTATCTTTATAATACAAGACATTTACTTATAATACAGAAAGTTTCAATATGGTTACATTAAAAAAATTGTATTAATCTAGATAAAGGGAGGAAGGTCGTCACTCAACATTAATTATTATTACCATAGATTTTTTTTTTACCCAAGGGTTTACTTTTGATTTAGAGTATTCACAGTGTCTGCATATATATATATATATATATAGAGAGAGAGAGAGAGAGAGAAATAGATCTAAGTGAGGAGAAGTTCAAAAAATAAATTTGGTAAAAAGAGATATTTTTATCAGATGTATTAGTACAGTGGCTGGATAAAGTTTTTGTATAATAAATGAAATATGTTGTTTGGGTGTTCAAGAACTGAAAGTAGCAGTCAATGCCACAACTTGTGAACCATGAGCTTCAGTCATTCAAGAATTCTTTTTTTGAGTCCACTTATTTTAGTTTTCACATACAGTTTACTCCTTAAAAGTATTTAGCACTATTCCGAGTCATTAATAACATAAGTTATGCTATTTCCTTTTAATGCTCAGTGGTTACTTTTTTCTACGAGTCCTTCTTATATTTTATTCATTGTTTTCTCAACCATCCTTAACTATCAGAAAACATTAAGATAAGTAACTAACAAAGTGTCATATGATTTTCTCAGCAAACTCTTATCACGTGCTTCCAAGAGTAGTTATTTTCACTTTTGTTCAAATCCACTTACTATAAGCCTAAATAATTAATGGATTCTACATGGTAAATGCTATTATATTAACATTCCTAGTTACATAAGTATGCTAATTTCAATTTTGAATCTTAAATCTATATTAATAAAAGCAAACCCCAAAACTGGTCTGGGAATATGGACACAATAGCACTGTCATCCAATGCCAATTGATTTCTCAAGCTGACAAGAGATAACTCTGGAATTGTATGAAGAGAAATGAATTTGAAAGAACATAACAGGTGTCTTATAAATCTTTGGATGAATTATTTTTTTATTTTATCAAAATCTTCTTTTATATTATCAATCTTTTTGCTGATGTAATTGTAAAAACTATACTTTACCTCATTTTCCAAATGATACAATAATAGAAAAAAAATATGATTCAATTTATCAACAATGAACTTTAAAAATATAATAAATTAAAAGCAAAAGCCAGTCTTAGAATGTGGATTTGAAAATTAAGAATAGGAATATTACATGCATCTGGTTAATCAAATTTATACTAGTTGTCATTACAGGAGGAAACTGTTCATCTTACAATATATCCATTTCCAATTTTCTTTCCAAACGTAATCCAGTTTTTTTTTTAAAAATCTAAATTACCTCTTAATCCATACTTTTTGTTTCAATGCTCAATTTATTTCATTGAATTCATATACATATTACATAAATTATCAAATCAATGAAAATTTCATAATATATAGTAATTTATCTAAATATATACATATATAAACACAGACATAAATTTTTGTAGAATTTTTTCTACATTTCATGGAATAAAAATAATAAAAGGTTGAATAACCCTGGATTTAAAACATAATTTTATTATAAATTAAAACATTTAAAAAGGTCTAATAAATATTATTTGTAATTCTTATTTTGAATTTAAAAACAAGTATGGTATTTTTGAAATCTTTTAATTAATTGGTAAATTATCAATTTTTAAAAATCTTTGTATATCATACC
The DNA here is from genome assembly GCA_028023455.1 of Epiperipatus broadwayi. NCBI lineage: Eukaryota > Metazoa > Onychophora > Udeonychophora > Euonychophora > Peripatidae > Epiperipatus > Epiperipatus broadwayi. Next base: position 464,347 of record JAQFVV010000265.1, on the reverse strand, counting down.
TTGATGAAACTCCAAACTTGCTTTTAAAAAGATTAGTGATTTTTTGAAAAGATAAGCAAAAAACACTTTTGTTAATTAAATGTGTTTTTATCACTACAATCCAAGTCTATAAAAGGGTTGGATAAAAAGATTATTTTAGTCTGGTTTTCAGTTTCAAACAAACTGGTTTAAATTTTTGAAAAGCAGTGACCAAATTGACTAACTGCAAAGTTTAGCTAATAATTTTGAGAGAAGCAGCTGGATAATAGCTAGCTGCAAAGTCTGGTTTTCATATTTTGAGAAGCAGTGGCCAAATTGGTCAACTGAAAAGTTTGGACAGTAATTTTTGTTTTTAGAATCAGTGGCCAAATTGGACAACTGCAAAGTTATTTATATTTTGTTGCAGCTTGTTGAAGTTTGCAGCAGTTAGTTTTATATGGCCAGAGAAATGGCTGACAGATTTAATAGCTCCCATGAGATGTAGCTGAAGTCAAGGCAGGAGATACAGCAGTAGTCTATTGGTTCAATGGAAGAATTTTGGTTAACTTGAATCCAGAGCCACTTCAAATCAATCATTAGCCTTAAATGATAAGACAGTTTGCTGGCCTAAAGCTCATCAAACTCTAGACAGAAGGAAGCTCATGGTAAGCTTGGTTTTTGATTCATCATCACAACAGGCATAATTCAGGCAATGCATTCAAATAATTTGTTGTCATACCAATCTATAATTTCACCTATTTATTTGCAATGGATATAAACTTATTATATGTCTAGGGATGTCATATTTCAGATCAAGAATTTTACAAGATCGATTAACTCAATTTATGTGTGAGATTAGGCAATTTAAATTTCACTTTCTTAATCTGCAAAGCAAAAATTAGTATTTATTATTCTTTGCTTAATTATAACTGGATTGTGTCATTAAAGGAATTCTCTTTGTGCATTTTTATTAAAGGAAATAAAAAATAAAGCCAGTGATATGTGATTTTGCATTGGATAAGTACCTATCATTTTAAATGCTTGGATACATTTATATGTTTAAAAGAAAACATTGGAATTTAAATGCGAAAATAATTGGATTCAAATCCGTGTTGGTTACTACTCATGTTTATTTTTACTTAAAGGAAAATTATCTCTACACCTTGGGATCGGAAATAAAAAACCAGAAGCTATGATGGATCCATGGATAATGAGTAAAAATGGACAGACATTCACTTAGGTGGGTATGATTTCTGTACACATATTTTTTTTTTGGTTAAAAAAAGAAGTTTACATTTTATTTCAAAAACATAGGTAAATAATATATATATATATATGGGTATGATAGAATTCATGCAATGAAAAGGTTGAAGAGATTTATTTTTGGTTTTTATCATTTAAGCTTTTATCCGATGATATAAATTAATTTAATACAACCTAATGTTTTCAAATATTTAATTTTTTTTTGTATGTTCAAGATTTAATTTGGAGATTCAGATAGAAAAGGATTTAAATATAACAGATTTTTCTTTATGCTTGTTTAATTGTTTAGAGATTACATTTATGAATAAATAGAAATTAATTTTTATTTGATCACATTTTTTTATATCATAATGTATTTCAAATCTCTTCTTTTGTTTCATATAGTATTATTGTCATGCAACACATTTTTGGAGTTCCACACACATATATATATATATATATTATTATTATTATTATTATTATTATTATTATTATTATTATTATTATTATTATTATTATTATTATTATTATTATTATTATTATTATTATTATTATTATTATTATTATTATTGATTTTTAATCTATTGATTACATTGATTGTTTTTTTTTTGTTATATTTTTGGTTGTTACTGTTATAAATTTTTATTATAAACTACAAATTTAGAGTTGACTTAAAATCCAGTGAATCTGTCTAATTATTTCTTTTGAATGTGCAAGATAATTTTGGTACTTGAAGTTTGATCCAAAATCAAACCTATCTTGATAAGTGAAATAGAATTAGATATATATATTATAAATCATTATTAAATCCAATTAGGCATAAATTTTGTTATTTGGTTCTGCATTTAAATATTTGTTTACTTATCTAAATCAATAATACTAGAAAATAATTTTATTAGTTCAGAGTTGATTATTTATTTGCTTATCTTGTCCAGTTACAAAAATCTTAATAGATTTTTATTTTATCATTAGTCAGAATGATCTATCTTAATTACTTCTTAAATTTCTCTGAAGTGGAGATCATAAATTTTATTAACTAGTAGAGAACTGAGTATTATTTTTGGCTTGGATAACTGCCAATTATTGTCATATATAGTTTAATTGTTATAAAATCCATTTCTATAATCGATTGATTGGAGATTTAAGTAGATGAATAATATCAGTGATTATAAATCAGTAAATATCCTATAGAAACCTATGGTACATTTTATATAATGTGATTGGGTACTGTAAAATGTCAAATGACCTAATGGAATTTATTGATAATAAATTCTTGTGTATTGTTTCATTTTAAAATATAATTGAAGCAATAATTGCATGTCAATCTAGTGTAGGCTATGAATGAAATTTTTATATTATATTTAATGTTTTATTAAAATAGATATAACACTGAACAAAGGTTTATTTCATTTAAACATTATAAATATTGTGTAGTTTAGAAAATGTTGTCAAAATGTAATTATAATTATTTAGAAACAAGTTGATTTAAATAGAATATTATTAAATATTAAAGTAAATTTGCATTACTTTAAATATTAGATTAGTAAAGTATGTTGAAATTTAGTTGTTTATTGATTTGAATTTAGTTTTATTCAATTATCAATCAAATAGATGTCTTAAGCATACATCATTGTTTAGGGCAATGATGTATGATTTCACTGCTTATTGTAGTTTACTTTGGAATTGTGAATAGATTTGTTGATACCTGAGGCAATGATCTTGTTTGCTTTATTTAGTTTTAAATATAATCTGAATAAATTACATTTTAATAGAGAGGGTTAGCATTTTATGATAGTGTAGAAAAAAATGTAAATAATTATATATGGAAAATATTATTATTGCCTAGTGTGATCAATAACTGAGCTAGATAATTTTACACAGGTTCTAACAGAGTTACTATTTGTTAATGCAAGTTTTGCCTTATGATAAATAATATAAATCTTAAGAGCATTTCTTTATGACAAATGTTGACTGAACTAATGTAATGAGATAGGGTAATAGAAAATCCATTATTATTGTGACAAAGTAACTCCCCAATTCTAGCCTATAATGATCATGTACATGTGGTAATTATTATAAAGTGACAAATCAACTTTAGGGCTTTTATAAAATGATATTCCACATCTAGGCTAGATCTATATTATTGTTGATGACATCTTAATTCTGAGTCATAGTAAAGTTTTTAATGTTATCATCCAATATTATAACCAATAATCCATTACAAAATGGCAACCAATGATTGGGCTATGTTTTATTCAGATTAGATAGATCATCTTTCCGGTATCATCATTTTTTATCATGTTACAATACATATATATATATATTGTATTGAATTCTATGGTTATTATCTGACTAAATATAAATTTTATATGATAATCATAATCAAATATTTGTGTGTTTTATCTAAATTATTGTTTAGATAATTACTGTATTGAATTTATGGTTAGTGATTAAGATCTTATTCAATTATTAAGCAAATGATAGTATATTTTATTCTGTTATAACTCAGAATGATTTGCCTTAATTATATTTAAATGTAGTTGATGTGTATTATAAATCCAGTTTAAATATCAAATTTTTATATTCCTATTTAATGATAATAATTGCTAATAATTCTTTTATATGTTTTGATTTTTATAATATACAGTTTTAATAATTCAGTAACAAAGAAATTTAAAATAAATTATCACGATTAGTTAAATGTACTTAGGTAAATATCCAATACAAATCTACTATTTATTGTATATACTGGAATAATTGGATTGATTGGATACTATAGATTTAAGATTGTCTATAGATTTAAGATTGTCTAATAGGTTTATTGATATTACATCATTATTAAATAATTCACCTTTATTATAACTAGATTAATTAGCAAGAGTAAATCAATATAAGAATATAGCATGGATAAGTTAGTATTATTTATCATTTTATTAAAGTAGAATTTAAAATTAATTATTGAGTTATAAATCTATTTAGATATTATGAACATTGTAAACTTATAAGACATAATAAAGCTGTTATCTCAATCATTCATGAATTATTTTATTTAAATATAAACATTTTTAAATTTTAGTATAAGTTTGTATTTTTATAAGCAAAGTTTGATCAATTGGATATATTAGAATTCAATTGTTGAATGATTTATTATTATTTTCATTTGATTATAAATGAAATATATATTAAGCATATATCATTGTTTTGAGACAATGATATTTCATTTAAATGCCTTATTTTGATTCATTTTAAGTAAGGTTTGCATTTAGGATATTCAAGGTATAATAACTACTCTTTCCTATCACTTTGCGAAATGTATACCATATAATACTCAATTATACAAACACTTTACTACTTTTATAATGCTTTATTTTTCACCCTTTTCTACCATTTACAGTTTCGATTGCCCCAGCAATCTTCTTCGGAGCATTATATATTTTAATCTCAGCTGTTACTGTGTAAAAGGTGGAAAATAAAGCATTGTAAAAGTAGTAAAGTGTTTGGACAATTGAGTATTATATGATATTCAAAGTAATGATCTTGTTTGATTTCTGCTTATTGTAAATGCTGTCTGAACTCATGATGCTATAATAAAAATTATCACACTGTTTTGTTTTGATATGTGATTAGATAAAGGATTATATTAAGTAATGAATGATTATTTATTGATTGGTATTCATTTATTTTAGTATATTATACTTATTATGTTATGAACAATATTATTATTTAAAGGTATTATAAAATTAGTATTATTTTTATTTGATTTACATTTTATTTAGTTATAAATAATGTTCAACTTCAGAGATCATTTTCATTCTATTGCATAGGGTGACCAATTGCTGAGTTATATTTTATTCAGATTATTTAGAGTTATAATTTAATTGCATATTTTCAATCTGTTACAAATGCTATCTAAATGATTGGGGATATAACGGAGGTTAACATATGCACATATTTATTCTATTATAAATGATGCCACTGTAATTTACACACAATAATTAAACAGGATCACTTTATTGTGGTTTTATCATATCTGATTTGTTTGTTATGACTGAATCCAGAATCTATGGTGTATTAAAAGAAGAGTATACCCTCATTTGCATTCTGTTACAAATGGCTTTCTAACTTTAAGAGCATGTAAGTTATAAAAGGCTGCCTAAACCTGTAGGGCAACTTTTTATTCTGTTATAATATATACTTTTCACATTAAAAAAAAATACATTTATTGTCCTGTGTCATTTTGTGCTTTGATAGACTGGCAGTTTCTCATATTCAAGGTCCATGAAATATAGCCCAACATTGTCTCTTCTGGCGTTCAAACTTCTTATGAATTTCTGAGCATTAAACTGTTTGATTATACATTTAATGCACTTTTTATTTATACTCTTATTATAATATTTATAGCAGTTTGTACCCATAAGTTTAGCAACTATCATTGTGTTAATATTTATCTATTTATCAAAATGCAACAGCAACAATTAGATTACATGATATTAAAAATATTAACATTGAGAAGGGTCTATGACAGGATGACTCCATATCTCCAAAACCTTTTACTGCAGTTTTGCAAGAAGTATTTTGTGGATTAAAATGGGAAGCTAAAGAAATAAAATTTAAATGGAGATTATTTAAATCATCTAGATTTAGGAGATGATGTAGTTGTTTTTGTAAATAATTCTTTAGAGCTTCAGGAAATGTTGCAAGAGATATCAGATGAAAGTAAAAAAGTAGGATTAAAAGTAAATGTTAAAAGGATATGATGAGTTAGAAAAAAATTAACAACCACAAATATCTTGTTCAGATTATTACTACAGATGAAACCATAATGAATGAAATTAATCATAGAATTTAACTTGTTTGGAATGCTTTTGATATAAATAACTCAATATTAAAAGGAAATGTGTCTATATAGTGTTTGAAAAGGAAAGTTTTTAATAAATATGTGTTACTGGTTTTTGCTTACAGATCTGAGACTTGGAACTTAACAAAAGAAAATACAGAGACTTCAGACCAATGAAGTATGGAAAGATATTAAAGTAACAAGAAGAGATTGAAAATTAAAATGTAAGTGAAAGAACAAACAGGTGTTACTGACATCATTGAAAGAATTAAGTGACTGAAGTAGAATTGGGCTGACATGCTAGAAGAGATGATAATAGATAGACAGTTGAAATTTTAAACTAAATTCCAAGAAATTATAAAATACCTAGAAGGAGATGATATTTGATATGGATGAATAAAATAAGCAAGGGTGCTGAGGTGATGTGGAGAAGAGAGGCTAAAAATAGGAGATGGATTGAACTTTAAAATGCCTTCATTCTGAAGTGGATTAATAATAATTAAAACAGATGATGATGATTTTAAATTATCTTAATATTTTTACTTATTTACATATTTCAACTTTCATTACTTTTTTTTCATCCAATGAAGATGATCATAAAACTAAAATTGAATGGAGTGTTTTTTGAAGAAGTATCTTAATAATAAAAACAAGGTGTTTGGAAAATAAAGGTTATTAAACCATTAAACATCATGATCACCATTCTTTATGCGTACACAAGCTGTTTACACAGAGACAAAACTCTCCATACAGTAGAGTCACTCATTGTAAGCCACAGTAATCAATGGATGCAGAAAGGTCTAGGGATTTTATGCACAAACTTTACTGCATCCATCGATTACTCTGGCTTACAATGAGTGGCACTACTGTATGGAGAGTTTTGACTCTGTGTAAAATGAAGGTTTTCAATAAATACATTTTCTCATAGATCTGAGACTTGGATGCTTTTTAAAAGAACAATATAAAACTTTTATACCATGCAGTTAAAAATGAAGAGATATATGATGTGAGTAACACTAAGAGACCAAAAGTATAATACATGAGTAAGAAATCAAACAAATATCACTGATATCATTGAACAATGAAACATTACATGATCACCATTTTTTATGCTTACACAATCTGATAACACGGAAGCAAAACTCTCCATATAACAGCATGACTCAGTGCAAGTCAGAGTAATCAATGAATGCAGGAAGGTTTGATCATAAAATCTTTATCTAGTGCCTACTCTTCCAATATCCCCAGACTAGTTTCTGGCTTGGGGTTTTCATCAGTAGCTTGCAACTGAGTGGTGCTACTATATGGAGAGTTTTGCCTCTGCAATAACATTGAAAGAAGGAAGAATTTGAAATAAAGATGAATTGGATATATTATTAAAAGATAGAACAATTAATGGATAATTAAAATCCTAAATTGGATCCTAAAAAATTATAAGACATAAAAAAGCACATAACATGAAAGGTGGAGATAAAGAAGATGGATGGAATACTATGAAATAGAGAAGCCATGAATCAGAGAAATTGGATTAAACTTGGCAAATATATCTTACGAAAATCTATGATTGGCTAAAGATGATGATATTGAAAAAAAAATTTCGTCTATATACTCTGTGCTAATTTTAATAAAAGTTTTTTCTGTGATCTTTTCGTTTGCATTTGAGGTATTTAAACCACACCTACTCCCAGTTCATATTACTTATATTTAATAGACAGGGTATGAGCACAGACTTTCACATGACCCACCACTCTCCACACTATCTCATAACACTGATACACCTGAACACACATATGTTGAAAAGATAAATAATCACCAATATACGTATTTCATGCTAAACCAGCAATCATCAGTTGGTCCAGATTACCATCTCTACACATATATGCTACAAGTGCTCAGATATATATTAAGATAGCAAATTCTCCTACTTTAATGGACAGGCTTCAATCTACCCACACCCAACCTTCAACCGTCCATCCAATTGAAAACTGATGATGGACGCCAAAGGCCACCCTGAGGCCGAGATTATTGTCACACCCATGTTGACCTAAAGTCAATCTGACCCCTCATGTACAGGACATAATCCATTAAATACATATACAAGGGATAGGCAGACATCTCTAATATGTAATAGCTGAAATACACAGGCTTATATATACCTGCGTCTATATATGTAATAGACAGGGTATGAGCACAGCTTTCACATGACCCACCACCCACACTATCTCATAACACTGATACACCTGAACACACATAGTTGAAAAGTAAATAATCACCAATATACGTTTTCATGCTAAACCGCAATCATCAGTTGGTCCAGATTACCTCTCTCCATCAGGGTGGCCTTTGAGCGTTCCATCATCAGATTTTCAATTGGATGGACGGTTGAAGAGTTGGAGTGTGGAGTAGATTGAAGCCTGTCCATTAAAGTAGGAGAATTTGTATCTTAATATATATCTGAGCACTTTAGCATATATGTGTAGAGATGGTAATCTGGACCAACTGATGATTGCTGGTTTAGCATGAAATACGTATATTGGTGATTATTTATCTTTTCAACATATATGTGTTCAGGTGTATCAGTGTTATGAGTTAGTGTGGAGAGTGGTGGGTCATGTGAAAGTCTGTGCTCATACCCTGTCTATTACATATATAGACACAGGTATATATAAGCCTGTGTATTTCAGCTATTAATATTAGAGATGTCTGCCTATCCTTGTATATGTATTTAATGGATTATGTCTGTACATGAGGGGTCAGATTGTTTAGGTAACATGGGTGTGAAATAATTCGCCTCAGGGTGCTTTGAGGTTATATCAGATTTTCAATTGGATGGAGTTGAAGAGTTGGAGTGTGGAGTAGATTGAAGCTGTCCATTAAAGTAGGAGAATTTGTATCTTATATATATTGAGACTTGTAGATATATGTGTAGAGATGGTAATCTGGAAACTGATGATTGTGGTTTAGCATAAATAGTATATTGGTGATTATTTATCTTTTCAACATATGTGTGTTCAGGTGTATCAGTGTTATGAGATAGTGTGGAGAGTGGTGGGTCATGTGAAAGTCTGTGCTCATACCCTGTCTATTACATATATAGACGCAGGTATATATAAGCCTGTGTATTTCAGCTATTACTTATATTTGTACATTTGTTCTAATTTATTCTTTTAAATGTTAAATATATGATGCTACTATTTCTGCTAATACAAATGATAGCAACATATGTCCATAAGTTTACGCCTATTTGTTTTATCTTCTAATTACTTCGGCTAAACAACGTTCCCTTGTTATTGCATTTTGAAATTTATAGACAGATGCTTTTTACAAGAAACATTACCATTTTTGTAAGTAAATCTATCAAGAGTATAATTAATTCGTAATTTAAATGTTCCATTAATATTGTTGATGGATACTGTATCATTATTTTTTTCTAATGACTTTTTTTTTACTTTTTCATTCTCGAATATCAGGTTAATTAATATTCTTGGTAGAAGTATTTGAGATCATGTATACACTCTTCCATTTGTTTGTCTACTCTAACTCCAGACTTCAGCCAATCGTCACATGATCTAGATTGCTTGTAAAAGAATTTAAACTTGATGAGCAAAGTTAGTTTTAAGGAAATAAACTCGACTAACGATAACAAAATAGTAATTAGAAATAGTTACGCTTTATGAATTTTTAATTCAATTACATACATCTTTATATATATATGCGGGCAAAAAAAAGCTACTTTTCGCAACAGAATCATGCGTCTTTATAGATATTCATATTTGTTAAATGCAGCATTTAAAAAAACATTAAAAGTCTTATTTTGTAGGTTAGTGTACTCGTTTATCATGCTTGTAAACTGAGGTTCAAGTTTAAAGTGATTCTCGGCATTTTTTTTTTTTTGTTTGTTTTGTAAATGATTAAAGAATACCTAAGCAAATCTAGATATGAGTGCTTCTCACATGCCAAACAAAATACAAATAAAATCTTTTTTATTCTCTTAATATTTAAAAACTCAAACTTTACTAACAAGAATAAAAAAACATTAATTTTACTGTTTATAATTTTGTTTTATGGATAATATTTTCTGTATTGTTTTTTTTTTTTAATTTTATAAATGTTAAAGATTGACTAATTATTGTAACGTGCTATTAATTATGCTCAAGTGTTCTTATTTGGTTATTGTATCTTATAATCTAATTAATTAAACCACTTCTGTGCTGAGAACATACATAGATACATTAAGCATTACAATTTTGCTTTAACAAATATTAATAAAATATTTTAAATATGGTGCAAAAATTAGTACAATTGCAGGTCAAGTTTTACTTATATAACAAACTATATATAGTACATTTTTTCTTTTTTTTTGCTGGTACAATGATACAAGTTTGTTTTTAAAAAATCTATTCTACCAACAGTGTCTTATCTTTTTAATGCTAAATACTTGATATGATTATCCCTGGTTTGCTGCAATTTTTTACATTCTTTTCCCTGAAATATAAAATAACAATTCATAGCATTGCTGTGGTGCCATTAAACTTCATCTAATAATAATATGTTGCAGGTCGATTTAAGTCTAAATATTTCAAGAACATTTTTGCATTGAACAATCCAATTTTAATATGAATGTTTCTATATTTTAATTCCCATTTTTGTCAAATAAGGAAGCACAGGTGACAATTTTGCTGGACATTATTTAAACAGAGCTAATAGAGAAAAATAGAATTTAAAATATGCTTTCATTAATTTTAGAGATGCTATAATTATAACAAGCATATTATATTTTTAAAATGAGTTTATTTTACTATATACAATAAATTTATACATAACAACATGTAAAGTCAGCATGATTCAAGTTAATTTATTACATGTAATGGATTAAGGACATTGATGTATTTTTTTTTAACTAAATGTTTGTTCTTGCATTTCCCAACAATCACACATAATTGTATTACTACATAGAAGCTAAGACTGCATATCAGTTAGATCTTGATATAACCCTTAAGTTAAACAATTCCTGAGGCCATATTGCAAATCTTAAGTTTTTGGAAGATACTCTAAGATCTCTACAATATTGCTTCTACAGAGGCAAAACTCTTCATACAGTAGTGCCACCCAGTGCAAGCCAGAGTAATCAATGGATGCAGGAAGGTTTCTGCATAAACTCCCTATCTAGTGCCTACTTATCCAATATACCCAGACTAATTTCTACCAGTATTCATTGAATGGTTGAACAATATAACTGTGTCTATTTTGGGAAATCGCTGTACACCTCAATAATTATCTAAATCTTAACAGTGATCAAGCAGCTTTTATTGTCATTTTGTCATATCAGAAATCTTGATGTTAAACTTTTGCTAAACGGGTTACGAGGAAAGATTAAATTTGATCTAAGTTATTGAAAAGAGGGAAACAGTTTTTTTAATAAAAATGTTAATGGCTTTATTGCTCAGGAGTTCATAAGAAATTTGAGCACCATAATTGTGAGTGCCAGAATTGATTCCGAGATCTTCCGATCCCAAGTCAGATATGTTACCAATTGTGCCTGGGCCCCAGAATTTTGAGCATCAGAAATTGATTCTGAGATCTTCCAATCCCCAAGTCAGATGCTCTACCAAATGTACCTGATCACCAGAACTGTGATTGTCAGAACTCCTGATCTCAAGTCAGATTCTCTACCAAATGCACCAAACCACACAAGGTAAAGAAATAATAACATATAAGAAGTTTTTTCATATGAGCCACATAATTTGAATTTTGTGACAAAGGACTGCTTATGTGATATATCAATAAATTTTATAGTTGGGAAATACCATAAAGTAATCTGATATCAGTGTGCATTAACAACTCAACTATTAAATATTTTCTAACAGTTTCATAAATAAATGGATTTCCAATTAGCTTCATGATTGAATAGTGGAATATATGTTCACTGATATATCATTAAATGCCATTTGTATTACATTAAGTGTGTTAATGATATGTTATTTCTAGATTGGTCAATCTGCAACTCACTAAGTATGATGATTTCTCCAAAGCAATCAACTGATGTGAAGGTTGATGTGAAATAGATGTCACTATATGCTATGCCAAATGACAGCCTTTGTGTATTAACAAAACCACTACCTGCAAGAAGTCCAGAACTATTGTTTCTGTTGGTGTTTCTAGAGTTTTGCATGATAAAATGTTTGATCCTGATCTTCATATATAATTACAGTGAAACCTTAAATGATGCTATATCACTCTGCATATCTTCAATTACACACTATCAACAAGAAATATAAACAAATAAAAAAGTCTTTGAAATTCATAAACATATTAAATTTTATGAATCTAGGTAAAGTTGTGGCCATTTTTGTTGTGGTTATTTTTTTTTCCCAAAAGTTTTATACACAGTATGTATTAGCATATCTTTAGTAAAATATATGGCAATACAGTGAATAATTCCAAAACAAGTTGTAAAATGCTTTCATTAAATGAGAGCGAAAAAGATTGAATTAATAAGGAAAAATAAGAAGACATATTTTGAAATCAGTCATAACCTCCAAGAGAATGAATCATCAATCAGAGAATTTATAAAAGTATGAGAAGGTTCATGACACTGTTGCTTGTGTCTCTAAAACAACTAAAGTTGTAACTAAAATAGAAAGACTAGAATCTATAGTTAAATGATGTGAATCTGGGTTGGTAGTCTTGTATTATATTAGAAAGCCTTAAGTCTCTATGAAGTATTTAGCCAAGCATCTGGATCACACAATTCTTAGCTATTCATTGCAAATAGGATATGACTGCATAGATTCCAAAACCATTATAGTTTTAAATATATTAAAATAACCAGTGAAATTGTATCTTTTGATAATGAAGTGGACTTTATGTTTTTATTAATATGTAAAAAACATATAAAAAAAAAAGATCCAGAGTTGGTATTTGATTGAGGTGAGACAGAAGTATAAACAATTGAACACACAGTACTGTAAATACATATATGTAAATGTCTCTCCTAATTTATTATTAATAAACATTATTTTTTAAAAATTTGTTTATATCAGTGGTTTCCAACCTGGGGTACTCATACCCCCAGGGAGTACAAGAAGCATGCTCAGGTGATGCAGTGTATAACAGGTAATTAGAGTATATTATACTATTACCATCTTCCAAAAATAGTTATGTTATCAAAATTTCTAGGCTATTCTATTTTAGGGTTGTTTTCTAGCAACACTAGCAACATTTAAGGCCTTTTTTAGGATCTAGAAGCAGTAAGGTTAAATACACTTTTTTCTCACTGCAGGGTGTAATAACTCAAAATACCCAGTTAAGATATATTGACTGAATAAATATTTTATAAAAACTCAATTACTGTTGTTTTCTTATTTTAATGAATGAGGGGTACTGAATAAAAGGGATACAGGGACCAAGAAGATTGGGAACCTCTGGTTTATATTATTATATTGTCATCAAAACTTGTTAATAAGACATATGCTGTTATATATGATATATAGTGTGTGCAAAGAGGAGTTAGAACAAAATAAACAGTATATCATGGTGTATTTGTTAATGTCAGCTATTGCTATATTGATGGTGCTTAGTATAAAAAGTATTTTAAAAATGCTATTAATTATTTTAATTTTTATTCTCAAGTGTCATTTATTTGGATTGAAAGTTGTTTAATCAAAAATTTACTGATGATTAATTTATTAATTATTAAACTGGTTTTGTTTATGAAACACAAACTGGTATATCAAGGAATTTAGTTGGAACTGTTGTAAATATGGGTGGAATATTTACATAATATCTGTGTAATATTAAAAATATGTCTTTCAAGTATTTAAATTTATGCATAAGTAAATATTTTTTATATTATTTCAGTCATGTTAGATTGTAAACTTTTGTTTTTGACATGATCAATTCATTCCTTTAAATATATACATATTTTTTTAGTTAGCTGCAAAGTAAATTTTAATAATTAATGTAATCTTATATTGCCAGAAGATCCATTCAAAATGAAGATTACATATATGAAACATTAATCAGAGTTTGAATCTCGATTTACTTATGTTTAATGGTCATAAAAAATAAAGGCTTGCTTGGTCATTACAATAACATTCATAATTAATATATTTGTTTATTTTAAAAAAATTTTAAAGATTATTTCACAAATTTTAAGGCAACTCCCTAATCAACTATGCTACTCTGTCAAAAGTTCAGTTGGTTAGAGCATTGTCTTAAAATTTGATATCCAAAAATCTAAAGATATTATTTTACAAAATATATGATATGGATTTCAAATTTCGGAGTGATTTTATTATTGCATGTTCATCTCAACTCCATATTGTAACAATCCACCAGTGCAGAATCTCACACCCATGCTGATTTATTATGCATGCAGTTCATGAATAATCTTTGATTTCATATAAAGATGGAGATATCAAACACCTGAATCTTAAGCCTATGTTGATAGTTCATTAACTTTCCCTATCTCACTCTCACACAAGGTAGGGACTGGTTTTTATCCACTTTTAACACATTGTAGACATATTAAACATGCAATACAGGTTTTTTAAATTGAAAATATATGCTCACTCATATTTACCTGAATATAATATTTAATTAAATATATTTTATGTTGAAACTTATGTGATATATTTAACAATTAGTTTTTGTTATGAATTTGTAGAGACAATATTTTCTGTTTTTTTTTTAATCAGCCAGATTAAGATATCTGATAGCGGATCATGTGACAAGAAATATATGAAATTAAAATCAAACATATTTACCACATTTAGAGAGTTAATTAATTAGAAATATTAATTAATTAGTTAAAGTTATTTTAAGACAAATCTTGGTTCAAATCATCGAACTGGTTTATCATCATTCTATGACAATAAAAGGAAATGATCACTGTTCCGATTTTGAATTTAGAGTGAAAAGATAAACATTGAGCAGCTTTCTTGCTGAATGAATCTGCCAAGAGGGACACCACAAGTATAAATACAATAGCATTTTTACAATTTATAGATATTTGATTCAATTATAATCCTTTCAGAAATTCTATTATTCCAGGTAGAAGCAGATACATAATGTAAAATGCCATCCCATGTCTTTTAAGAAAAGAAACTTAGTTTTAAAAATGCTGCATTTTTTTCACTATCAAAAATAAAAAAGGGATTTTAAAATTTAATTTAAATGTAAGAATTTATCTCAATAATTTTGAGATCCAGTGCTTCATGGAGTACTGAGAGAGTGCTGCTGTACTTCAGTTTTAAATCACTTTTTCTAGCTATTTTTAGCACCATTTTCTGTTTTACACACATTTGATGGTAAAAATTGGAATGAAATAAACATTAATTTATTAGTTAAAAACCAATCTGAAGATTTCAGTAGTTCACCAAAAAGTACTACAAAAGTGTTGACAGAAGGTACAAAATCACTGATAGAATTTTTTGACCTTGGATATATAACAAATTTATAAGTTCTTTTTGATTAAATAAAAAAATTGTATAATTTCATAACTTATTTAAACATTTATAATTATTTTTACAAAATAGTTGTATAAAAATTATGTCAAGCATTGGTAGCTGAGAGGTCAGTGCAACTGCCTTGAAAGCAGTTGCTTGTAGACAATTGTTGTGGATTCGCTTCCCAGCTGATGCTTTGACATATGGAAAAAAAATTATTAAAAAAAATATATTCATGATTTTATTTAGATTTTTAAAAGTATGTTTTATTTTTTAAAATATGTTAAGAAATTTGTAGTGGTGAAAATGAAACTACTATCATTATACTTATTATGCTCTGTAAAGCACTACAATATTGAACTTTCGTAATATTTTAATATATATAAATGCAATTTTAAATTTTAGAACAGAATTTAAGAGTTTCATGATACCTTTATAATAATTTGCTCATGCTTAAAAAATGAAATTCATTCAACAAAAAGTCATTGGTTTATTTTTTTCAATGACTTTACTATAATCAGCCAATCAGAAACAGGTAATTGTTCACATTACATATTTTACTTTAATTCATTTCATTATTTTTTTTTCTACGTTTGAAAAGTTCAAAGATGAATTTTTAGGATGTTTTTCATTTGTAAATGTATATTTCTAATAAATTCAGTACAGTTTATTGACTCATAATTTTGAATAAAGGTTTTAATACTAAAATAAAATGTTGACTTATTTATTCAAATTGCCACTAGGGGAAGCATGAAAAGGCAATAAATTGTAGAAGAGTTAAAAGTAAAAATTAAAAATGGATTAAATAAATGCTTTTATTCAGATAAATGCATTAAAAAGTAAAAAAAATAATGTTCTCCAGTTTTCACAGTATTTTTAGCATTCCAAAAATAGAAATATGGGATTCATTGTAATTAAGATTATTTTTAAACACAAATATCTCACACTTTTATTTTTGGTAGAACACTGAGAAAGTTGAAGAAAATTTGTTTTTTTTATTTTTTAGTGCATTTATGTGAATAAAAGCATTTCTTTTATTTTTACTCTTTTGTTTTATACATTTCCATCAATTGTGGATGAAAATATTATTTAATACAGATAGATGCAGTACTATAAAATGTATTGAATCTCATATAAAATTTTAAAAAAATTTTTTTTATTAATTATTTATCAATATTGTTTTCAAACTCTAAAAAAATGTATTTTCATTAAGAATATGTATGTATTCAAAGTTTCAATTAGATTGGAAAGTGAGTGGAAATTGAATTACAAGATTTCTCAGACAGACAAAGAAAGTTAAATAAAAGCATATAATATAAACAAGTTTTGAGATAGTTTGATATTTATTCCTTTTGTTCTAGAATTTATATTTAGATATTAATAAAAATTAGGGTTAAATAAGTTAGTACAGAGAATTAAGATGTATACAAGTTGACTAATATAAATGTGTGTTTTGTAATTTTAATATTTTAATCATTTGTTTTTCTAGTGATAGTTTATATGTGCAAATCCACTTCCTGCATTTCTGCACTGATAAATAATTGTAACATAGAAGTTTTGGGTGGTGTGTGCACAAAGTTACATTTTACCTGATTTTAAGTATGTGATTAAGTCACCAATTAATTACTTTATTTTTAGGTAAGTAGAAATAGTTTAAATATTAGAAAAGCTTAAAGTATATAAAAACCAAGAGAAGTAAATCACTCTTTTCTAGGCTATGAACAAATATCATTCTATATTAACAAATGGCCAAGAATAGAATAAATCTATCTATTCTTTAAGCATTTATTTATTAACTTATCTTTGCTAACACTGATGGAAATTTGGAATGAAATTAATATACTAGCCAGATGAAAATATGGTATTAATAATTAATAATCAATTATCTAAGGATGCAGACATAATCTAATTTTTAATAACCTTCTTTTAATAATCAAAAAGAAGATAATAATTGCAAACATGAAATTAGCATATGAAAGCAAAACACTTTCTTAGTTATGTATGACTAAAGAACTATATGTTTAGCAAGAATCAATAATAGAATGGATCCCCTGTTCTTTAAGCTTTTATTCTTTATATGCTTACTTTGGTTAACATTAGGAGAAATTCAGAGTAGAGTTGATATATTATTCAGATAAAATATAGCATTAATATTAATGAAATTAATAATTAATTGTCCATAAATGGAATCAGAATCTCATTTTTAATAAATCTTGTTTTAATAATCAAACAGACATTAATACATGTAAACATGGATTAGTATAGCTTAATGTACATATAATTAAAAGAGGTAAACTAATTTCTTTCAAGTTATGAATGTGTGTTATTTATTCATGAATATAGTTTGCATATATCCACATTTAAACTTAATAACTGAATTATGTTAATGAATACTTAATAAGATTTTGTATGTTGTTCTATATTTTAGGTTACAAAAAAAAAACATATTATTGTTGATAATTAGATAGACATTTCTGGTCCAAACTATGATAATAGTTTATTTTTGAAAATCTACTTTATATTATTTTTGATATTCAGACAGATAGTTTTCTAATTTGAAAACCCATCTATAAAATGCTGTGAGGCAAAACTTACTTTTTAATTTAAGTATAAAAAGAAGTCCTGATGAAAATTTTTATATTCCAGATTATTTATAAGAATGATTATAGTTTAGGTAACCATATGGAAAATATTGAACACTAAATTTATTCTCCAGTAGAATGGGTCACATTTTATATTTGTAGTATATAATAGAATCTCTGTAATGCAATTCCAAGTTCTCTTTGTGACTTTTCTCTGGCAATAGGGTGCTTCAACATTGGTTGCATGCACTGTGTACGACTGTACAAGAGTAATCTTATAATGTATCACCAAAGATAAGCAGAAAATAAATATGAAATCTAAGTTATATCAAAATATTTGGAAGTATTTTGTATTATCATTCAAGCCAATGGTTGAACTTCATCCAAGTACAAAATTTGTAAAAGTTGCCCTACATTATTTGGTCTGGTGGTAAAGTGATATATTCTGGAGCTCAGGGTCCATAGATTGTAACTCATTTCAATTATTCCAATCTCTAACTATTTGTAAACTTCCAAGCAATAAACTATTTGAATATATTTAATAAACAATATTTTGAAATACAGATTTTGAGCTTATATATATATATAACCATTAGAAACCAGTCAACACTTAGGCAGTCCCAATATAGATAACAATCTACAATCTCAAACTGTTGTCATGACAATGTCTTTTAACAATAAAGGTGAAATACATATATATTACTACAATTCATTTTAAAGTGTTAATCTTTCTACATTCATAACTTTGATAGCATCCAATTCAAAAAATTATATTAATGATTACTACTAATCCTTTACTAAGCAAGAGATTATCATCATTCCTGGCTTCAGATAGAAATTTTAAATCCAGTTAAAGATTAATGCATCTGTTTTTTTTTTAAATAACCAAATAGTATCATTAATTGAACTTTATAACTGCTTAACAATAATAAAGTTATATGTAAAAGATTATGATTGGATCTATTGATGAGTGCTGGTTCAGCTTGAAATGCATTTTGGATTATCATTTACGTTTTTTAGATATTTTTATTCTTATGTTTCAAAAATATATGGTGAAATGAAAATTTTAAATACATGTAAATATATATGTGAATGCCAAACTTTTTTTTTGTGTATATTTTTTAATTAGAACTCAACCATAATATAACAAAGTAATTAAAAACTGGATTGGTAAGCTAAAACCATATCTAGCAATGGTACTGTATTAGTTACTCTCTTCAAATATATATATAATATTTGATCTGTTATATTTTAAAAAGTATTTATCAAAATGCAACAGCATGATTAGATAACATAGTGATATTACTAGGAAGATAAACATTGATAAGGGTATATGATAGGGTAATTCCATATCTCCAAAACTTTTTACTGCAGTTTTACAAGAACTAGTTAATGGGTTGAAATAGAAAACTAAGAAAACAAAAGTAAATGAGATTATAAAGTCATTTAAAATTTGCAGATGGTGTAGTTGTTTTTGCAAATAATGTTTCAGCTTTTCAAAAAATATTGCAAGAGTTATTAAATGGAAAGATAAATGCTAAAAAGATTAAAATAATGTTCAATGGATTTTTCAGAAAAATAATGATAATTATGAGTTAGAAATTAATATTTGTAAATACCTTGATCAAGTTTTTAATGTAGACAGAAACATAAAGGATGAAATTAATCATAGAATTAAAACTTGGAGTGCTTTTGGTAAAAATAATTTAATATTAAAATATCCCATATTTCTGAAAGAAAAGGATTTTAATGTGTAATATTTCATTATTGGATAATCTCTAGTCTAATGAATGACTAATAAAAAATATTGATTTTAATGTGTGTTTACAACTTGTAATTTATGTAGCTGAGACTTGAACTTAATAAAAAAGCAAGCATATGTTAAAAGTTACAGAGGAGACCGAAAATAAATAAATGAACGATTAAGAAACTGATGTTGAACTGAGATAAACATATTTTTAGAAAAAATGATAAATAAATCGAAGTTTATATTTTTTTATTAAGAGATTTTATTATTATTACATTAGTAACAATAGTCACAAGAGTAACATACAATATTACAAATAGTTTTACCTTACCGCCCTTAAGGTGGAAGGCCACCTGATCACTCCACATCCCTGTTCATTCATGTCACCTGTATATTGAAACATGATGTATACTTCCTTTCATTAGGCTGAGGACCAAATGCTTACTTATCATGAAAATTGAGCTGCTACTGCGCCTCACTGCATGAACACCTCCCATGAGTTGAGTGTCCATTTTCTATAACTGATACCTGGCTGCTATAGCATGAGGTTCCTGTATAAAGGTGAACAATGTCCGAAACTGCACACATCCGAATCCTCTTAACATAACATGGAATCTCAAGATATTGCAAATGACCAAGAAAGATACCCTGTATATGAGATGGATGGATAAAATTAGAAAGTTTTCTAATATAATGTGAAGAAAAGAGATCATAATTTAGAGAAACTGAATTAAAATTGAAAAGATTGATAATAATTGAAAATGATAAAAATGATATTATATTAGAAAATTTTCCTGTATTTAAGTATAATGAGGTGTTCTAGATATTTTTTTTTAATTAGAGCTCAACAACTCATAAATGATTACAGTCATTCTAATTTCAAAAAAGGATGGACAAAATTTAAAACGATAGAAAACAATTGAAGAAAAAAGAAGACGGGAATCAGAATTTCTATATATAAAAATTAAAAATGGAAATATAGTTGCACAAACATATATATATATCACTAAAAACCAGTCAACACTTAGACAATCCTAATATCAATAACAATCAACCATTTCAAACAGTTGTCAAGGCAATCTCATTTTAACAATAAAAGTGGAATCCCTGTTTTTATTAATGGTCTAGTATGCTTATATAGATACTAAAGATTGCAACTTTACCACAGAGATTGAAATTATTGATACAGAGAAGTTTAAATAAACCTCTTTAAACAGGTAAGTGGAATCTATTCTGAATGCAGATTAATAAATAGTCAATTATAACATTACAAATTATAATTATAATTGCACCCAAAGTATTACTTAAATAATAATGTAACAATGTTCAAAGCTAAATGGGTTTATATATATATATTAGAGATGGAAGTATGGTTGCACAAACACGCAGATTCAAGATAACCTGGTCCTGTATTAATATAATTAACAGTAAATATATATGGAAAAAGAAACCCAAAAACATTAATTAGTAAACGATCAAAAGTTATATTTGTAGAATTCATTGTTCAATTATTTATTCTTCTTCAGGTGGAGAGTTTAACATATATAAGGTACGAACAGCAATAGAAAAAATAGATAACACCTAGAAAATTTACTTTATGTGATAAAGCTATGATATGTTAGTTATTTCAAATAATTAACATTACCACCTGGTTACAATTACCTGCATTTGTTATAAACAGTTGTCAAGTTATTACTTTTAATGAAAATCAATTAATCATAGTCAAAAATGTGATAGGGAATAAATTGCGCTAAATGCTGAAATCGTTTTAATATTGACTTTTAATTAGAATGTGACACTTCAGCAAACGTGTTCTTAGAACTACATTTTAACTCAAACCCTTGAAATATAGTAATACAACAATAACTAGCTAACAAATAATACATCTTAATATTTTGATTACATAAAAAATATATTTATTAATATATAAAGCTTTATAAAGTTATATAATTAATATTCGCATTATAAAAACGATTTGAAATTTTCTAAGACAATACTAAAAATAGAAATTTAATTGTTCGCTACAGTATCGATTGGTTTATTGATAGCAATATTCATAAGTATTTCGAGCACCAAAGTAGCTGATTCGGATTGCCATTTATGGACCTTCAGCTTTTAAAATCTGACAATCTACCTCTGCTCTTAATTATGCAGATATAATCATTTTCATTATTAGAGAAAAATGAAAAGTGTATACATTACCACTATTTATAATTTATATCTCATCAACGTACAAGTTATTTAAAACGCTGCCATAAATTGTGTAAAAAAAATATCCTTCTGATGATTTACGTGAATGAATTTCTGTTTGTAAAATTAAAATATAAATATGGTAATGTGCAATTCTTTATCAGAAATTTCTAAGAATAAAAGCCGATATATCTAAAAATTCCGTTTGCCAAAGGATGTGCTAGTATACTAAAAAGACTTCTCTCATTACCATAAAAATAATTGATTATTTATAAATACAACGCGATGTGATGTAATAATAGGAACTCTTTTAATAAAATTAGAAATTTTTGATAAATAATTATGAGCCTAGAAATTTTTGTCATTATGCCTTTTAGTAAAATCTTTCTTTACAATTTTCCTCATTATTATTATAACTTATAATTTGATTTGATTTTAAATAGTAGTTTGAAGTTTAGATTTTTTGGAGATTACATTTATGTCAAGCGAGTCAATGTCCATACACAAATTACCTAACTTATAAAAATAACACTGGACTGGTTGATTGTGAAAGATAAGGTATATGCAAAACGATGTTGGATTTGTAGATTGCGGGATTAGTAAAATAAATAAATAATTTAATACTTTTGTTGTTTAGGAGTTCATAAGAAATTTCAGCACGGAAGTTATAGAGCTTTAAAACCTTTCATTCTACTACTGCACAAAATCAAACATAGCTTTGGATTAGAAGATTATGAGAAATAATAAGACATGTGGAAGACTATTGGATTGCTTTAATGAATTGTGGAAGATAAGGTATGTGCGAAAGATAATATTAAATTAATAGATTGTGGAAGACAAAACATGAAAGATATTGGTTAAGTGAATAATAAGGAATAAGACATATGAAAGATAATTCAAATCCACATATAAAAAATTATAGCTTAATGATCAAAGCTGTATTGAGAGTGTGTGAAAAATGGACCACCCGAACCCGCTCCTCCTGCACTTATCAAGGCCTTTCGCTTGCAGAATCTACATTTTCTGCAAAAATAAAATTTAAAATGTTTTATTTGTTTGCCAAATTTCTATAATTTGACCTCCATGAAGCACGTGTGACATAAACAATTGTAGAAACACTTTTACACGGTGGCTAGATTTTTCTGCTAGTACAATAGTATACTTAAATATTTTACCATGTCAAGTTAATGTGAAATCACGTAAGTCAAGAATGATTCTCTTCATAAACAATTTTATCTATTGAATTAGAATTCGCAAAAAAAAATTATATTACGATGATGACAGTAATCGTATTTATAAAAAATAATAAATAATTATTTATACATCATAAGAAATAATTTATGCAAATTTATGGTATCCATATTTGAGTAAACAAAATAAAATACTTATAAAGCAATAAATTATATTTTATTTTCTTGATTGCTTTATTTTTTATTTTTTTTTAGCGAATTGTCTTTTCCAAATGAATAAAAAAATTTAGCAGACTCATATTAGACTTGATTTATATATCTGAAAATAAGATAATAATTTTATTGAATATCTAAGTATTTTTTTTGTCACTGTAAAACATCCTCCTCCCTGCATAAAAACATTGTTTCAGTGCCGCTTTTTCTTGAGCGGCTCTGTTAATGATATTCTGGTTTTAACTAAAAATGATACATTTAAACCAGAAAGTAAGAATCAGTCATATATCACATGACCTATATAGCTTGCATTACCAATATGTAATATCTAAAGAGCCTGCTACTAGCTCTAAACAAGCTTAATTTTTTTTTTTTAATGATAAATGCTACAAGAGAAAATACATGAAGCTTTTATCTATGATGGTCCCCATCCCCAGACCGGTTTCGAGCTATGGCTCTCATCAGTGAGGAGCTA
The DNA here is from genome assembly GCA_028023455.1 of Epiperipatus broadwayi. NCBI lineage: Eukaryota > Metazoa > Onychophora > Udeonychophora > Euonychophora > Peripatidae > Epiperipatus > Epiperipatus broadwayi. The sequence continues at coordinate 440,464 of JAQFVV010000265.1, read as the reverse complement.
GGACATAAGATTCAAAATATTAACTCAAGCCAAGCATTTATCTAATTCTTAAATATTAAGAAAAAGATCCAAATCTTCAGACAACTACATGTCTTCAAACTCAGCTCTTTAACCAAAGAAACTATATGAGCCTGAACTAAATTCAGAGATCCCATATATTAGTAGGCTTAGCAATTTAATATAGCCAAAGCCCTAATAGCAAAATTATAATAGTAAAAATCAGTCATATATCACATGACCTATATAGCTTGCATTACCAATATGTAATATCTAAAGAGCCTGCTACTAGCTCTAAACAAGCTTTTTTTTTTAATGATAAATGCTACACGGTTTCGAGCTATGGCTCTCATCAGTGAGGATCTAGGACATAAGATTCAAAATATTAACTCAAGCCAAGCATTTATCTAATTCTTAAATATTAAGAAAAAGATCCAAATCTTCAGACACCTACATGTCTTCAAACTCAGCTCTTTAACCAAAGAAACTATATGAGCCTGAACTAAATTCAGAGATCCCATATATTAGTAGGCTTAGCAATTTAATATAGCCAAAGCCCTAATAGCAAAATTATAATAGTAAAAATCAGTTATATATCACATGACCTATATAGCTTGCATTACCAATATGTAATATCTAAAGAGCCTGCTACTAGCTCTAATCAAGCTTAATTTTTTTTTAATGATAAATGCTACAAGAGAAAATACATGAAGCTTTTATCTATGATGGTCCTCATCCCCAAACCGTTTTCGAGCTATGGCTCTCATCAGTGAGGAGCTAGGAAATAAGATTCAAAATATTAACTCAAGCCAAGCATTTATCTAATTCTTAAATATTAAGAAAAAGATCCAAATCTTCAGACACCTACATGTCTTCAAACTCAGGCTTGAGTTAATATTTTGAATCTTATGTCCTAGCTCCTCACTGATGAGAGCCATAGCTCGAAACCGGTCTGGGGATGGGGACCATCAGAAAGTAAGGTAAAAAAGTATTCCAAAAGAAAAAGGAGATATATACATATATAAAATAGAAACTAGAAAAGATAAACAAAATCTTTAAAAAAAATCAATCTGAAAGAATAAGCAGAGTAAGATAAACCTTTGTATTTAAATCAAAGAATCGGCCAAAGTTTTGCAATAACCAGTAAAAATAAACAATTACATAGAGGCTAAACTCTCCATACAGTACTGCCATTTAGTACAACCTAGACTAATCAATAAATACAAAAAGGCTTGTGCATAAAATCCCTATCTAGTGCCTACTCATCCAATATCCCGAGACTAGTTTCTCGCTTGTGGCTTTCATCAATGAGGAGTCTTGGATCTGAGAGCATCTGATGAAACCCTCCAGCAGCCACCTTTTACCTTATTAGCTAACTATAAAGCTTTGAGTTCAAAATGAAAACATATTTTCAATTCAAGCTCATTAGCTACTATAGTCATATAGATCCAAACTCAATTCAGCATCCATACTTTTTGATGTCATTGGTTCTCAAACTAAAGAGTTTTAATTGAAAACATTATTGTGTTTTCATTTTGGACTCAAAGCTTTATATTTATTTAATAAGGTAAAGGATGGCTACTGGAGGATTGTGATTAGATCTTAAGATCTAAGTGCCATGCTCTCAGATCCAAGGCTTCCCACTGATGAAATCCACAAGCTAGAAACTAGTCTAGGGATAGTGGATGAGTAGACACTAGATAGGGATTTTTTGCACAAATCTTTTTGCATCCATTGATTACTCTGACCTGGGCTGAGTGGCATTATTACATGGTGAAACAGTATGATTTCATCATCATACGTTTCACCTATTCTAGAAATCAATAGCCTTCATTTCCCTAGTTCAAACCCTAAAGGTACACATATATATATAACAATATACTTAGGAATTTAACATGTATAAAAACGTATATTTACACGTATATGTGTGTAATTGTATATGCACACACGTTTGCTATAATTGTATATATTTTGTAATAATTTTATTTGCTAAAGAAATGGTATATTCACATCTGAATATTATCATTATATAACGTACACACCTTATAATTTTATAAATATTCATCTTATGATTTTAAATAATTGAATTGGTTTCAAGCTGGAAAAATTGTATTAGATAAGAACAGAATTCTCTAAAGTATTTCAAACTGGCTTTAAAGTACCCAATTACTTAACCATGTAGAGCAAATAAAAACAAAGGTAGATGTCTCATGTCTAGAAAAAAACGCTAGCAGCTTAAATCTCTTTCAGTAAAAGAAAAGGAGAAGCAATCCAATGTTTAAAAAAAGAACCTTACCAATCTCATGAGACACCGCCGGTACAAATCCAGATTTTAGGATTCTTAATAAAATAAAAGTTGGACAATTAAACCTGCACTGAAATCCAGATTGGAACTGGAATCTGAGAAAAATAAAAGGAACAATGAATAAACCTGAAATCAATCAACCGATTCATCTGAAGCTGATGCAATTAAGACTTCTTAGATTTTAATGTCTAAAAATAAAGATTGTGAATGAACTGTAAGAGGGGGGGGTTAAAAAAGTATAAAAAAGGCAGTTGAAAGAAAATTGTCATCCATTTTTGCTTTACTCGTGTTTCAACATATATCCAGGCAGCAGGCCCAGTTTCTACCATGCAAATAAGTGGCTAGAAAAGCTAAGGCCATCTTCCCAATGGTCAAGAACCGTTTATGGAGCCCGGAGATCCAAGCCACAGCCCTACTTAAAGAATAGCCAACGATGAACCAGCTCAGATCAATCAGTCCATGCGTGTATTTCATACTTTCAAGCTGCAAGCCTCCAGATAAATAACCGGTAACCACTTCTCAATCGAACTAAATCTAAAAGCTATAGCCATCTATAAATCTTTCTTAAAGCTAGCTATATAATAAGTAATGTGCACAAACTCTTCCATTCAAATCTTATAAATTAATCACACAATGTTTAAAAGGTGTATTCTCTCTTAAAGTAATTAACTGTATTAGATAAACGTATCTCAACCTGTATAATTTTAAAATACTTTAAAAGTTAAATGTAAATCTTGCCTGATCTCAAATTCTTAAATCTCTTTTTTAAATTCAACTTATAAAGGCTTATTTGCCTTATTATTTTCTCTATTTGCGTCTATACTTTTGTATATATATATATATTTTGTTAAAATGCATTTATTGATTTATGCTTTGCCTTCGGAGCAGAGACTATTAATTATTATAACTTAAAGAGATGTTTTGTTCTCAAGTAAAGTAATTATGCTGTTTGGCATATCTATAGATTGTCTCTGGTCCGAAACCTACTTTGATGTATTATTTGAACTGCTATGCGTAGCTTAATATCACATATGTTGCTTATTAAAAGGTTTGTTTGGTTAAATAAAAGAGAGTGATAATTTAAGGCATATTCAGTAGTTAGCCAAGTTTAAGCCCCAGATATGCTTTAGACCCCCTTAATGTAATTGCATATAATATGTAGTTAATTAATAAACTAGATCAATTTTAATAAAGTCCTCTTTAGCACAATTTCAGTGTTTATTTAATTAACTGGCGTAGGGTAGTTTGCAGAAGAAACTATAGATTTCGCGCTTTACTAGTTGTTATAATTAAGATTCCAAAAGCGTTGTGAATGAGTTTTTGCGAAGCACTGAGGTGCATTCCGCCTTGCTATCGTATAATTATTAAGATAAGATTAGGTTTTAAGGGCTATCTTATCATCCTTAGTTCGGACAGCCTTCTCTTGAATGGGATAATGATTTTAAGGGTCATTCCCATTTCCTCCTTTAAAAACTGGAACACCGGAATCCAGCATCTTATATTGTGGCTGTTCGAGCATCCGAACTAAAAGTTCATGTATAGCAGGCGAGCGGTATCTGAGAACCGAGCAAACATTGCTGAATCTCATGAGTAAAAGTGCATTCAAGACGCATCTGATGTAATTTGCATAGCGCCATAGCCTCAGAAGTTATGCTACAAAACGCCAGTTCATCTGTTGTATATTAATTGTTCAGCATTGATCTGAACCTAAGATCTAGTTTATCTAAGAATACCTACATAAAGAGCACATTGACTGCTCTCCACGTATTGATAAATTTAAGTACACATTGTATAAAGTTCCCACTCTCTTAGAGTTTAACCCTTAACATACTGAGTAGGAATGGCAGAACATAATTTAGACATCAGTATAGACGTAAAATAATTATTAACATATAAACGATATAATAGAATAATGATCGTTAAGTACAATTGATTACAGAACGTGTAGTTCGTATTTTCACCATCCCACCTGCGAGTGGAATATGCAGTATATTTAATTGTTATTGTTTGTGTTTTGTCAATATTAAATCATTTTAAAAACATATTAACGTCTGCAATATTATTCACTTTATTTATATTAAATCACCATCCATAATGATTTTATATGCATGAGATAATCATCCATAGGTTGTGTGAGTGTGTTTGGTTAAGCTATAAAACATTTAGTTAAATATCCCTGAGTCTCTCGTTTTACCCTTTGCTATTGCCGGCACGGAAATTGAGAGATTACGAGTGTGACCTCATATATGTCATTCATAAGGTAGTAAGTCAGGGAGTGTTGGTGAAGGAGCTGAGGTGCGGTCAGATTTGGTCTCAAACCCTCATCTAGATCAGCCTTGGTATAATTTACCAAAACTCTGGATTTTGTTGCGTGGATGTTCAAATATGACTGTTACAATGGAGAGTTTAGTCTCTGTGTAAACAGCTTGTGTACGCATAAAGAATGGTGATTGTGTGATGTTTAGTGATTTAATACAAATAAATAATGATTGACTTTGTTGCTTGAGAATTTATAAAAGGCAAAATTTGAAACTGAAATGTCTAACACTGGAATTGATACAAGGACCTTATACTGAAAAGTCTGATATTCTATAATTGTATTAAACTACTCAGAGCAAAAATAATCAAATATCTTTATTGCTCAACAGGTTTGAGTGGTGAAAAATCTAGCAATGGAATTGATCCAAGGATCTAATATTGCAAGGTCTGATACACTATCCTCTGCACTAAATCACTTTGGGTAAATAGAGAGTAGAGTCATGCTGCTAAAAATGGAAAATAGTCTGATAGACTGTACTTGAAAAAAAAAACCTGGAAAATGGTGGTAAAAAATTAAGCATGAAATCTCCGCAGTCTTGTTTTGATATACCAAGAACAAATACGTAGGAAGGAATCAAATTGTTCCATTTTTGATGAAAACTAAGCGATGATGCAAAAGCAATATTTATTTTTTAATAAACATTTTCTCTCGTACAAGATATGTTTATTTATGGTGATTAATTTTATTTAATAAAATATTAAAGTACACCGTAAATCTTAAATGTCAACAATTTATTTTTTTATTTTAAGACTTTCAGTAAAATATTTAAAACATATAGCCTGAATACTAAATAAAATCGCACATACATACAATATTTTCATGTTTTATTTCCGTTCATCTATTGACTAGCGTATATCTTATTTCTGGGTTTAAATCCGTGTGCAAACATAAACTAATGCTAGCTTGCAGTAGTAAAATTATACTGGTATGATAATTAGTATTACTATTTTCTAACACGTTTTAACAATACTGTACTCAAGTAATGCTATCTTACTTTATATATATACAGTAATTGAAATCACAATGAACAATATAAAAAATTACTTTGCGTTTATAGCGTTCCGTTTTCCCATTCGTATATTTCTGAAATACCTAGTTTATGCAGCCTACACACCAGCAGTATGACGTAGAACTATTGATATTCTATTTTCCATATGAAAAATTAAAGAACAATATCGAGCAACAACTAATTTGCTTCTTTAATTTTTAATTCACAAGTTTACTTGTGTGTAAAATATATATGGTTTTTAATATTTTGTAAAATGAAACTAAAAAATTGTCAAAAATAATTTTTGATATGAAGTTGTTATTTATATGAACTCTAATTATTTTTAATGCATAATTATAACTTATTTATTATATAAATAATAATAATTGCAATTAATTGTATTTAATTAATGCGCTGACTTTAAAGTTTTATTAATATTATTTGACTACTGCAACAAAAGTTATTATCATTTGTCCTTGTTATTTACTACCTTTATTAATATTCTATCTAGAAGTATTCATATAAACAAATTAAAACACACGTACACGTTAAATAATTAACATTCCGTTGGTTTATTATACTTTAAAAATATTTTGCTTTGGCAGCTATTAAAAATATTTTAGCCTTGTCTAGCCTGTTATGGGTATATGTATGGTGAGCGATATAACCTAGAATTGAGTAAACGAATGGTTAATATATATATATATTGTATATAGTCCTTGAATTTATGGAAAAAATTTAAATCCAATTTTTAATCTACAATATAACAAATCAAGAATTAATTTTTATTTAGACAATTAATGATCAATAAAAACATCAAAAAAATTATGATTATAAAATGTATAATAAACCTTGATGCTTATCAGTGGTAAGTAAGGATTTGAGCATTTTGACACTTGTTACTCATTTATCAACCAATAATGTATGGCCAGCCAAATTGCTATAGAACAATTACTTTAAAAAAATCGTAATGTTGCTCTGAATCTAGAAAAAATTCAAGATTTATCCAATCTGGATTCATATTATAGATATATGCTTCACAACTGTCATTGTTATGCCCTATTAGGCTCTTTGTAAAATGTGTGTACACAGATATAAATGTGAACTACATCTACCACGAATTAATTTCAGCAAATAAATAAATATGACTGTCTATATATTGCACACACTGTGCTTCTACCAAATATATAACTCAACTTCAGCGCATATACTTTAATCATATGAAAAGAAAAAATCTATAAAGGTATATGGTGCCCATAATGCATTTCAAAATAAACCAGCACTCTTCAGTTGGTCCAATTTCTTATATCTTTATTATCTTTGCTCAATATTTACTAATATCAAATTATTACAATTTAATCTAAAGGTGCCAAATTTCCTATGTTCACACATATGACACCATTCTTTTAAATCTATTATTATTAAGCCCAGTCACATGGAATAATTAATTCAAAGATTTGCATGTGTAATATGTTAAAAATACTTACAACTTTCCATTTCATTGTATATAATTTAATCACAAAAATAAAGACATTTGAAAAAGAACTCCAAGACGAACTTTTTGCAGTTTTCTAGCATAATAAATAATTGCTAATAATTATTAAGATATTTGAAAGATAATGTTATAGCTATGAGTGCAGAAAATATGGCACTTATAGTTAAATTGTAATATATATATTATATTGTGTATATATATATATATTGTAATGGGCACATACGCACGTTTCATTGTTTTTTATTACTAAACGTGAAAAGAATAAAAGTTCGCAAATAAAAACTTCTTTTTTAAGAATTAAAAATTGAAAATTAAAAAATCATCTTAAACTCGTATATATATAAAATCGCACAGATAAAAAAAAATTATTAAAATAAAACTTTATTAAAAATAGAAAAACTAAATCTTTCAACAAAAAGATTTAGAGATAAAATATATATCTTTAAGTTTGGAAAACACATTAATTAATCAGAAATGGAAATGATTAATTTAATTAGTCAAATGTAAACTAGCCTTGGGCATTTAAATGTATAAGCATCGGTCAGATAGGAAAACAATAGAAACTAATAGCCAATGAATGAAAAACAATGGAATTGGACCTCAGCAAAAGGACGATCACATCGGCGTGACGTAATGTCCAATGGATCTGAAAGGCTACTATAAAAAGTAAGTGGAATAATAGATTATGATGAGATGTGACTATATGTGTTAGTGCGGAGTTGAAGGAGAAGGGATTGAAAAGACGCACTCTTCAATCCCTTCAGTTGTTATAAAAAAAAAATGAAACATCGCTTTTCTTATACTGAGGACAACAGGATCATCGGGGGATTTAATGTGGATTCCAAACGGCATGCAATGGATAAAGAGGAACGTTTTAAAAATCGTAAGAACTTTAAAAACATTTTGAAACACTAAGAACTTTAAAATATAAACTTTCTCAGTCTTTAATTTATAAGAAATAGAATCCTATCTGACCAACGTTATTTATTAATTAGTTATAATTTTATTTAATGTATTTCTTTTGTAAAATCATTTCCATTTTTTTTTTTGTTCTTTAAGTTTATTTATGATTTTTGTTGTGCGATAAATTAAATTATATAAATCTTAAACTTAAGTCGGGCGTGAATGGCTATATGGATTTGTAATGTTATATTAGGGGAGGGTAATCTTGGGTTATTTGTTTCGTAGTTAGATTGGGTCAATGGATTGGATATATTGGTGTAATTAGTAGATGTAGTATGAGATCCGCTATGGGCTGGATTGCATATATACGCCACACACCTTCTGTTTGCCTATGGATGGGTCTGTAAGTCGGCAAAGGACCGCAGTCCATTCCTATTGAGTTTTTTGTTTATTGTTCTACTCGCCAACAGATGTAGCATTCCTGTTGGTAAAGAGACAATGTCTTCTCTAACTCTACTTACTGTTCAGATGTACATTCCTGACAGTATAGTATTTTGTGTTGTCGTATTTTCATGCTACATTGAATACATAAATGTATCAGATGGATTGGAGCCGGTTTGTCTGCGAACTTTTGGCCTAGGGTTAAATAAGGATAGAATATTTTCTTTCAAATACAAATCTGTGTAGTCTATTCATACTCGACGCTCTAAATAAAAATGCATTAAATGTAAGTTGGGTATGGAAGTTGCATGGATTCGTTATCAGTTAATTATGTTTTTGTTTTTCATATTTGATCAAAATATATAGACATTTGGTAAATAATGATACCTTATGGTGAGTATCTAAAATGTATTTATTCAGATGTCTTTTAAGTTATTGGTGTCACTGCGGTATCTTATGATGAATACCTGTGGGTATCAATGACTTTGTATTTTGATCGTTTATGTTTATTTTGAAATGTTTTTTGACCATGTAATCTATGTAACCGATCTATACTCAACATTAAAAACACATTTTATAAACCCGTCTGTGCGAACTTATAAAAAATTTAAAATGTAAACTTATAAGATTATAAAAATTAAAATGTAAATTTAACTTCTAAAATCAAGTTAAAATCCAAAGCAAGAGTTATTCTAAAATAATGCTAAATTTTATATATGTGCGTAAATAAATATTTTTGTGTTAATTACTGGCAGTGGCTTATTTTATTCTTTTTTATATATTCTTAGATAAGAATTTATTATAAATATAAATCTCTACTACTCCCTGAGCTAGTGACAATGGGCTAATGACCGGAATCAAAATATATTAAATCAAAATATATAAAAAAAAAAATTTTTTTTACCTTACGTATCTGCCTACTTTATAAATTTTTCTAGGTTCAAATACCTAGATGGCGCCCTGTATTGCAGATTATGTTAGCTCACTTTTTCCGGATTGTTACAATATATTGCTTAAGAGAGAGAAGATTGAAGCCTGTCCAATAAAATTTAAGGAATTGCTATCTTAATATAAGCCAAGCACTGATTATATATATGTTTTGAAGATTATGATCTGGCCCAAGTGAGGAGTGCTGGTTTTGCGTTAAATACATACATTGGGGGATAATTTTTTATGAAATGTGGTCATATGTATCGATTGCTTAAGATGGAGTGGAGGACGAATATAGACTGAAAAATCCTAAGTTCACATCCCTCTACATATATATATAAAATGAAAGCAGCCAACAGTTATGAACACCAAGAACTTTTATTCTGCTGTCAAGACAACCTTTTTTTTTCATAAGTAAACGTTTGCCTAGCTAGCAGATTCAACATTATTTGTGTTGATAAGTATTGGCTCCTTTCATGTAATTTACATTTATAAACCAATTGAGCACAATTAGTTTTATAGTCTTAATATATACATCTATTATCAATTATAAACAACTCATAGTTCTTGTTTACTTTTCATAAATATCTGTTATTAGCTTTTCTTTAAGGATATTACTGTTGATTTTTTCCCCTTTGCTTTCTACTTGTAATTTAAATTTGCATATTTGTTTATCTATGAAACAAAGAAGTTTCTTTCTTACATGACTATGGTGAAATTTACTGAAACTACACTCACAGACAATAAAAAAAAACCCACTTCATTATGCAAACAATTTGAATGATATTACTGTAGAGTGTTTTATTTTATTTCCAATAAATTTTGGAAACTGGTTTACAGTTATATTTACACTAAGACTGATTACCACCATCTTAGAGATATTAAATTTGATGGTGTTTGTTAACATTAGATAAAAATATAATATTTATGAGATATTCCATGTATGTCTATTATACTTTATTAAAAGATACAAAATGTAAAAACTGTGAAGTATGACTCAGGAAGTTTAACAACATTTCATAAAAGATGCGTAATTTTCAATATGGAAAATTTTATGTTATCAAAATTTGCAGTCCTAAGCATATATTTGACAAAACTTGGCATTATAATATTTCACTATATTTCTATAAAGTTTAGTATTTTTTTGTAATTTGCCTTAAATGAAAAGAATTTTGAATCATATTAATTAATCATAGTAAACCTAGAGATATATTATTCCTAAAAGTATAAGTAGACGTCTAAGAGAGTACCTGAAAAAAAAAGTGAATGCATAATGGACAATTGTTTTATTTTTCATTACTTTCAGTAAATTACATCAAATGCTAAAAATATTTTTGAAAACACAGTTATGCCATCTAATGTAAGCTTTAATAATTAATAAATAAAAAATTATATAGTTTAGTATTATCTAGTACGGTCATATCCAATATTCTAAGATTAATTTCTAGCATAAGAGTTTTGTCAGTAAGGAGCTTTGGATCTGGGAACAGTGCAGCTAGATCTTTTAGATAGGAATTAATTAAGTTTATAGTAGGTTGTAATGATCTAGGTTTTCTACCAGAAGAGGGGAACATATTGACTATGGTCAGACCTAGGATCTTTGGGTAGCATGCTGTGAATGATGCAATAAAGAATCTAAGCAATGATCATATCCACCTCCAATGGGCTAGCTTTAACTTTACTTATTAAATCTAGATATAATTTAGGCTAGTTCATCCATACCTCACTTCTCTTTTGGATTTCCATTATGCATCAGTATTCAAGCCCAGGGAGAATGTTGCCTTCAGCTCTCTTCAGGGATGAATTTACTTTGTGTAGCAACTAATGCACCTCCATATAGGTTTTCATTTACTTAAGATATATCCAACCCTATTGCTGTTTAACATATAATATGTGTGTATGCATATACATAAATAGTCAGTTAAGTTGATGAGTGAGTGTATGAGAGATTTGATAAACCAAAGACCAATTTGATTTAAAACACATTAATAACTTTTATTTATAACAGATAAAAATTCAAATTCTATTAACATAGCAAAAGATGTAGTTATATGTGTCCAATATGCATTTCTACCATATCAATGATTAAAATTATTGATTACTCCAACCCATACCCATGGTAGAGATGTATCAATAGACACTCCTTATTTACAAAAACAATAAGCTTAGAAAAATAAAATAAAATAAAAATCATTAATCCATTGCCATAACAATTGCAAAGCTGACTAACTATTTACAAAATTATTTCACTGTATCTACAATAGCTCCATTGTCCAATTTCAGTTGTAGAAATTCCATCTTCTTTAGGGAACTCCCTTAATTATGTACAAGTTTCCTAACATTGATAGAAAAGAACATTTAAACAAGAGCATTAATTATTCATACGGAATAAACTAAATATAACGATTATTAGTTAAACATAAACAAATAACACAAACTTTGTCCTATACTAGTGTATGTAATTAATATGGAAAAGTAACAAAAATTCTTATCTTATCCCATATTATGTGATGATGATGATCAGATATCATGTCACTATGGAGGGAATTAACCTAAATTTTATTTTAAAAAAATTTTTCTAGCTTAATAAATCTTCCCCCCTGCACTATATTACTTCTTAATGCAATGGAATGTTCTGACTGCAAATGCTGAAACTTCCAAGTGTATGAGAAAAATGAAGATAGACTTTTACAAACGTACACAGTAAAACAAAATAAATAAATAATAATTTTGATTTTGTTCAAATCTTCCTGATTAAAGTCTATAATCTTAGCATTAATGTCTCTCATGGATACAGTCTATTTATCTCCTCATCAGTCCACTCTAATAAATCCCCCATCGCTCACTCAGATTCTCCAGCAACATGCTAGAACAAGGTTGTTTCCATTTGGGATGTCACTCTCTTCCTGGATTCACTCACACACTTCAGATGAGTCACTTGGCATTTTTCTAGGCATTATTTAATACATGAATTAAATCATTATGCTTTGTGGCAATTAAAGCAGCATCCCAGTCCTACAGCACATTTATCTAGCCAGTATACATTGTTTAATAATTTATAAAAGATTAAATTTTCTTCAGCTTACTATTTGGTGTTTATATGTGGAATTCGAACTCAGACTTTCACATGACCCACTACTCTCAGTGCCATCTCATATTGCTGATCCACCTGATCACATACATGTTGAAAAGATAAATAATCACCAATATACATATTTCATGCGAAACCAGCAATCATCAGTTGGTCTAGATTACTATCCGCACACACATATATAATCAATGCTCAGCTTTATATTAAGATTTATGCAAAGAAAAATTTTACTCCATCATTTATACCATGTGCTGGCGATATAATATTTCCTTTTCTTCTTGTTTGATTGATAGTGCGGTTTTTGTCATTGATTAGCGATGTAAAATTATTTCAATTCTTTAGTTATGCTTCTAAAATTCATCAATTTTTGCCATTTTAAATGTTGACTATGATTTCTTTCAACTTTTAGCACTATAAAATTTTATACAAATATGGTATTTTTGAGCATGTCATCCATTTTATCCTTCATTCTAATGTTCGATTTTAAGATATTTTCAGTCTGTGGTTATTATATCCTCTGATAAAATATGAAAGAGAACAGAATATACTGGTTTTTATACTGGGCCACATTTCCATTGTTTAGCAGACTTGCATTTTCAATTTCCTTTTCCATCCCTGTCTGTGCCTATTGTTGCATGAATTAATAGTTGAAATTATATAATAAAATTATGTAGTAAAATTACATAGTAAAATTCTACTTTTATTTTCTAACACTTGGTTGCTTAGATATTTACTTGACATGAGATCATCACCATGTCTACTAAGTTACTGTCTGACATTGTGACATTTACACATTGACAAACGAGTCATTATTGGTATAGGTATCATTTAAGAGCACTGCATTTAGATCTTAAGATCCTAAGATCTAAGTGCAATGCTCTCAAATCCAAAGTTCCTCATTGATGAACCACAAGTGCTAAACTTATTTTACTGTGTTACTAAGTTAAAATGTCTAAGGAATATTTAAAAAAAAATGCAACTCACTATATATATGTTTATCTATGCTTCTCTGGATATAGTCACAGCAGCATACATATAACTACTTCATCATCAACTGATGGTTTCTCTTGATGTGGACCAGTTCAGGAAAGTCATACTCAGGAAGTTATAATCAGTTAAATCTTGGCATTGAATCAGTTTTCTTCTGTCTGAGATTTGATAAATTTCAGGCAAGTAAGCTGTCTTGGATTGGGCTTTAGGTAAGCTAGATGTCTTGGTTTGATAGATTTTAGGCAAGCAACTGTCCTCTCCACATTTAAGGTTATGAATTTCAATACAAAGAAGTGGGTCATTTTTATCCATGTGAATTCAAACTCCTGCAAAGGAAAATAGTAGCAGCTCCTGGATCTACTGTCCTGCCTTCAGCTACATCTGTTCATGGTAGATATTCTGCCAACTCTCTACTACAGCCAACAACAAGCTGCAGCTATCTATTTTGGCCAGATAATTGTTGCCACTCACTCAAAAAATTTTACTAGCCAAACTGTTTTGGTCAGCTCTTATAAAAACTACAATCCAGACAATTCCATCTGACTAATTTGGCCACTGCTTTACAAAAAAATTAAGACAACTTTGCAGCTGCATCTGGCCAATCTGTCCAGTTACTTGCTGCCAGCTCTTACAAAAACAAAAATCAGACTGTTCAAAACAACAAGCCAGACTACAGTTGGTATTTTTATCAGCCCTTTTATAGAATCATCTGAGGTGATAACAATACCTTGATTGAAATCGGAGTTTTTTATCTAACTAATCCTTTTGAAAACAACTTTGAAATTTTTATGAAAGTGTGATATATGTGCTTTTTACTTAGAGATTTACTAATTAATTAAAAAGATTTCAAAATAAGACAGTTTTAGAATTAGCAGAAAACATGCTTATTTTTAAATTTCAAAGTCAGAATAAAAATAATACAATATTTATATTTATTCAGACCTTTTTAAATGTTTATTTCATAATAAAATATTATTTTAAATTCAAAGTTATTTAACTTTTTATTTATTTTTATTCCAGGAATGTACAAAAAATCTACAAAATTTTTGTCTGTGTTTATTTCTATTTTTTCTTTCACCTTTCTGTATATTTGTGCACACACACTATATTATATTGTGTGCCATAAAACAGACCTGTTATAATATGTATATATGACTTAATATTAACATATTCACACTTCCAAGTAAAAAAACAAATCACATTGATATTTATACATGAATCTTTGGCTGCTAAACTGATATTCAAATTCCTAGCAGAGTTGACATGGCATGAAAAGACTTGTTATTTTACATGTGCTAATGATTAATAATTGTAAGGCTTATATTTGCAATACAGGATTTCAAATTACATCCAGTTGTTTATTTACATATATTCTAAAGTATTTATAAAAAAACTTGGATAAATGTAAATTCCAATCATAATGCCTGAAGCATCTATTGATCAATTGGCATACTGTGCAAAAATACTCTGCAATATGCATTTACTTATAGAAAAGCTTCTCTCTTCAACTACCTTGAGCACTGCCAGTCTTCCATGCGAATAGAGGAATCATTCTTCGTATATTAATAAGTTAATGTTTAATATGAAAAAACAATTTCATATTTACATGGACAATCAGCAGTACCCAAGGCAGGTGAAGAGAGTGGTGTTTCTTAAAATGCATGCATAATATTTTTGTGTAGTGTTGTGATTGAACAATAATTTTGTTAAGTGCTGTGACTTATCCAAGTTTATTTCCATATATTTTTTAATATAGTGTAATGGTTTATGGTATTTCCTGTACCATATATATGTCGAGTGACACCAGTTTGATGGAGCAAACTGAAACTCGTAATTTCTCAATTAGATGTTGGCCTAAAAGAGACATTATTTAAGAATTCTATATCATAAAACTTTGTCCAATTTACTAAGCTCTTATATCTTATATACATACAAACCAAAATATACTGGGTCTAACTCAGAGCGTTAAGCTCTTCATCAAATTTAGTCCATAAATAGGCAACTAACTCGTAAGGTTGGCTGGTCAATACCTCAATCTACAACAAGTTGACAAAATTACAATAATAGAACTAAAGTTATGTGATTAAATAGTTTTATTAAACCCAGATTATATCATTTCTTTATATTTGTCAAAACTATTATTACTTTTCCTATTACACATCTCCAAAATACTAGTATTGATTACTTAAATCAATTATTAAAAGCTTGGATAACTATATAATTCCTATTCGTACATGCACATTCGCAAGCGTATATATATATAAATAATTTAACCTTTAAAATTCTTTTAAGGGACTATTTATTTTAATTTAAGCAGTAGAAATTTCTCAAAATTTTACGTTATCCTGAGTATTTTAAATATGTTCTATTTAGCAGATGAAATTTGTTCGTCTCTTTTTTTTTTTTAAACAACAAAAAAAAAACTAACATGTAATTACGATTGCAACGTAGCCTTTCTTATCTCTAATATACCACAAACCAATTAAGATTTTTAATTAAAGTTATAATTCTATACAGATAATGGAAGCTATCACATTGAATTTACTGTCTATAATACATATTTAATAATCTAAATTTTAAATAACATTAATAATAAATACCATATTTATATATACTTGACATATATGAATAAAGTGTGAGTAGATTATTTTATATATAAAGTCTTTTTACTTTAAAATGTTCCAAAGCAGATATAAAAAAATGTTTATACTTGCAGTTCTTGCTGGCAACTAATTAGGACACATATGTTTAAATGTAAGAGCTCTTTTGTCAAATATTAGTTCAAATTATGTATATTTTGTGACTATAATTATTTTTGTTTCTTTTTTGTTTTTGAGAAGCTCTGATAAATTATATCCAGTAGTTAATAGACAATCCCCATAGTCATCAATTCAAACATTATCATGTTTCCTTCCAAAAATTAAAACTCAGGCTTTTGTTCCTTTAAAAAGTAAATTTGACCATGAGAATTCATATTACACCTTTTAAAATTATTGAAGATTGGATGAGTATGATCTTTAAGTGGACATTATTAAACTGCTTCTTTTTTGGTAAAGTAAAAAAAAAAAAAAAATTGTTTTCATTTTCAGCAAATCTCTTTTTTAATACTCTAGTTAACACGGGAATAATCTAGATAATCTTTTCTATTCATTCTTTTTAATCCTGACCAACCAAAAGTCATTCTTATATCTGCACTAATTAGTTTTAACAAATAACAAACATTCAAAACTTTTAATTCTTTTTTTAAAAACTTTGAGACCTCATTGTTACATATCATCAATAGATAACCATTACTTTGTGTGTTTTTTTAATGTAATTTATCTATTAATTTTTAATACATTGTAAGCATTTATTTTTATTTCATTAAAACCTAAAAATAAAATTTAAGTTCTCACATTAGACTTATTTGATATATTTTTTTACAAACATATTTGTTAAACATAATATTTTTTATACATGACTTTATATCAACATATACACACATACTTAAAGAATTCCCCTTATTTTCATTTAATAATGATTGTCCATTTAATAACTCTTACTAAGTTTTATTTCTATAAATCTTGTCAACTGTCTTCCTTAATAATCTAATCTTTCTATGCACTACATCTGCAAACCACTAATCTGAAATATATTATTTTAATAGTTAGTAATGTATTTAATTAAATAGTTTCATGAATTGTTATTGTAATAAAGAATAGAAATAAAGAGATTATATCCATGTAAACAGAAATAACTTTTGCCTTGTCATGTAGCCAGGAAACCATCAACACTAATATTTGGAAAATATCTTGAGACTAAACAAAGTATATATATAACATTAGGTATATTAGACACTTAACAGTAGTGTATTTCTGGCTATTCAATAAATATGGAAGATAGCACTTCTATCTGTATTTTTATATTGGACTATTTCCATCATCTAATATGTGTGTTGAATGTCTTTAGAAAAGTTTAATTTTAGTTAAATATTCCAAATGCATTCAACTGTCACAGCAAACAGGTTAGTATATGCACCAACTTTTAGTAATATCACAGCAAACAGGTTAGTATATGCACTAACTGTTAGTAATATCACAGCAAACAGGTTAGTATATGCACAATGTTTTGAGAGGTATTTTTCTCCCCTCTTCTTCAAGTGTTGCTGGCCTGAAGAAGAGGGGAGAAAAATACCTCTCGAAACATTGTGCATATACTAACCTATTTGCTGTGTTATTACTAACAGTTAGTGCATATACTAACCTGTTTGCTGTGATATTACTAAAATTTGTTTGCTGTGATATTACTAACAGTTGGTGCATATATTAACCTGTTTGCTGTGATATTACTAACAGCTGAATGCATTTGGAATATTTAATTAAAATTAAACTTTTCTAAAGACATTCAACACACATAAAAATACAGCTAGAACACCATCATCATAAACCTTCAGATAAACAATAGCACTTCTATGTTTTGGGAAAAATTATTTTGGGGTCTACTTTACTATTTTGCAATAAAATCTTGAATTAATGAAAATTTTGGTTTATTACTTTAAAAACAAAATCTGAAGATGCCATTAGACCATTGATGCAGAGAAATAGCTCAAATTGATCTAACAAGGTCTTGGATATTGGTGATTGATCGATCCTTTGATATTGTTATACAAATAAACTTAGCAAACTCCTCTTATATGGTTTTTTTTAAAAAAAAGCAAAAAAGAAATTACATAATTTCATAATTTATTTAAATATTTGTAATTATTTTTTACAAAATATTTCCATTGCAATTATTAAAGAAATATATTCATATTTACTTTTAAATTTTTTTGAAATATGTTTTATTTTTAAAAATATAATTAAGAAATTTGAAGTAATATAAAAATAAAAAAAATAGCAAAAATTATAATTGCTACAATCTGTCAAATAATTTGCTTAATTTTTGTGATAATTTAATTCAATTTTAATTTTTAGAACAGAATTTCATAGATTTTTGATGCCCATATTTAAAAATTGAACTTCATTCAACAAAGGTTTTGTTAATTTACTTTTTACAAGCAATGCTACAACAGAGAAATCAGTAAAATCATTGTTCTAATTACATATTTTACAATTTTATATATTTGAAAAGTTCAAATATGATTTTTTAGAATTTTTGTGCAATTTGTAAACTTATATTTTGCACAAATCACGTCTAATTTATTGATTCATAAAGTTGACACAAATTTAACATTAAAATTAAAATGTTGAACTATGAACTCAAATTACCACTAGGCAAAGATGGAAAAATGCCAAAATGTTAGAAAATTAATTTTAAAAATATTACAAAAAATGACAGTTTTTACTGTCAGATTATTATTTTTCAACTGACACAAAAAGCCACATAATTAGTTTTTCTCTCTTTAATTCAGAAATTAATCTAATTCTTAAGCTGCATAAAATTCTCCACTGCCTTTATAACCCAGAAATAAAGAAATTGTAATTTCATGCTAAAGATTTAATTTCAATACCTAATGAAATAAATAATTTTAAGCAGTGACTATTACTAACATCACCTTGCTTACATAACTAACATGGACAAGCAGTAAAAAACTTTCCATACAGTAGTGCCACTAAATGCAAGCCAATAATCTATGGATGCAAGATGATTAGTGCACAAAATCCCCATCTAGTGCCTACTCATCCAATATCCCTAGACTAGTTTCTCACATGTGTCTTTCATCAGTGAGGAACCTTAGACCTGAGAGCACTGCATCTAGATCTTAAGATCTAATGCAACCCTTCAGCAGCCATCTTGAGGTGGTTGCTGAAGAGTTGCATTAGATTCTAAGATCTAGATGCAGATGTCTCTAGTTCAAGGCTCCGCACTGATAAAAGTGACAAGCTTAGAAACTAGTTTGGGGGTGTTGGATGAGTAGGCAATAGATGGGAATTTTATGCACAAACCTTCTTGCATCAATTGATTACCATGGATTGCACGTGGTGACACTATCATATGAAGAATTTGCTATTGCTTTAACAACTTGTGTAATTATAGGAAATGGGGATCATATGATGTTTAGTGGTTTAATACTAATCTTGCCCATGGTACGATGATGACCATGGATATTAAAGAATCAAAGATATCAAAATGTATAGATACTGAACTGTGTTTAGATCTGTATAACTATATAAAAGAATGAGCTTGGATTATTATGTTTTCATTTTTAACTCATACCTGTATAGTTAACCAAAAAAGGTAAAAGGTGGCTGCTGAGGGGTTACATTAGATCATAAGGTCTTGGTGCAGTGCTGTCAAATCCAAGGCTCTTCACCAATAAAAGCCATAAGCTAGAAACTAGTCTGAAAATATTGGATAAGTAGATGCTAGATAGGAATTTTATGCACAAATCTTCTTTCATCCATTGATTACAATGGCTTTCATTTGGTGGCACTACTGCATGGAGAGTTTGGTACTGTTATTAACAGCTTGTATAAACATAGTATATGGTGACTATGTGATGTTCAATAGTCAAGCAATATTATATCCATAACATATTATTTTCTGAAGAAGCTTAGTTTTTTCATAAGCCACACGAATATGTAATTCTGTATCCCATCTGAAATCAAATACACTAAAAGTTCATTGACAAAATAAGGTAACACTTTTAATGTATGTGCAAAGTTATATAACTTTGATGTAGAAATCTTCTTTATGAAAAAGTTAAATAGAATAAAGTTATGACAGTTTATTTATATTAACTCTATATGCAATATAAAATCAAAAAGTCTATAATTCTATGTTAAATATTTATTTATGACATATAAACAGAAAATAATTTTCATGATCTTTTCATGTTAAACCAGTATTTTGCTGCTTAGTAATGTATAATTTTAAGTACATGTAAGAAAGTAATAAATTTAAATATAGTGAATAATATTTCTTTAGTGAAATATTCATTATACCATTCTCACACAAGGTAGGGAGTGATTTCTATCTGCTTTTAACACCTTATGGAAGAGTGTAATCATAAATATATCAACAAAGACATGATAAAAAGATGTATAATCCCCAAGATTTTTATTTTGTGCTAAACTAGATGCATCAGTTGGTCCAGACAACAATCTTTCATGCATATCTTCATCATTGTTCATTATAAATATATTAAATTTATTAAGCAGAAGAAGATGTTCTAATAATAATGTGAAAGTCTGGAACCTTTGACAGATGCACCTTAAAAATGCTTAAATGAAAGTCAATAAAAT
The DNA here is from genome assembly GCA_028023455.1 of Epiperipatus broadwayi. Taxonomy (NCBI): domain Eukaryota; kingdom Metazoa; phylum Onychophora; class Udeonychophora; order Euonychophora; family Peripatidae; genus Epiperipatus; species Epiperipatus broadwayi. The sequence continues at coordinate 419,781 of JAQFVV010000265.1, read as the reverse complement.
AGTAATAATGACTGCACAAGGAACTCAATTCAACACACAAGTCAGAGATTTTACGAGAAAAATATGGAACCCACCTTCTTCTCTACTTAAAATTTATATATAAATAATCCAGACTCAAGCATTTTGAACTAAGAGTGTGAAGCTTTAAACACATTCACATTTATTTCACTAAATATTATATATAAATAAACAATGTGAAATCTTTTGATTTACTATGAAGTAATTTTCAAATCTAATGAAATGATCGTAACAAATGTAAATATATTAAATTTATTAAGTGCAAGCAGATGATATAATAATAATGTGAAAGGCTGAAACCTTTGATAGATGCACCTTAAAAATGCTTAAATGACAGCCAATCAGATAGTAATAATGACTGCACAAAGAACCCTCAACTCAACACACAAGTCAGAGATTTTAGCCTTTCACATTATCATTATTCATTATTTAGATATTCAATTATTGCAGTTTAATTGATGTGTCAAACTTACTGCCCTCACAACATTGACACAAACCACTTATTGAAAATACATTAATAATTTTTATTAGCCATTCATTAGACTAGAAATTATCTAATAATGAATAATATTTCTGTAGTATAATTTTCACTATGCTACTCTCACACAAGTAGGGACTGGTTTCTATCTGATTTTAACACCACCTTATAGTGAGATGTAATCATAAACATATGATCAAAGACATGAGAAAAAGATGTATGATTCTCAATGTGCTCATTTCATGTTGAACTAGCACTTATCAGTTGGCCCAGATTTTTACTTAATTTTTAAAGAAATTCAGTAAAAGTATTTACTGATACATTAAGCATTTAAGTTCTCTTTTTACCATTACTTTTTCTAATAATAAATAATAAACAGCCACTAATAAATGAATATAGTCATTCTAACTTTAAAAAAAAGAGAAAGGAGAGAGAAAAGAAAAAACTACCTTAAAAATTAATTTTGTGATGATTATACATACCAGTCTGTGAACCACAAATATGTCCACATATAGACTATGCTGCTACATTGTTCTTTTTTCTGGATATTTTATCAAATTGTCTTTTAATTTTTTGAGTAAAAACTTTTTATTTCTAAAATACTTCAACAACATGCCTAATTATAGTTTCCTAATGTATTCTATTTTCTGCCATATCTTCCCAATGGAAACAATATCGTATTTTTTAAAAACATCTTTGAAATAATCCATTGTGTCTATTTCCCTCATTAAAAGCATGCTCAAGTTCACCATAAAATATTCTTTTAGGAAGTCTTGTATTGTTTATTCGTTTTACATGTCCAGTCTAACAATGTGATTTTATAATAACAAATTATATAGAATCTCATCCAGAAAGATGAAGAATTTTATATCCACCATTCTTTGTACAAATATGAAACATTTTTCTATCAAATATTTTTTGCAGATTTATTATGTGATTACTGTCTTCACTCACCTCGTTCTCCCCCCCCCTCTTTATCTCTCTCATTCTTTTTATTAATGTACTATATTTTTTTACAATTTTAGTCTGCCTAAATGTGTATATTTTAAAAATCAAAGGGTTTTATAGGTGTTAATATGTAGAGTTCTTTATTATCAATTATTTTAGGTATTCTCGTTGTTTCGATACAAAATGAAAAAAATGGGCATTGTATCTTCTGTATTCTGAAACATAATTCTGAATATAACAATATTCCTTTAGCATTTAAACTGTAGATGGCGTTTATAATGAAACTAAACTTTTCTTTATTTCGCTGATAGTTTTGCTAATCACAATGAATTAATAAAAGTGGCAATTTAATTATTTATGTTACTCCTCGATATTTGATATAATTGTAGAGTAGCGAACTCTGGGGCTGAAGGTCTATTGAGCTTGGACTTAGTTTGGCACTTCCGATACGCGAAAATCTTAAACCGTTCGATTGTTTTTTTATTATTGATATTTTAAATACAAGCATATTTCATATACCAGGAGTAAATTACTGAAGAGAGCTTGAAAGTCTGTGTTCACACACCCCTATATTATTGATATTGTAATGGTCATTTAGAAATCTTTAAATTTTTAATGAAAGATTTCATGATTTAAATGGAGTGTAGTTTTTGTTTTGTTTGTTTTTAATTAGAAAGCCTGTCCATACTTTGGAAGAGGAGATAGATCTTTCATTTAAGGAACAAGAATAATTGAATGAATGAAATAAAGACCACTGAAATGAAACTTCAAATGGTTAGGATTATTTTGGGCCAGCTCTACTGGAGTTTGCATTAAAAATAAACTTCTTGGATTTAGCTGTGAAAATCGAATTTAGATTTGCGGCTTGATTTAACATACAGAAAGAACATCATAGATGAACATTTCTAAATTCGACCAATTGACTTTTTTTTTTGTAAATATACATTCTATTTATTTATTGTTAATATAAAGAAAAAAAAGACATTAAAACAGAAAAAAAAAGTTTTCCTCCGAAAAAGTGTTTATAAAAGAGTTAGCTTTTATGTTAGAAGGAAGTAAATAATTAATACATTCACATTATTATTGCCGTTACATTTTTACTAATATTAAAATATGGGCGAGTTTGACTAGAGGGGGGGGGGGGTCGTATATAATAAAATAACTCTCAAAAAAAAAAAAAAGATGCGTATCAAAAAAAAAATGCTCCAGTCAGCAATTAAATATTGCATCAAGTAAAAAATATATACCGGTATATGTTTATTAGTTACATGATAATAAGTAGCATATCCATTATTTTCCAATAGGGTCATATTCAAGATGTAAATCTATTTATCACTCTTTTATTGCTAGATAAAGATTGTTGCAATCTTTGAAAACTAATAACAGGTATTCAGTTAAACTTAATTTACATATAAATCGATTTCACTCAGTATCTGAGCGGTTCTATTATTCATATTATTAAAAAGGAACAGTAAAAATATTATATATATTGAACATTTTAGTTAATAATATATGTAAAACTTAAAAATTAACATTTTATTGTGTGTGCCTGTGTGTTGGTTTTACTTCAGTGATCGGATATCGGATTTGAGAGCTAATAGTTAAGATAGTAGAAGATCACACTGTTCTTGTCAATGCTCTAATGTCACATGACTTTTTCAGTTTAAATTAAGGTTGAATTTTGGTAGAAAATAATTTCATAAAGATCTGAAAAATATATTTCCTTAAGTTGTTTTTTTTTTATAGGTGCATCTCTCGTATTAACTCCACCGTATCACAACTATTCATCACACAAAATCTCAACCACACTTTATCTTTCGCTTTATATGAACATTTGTCAGGTAAGCTAAAGGTATCAAAGATCTGAATCTGCAGTCTCATGTTGACAATTTGCTGAAGTATGGCTGTAATATGACGGAATTAGAGTAAATAATACATAGATTAAAAAAGCCCCTTCCAAAAAAATTTTGGAAAATATCTCAAAATATATATTGAAGATGTAAATCTACTTGCATACAAATATACACCGTAAACAACTTTCTGGAAATGGATTTACTAATGGAAAAGAGGTATACACCGTAAACAACTTTCTGGAAATGGATTTACTAATGGAAAGAGGTTCCTAAGAATTACTTAATTCTTATAATCAATCGTATTACTTATAAAATTGCTTTAATAAATACACAACTATTGTATTCATAATAAGAAGGTGAAAGATTGAAAAAAGAACACACACGCACACACAAAGGATTTAAAAATTACAACCTGAGTTCGAAATGCAAATAAATACATATAAAAAGTATTACTACAAGTGTCAAACTTTATGCGTTCACATCTCCCACGCTAGCAACTATTAATAAATATATTAATGATTATTATTAGTCATTTATTAAGATAGAGATTATCATATTATTCCTAAAGCAAATATATGTTTCCATACAATATTGGTTAAAATGCAAGTATAAATCAATACAATGATATAGGCAAGTCTTTACGCGTGTGTGATTGTAGTTATATTAAAACGTGTAAATTCGGTTTGTGTTTCTTTGCGCTTTTATTGTAAACAAATATAATTAAGAGTTTTATAAATATCAACTCTAAGCCTCTAATGATCTTAAATAGAATAATTTTTACAGCAGGAAATCTCGAACGGTAAATATCGTTTTTTTATATTTCTAATAGTATTGTACGATAATACTCCTCATACATACAAACACGGCCCAAAAATTTCTTCAAATGTAAAATACTTACCTTTTGTTTTGCTTTCAAGTATTTTTTTACTTACCGGGATTGCACGGTCCTTTATGCAGTTTTTTAATGGTGGTAAACTTTCGGTTAGCTTCCTCCATCATGTGGCAGAGATTAGTGTACGTCTTTTTATCCGTACCGCATATTACTTCATTAAACTTACACACGCACACGGCCAATTTATTTCCATAGGGATCCAAATTTGGTCTTAGTTTGCACTCTAAATTTTTTCCACACACAGCGTACTTATCTTTATAAGGTAATTGCAGTTTTTCATCGCTACAGAAATCCCCCTCTTTTTGCCCGCAAATCCAACAGCAGCCGCATGAATCTTTTACATAACCGGCTAAACATTTCCCTGGATGTTCACAGTCTTCATAATTACAGGGTCCGCAATCTTTGCTCTGAATTACATTTATAAGCAACTTAAATAATGTAAGAATGAATAAAATATTCATTCTTATTATCGATTATATATATAATGGTATGATAAGCTTTACGCAGAAATCAGTTTGACGACGGGGGAAAAAACTGATTATAAATGTTGTATTATACACAAATCTTTACATCTCTCCGAAATCTGTCTCTCTATTGATTTTAATTTTTTAAAAAACGAAACCTCTGCAGTCAGAAACAATGACACAAAATATTTCCTTGCAGAAAGAATTCACATCTGTCTCCGGACAAAGGCGACATTGATTACTAAAATGTATATCAAAGCGGAAATGAATACGGCGCGGGGGGGGGGGTAGGAGGTAAACTATTTCCTTTATAACTCTAAAAGTTAAATCAATCGCGAATCCACTTTTGCAAACCGGCAGACTGATTTTGATAAAACCAAAATTGTGGAGTTTAGCCGATGCATGCAAATTTGACGTTGCCCTTCCAACCCGTAACTATTGCACGTACTTATTAAAACCACACCTAAATCACGGCGATTTAATGCTAGGATTGATAAGCGAACTTCTAAGATTCTAGGCTAATTGGCAGGTCTCCGAGAGTAGTTATTTGCGAAAAGAAAAAAAGTTTAAAAACGTAATTATAACTAATTAATGAACATTTAAAATGTTTGCGCGAATAAATAGTTATGTTGAATATATATATTGTTGGATATTTAGCGTATACTGTATATATGTATCTAAGTTTTGTACTTTGCATCTTAATGATGGGGATCTTATTAAAATTTACAACACAGCTCTAAAATGGAGATTCTAAAATAAATTATGCTAAAGGTATTACAAACAATAGTAAATTACGTCAGCGATGATTAAATATTTTTACTTGGTCGAAATATTTTTTTGCCTTGTTAATTCAACCTGCCTTCGGCTAGAGAAGTTAACATATATACTAATGGCTTTATGTCTCAGTAATGATGGAAAATTTATCATTATATAACGATTTTCTAAACATCAAACCTTACTGAAATTTATTATATTTCTCTGAAAGTTTATAGTAATGGTATTTTAATTGCAATTATGTGTCTGGACTATTGTCATTATTTACAATTAACTGTTAAATGAGTTTAGAAAAAGTCTAATTTTATTAAAACTTTTTAATATTTAAATACAACTATATTATATATACTTTTAAGCTAGATGTAATTATAGAGGATTTGAACTCTGATTTTCAAGTTCTCTTTTGTCATCCACTTCATGTTATACAACCGATACACATGACCACATACATGCGAAAAAGTTAAATAATTTCCAATAGACGTATTTCGTGCTTGAGAAGATTGAAGCCTGCCCATTAAAGTTTTGATTGTATATATGTAGGAGATGATAATCTGGACCAACTGATTGGTGCTGGTTCAGCATGAAATACAGATATTAGAGATCATTTATCTTTTTTGCATGTATGTAGACACGTGTATAGGTTTTCCTGAAGGTTTGTGATGAAGGTATTCTAGTTGTATTTTTATATTGGACTATTTCCATAATCTGAGTATTAAATGTCTTTAGAAAAATTTAACTTTTATTTAAATATTCCAAATACATTCAATTGTTAGTAATAGCAAACAGGTTAATATATGCACAACGTTTCCAAACGTATTATTCTCCCCTCTTCTTCAGGCGTTGCTGGCCTGACCAGTGACAGTAGTAGTATGGGTATCGGTTGTATAAGATACAGTGGGTGGCAAAAGGAACCTTGAAAATCTGGGTTCAAATGTCCTATAATTAAAATTTTTTAAATACATTCAACTGGGTAATAATAGTGCACAGATTAGTATATAATAAACGTTTTGAATAATACTAGTTTTTTTTTTATTTTCTTTGAAAGCTGCTGACTGACCAGTGACAGTACTAGCGTGGGAATCAAACCAGGGACCCCTAGCTTCATGAATATTAAATTTAAACACACTATAACTAACAGGCTTTAATAGATAATTCTACATGTTGAAAATCAACATCATCATTTCCAATATTATTGATTAATTACAGGATGAAGGTCTCTCCAAATTTAATCCATCTCTGCTCTCTAGCCTCTCTTCTCCACATCACTCTAGCACAATTCCTTAATTTATCCATCCATCTCATCTATCCCTCTAGGTCTTTTACGGTAACCCAGTTTAAGATTTCACTGTCCTTTTCATCTCTTCTAGCAATAGGTGCAGTCCAACTCCACTTCAGTCTTAATTCTTTCAGTGATATCAGTAACACCAGTTTGTTCTCTCATCCATGTATTTTGTTTTTTCAATCTCTTCTTGCTACTTACTTCTAACATGATGATAAAAATATTTTAACATATAATTATAACTGCAATGTACTATTGTACTAAGGTTAAAACAACTTTTAAATAACCAACTATAGGGTGAAGAATTCTGCAATATCCAGTAGAATAACCAGAATCAGACATGATAACTGAAAATAAGTGAATTGTTTTAGCTGCATTTATTTTCCAACATTTATAAAATGGATCACAATGGGATTAAAAGGTTATCTTATCCTAATTACCTATTAGAAAATTCTTCTCATATCATTTTATATAGTTTAAACACTTGGAAGATTTTTCCTCACACAATATGGTAAAACATATAAATGTAATAAAATAACATAAATATAAGTAAATAATATGGAAATAAATGTTTTTTCTAAATACTGTCACCTACTTCATATATTATTCAATAATAATAAGTACATTGATGTTCACTAATTCCTTTTGTGGCTTAATGCAGTGGAAGGAGGTCAGACTCTGGAACTTAATGTTTTTGGACCAATCCGAGTTCTAGATTTTCCAGCACTGGAACCTCTTATAAACTCTATAGCAATAAAGCTATTCTATTATTTATTTTATTACTTTATATATAGTATTGCACAAGTTTCTCTTTGTGCAATACATATGAGCACACACATTTGATGCCATGTGTGCTCATGACTTGTAATTACTAAATATAATCAGATTTGATTGATAATTTTCAATGTCTGACTTCCATAAAAATTTTGACATATTAGCATGAAGACAAAAATAGACAAGAGTCAACAAGAAAATATAAATTTGACTAACAACTTTGTGAGAAATAGCAACATCTTATTATGAATTACCTACATAGTATTACTAAAATATGAGTATTTAAAATCAGAATATACAATTGTTTCTAAAAATTGTTTCTAAAAATACATTGTGGTCCCACATCAATTAAAAATAGAGACAAATCCTGAAAAATCAAAAACTAGTCACCCTCGTCACCAGGTTAGTCGAGTGCTTAGTAATGAGGGTTTATGGTCATCCAGCATTGTTTAAGTCTCTATTCAAAAGTAGTCAAACATCTTTTGACCAACCAATGGTTAGATGACTAGCTGGATCAGCTCTTGAAGCAACTATTTAAAAAAAATCCTAAGCATTTTCAAAATTTGAAACAATTTTTAAGTTTTTATACCCATGTTTGAATCCCAGATAAACATATATATATAAATAAATAAATATTAAGCAATTAAATCATCCCACATGATTAAGAAATCCAGTACTGCCCTCTGTGAACTAATATATAAATACATTAGAGTTCGTATTTCAAAATAGCCAAGTCAAAATGGTATCGTTATGCACTGGATTATTATATATATATATATAGTAATTGCTGTGCCATGAGATAATAATAGATTGTTTTAAGGTGTTAAATTTGTTGTATAATTTGCAACAAAACTTCCAAATCTATAAGGCTGAGAATTTAACATGCCTGTAACATATCATTTAATTATCTATTGTGAAATATTTATTATGTTATAATCTTCCTGAGTTAGTATCAATATTATCTGGCTAATAAAAATGAAAAAAGGGAGGTGAAGATTCACTCTAAACACATTATATGGAGTTAGGAATCTCTCAGCCACTATGCTCTGAGAAACTTGTTAGCCACTTTATCTCCCTTTTTTAATCCCTGCCCTAAGTATTTTCCATATTCTTCTCTATCCTGCTTGGATCCCATTTCCATAACATTATCTTGTCCACTCTATGGTCTTTATATCCAAAACTCCCTAATCTTTTTCCAAACTCAACATAAAAACCAATAATTCACTTTCTATATAATCACTTTGTTTATATTTATTCTTTGACAACTTCATTATTTGTACCCTTTCTGCTTTCAGACATTTACATTTAAATAACAGACGCCTAATATTTTCTATGTTTTCTTTACACAACTTGCAGACTACTAAATCACCCACATCTTTCTATTTATGTGTATATTTCCTTGTTGCTAAAGATCCTGTTCAAGCCTTAAACAGTAAACTACTTTCCTTGCTATTATCCATAGATTATTAACTCACACCCAATATTTCATTTATTTCTACACATATTTAAATTCTTTTTACTCTCTAACCTAGTTTTCCATCTCCTCGACTCCCTATTCTTAATTAATGCATCTATTCTTCTATCACATTACTTAGCACTATAACACTCAACAATTTCTCCTAACACAATCATCCCACCTTTTGTATAAGTATACTGACATAAATTCTTTATCCAAATCTTCTGATACCATACTACCTTTCTCACCCATCTTGTTTCTTGCCCTTTACTCATAATCCAATTAAATACTATTTTGGTTATTCTCTTATTATCCATAAACTGCAATCTACTGAAAATTATCATTTTACTTTTTACATCTCTTATATAAAACTTGATCATCTCATTTCTCCTTGAATTGCCTCTTTTTCCATTCACACATCTGCATCTAATGAATGTCTTCATACTTCTCTTTGTACTTTTTCTAAGTAATATAACACCCCTTTACTAAACCATAATGCATCATTACCATATGTTAACTCTGCTACTGCCACTCCCATACAATTCTAGCTACATCATATTTATTATATGAAAACACTGTTAATTTCTTTATCAATCCCTTTCTTTGCTTCCTTTATCAATTTTTTCTCCCATTTATCCAAGAAATTTCTGTGATTACTTAAGATGATTCCCAAATAGTTATACCTATTCATCACACTTAACTTTTTATTCCCCAATAAAAATTAACTTACTTTCCTCAGTATTAATCGTCATTACTTTTGATTTTTCTTCACTAAATTTAATCCCCATCTCCTTACCAATCCTTGTACATGTCCTTAGCATAACTTCCATATCTCCCCTTCTTTCTGTGCACAAGAAGACATTATCTGAAAATAAAAGACCTGACAATGTATATACTTCTTTGCCACCTATTAATGATATCTCTACTTCTCTCTTTCTAGCTTTTCTATTACTATTTTCATTTCTTTCAAATACAACAAAAACAAAATAAGTAACATAGGGCATCCTTGCCTTAGTCCCATCCCATTTTTAACTTTAATTGATTAATATTCCCTAATTGGTATGTATAGTAATTATTTTCATATAATCTCTTCATAATATCCACTAAAGCTCCATCCATTCCCAAATTTACTAAATATATCCATAATCTATTTCTATTTTTCTATCATGTCTTCTCTATAAAAACCACTTATAACTGTTTACCTGTATTTCTACTCATATATATAAGCTGTGCAACTATAATTATCTCCTATACAGTGTTTTCCTGAAGGTTTGTGATGATGATAATCTAGTTGTATTTTTATATTGGACTATTTCCATCATTAATATGAGTATTGAATGTTTTCAGAAAAATTTAGCTTTTATTTAAATATTCCAAATATATTCAACTGTTAGTACATCAAATAGATTAGTATATGCACAATGTTTTGAAAGGTATTATCCTTCCCTCTTCTTCAAGTGTTGCTGGCCTGACTAGTGACACTAGTAGTATCATGGGATTTGAACCTGGATTCATAGATTCTTGAGTATGGAATTTTAAGGCAACAGTCTAACCAACTGAGGCATCCTGTGAAAGGCAACAGATCAGTGGAAATTTCATATATTTATCTATGAGATTCTTCCTGATTTCTCCACTTTTTCCTAAGAGCAAAGTTGGTTAGTGACTTCCATATATTATGTATAGTCATACTAGGTTGACCTATGGGATTTTTTGCCATTATCAGGTGAGCAGTTTTTTTAAATTTTCTTTGTACCTTTCTTTCTCAATTGAACAGATGCTTGTTGGCATATAATGGTCTGCTACCTTAGATACATCTGTTTTCTCCATTCTAATCATCAGTTTGTATTCTTGCAAGCACTTTTCAGTGGGATGACTGATCTCACCAATATATATTCTGTCACATTCACATGGTATTTCATAGATGCAGTTTTTTCTTTTCAGCATTTCAAGTTTAGGCTTTGTAGATGTTATAATTCTTCATAGTGTAGTATAGCTCTGGAAAGATGTTCTCATGTTATACTGATTGCAGATTTTTCTTAATTTATCTGCTATTTTTGGAATGTATGTGTACACTACAATACCAATAATTGTCTTTTTTCTTGATGGTTTTTTGTTGTCTATTTAACATTTTCTTAATAACAGCTGATAAATAAACATTTTTCATAAGAGTTTGTTCTATATAAATCTTTTCTTTTTCCAAATTGCTAATTTCTGAACAACCTTCTTTTCCTCTGTTCCAAAATGATTGTATAACTTTATATTTTGTATTTTTGGTGTGATTGGATGTATAGGCTAGGTATTTTCCTGGAAGTGTAGGTTTTCTGTAAACTGTAGTTTTGATTTTGCCATAAGAGAATCTTGTCACAAGAACATCTAAGAATGCCATTTTTGTTCTTGTTCTGATTCTATTGTAAATTTAATTTGAAGAGGAAATGTTGTTGATGTATTTTCAGAAAGTTTGTAGCAGTGCTTCACCATGTGGCTATACAACAAAGGTATCATCAACATAAGATATCATCAACATACCGAAGCCAAACTTAGGTGGATAAGGAGTAGTTTTTATGGCTAAGGTTTCAAGTTCTTCCATGTAAATATTGCTAATCAGGGGAGACAATGACGAACCTTTAGCCATTTCTTGATTTTGTTGGAAGAATTCTGTGTTAGATTGAAAGTATATTGTTTTTATCAGAATATTAATAGTTCAATTATACTACCAATAGGAAGAGTTGTTCTGGTTTGTAAACCATTATCACCATTTAATCTTTTTCTTTCACTAGACAATGCTTCTTCACATGGTACATTCAAGAATAAACTTTTCACATCAAAGCTTACCAGTAGTCAATTCTTTCCCATTTCATGTTCTAGATTAATTTTACAAAGTGTCTAGAATCCCTGACAAAGGACTGTGTTTTGTATACCAAAAGACTTAAAACTTTGAGAAGAAATCTTGCCAAATTTTGACAAGGAGAATCTCTAAAACTAACAACAGGTCTTAATGGAACATAATCCTTATGGATTTTAGATAGACCATGAAGATAAGAAATTTTGCTGAAATACGATGTTATTTTACTTTTTTCTGAATCAGTGAAGCACCTGCAATGCTTTGTGAGTAATACATGTATCTTTCTTTTTGTACTCGGTATAGGATTTTTTGCTATTTTTCTATATTGGCCTACTGTTAGGAGCTTGTATTCATTGCAACTGTTGGATTGTCTTTGTCATCAGTGAGAATAATTATAGATTTATCTACTTTGAAAGATTTAATTGCTTTATCCTCACCATAGGATATGTTTGGCTTCAATTTTTGTTGCTTGTCAAGTATTATTTTTATTTTCCAGCATAATTCTGCTGCTTCTTCCAAAGGCAATTTTTGAATGACTTCCTCAGTGATAGCCATTATATCTAATAAACGAATATTAGACAGTTTTATGACAAAGTTTAATCTTCTTTCAAGAACAGAAATTTCAGTATCTGTTAGATGTTTAGAACTGAGATTTTTAACAGATGAAGTTGATTCATTGCTTGATACATTATAAATTTTGATATGCCGATATAGATTAGCAAGTTTTTTCTTTTGGCATTCTTTTATTTATCCATGAAGTCTTCAGCAGTAAGTTTATTTTTTAGAAAACATTCTACATTATTAATGGAATGCTTTGTTTAATACTTAGAAACCCTTGAGCATTTATTCTTTCTTTAACAGAGTTTCACTTGCTCTCTGAATGATTTTTTAAGCTTTCTGAGAGTAAATTGGAGATTTTAGTTACAAACCTTTTGGAATTATCCCTTCAGATTTACATTTACATAAGAAAGTTAAATGATTTTCTAAAGTTAAATGATTTTCTACTTTGGCCAGTTTTAAACATAATTTTTCATTATGTCTAAAGTTTTTTATAGTAACAAGTTGTATTTTTATATTGAACTATTTTCATCATTTAATATGAATATTGAACATCTTCAGAAAAATTTAACTTTTATTTAAATATTCCCAATACATTCAACTGTTAGTAATAGCACATCAAACAGGTTAGTATATGGACAATCTTTCAAGAGGTATTATTCCCCTTTCTTTTTCATGTGTTTCTAGCCTGACCAGTGATAGTTGTAGCATGGGATTTGAACCTGGACCATTAGATTCTTGAGTATTGATTTTATGGAAGTGCTGTAACCAACTGAACCATCCTGCCAAAGGCATTAGTCAGTGGAAATTTTATATACCTATCTATGAGGTTCCTCCTGATTTCTTCAATTTTTCCTAAGAGCAAATTTGATTAGTGGTTTTCATACATTATGAATAGTCACACTAGGTTAGCTTATAGGATTTAAGCCTCTTTAAATTTTTTTTTGTACCTTTTCTTCTTTACTCTATATTATTGTATTTTCCCAATTGAATTTTAATTGGCACTTACATGATCTGGTACCTTAGGCACATCTGTTATCTCTCTTCTAATCATCAGTTTGTGTTCTTGTAAGTGATTTTCAATGGAACAACTGGTCTCACTAATATATGTTCTTCCACATTCACATGATATTTTGTAGATTTTTCAGCATTTCAAGTTTAGGCTTTGTAGATGTTAGAATTCCTTGTAATGTAATATAGCTCTGGAAAGGTGTTCTCATGTTATATAGATTGCAGATTTCCCTAATTTGTCTGCTATTTTTGAAATGCATGGACACACTTCAGTACCAATAATTGTCTTTTCTCTTGATGGTTCTTGTCTATTTAGCATTTTCTTAATAACAGCTGATAGATAGCCATTTTTCCTACGAGATTGTTCTATATAAATCTTTTCTTTTTCCAAATCACTGGTTTCTGAATAAACTTCTTTTGCTCTGTTCCATAGTGATAGTATAACTCGCATGCTTTGTGTTTCTGGTGTGATTGAATGTATAGGCTAGGTATTTTCCTATAGCCATTCTATTTCTTGATTTTGTTGGAAGAATTCTGTATTACATTGAAAGTAGGTTGTTTTTATACAGAATGTTAATAGTTCCATTATACTATCAACAGGAAAAGCTGTTCTGGATTGTAAAACTATTATCATCACCATTTAATCTTTCTTTGCAATAGACATTGCTTCTTCACATGATACATTCATGAATAAACTTTCCACATCAAAGCTTACCAGTAAGTCAGTTCTTTCAATTTTCATGTTCTTGACTAATTCTATAATCTCTGACAAAGGACTGGGTCTTGTATGCCAAAAGACTTAGAACTTTGAGAAGAAATCTTGCCAATTTTTTATAAGAAAAATCTTTAGAATTAACAATAGGTCTTAATGGAACATGATCCTTATGGATTTTATGTAGACCATAAAGATGAGGAATTTTGCTAAAATATGATGTTATTTTACCTTTTTCTGAATCAATGAAGTACCTGCAATGCTTTCTTAGTAATGCTTGTAATTTTGTTTCATATTCATTGGCTTGCTGTCAGGAGTTCTTGTATTTTGTTGTCAAAATCATTTGTATCCAGTACAACTGCTGCATTGCCTTTGTCAGCAGAGAGGATAATTATAGATTTATTCACTTTGGAAGGTTTAATTGCTTTCTTTTCACCATAGGATATATCTGAATTCAATTTTTGTTGCTTGTCAAGTGTTCTTTTTATTCTCCAGTGTAATTCTACTGTTTTTTCTGAAGGCAATTTTTGAACAGCTTCCTCAATGGCTGCCATTATATCTAACAAATGGATATTAGATGGTGTTATGGCAAAGTTTAATTCTCTTTCAAGAACAGAAATGTCAGTATCTGTTAGATGTTTAGAATTGAGATTTTTAACAGATAAAATTGATACATTGCTTGGTGCATTGGTTAGCAAGTTTCTTCTTTTGGCCTACCTGATCAAAAACCTTCTTGCATTTTTCCAAATATACTATGTTTTTCTTCCATCCATTTTATGACCCTTCCAGCCACCATATATGCAAAAAGCTTCTACAATCCCTATCCTTTCTTTTAAACAGTAGTATTACTCTTGTATTATTCCAACTACACAGAAAATCTCTCTTCTGTGCCATCTTATAAAACATGGTAACAGTTTTAATTTTAACATATGTCCTAAATTCATTACCATCTCTGCTTCCTACTCCATCAAATCCTCTTGCCTTTCCACTTTTCAATTTCTTCCCTGCCTCATTAACTTCATTTTCTGTAAACTTAATATTTTCCTTTTGTCGCTAATTCTTCTCTAGAACTACATTCTTTTCCCTCATCATCTAGTAATACTATTTCTTTCCCACATTTCTTCTTTTAATGTATTTCCAATTTTTTTTACTCCCATATCTTCACCTTTTATTAATAACCTTCAACAATTTACTATTCTATTTCATTCTCTATATATAATTATCCATTTTAGCCAACTTCTTTTTAAATACTTTTTTCATTATTAACATCTTTTTCACTTTCTTTGTACTTAATAGAACAATTTATATTCTCTGCATTCTTTTTTTCTCTCTTTTACACTTTTACTAACTCTCACTTTCCTATTATGTTTATTATTCTGAATATTCTAATCTAAAACCCTATTTTCCACTTTTTCTAATTCACCACAGCAGTCCTTATATTCTTCCCCAATCAACTCTTCCATGGTTTCATCAATTTTTATTTTATATTCTTCTAACTTATTCTTATCATTCATTCTCCATCCATGTCTTTCACTATTCTTTCTACTTTTATTATTATTTTCCATCATATTACTAATCATTTCTATTATAAAGAAATTATGATCACTATTACTTACTTTCTCTTTATTATCAAACACTTTATTTTTCAGTACTTTATTCATTCCCTCGTTCTCTACTAATATATAATCTATTGTGTGAAATATATTATTTTTAGACCATGTGTATTGTCCATCATAAATATTTGACAAATTTCCAATGCTCAAATTCACTCTCTGACAAAAATCCTTCAAAAGCTGTCCATTCTTGTTATCTACATCATCAATTTCTTCAATATGCCCATTTATATTCCCTATAATCATTATTCTCTTTCTCTTTATTTTAAAACTCTGTATATTTCTAACTAGATATTTTTTTCTGCCACTGTTCCACTCCATTATAGTTTGACTATCTCCAGTACCCTATATATACTACAGCCACTATCCACTCTCCTCTTCCTAATCTTATCTCAAACTACAAATGTTCTTGACATTTAACAGTATATAAATATTTTTTTGACATAATTCCTATACCACCATCTCTTTTTTTCTTTTCTACTTATATCATGCCATACCAAGTCTTCCAGTATAGGTTTTTTTTCTTCTCTTAGATGTGTTGCCACTATTGCCAGTACCTCAAGCTCTTTATTTTTAACTGCTTTGTTTAATTTCAGCCACTTTTCTGGTCTTTTACCATCTTGCATATTCAAATATTCAATTTTAACAAATTCTTCTTTACTAACTATTATTTATAAATTGTTTTGACTCTTTCTTCTCTATTACATTTGTAAATAACTTGTTTACCATTATTTTTACAAACCCATTCCCTCTTCACATCCACATTTATATTTACAATAGCTATCCTTTGATTATTTCTTATATCCCATCTATTCTTTCTCTTTCTGATAACACTGCCACTTAAAATCTCACTCCCCTTTATAAGTTTCACAACAATAAACAAAGTAATTATATAGAAGGTTGGTTCTTGGTTTTTATGCTGGGTTTGGAAAAAGATGAGGGGAAATTGGATATAAAGACCATGGCATTAACAAAGATTATGTTGTGGAAATGGGATAGAGCAGGATAAAGAAGAATATAAGAAAAACTTAAGAATGGAGAATTGAAAGGGAAGACGGTAACATGTTTCTCTGGTTATAGTGGCTTAGAGATTCCTGTTTTTGAGAAATGAGAAGCCATAGAGCATCATATCAGGCAACCATCAAATGAAACTGATAGGGCAATCTAAAACACATGATCATGTACGTAAAAATAACATGTCTGATCATGTCTTTTGATTTAACATGAGTAAAACTAATTTTAATGCTGTATACCAGATTAGATAGTTCAGATTTGCATATCAGTTTTATTTAATAGTTGCCCAATTACATTATAACTGAGCTCTTTATCTAGTTTAATACATAGAAAAATCTTTATTGCAAATTATATATATTTATATATATTGTAATACTGTAGATCAGGCATCAGGAAACTTTTTAGCATGATCCATTTGGTTCAAACCCCACCCTTATAAAGTTGTAAGGAAAATGGTTTCTCCCCCCATCCCAATAAAGAACTGCACTGAAAGAGCTGAAAAATATGTTAATGAAAAAAACGAATTTCTGAATGAGTGTGGATATATTTGATTATTTAATTTACTAATAGATCCTAATGAAAATAAAAATTACTTTAAAAATAAGTAAATAAAAACCAAAAAAATACATTAACAGTTTGATTTATTCACAAATTACTAATATTCATAATATCATCATCATCATCAACAACAACCATTATCAATCCACTGCAGGATGAAGGTCTCTCCAAGTTCAATCCATCTTTTCCTATCTTTAGCTTCTCTTCTCTACATCATCCCTGCACACTTTCCTATTTCATCCATCCATCTCACATGTGGTCTCTTTCTGGGTCTTTTACAATCTCTTGGAATCCAGTTTAAAATTTCAATTGTCCATCTATTATCATATCTTCTAGCAATATGTCCAGCCCAATTCCACTTTAGTATTTTAATTTTTCCAATGAGGTCAGTAACACCTGTTTGTTCTCTTACCCATACATTGCATTTTCGATCTCTTCTTGTTACTCCCAACATGCATCTCTCCAGACTTCTTTGAGTGGTCTGAAGTCTCTGTGTTGCTCTTCTATTATGTGTCCAAGTCTCAGATCCATAAGTAAGAACTGGCAAAACACATTTATTAAAAACCTTCCTTTTTAAACACATAGGCATATTTCCTTTCAGTATCAAGTTATTTCTACCAAAAGCACTCCAACCAAGTTTAATTCTATGATTAATTTCATCCATTATGTTTCCATCTGTATTAATAATCTGATCAAGGTATTTGTAACTGTTAACTTCTTCTAACTCATCATAATCAATCTTTATTTTCATAATTTGAGAAAATCTATTAAACATTACTTTAGTTTTTTAACATTTATCTTTAGTCCTACTTTCCTACTTTCATCTGATAACTCCTGCAACATTTCCTGTAACTCTAAAGCATTATTTGCAAAAACAACTACATCATCTGCAAAATCTAAATGACTTAAATAATTTCCATTTACTTTCACTCCTTTAGCTTCCCATTTTAATCCACAAAATGCTTCTTGCAGCACTGCTGAAAACAGTTTTGGAGATATGGAGTCACCTTGTCTTACACCTTTCTCAATGTTGACTTTCCCAGTGTCATTATGTAATCTAATTGTTGCTGTTGCATTTTTATAAATATTCTTCCAAATATGACAATATCCTGGATCTACACCTTGATGATCCAATGCTTTAATCACTGAAGAAATGTTTATAGAATCAAATGCCTTTTCATAATCTACAAATCCTAAGCATAATGGCAACTCATATTCATTTGTCCTTTCTATAACTTCTCTCAATACCTGGATATGATCTACTGTACTAAAACCACTTTTAAATCCAGCTTGTTCTCTTGGTTGGTGGAAGTCCAGTGTTCTCTGCAGATGAGTTGTAATTATCTTAGTAAAAATTTTGTATAAAACTGATAATAGACGGATAGTTCTGTAATTTCTAATATCTTCTTTATCACCTTTTTTAAATATTAGTATTAATACTGCATTTTTTCAATCATCCGGTACATCTTTATTATTTAGACATTTGGTATATAACTTTGCTAAAAAAAATTTCTATTTCTTCATCTGCTTCTTTTAATATATCAATTATAATTCCATCATTACCTGGAGCTTTCCCTTTCTTCATAAATTTAATTGCATGTCTCACTTCCTCATTCAAAATTCTGGGCAATTCAGAAGATATAATATGTATAGGAGGCACTTGTTCTTTATTACTATATAATTCTTGATAGAAGTCTTCTACACATTTCATGATGTCATCTCTCTTTTTAGTAATAATGCCATCTTTTTTTTTATTGCAGATATAAATTTCCTACCAATACCAAAATGTTGTTTTACACTCTTTAGACTTTTATTCTCTTCTACAGCTTTCCTTGCTAATTCACAATTATACTTTCTTATATCATTTTCAACTCTTTTCCATACCATTTTACAAAATTCGAGATATTCAATCTTTTTTAATGCATCATTGTTGTAAATCCTCATATTCCTTCTTTTCTTCATAAATTCTCTAGTCTCAGTAGAAATTTTATTGGTCAATTGCTGCTTTTTTCTACCAGCTATCTTTGTTGCAGTTTTTAAAAGTGTATCAGTTATTTTACTGTTAATGTCATTCAAATCTGAATCATGTTCAAAATCTACTAATACTTGAAACTGATTTGTAAGTTCTAAATTAAATTCATTAGAATACTTCTGAAGATTAGGAATATCAACTGTAAATATTGTTTTTTTTTAATAATTTTTGTCTCTCTAGTTTTGCATTAACATGTATCTTACATCTTACTAATCGATGATCACTTCCTGTGTTAAATTTATTAAGAACATTACAATCTTGAAATATGTATTTTCTGTTAGTCAAAATATAATCCAATTCTGCTGTACCTTCATTTGGATGCTTCCATGTCAATTTCCTTTTAACATTTTTCTCAAAAAAAGAATTCATAATATAAAGTTTTTCTTTTTCTGCAAACTCCACAAGTCTATGTCCTCTCTCACTTCTATTACCATAACCAAAATTACCTACAGCACTTTCATCTTTCATTTGTTTACCAATTCTGCATTAAAGTCTCCCATAACAATTTTAAACTGTTGTTTACTCTGATCAAAAGCCTTTTGTACATCCATATAAATATCTTCTACTACTTCATCACTGTGAGAACTTGTTGGGGCATAAACCTGAATTATCTGCATTTGGGGCTGCAGAAAGGAGTTTGCTATTAACTGAAAGGAGACCCTTTAATTCCTCTTGGAGGCCTTAAAGGAACTGAGGAGGGCAAATTTCTAATGTCCACTCCATATGTTCTTGTCGTTGCAGCTGTTATTACTATGTGATTATTCATATAGTATACAAACATGGATAGGCTGCTCACCAACATGCATTAACCAGTGTGGTGAGTTTATTGCTTTTTACCTCAGAGTTTAAGAATATTTTTTCTAATATATACAATTATGACAGACAAAAATAAATCATGGCCCTTATTCCCAGGAGGCTGTAAAGTCACCAATCAAGGCAGCGGTTGGTAGCCAAAGGTGGAAGGTGCTAAGATTCCCCTGATTGTGGACTCAGGCTGCCATTTGATGATGACTTTTTATTTAGGTACTTACAACTGCAGATCACTTTCAATTGAAGGAAGCTCACAAGAGTTAGAAGAAGAGCTCTCTTATATTAAATGAGACATTATTGGACTTTGTGAAGTTAGAAGAAAAGGTGAAGAAACAATTGATTTAAAAAGTGGACATATATTCTACTATAAAGGTACAAATATTGGAAATACAAGTGGAGTAGGATTCATTATAAATAAATGGAAGAATAACATTGTGGAGATTGATGGTATATCAGACAGAGTGGCAAGATTAGTTTTACAACTAAATAGCAGATTCATAATATATAATAATTTATATTCTATAGTAAGGAAACAAATTAATTTCACTCTGAATTATCTACCATGTTGACAAAAGTATGCTTATAAACATCCAAGCAACTAAGAATAGGTGGATTCCATTCTATTTTTGATTCCTTTATTTTAACATTTAGAGTTCTTTTAAATCATAGTCTGGGGAAATTATTTACTTCCATTGTTTACTATACATTGAATTATGTTTAATTTAAATTTTAAATCTATAATAAGGCTAAATTCAAGCAACAACATTGTTATATGCATTTTCCCTCCTTAGATTCATCAAAATATTTATTTACAAATTATAAAAAGAAATAAAATGTGTTTATGTTTGCCATGATAAAAAGAGAGATTGGGATCAAAGAGTCACATTGGGCTCATTAGCTGTAGATTGCCTTCCTCTGTTGTAGACTTTGCCCACCTCTGGACAAAACAAGTATTACAAGCTACTTAAAATATGTAAGTTTAGAATAGAGAGAATATGGAATTTAAGTTAATATTTCTGAATAAAATTAAGTTGAAATTAATGTAATAAATAGTCTCAATTAATTGTATACATCTGCTTGTATAACTTCAATTAGTATGTAAATAATTAGATAATGATATAATTATCATGAAATAATAATGTAAAAAAAGATTGATAAAATTTATAAAACTAGGTGTTTTAAGTTATAAAATAAAATAAAAATAAAAATTATAGAGTTTTAAGTTATAAAATAAAATAAAAATTATAGAGTTTATAAACCTAATTATTGGTTTAATTAAGCTGTCTCTGATAAGATTTAATCCCAAGTAAATTTAATCAGAATCGTAATTAAACATAATCAATAAAACTTTTAAAAAAATGAAAACAGGACTTAAAAGATCATAAAAAAACTAGCATAAGAGGGTCTCTAAGAATTGTACTAATGATTATAGCTATATATATATACTAATGATATAGTTGTGTGTGTATATATATATACTAATGATATAGATGTAAATATATATTTTGAAATGGTATATTTCCTCTGTCATATACGTTTCACCTATTTTCCCATATACCTCCATCTGTGCCAGATTTAAACCCTTAAAGAGTACCCATCTTAAGATGCTTACATGGTTGTATATGTGTCACTGTATATATATATGAAAATAAATGTTTATAATATAAGTGGTATAGATATATTAGAGCGGTATATTTATTTCAAAGTCATATACTTTAAATTATCGTTTATTTCATTTTAAGTCAATTTGTATTTTAATACTCTTAAGACTCTTAAATCACATGTATATATATATGTAGCCCATCTACTACCATGATACATATATAGTGTCATATTATTCGATCATTTCATATAATTTCTAAGTTGATTTAAAATATGTTGTAAATAAAAATCATGCCATACACACCTGCTTTAGTTAATGTGATGATCAAATCTAAAATTTGTTTAGACAATAAATGTTTGTTTATTGCTAAATCTTAAAGGAACATAAATGATCAAATGTAGAAAAAACATTCTGCTAAGAGATAAAACAAAGGATTAAAGTTATTTTGATAATTTAACATATCAAAATTTAAAAGGTGTTAATGGATTTGCTTGCCCAAGATAATTTTATTAAAATTATAATTTGCTCTCAAGACAGTATAAATAGGCTACATTTTATTATGTAGAGGTACTCTGTATAATTTTAAGAAGCATCAGCTATTATACTCCACTCTCATTTTAACTTTAACATGGTGGTAGGAAGGGCAAAAATTTTTGTTTCCCAAGCCTGGGAAATGGTGATCTCTACCCCCACCTGCATGCTGAAATGGAACATAATCATGGAGAGATGGGAGACATTCCTGATAATGTCCTACTGTAATATGGCCACAATGAAAAAATGCTGCCTATCTGGAGATCAAGATTTGCTATCACACTCACCACCCAGAAGTGTCAATGGACCAGATGCTGTTGAGAAGTTAGGTAACAACTCCTCAGAATATCACAGAAAGCTCTCAAATAAACTTTACATCTTAATCTTTTAAAGGTATAGCTTATAAATTAAAATGAATGTTTGAACCAATTTTTCAAATTGAACCAATTTTTCAAATTCTTATCTAAATTAAATGTATAACTTCTGATAAATTTTGCCTAAGTTCTTGTAATATTACTTTTGTAAGATCTAAGATTACGTATGTTCCAATAGAACATTGGTAATCATAAATAAATGTAAATCTATTTTTCATTTCATACTGTGATTATGCCTATGCTTTAACAATTTTATTTCTTAAAATTTCATTTTATTATATATGATAATATGCCAATTGTCTTAAAACAGTGAGCATATTTTATTTTACTAATTCTTTAATGAAGATATCATAATTTATATCTTCAACTCAATAGATATTAATAATGCTTATTTAGCTTGCTTTAGCACAATATTTCGAAAACCTATTGTATTAAGAATGATAACTGAGCACCTTGTGCTTGTTATTATGATATAATTTGATTTAGTTTTATAGTGAGTAAATAGTTATTATGGTTTGCAATATTAGAATTACAAATTATGATTTTAAAGATTCATTTTTGTCATAGTAGAAGTCTAGCCATAGAGATAGAATGAAGTATATTTTATAATGTGCTATTAATTTTAACCCCTCCGAATATACCTCTCCACTTAGTTAAAGCTGATTAGGGAAGCAGTTTAATTCATCTATTAAACTAGATTTATAATTTAGTAATATAGTTCTTTTATTATAGCATTATATATGCTTAAATTATGAACTGTCTTTTATTGGCAATACAGATAGCTATCTGTTTAAGGACCATTAACTTAATTTTACATATTGGTATTTTGCCTTAAGCATTATGGCTATGTATTCATATACAATGTCTTGCAATTCTCTAATGGGATCACAGTCAAGGCCATCTTCATTCATCATCTACCCTCATAAAGTGGAAACCAATTCACACCCAGGGAGCATATTCGTTCAGGTAGGGCTATTACTTATAGAACTGGAGCATGAGGACACAGACTCTTTTTAATTAAGCCTGAGTTCCGAATCTAGAATGTTCATATTTTTAGCAAGCCATACAGTTATAAAGTACCACACATTTGATGTGAAATCATGTGAATAATTGCATATCAGCACCGACATATTTTTATTAGTATTTAATATGTGCCATAGCAAATATATCTAAAGCTAGTTTAGGCACTCCTTCCCTTGTAAAATATTTATTCAAAATTTGTCTGAAATCTAGAATCAGTGATTAATAGACATAGATCTGCATCATCCTCAAGCTTTATTATGTGCTCGAATTTTAATATATTTATGAAACAGCAACCATATTAGTGCTGTAGTAATTCATATATCTGTGGCTGGCATATTTATTTATAAATCAGACAATCATGATATGGAAATAAGGTTTGGCATATTAGTTTTACATAGGTACCAATTGTTCACCATGCACATACCTATTTGAACACACAATGATGAGATTATAAACTGTAACCTTCAACTCTATCTCAACCCACCATAGAACACCTATGTGCATTAAATCACATATTTAACTTTGTAATTATGTGTGTTTTATTTTATTTTGTTTTGGCTTCTATTTTATCAATTATAATAAACTTATTTAAAATTTACCTCATCTCCATTATCATCTTACTCGTATTCCAATTCCAGTTAAATTATTATTGTTTAGATATAGATTTGATGTGCATTGGAATTAATTATCAATATTACATTAAGTTTAATATTATTAGTTTAGTTAACCCAGTTATATATTGCATGTGTTATTAGTTTATGAGTCTCATATCTCTCCCTGTTCAGAGCTGACTCATGAATTAAATTAAGGCCCATCTGTAGCCTCAGAAGTGTCACTCATAAGGTGTTAAATCATGAACACTGGTGACTGGGTTAAAGCTTTGTTGGACCTGGGATTTCACCATCTCATTTCAATTAGCTTTAGTGTATTTTACCTGGACTTTGGGTTTTGTTACATGAATGTACAAATCTGACCACTACAATATATATATATATATATATATATATGGCTGCAGAAAGGAGTTTGCTATTAACTGAAAGGAGACCCTTTGATTCCTCTTGGAGGCCTTAAAGGAACCGAACAGGGCAAATTCCTAATGTCCACTCCATACGTTCTTGTCGTTGCAGTTGTTATTACTATGTGATTACTCATATAGTATACAAACATGGATGGCTTTTTACCTCTGAGTTTAAGATCAAGAAACACCATGGTCTTTCTTCTCAGTGCCTGATAAGGCAGAATGAATGTTTGTGTAAATGATAAATATTTTTCCAATACATATATACAATTATGACAGACAAAAATAAAGCATGGCCCTTATTCCCAGGAGGCTGTAAAGTCACCAACCAAGGCAGCGGTTGGTGGACAAAGGCGGAGGGTGCTAAGAATCCCCTGATTGCAGAGCCAGGCTGCCATTTGATGACGACTTTTTATTTAGGTACTTACAACTGCATATCACTTTCAAGTGAAGGAAGATTGCAAGAAATAGAAGAAGAACTGTCTTATATTAAATGGGACATTATTGGACTTTGTGAAGTTAGAAGAAAAGGAGAAGAAACAATTGATTTAAAAAGTGGACATATACTCTATTATAAAGGCACACATATTGGAAATACAAGTGGAGTAGGATTCATTATAAATAAAAAGTGGAAGAACAATATTGTGGATATTGATAGTGTATCGGACAGAGTGGAAAGATTAGTTATACAACTTAATATCAGATACCAAATGCAGATAATTCAGGTTTATGCCCCAACAAGTTCTCATAGTGATGAAATAGTAGAAGATTTTTATATGGATATACAAAAGGCTTTTGATCAGAGTAAACAACATTTTAAAATTGTTATGGGAGACTTTAATGCTAGAATTGGTAGACAAATGAAAGATGAAATTGCTGTAGGTAATTTTGGTTATGGTAATAGAAATGAGAGAGTACATAGACTTGTGGAGTTTGCAGAAAAAGAAAAACTTTATATTATGAATTCATTTTTTAAGAAAAATGTTAAAAGGAAATGGACATGGAAGCATCCAAATGAAGGTACAGCAGAATTGGATTATATTTTGACTAACAGAAAATACATATTTCAAGATTGTAATGTTCTTAATAAATTTAACACAGGAAGTGATCATCGATTAGTAAGATGTAAGATACATGTTAATGCAAAACTAGAGAGACAAAAATTATTAAGAAAAACAATATTTACAGTTGATATTCCTAATCTTCAGAAACATTCTAATGAATTTAAATTAGAACTTACAAATAGGTTTCAAGTGTTAGGAGATTTTGAACATGATACAGATTTGAATGAAATTAATATGAAAATAACTGATACACTTTTAAAAACTGCAACAAACATAGCTGGTAGAAAAAAGCAGCAATTGACTAATAAAATTTCTACTGAGACTAGAGAATTTATGAAGAAAAGAAGAAATATGAAGATATACAAAAATGATGTATTAAAAAGAATTGAATATCTCGAATTTTGTAAAATGGTACAGAAAAGAGTTGAAAATGATATAAGAAAGTATAACTGTGAAATAGCAAGGAAAGCTGTAGAAGAAAATAAAAGTCTCAAAAATGTTAAACAACATTTTGGTATTGGTAGGAAATTTATATCTGCAATAAGAAAAAAAGATGGAATTATTACTAAAAAGAGAGATGACATCATGAAATTGGTAGAAGATTTTTATCAAGAATTATATAGTAATAAAGAACAAGTACCTCCTATATCTATTACATCTTCCGAATTGCCCAGAATTTTAAATGAAGAAGTGAGACATGCAATTAAGTGTATGAAGAAAGGAAAGGCTCCAGGAAATGATGGAATTATAATTGATATATTAAAAGAAGCAGGTGAAGAAATAGAAACAATTTTAGCAAAGTTATATACCAAATGTCTAAATGATAAAGATGTACCAGAAGATTGGAAGAATGCAGTAATAATATTAATATTTAAAAAAGGTGATAAAGAAGATATTAGAAATTACAGACCTATCAGCCTTTTATCAGTTTTATATAAAATTTTTACCAAGATAATTACAACTCGTCTACAGAGAACTTTGGATTTCCACCAACCAAGAGAACAAGCTGGATTTAAAAGTGGTTATAGTACAATAGATCATATCCAGGTATTGAGAGAAGTCATAGAAAGGACAAACGAATATGAGTTGTCATTATGTTTTGGATTTGTAGATTATGAAAAGGCATTCGATTCTATACACATTTCTTCAGTGATTAAAGCATTGGATCATCAAGGTATAGATCCAGGATATTGTCATATTTTAAAGAATATTTATAAAAATGCAACAGCAACAATTAGATTACATAATGATACTGGAAAAATCAACATTGAGAAAGGTGTAAGACAAGGTGACTCCATATCTCCATAACTCTTTACAGCAGTGCTGCAAGAAGTATTTTGTGGATTAAAATGGGAAACTAAAGGAGTGAAAGTAAATGGAGAGTATTTAAGTCATTTAGATTTCACAGATGATGTAGTTGTTTTTGCAAATAATGCTTCAGAGCTGCAGGAAATGTTGCAGGAGTTAGCAGATGAAAGTAGAAAAGTAGGACTAAAGATAAATGTTAAAAAGACTAAAGTAATGTTTAATCGATTTGCTCAAAATATGAAAATAAAGATTGATTATGAAGAATTAGAAGAAGTTAACAGTTACAAATACCTTGGTCATATTTTTAATACAGATGGAAACATAATGGAGGAAATTAATCATAGAATTAAACTTGGTTGGAGTGCTTTTGGTAGAAATAACTTGATACTAAAAGGAAATATGCCTATGTGTTTGAAAAGGATGGTTTTTAACAAATGTGTTTTACCAGTTCTTACTTATGGATCTGAGACTTGGACACTTAATAGAAGAGCAATACAGAGACTTCAGACCACTCAAAGGAGTATGGAGAGATGTATGTTGGGAGTAACAAGAAGAGATCGAAAACGCAATGTATGGGTAAGACAACAAACAGGTGTTACTGACCTTATTGAAAAAATTAAAAGATTGAAATGGAGTTGGGCTGGACATATTGCTAGAAGAGATGATAATAGATGGACAAATGAAATTTTAAACTGGATTCCAAGATATTGTAAAAGACCCAGAAAAAGACCACATGTGAGATGAATGGATGAAATAAGAAAATGTGCAGGGGTGTTGTGGAGAAGAGAAGCTAAAGATCAGAGAAGATGGATTAAACTTGGAAAGACCTTCATCCTGCAGTGGATTGATAATGGTTGATGATGATATATATATATATATTTAAAAGGTTGCCTTGACACACAGTTTGAAATTCTTGAGTTATTTCTATTGGGATTGTCTAATTGTTAACTAGTTTCTAATGGTTACTTATAAACCCATTTAGCCTTAAACATTATTACACTTATTATTTAAGTAATACTTTGTGCAATTTGAAAATTATAATTGCAATTTATAATGTTATAATTGACTATTTATTAGTCTGCATTCAGAACAAGTTATAAAGGAGGTTTATATAAACTTCTTTGTATCAATAATTTCAATCTCTGTGGTCAAGTTGCAATCTTTAGTGTTTATATAAATATACGGGGCTATTAGTAGAGGTGGGATTCCATCTCTATTGTTAAAAGAAGTTTGCCTTGACAACCGGTTTGAAATTGTTGATTATTATTTATATTGGGATTGTCTAAGAGTTGACTAATTTCCAAGGATTATATATAAAGGAGAGAAAGAAAAAGTATAGACATTGTTTGTGAAGAGCTTAAGACAAGGCCAGTGTCATATAAATTTAATTCAGTTTTAGCTACTTGTGAAAGATTACTGACAAATAAATTAAATCCTGTGATAAACCATTCTGCAAAAATATAATCAAATAGATTATAACAAGTACTGGAAGTCACAGAGTAGAGTTGTGATCTCATAGTCCTTGAGCTTAAAGTCCACTACTTTATCATTGCATTAAACCATGGAAAATATTAGAAAATCTTTCAATATACAATATGGAAAATATCAAATAATTGAATAAAATGCTTTGCTTGATATTAGATGTGAAAATCCATGGACCACGATCAGCTCTGTTAATGAATAAAATTCTAGCATAAGATATATGTATATTTGTGACTTCTGGAAATTCAACTTTAATTTCTTGTCTTTCTATTTTTTTTTTTTTTCTGAGTTAAAATAACCTTATTCATTTTCCAATGGCTGCTTAATGATTATCATTATTTTGAACTATTAATAATTCACTGCAGGATGAAGGTCCCTCCAAGTTTAATCCATCTTCTTCAATCTTTAGCCTCTCTTTTCCACATCACCCCTGCACATTTTTTTTATTTCATCTTTCCAATTCACATGTAGTCTCTTTCTAGATCTTTTACAATCTCTTGGAATCCCGTTTAAAAATTCAACTATCCACCTGTATGTCCAGCCCATTTCCACTTCATTCTGTTAAAATACAATAAAGTCTTTTATATGTGAATTTTTCTAAAGTGTGCTATTTATTAATTGAAAAGTAATGCAAATCATTGATTATAATATTGTTCAGATTTACCAATAAAGTCTCTTACAAATATGACTAAATTGCGATACAATTATCTTCCTATTTAAAACAAAACGTATTAACATTTTCTATTTTTTAAGGCAAAGCAATTTTTATAAACATTAGCCTATGTTATTTATTCTTTGGCCCAATTAAATATAATTTGCATTCAAAGCATACAGGATTCAAACAACGCGAACTGACAACATATTGACCTCCGAAACAGTAGCTGTTTTTGCCTTCACCTTTTCTTTTTATAGAATAATTTTATTATATTACCAATAATGTGGGTGTTTACTAAACAACCTTTTTAAAGTAATAAGACTCTAATTCTAAGAGCCGTCATAATTACTAGTTAATATTTTTAAAATTTGAGCTTAACGTTAGTTTAGAATTGTAGGCTAATAAATTATAGCGAGAGAGAAAAAAACGTGTAACTTTAATGTGATTGAAAACAAACCGTATTGCAATAAAAAATAATTTAAATCGTATTATCATAAATCAAGATTAAATTTTGATAATTATCAGTTGACATGTAAAATATTTTTAATTTATGGAAATATTTGCAAATGTTTGCAACAGACCTACCACTGAGCGTTCGATTTTATTACAACTGGTTTTGCTTTTATTTTTTAATTATTATAATAATAATTACAGTGTTTTGATTTGTTTTATATGAACAATAAAGATTTCTTCGACACCATATGCCGAATATTATACTTTAAACTCACTCCAAAATTGAGTTAAAAAAACTTCCGTCCATTATTACAGAACTGATTTAATGATTTTTATAATAAATATTTAAAAAAATAATATATATATTTTTTAAAGAGTCAAATAAATATTTAAATAAATTATCATAAAGTAAATAGTCTTATTATTGGTAAATAAACATTTTTAAACAATTTATTTTTATCTATTATTTGCAGAAATATATTCTGCAAATAATAGATTAAATAATATGATGGTGTAAAGCACTCCTATGGATGAAGTGTCTCGTTGGGTAAAGGTAAGCATCTACCTGTCATTCTATGACTTGATGTTTGACTCCAGGCCAAGTTAAACTATTTTCAAAAGATTTAGATTTTTTTTCTTTTCAAGTGAATGGGCTATATCCAACCCAATTAACTTAATTCAATATTGGTCGGTAAATAGGTATTTAGTTATTCTTAAGTAAAAGTAAAACAAGGATGGAAAACTATCTGCTATCATGATGCAAACCTGATAATTATTGGCTTTTTTTTTCATTCTTCTGTTATAAGATTTTTAAATGAGTAGATTGAAATAACGGTTTTATTAAATTTTGCTAGTAATTGTGGTTTCTGGTATATCTAAATCCTTAAAATGTAAACTGGAGATAATGAGATTGTTATAAACATTAAAGAACTTAAATGGTCAGAACTGGTACCTGGCAGAAAAAGAGGTTAATAAATAGAACAGAACAATTAATTTTTAACATGAAATGAAGAAATACGGTTATTTTTGATGACATTAGCCTCCAGTAGATTTTTGTATAGTAGAATTAGAAGGATCATAAATCTGATTATAGCTGATGGTAATGATATTTTTGGAAGGGCCTCAATGATAATGAAATAGAAAATCTATTTTCCAATCTCATGATCTGAGATTCAATCTTGGCCAAGTGAGCCTTGAAAGTTTATCAAATTACACACTGGTTTAGATTTTTTATTTTTTAATCCGTCTATAGATAACTCATCTAGACATCCAATTTTGGCATCAAACATTCTAGGTTAATCTGAATAGGTTATATATATTGATGACTAAAAAATTTTAAAAATACATTTCTCATTAGTAACAATCTTCACCATCAAATAAGGAAGGGGAATCTTCTGAGGGTACTCTATAAATATAAATCAGGAAGCAAAATATGCAAATTATCAACTATGTAGTGACATATAATATGCAAATGATATAAAATGAACAAGTTTTAAAAAGATATATCGTACTCTTCCAATGGTTAGTAACAATGAATAACATATAATGTTTTGAGTGATACTTTTTCTCCTTTTTGTAATAATATTTCTGACCTAACCAATAATAGTTTAGTAGTGGACTTGAACCAGTGACTTCCAGTCAACTATGCTATTCTTTCAAAGCAATCACTAGTAGAAATTTTCTATATGTCAACTGAATATTTGCCTTTAACAATATCGCCTGATTACAACACTATTTTATATTAAATTATTCAAGAATGTAAAGATCACCAGTTCAATTCTCTTGCTAGACTTACATTGGTCAGGTCTGCAATGCCTGAAGAAGAAAGAAGTAAAAAGACTGAAACATGTTCTATACTATTTTGTGACTGATTATTTGCAGTAAAACTCATTTGAAAGGTTTTAAGTAAAGTTTAAATTTTTCTAAAACATTTAACAATTCAAATAGATGAGAAAATAATCCAATATGTAATTATAAATAATCTTTAGTACAATATTAGAAGTGAATGTCTATGGGAAATTTATGGCCTAATTATTCTAATGTTATTTAGATATTAATTTTTCTGATCTGTACTAGAGATAAGGTTGCATTTTTTAAATACATATATCTCTTAAGTAACGATATATACTTTATTTAAAGCTACAATGATTTTGTACTTTATTTTTTAGTTTAAAATAAAAATGTTTTTTTTAAATAGGCTAGCAATATGTGATTGTTAATTATATTTTCATCCTTAAAATATTAGAAGTAATAATTAGCTAATATGTTTGTGAAAACTTCTTATCACTTTAAGGATATTCTATTCAAGTGAAGAAGTAATAACAACATTGTCTCCAATGTACTTTTAAATTCTGCTGTTCCAAGTAACTTTAAAACCTAAATAAAAGTTTAATTTTAAGCAAAAGTAGTTATTGATATTTTTGTCCTAAGCAAATTAACACAGCAGAAAGAAGGTTAATAAACTGTGTATTAAAAATTACAGCTATTTGCAGTATTACATTACAACCTATATTCATTAGGAAATTGCAACAGGAACACTCAAGCTATTGATGGACTTCACAGATGATGGATAATGGAATGACCTTTTGGTATAAAGACCAATAATGAATACAAATAAACAGCACCTGACCAAGAGATCCTACTGCTTTGTACGGCAAGGTGTTGGAACATCAAAGACTCTTTCCAATACAAATTGTCCTTTAGAGCCTCATGGCATTAAATATCTACTTATACCAATTATGAGAATAGATTTGTGCGTGTGTGCAACATTTCCATCCTTTAATTATTCACACATCATTTCTGAATCTGTAATTTATCCTGGAATCTAAAATATACTAATAATTTATTCTAATAGTTAAATGCAAGCAAATAATACTTTTAATAATAAATTGTTGTTGACCTATGTATTGATTTATCACAGAACCTATAGCCAAGAGAATGCATTGTTCTCTGTCAGGTGGCAAAAAAAAGTAACTAAGCCATAGGATGAATACCTTTGATCATTATGAGGTGATTGTTGGCAAATGTTTATCATCTCTTTTTTAAGTGAAATTTAAACAATAAAAAAAGCAATTATTTCTAAACATACTTTAAATTAAAAATTAAATAATATAAATTGCTAATGTTCTTTTAATTAAGTTTATTATCTACTTTTTTTATAATGTTGGGTAAAACATATATATTAAAAATGTACTTTGTTTTAATTAAATAATGCATTTTAAAATATTTTGAAATCGATTAAATTTATAAAAATACTATTTGAATGTAATAAATTTAATAATAACCTTTAAATAATTTTTAAAACATACAAACCAGTTACTTGTAATAGCTAACAGCATGGTTTACTTTAAAGTACTGCATTAATCGTTTTTAGATTTAATAGCAAATTCGTTTGAATTTTTAAATATAGAATGTTTGATATAATAAATAAACATATCATTTATTTTTATAAATAATAACATAAAACATTAAAATAGCTGTAAAATAAAATAGATAGTAACCAGAGACATCTCTCCTCCCCCATTTATCTATAGTGAACTTATCAGCTGTGCAAATTTTGTAAAATCATATTATTATATTTTCACTTTATAATATGTATAAATAATTAATCTTACAAACCATTTAAAAACTATGAAAAAACATGGCTGTGAAATAATTATAATGAACATAGTAAGAAAAGTTTTATCATTTTATCAAATAACCAATATCTGGCCTTGTATACCTGGCCTCATTGTTTGCTTGACAATGTAAATTAAACAAAAAAATTTAAATGTAAGAATTGTATACTGGCCTGAAAAGCTGTCAGTTTTTACTTCAGTTATAAACTAACCAAAAATAAATGTAAACATGGTCTATAGCATCTACCCCCTCTTCACTAAATATCACGTCAAACATGAATTTATATACTGTAATCACATCTTCTGCATGATTTAAACACTATACCTCTGTAGTTAAAAGCACATGTACTGATTTTTTCTCAAGTGGAATTACTACCTTCACACAGACATAGTAGTTGTGAATTCGATACACAACATTGGACAACACTCATATATTCATTAATCAGACAACAGAGAAAATGAGGATTTTATATATAAGATAAATATGATGTTTGTTGCTGGTATGTACTACTCATTGATGGAGCCAAAAAGATATTAATGCTAAATGGGAAAAATACTTAGAAAAGAAGAAGTTGGCTAAAATAGATATGTATAGAGAGAGAATGAAATTAAATAGTAAATTGTTGGAGGATATTAATAAAAGTGGAAGAGATGGAAGTAAAAAAATTTTGGAATTATATTAAAAGGAAAAATGTAGGGGAGAGAGAGTTAGTATTACTAGATGATGAGGGAACTGAGTGTAGTTCTAGAGAAGATTTAGAGAGAATTTTAAATAGTTATGTAATGAATATAGAAAGGATGTTAGATGTGAATGATAGAATGTTAGAAAATATGAAAGAATATAGTAATGGGAATATTAGCTTTTCAGAAAATGAACTAAATGAGGTAGAGAAGAAATTGAAAAGTGGGAAGGCAAGAGGTTTAGATGGATGGGCAGCAGAGATGGTAATGAATTTAGGATATAGGGCAAAAGTAAAGTTATTATCCTGTTTTAATAAAATGGTACAGAATAGAGTTTTCCCAAGTAGTTGGAGTAATACAAGAGTAAGGTTATTATTTAAAGGAAAGGGTAAGGATCATAGAAAGTTGAATAATTATAGACCGATAGCGGTAACATCAGTTTTATATAAAGTTTTCTCATATATGGTGGCTAGTAAAGTTGTAAAATGGATGGACATAATCGCTGAGATATTCTTGACATCGTTTAACGAGAAGCCATAATACATCACATCACATCACATCAGTCTGATATTTAAAGAATATAATTCGGGAAACTTTTAAAGGGGGGGTGGGCTTTTAGATTGTAATATTATCAAAAAGAAGAAGAATGGAGGGGATATAAAAAATAAGCAAAAGATGGTTGATTTAGATATAAGTGTAGATGTGGAGAGGGAATGGTTTTGTAAGATTAGCGGTAAGAAAGTTTGTTATAAACGTAATGGAGAAGAAGGAATCAAAAGAATTTATAAAAGAGTAATTAGGAAAAAAGAAATTGTTAAAATTGGGTTTTTGAATATGCAAGGTGGTAGGAGACCAGAAAAGTGGCTGGAATTAAATAAAGCAATTGAAAATGAAGGGCTTGAGGTATTAGCAGTAGTGGAAACTCATCTAAGAGAAGAAGAACCTATTTTGGAAGACGTCATATGGCAGGGTATAAACAGAAAAGAAAAAGAAAAAAGGGGTGGTGGTATAGGCATTATATCGGAAAAAATATTTAAATATTAATAAATGTCAAGATCATTTGTGGTTTGAAATAAGGTTGGGTAGACAAGAATGGATGGTGGCTGTAGTGTATATCACCACTGGAGATAGTCAAACTGTAATGGGGTGGAACAATAGTATATATGAATGCCTAGTTAAGAATATACAGAATTTTAAAGAAAAGGGGAAGAGAATAATGGTTATAGGGGATATGAATGGACATATTGAAGAAATTGATGATGTAGATAATAAAAATGTCAGTTTTGAAGGAATTTTGTCAAAGAGTAAATTTGAGCATTGGGAATTTATTAAAAGTGTATGAGGGACAAACACAGGTCTAGGAATAATGTATTTCACACAATAGATTATATATTGATAGAAAAGGGGACGATAAAATACGAAATTAAGGTGTTTGATAATGAAGAGAGAGTAGTAATAGTGTCAAACTTATTGTATAGAAAGGAGTAATGTGATGGAGGATAGAAATAAAGGTAGAAATAAAGTGAAGTGTAGATGGAGAGTGAAGATAAGAATAAGTTGGAAGAGTATAAAATAAAAGTGAAGAAACATGGAGCAGTTGGTTGGGGATGAGTATAAGGACTGGTGTGGTGAAATAAAAAAAAGTGGCAAATAGGATTTTAGCCGAAAATATGCAGAAGAATAAAAGTAATAAAAAAATAAGAGTTAGTAAAAGTGTAAAAGAGAGGAAAGAAGCATGCAGAAAATATAAGTGTGCTATTAAGAATAAAGAAAGTAAAAATGATATTAATGCTAAATGGGGAAAGTACTTAGAAAAGAAGAAGCTACTAAAGGATATTATAGGGGGATGAAGTTAAATAGTAAATTGTTGGATGATATTAATAAAAGTGGAAGAGTGGGAGTAAAAATTTGGAATTACAAAAAGGAGAAATGTAGGAGAAGAGAGTAGTTTAATGTGATGAGGGATAGAATGTAGCTCTAGAGGAGCTAAGAATTTAAAGATATGTAATAGATAAAAAAGTGTTAGTTGAAGGAATAGTGATAGAAAAAAAGCGTTAGTAAGGGAATATTAGGTTCAAAAAGAACTGAATGAGGCAGAGTAAGGTGGAAAGGCCAGAGGTTTAGATGGATGGGCAGCAGAGTGATAATGAATTTAGGCTAAAGCAAAGCAAATTATTATCATGTTTTAATAAGATGGCCAAAGACAGTTTTCAGGGTTGTTGGAGTAATAAAGAATAAGATTATTATTTAAAGGAAAGGGTAAGGATTAGAAAGTTAAATAATTATAGCCGATAGTGGTAACATCAGTTTTATATAAAGTTTTCTCATATATGTTAGCTGAAGAGTTGTAAAATGGATGGAAGAGAATAATGTAGTGGGGGAAATGCAAGGTTTTAGATCAGATAGGCATAGGAGATAGTTTGTTTGTAGTTAGACAATTTATGGAGATGAGTAGAATTCAGGTAGTCTTATATATGAGTTTTATAGATATGAGAAAGCATATGGTAGAGTAAATAGAAATAGATTATGGATAAGATTAGATTTGGGATGGATGAAGCTTTAGTAAATATTATTAAGAAATTATATGAAAATAATTATTATACTTACCAATTAGGGGATATAGATCAGTTAAAGTTAAAAGGGGTGGGATTAAGGCAGGTGCCCTATGTCCCGATTTTGTTTTTGTGTTTTTGAGTGAAAGGAAATAAGAAGCAGGAAGGGGGTAGAGATACTGTTAATAGGTGGCAAGGGTATCTTTGTCGGTTTTTTTGCAGTGTTCCTTTTGGCAGAAAGAGAGAAGATATGTTTGTTGGGTGGGTGAAGGGGGGGTTAAAGTGAAGAAATCAATATGTGTTATCTAGGGAAAGGTAGTTTTTTTTTGGGGGGTATTAGTTAGTGGTGGTAGTTAGTTTGAGAATTCTTATGTAATCAGAATGGATGAAGGAAAAAAAAGCAAAAAGAAGGTTTGGTAAAGAAACAAATTCATAAAAATAGCTAGAGGAGGGCGTAGTTAGGTATGTGGTTAGTAAAGGTTTTAGTTATTTAGGAAAGTACAAGGAGTGGAAGAGTGAGGTGTGGACAGAAAGGGGAATTCAAGGAGAAATGGGATGTCAAGTTTCATAGGAAATGAAAAGTAAAATGAAAGTTTGGAGGTTGTTTATGGAAGTAAAAGATAAAATGTTTTGGTGGAGGTAGTGGAAGAAAGTTAAAGTTATATTGGTCTTGTAAGTGGGTTGGAGGGGTTGTTGGGTAGGGAGGGAGATAGAGAAAAGGGGGGGGGGAGAGTATGGGGGAGAGGTTTAATTATAAAGTAAGTGTTATGAGGAGTTTTGTTTAGGGGTTAGAAAATAAGGAAAGGTTTTGGGAGGAGAAGGCCTGGAAGATAGTATAGTTTGGGGGTTAAATAGTGGTTTTTTTTTTGGTTTGGAAAGTAAGGGGAGTTTAAGGTAGGTTCTGTTGGGAGGGGATGGGAGTTAGGTGGGAAGAAATAAAGCTTTCTCATTGGTTTTCTTGACTTCGTTTAGGAGAAGAAATATTCCCATTCAATTTCAGTTAATTAAAAATTTAAAAAAAAAATATTGTGAAATTTTATATTAATCACGATAAATCAACTAAATAATGACTAAATAAAAAAAAACAAATTAAAAAGAAACAAAGTATTTGAAAATAACTATCTATTTAAAAATAAATCAAATCTACTTTTAGTGATATGAATTTAGAGAATAATAGGGTAATAAATATTTAATCTTCAAAATTTCCATAAAAAATATTCCAACGTAGTATACAGTGAAAAGTGTAGAGATGCCCTTATCAATTCCCATTCTTTTAGCTTTTTTAACAGGGATTGGTCAAAGGTCCCTTTTCTATCTCTTCCTTTTTTACCTTTTAAAATAAAGCTATCAGCCAATTGAAGGCATAACTTTTTTTTCAGCTATTTGTTATTGTTTTACGTTTGTGAAAGATAAAAATGTTTAATGTTTACATTAATACTCTATTGAAAAGTTGTTTTCAAACATGTTTCCTATAAATATTTGTTTCTAAATAAATTATATCAATTTTATATTTTTTTACATCTATGTATTTTCTATCATGCTAATAAATTTCTCACAGATTTTTTCTCTATGAAATATTTGTTTTATTCTTTTTGTTTGGTTATTTTCAGGTTTATTTTCTAAATAAATCTTTTAAATACATACTTCTTTCATGTTTGTTGTTTTTTATGAAAAAATTGTAATGTTTTTAAAAAACTACTTTGATATTGGATATCCTCCCTATATCTCCTAAATATGCCTTCATGAAAAACTATTTCTCGAGAAAAAATTATTAATTATCAGGTGGTAGATAAAAAAAATATGTTAAGGTGCTAATAGAAGAAAATTTTATACGAAAAAGACATATAAAAAAAATAATAGCAAATAGGTCAGTTATCTCTTAAGGTAGTTATAAACATAGGTCTTTCTACAATTTATGATAAATGCTTAACCAGTAAATATTCTGTCAGACTTCCCAAACCCTTGCCATTTTGTGTTCTCTCAGAGAAGTGTCAGGGTAAGGTTCAGAGCTGTAGTATTTGTGTTTCCAGACAATTATAAAATATGCAAATCTTATATTACTTTTTGTTCTGAGGTAAAAACCAATTCAGCTAATCAAATAACAACAAAAAAAACCAAGCATATCCAATATAAAAGTCTATTACCTTTATCTTTTGCTTTTTGTATAGAATTGTAATTGGAATAATCATTAGAAATGAAAAATAAGAAAAACTTAAACGAATGTTTATACACTAGTAAAGTATTCAAAACAAAACCTCCATATAGTAGTGCCTCTGTGCTAACAAAAGCAATCAATGGACCCAAAGGTGCTCTTGTTAGCCAAGATGCACTATATGGGACTTTGTTTGTTTGAATTGTTTAATAACAATGAGTGCTAGTATGAGATAGTGATCATGTGATGTTTAGTAAAGTATTGCGAGTATACTTTTGAAATCTCTAAAATGATAGCAATATAGCCACAAAATCTGCCTCTATTTTGCAGCTGTATTGTTATAATTATGATATCATTTTAGAGATATTGAAAGCATGTTCAGAATATTATAGTAAGTATATAAACATTCCAGTTAAAGTTTTTTTATTTTTTCGCTTTCAAAACAATTATTCTGCATTACTATTTAATATTCACTGATTATTCAAATTTGGTGTAGATGTCACTAATAAGGTCACATTATCTTTTAGTCAATTTTCTTTAATGCACCTTTAGTTATCTTTTTAGATAAAAGTTGTGAATGAGGTTTTAATGCCTTTTCTATGCACTATGTTGCCAAATATGACTTCACCCATGTGATAAGTTATAGAGCTCCAGATTTTATGAAGAATCATGGAGAATGAATCTGTCAACTTACCAATGTATACATTTTTTACTGTTAAAATTAGTTTTATACCAACATATTAGCAAGGTAATAAAGTTATTCTCTGAGTAGTAGAGATTATATTGCAGATGAAACCAGAATTCAGAAAGAACAATGTTGAATGGCATTTACTTTCTGAACAACAGTTATATGATTCAGCCAAATATTAATATAATTCCAATACTAACAAATCAGAAGTGTATACACAGAATGCACTATATATCTTTTAATTTTCCATTTCAATATGCATATTCAGCTTTACTCTAGACAACAAGTTGAATTGGTTTCCAAAATATCTCACAAATCATGATTTTCAATTGTAAAAAAAAGTTCATTAACCTAGATTCAAAATATGTAATAAAGATTAAAAATCTATTAAAACAAATTGAAAAAAATTAATAATTAATGAATAAACATTTTATTAAGCATATTATATCGAAATCTTAAACCGGATTCCAAGAGGTAGTAAAAGACACAGACAGAGACTATATGTGAGATGGATGGGTTAAATAATAAAATGTTCAGGGGTGGTGTGGATTGGAAAGACTAGAGATTGGAGAAGATGAATTGAACTTGAAGGGACTTACACATTTTCACTGGATTGAAAATGGTTAAAATGATGATGATGATTATAAACTTATTAAGGGCCAAATAAGTCTGTGTATGTTGCTGTAATTCACAAGTCAGATTCATAAAAAATTATTTCAACAACCCTAAAACTGATCTTTATTCTTTTAAATTAATGCCAAACCATTGGAGAAATACAAAATGGCTTCTTTTATGTGACTTCAAGCTTCTTAAATTGGAAGTGAACTAATCATATTAATAAAGAGATACTAACTTGTGTGTAAATATGATATAAAATAAAAGCATTTCAGTTGCTGTGATTTTAGAAAGAAAACAATCATTTCATATCTTACAGTCATTGTCATTGAAATAACAATTATGTAGACATTTCCAAGTTCATTTAAATGATTCTTTATAAATCTTACTTATGAGTGATCCTAATAATGTATTTGGACTTGTTCCATAAATAGGCTTTTATATTCTAACAGTAAAAATAAAATACATTAGACAGGCAAAGTTTTGAAAGTAGATTAATAAATAATCATTTTTAAAACTTTCAAACACCACTTCTACTAATTATTACTTAGATGATAAACCTGATTTTGCACAAATCTAGGTCATTTTATAAATGTAATCCCATGATAGTAACCCAAGATTATCTAAACTATGGATCTTCAATCTGGTGCCAAGGCAGTCTCTATAAATAAAAGATGGATGCCATCTTTTAATCTAGAAGCATAAGATTTTAACATACTGAGATTTTTATACTTCTAGAAGTTTAATAAAAAAAACTTAATTAAACAGGCAAATATCTGTTTTGAAATTAGATTAATAAATATACATTTTCTAATATTTTCAAACCTCTATTGTTATTAATTATTACCAAGATAATAGACCTTTATTTTTGCAAATATATATCATTATCATCACCATTTCCAACCATTATTAATCTACTATAGGATCAAGGTCTGTCCAACATTAATTCAATTTCTCTGATTTCTAGCCTCTATTCTATACATTGGACCAGAAAAGTTCCTTATTCTATCCATCTTACATATGGTCTCTTCCTAGATTTTATACAATCTCTTGAATCTACTATCATTTCTTTTAACAGTAGGCTTAGCTCAATTACATTTAATTCTTTTCATTCTTTTAATGATGACAGTAATACCTGTTTGTTTTCTCTCATCCATGTACTTTGTTTTCAATCCCTTCATGTTATTTCTAACATACCTCTCTCCATAATTTTGTTGAGTGGTCTGAAATCTCTGCATTGCTCTTCTGTTGTGGGTTCATATCTCAGATCCATAAATAAAAATTGGTAAAATACTTTTATTAAAAACTTTTTTTTAAATATATAGGCAAATTTCCTTTTAATATTAAATCATTTCTACCAAAAGTACTCACAAATTGAATTCTGTGAATAATTTTATTTTGTATGTTTTCATCTGTACTAATGATCAGATCTAGATATTTATAGGTGTTATCTTCTAATTCATTATTATTATCAGTTTTTATTTTATTCTTCTGAGAAAATTCTTTGAATATTACTTTAATCTTTATAGCATTTATTTTTAGCTCTATTTTTTTTACTTTCATGTGATTCCTGAAATTCTGAAGCATTATTTACAAAAAAAAAGTCATCTCGTGAAAATCTAGATGACTTAAGTAATCATGATTCATGATTACTCTCTTACATCTTAATCCACAAACTACTTCTTGCAAAATTGCCATAAAAAAGTTTTGGAGCTATAGAATCCATTGTCATAAAGCCTGCTCAATGTTAATCTTCTTAGTAATATTATGCAATATAATCATTGTTGTTGCATGTTGGTAAATGATCTTCAAAATATGACAATACCCTGGTCTATAACTTGATGATCCAAATGCTCTTAGAATCAAATGCCTTTTTATAAACTACAAATCCAAACAATAATGGCAAAATGGCATTCATTGTTTTTTTCTATAATTTCTCTCAATATTTGGATATAATCCAGAGAGCTAAAACCATTTTTAAACCCAGCTTGTTCTTTTGATTGGTTAAAATCCAAAATTGACTACAAAATAATTGTAAACATCTTGGTAAAAGTTTTGTACAGAACTGATAAATAACTAATAGGTCTGTAATTTCTAATATCTTCTTTATCACCTTTTTAAAATATTAATACTACATTCTTCCAGTCATCTGGCACATCTTCGTCATTTAGACATTTTGTATAATATCTGCCAACAATTTTTCCTTTGCTTTTTTGTAAGATATAGATTATAATTTCATCATTACCCGAAGCTTTTCCCTTCTTCATAGATTTATTTAATTGCAGGTCTCTTTTCTTCATATAGAATGCTGGAAAATTCAGAAGATATAATAGTTGCAGAGGATACTTTGTATTCTTGTTGTTTATTGCTATATAATTCCCTATAGAACTCTTCCACCCATGTTATCTCTCTTTTTCTTTATGGTTTCATCTTTTCATCTTAGTGTAGAAATAAATTTCCTACCAATACCAAGATGGTATTCCATATTTTTGAAACTTTTATTATCTTTTATAGCTTTACTTGTTAATTTACAGTTATATTTTCTTACATCAACTATTTTTTATACCAATTTATCAAATTCTAGATATTCAATTCTATCTAATTGATCCTTTTTCTAAATTTTCATATTTCTTCTTTTTTTAATACACTGTCTTGTCACAGCAGAAAATTTACTGTTAAATTGTTGCTTTCTTGTTGCACCTATTTTGGTTGCAATTTTTAATAGTGGTCACTTGTTTTTCTATTAATTTAATTTAAATCTGAACCATCTTCAAAATCTATTAATATTGTAAAGCAATTTGCAAGTTCTAATTTGAATTTATTGGAATGTTTTTGAAGGTTATGAATATCAATTTTGAATACTGATTTCCTTTATAATTTTGCATTTCTAGTTTTGCAACATACAACTCACACCTCACTAATCAATGATCATTTTATGAGTTGAATTTATTAAGAACATTACAATGTTGAAACACATATAATAAAAATATAATCCAATTCTGATGTATCTTTATTTGGATGCTTCCATGTCCATTTTAGTTTATCATTTTTCTCAAACAAAAACTTCATAATATATAGGTTTTTTCCTGAAAATTTGACAAGTCTGTGTTCTCTCTTATTTCTATCACTAACAGTACTTTTATCTTTTCAATCATTTAATAATTTTAGCACTAAAGTCCCCTATGACAATTTTTAAATGTTATTTGATCTGATCAAAAGCCTTTTGTACATCCATATAAAAATTCTCTACCTTTTACTCAGAATGAAAATTTGTTGGGGCATAAATAAGAATTATTTGCATTTGTTGTGTTCCATTAAGTCAAATCACTAATCCTGCTACTCTATCTGATACACTATCAACCTCCACAATCTTATCCCACTTATGTTTCTAATATTTGTAGTAAAGTGTATGTCCACTTTTTAAATCAATTGTTTCTTCTTTTAATTTAACAAAGTCCAATAATGTTCTATTTAATATTAGCAATTCTTTTTTTCAATTAGTACAATTTTCCTACACTTGAGAATGATACAAATGTACCTAAATACAAGAGTGTTATTTCAAAGACAATTTAATTTTTCGTATAAAATAGTTTAATTGATGTGAAATATAGAAATATGCATCTATATAAATATATTTTACTTTGTCATTATTAATAATAATATAAAATAGCAAAACATAGTTTAAATATATTGAATAAACTTACTTAAACCAAGTATACTTTCGATTCGTGTGCATCATATTTTGATTATGACA
This sequence comes from Epiperipatus broadwayi, assembly GCA_028023455.1. NCBI lineage: Eukaryota > Metazoa > Onychophora > Udeonychophora > Euonychophora > Peripatidae > Epiperipatus > Epiperipatus broadwayi. The sequence continues at coordinate 376,125 of JAQFVV010000265.1, read as the reverse complement.
CACCCATCAAGTATATTTAGTTTAATTAAGTTTATTCAATGAATTTAAACTCAGTTTTAGTATTTTATATTATATATATGCATATGTTTTCTGGAATTATTACTTTATGTAGTATGTACTCTGACTGTGATATCTTAAAGTATTTTTAATAAGTTGCGAATGTATGAATTTACATTGGATTATATTAATCTGTTACATAATATATATTTTTGTTGGTATTTTAACAGTGTGTCCCAATGAAAATGTAACTAATTCTCTCTCTTAGCTGCCTGCAATGTTGCTCCTAAATTGACACCCATGTTATGTAGCAGCATAGTTTAACTATTCATTACAAAAGATTTAAATTGCAAGCATGACTAGATGTAGTGTTATGACATGAATGTGATAGAGTGGTTCAGTGTATCTTTGGAGAGCATTTTTAATACTTTCTGCCATTATGATATCTTACAAACACTTAAAAAATGATTTTACAACTCATGGCTAGACTGCTATATGCAATCAAAGTCAATCCAAACATTTCAGTAGCTGTTTTGTCCAATTCACAACAAAATTTAACACTAGCCTGTTGTTCCATGGTGGATCAAGGTATGAAACACATTGTACCATAATCCATGATCAATATACACTAATGCCTTAAAAATTTTATGATGAATATCTAAACTAAGACCCTATGTAGCCCATGTGTTGATTCAGAGATGATACTTCAGAAATCTTGAAGAAAAAACTAATCACCTTTTCACTGGAGTACAATAAACTAATTTTTATATGTCTAATAAATCCAATAATTTACAGGATGTCAAGCTAAATCTCAGAGAAAATCCAACACCATGCAATCTCCATTCACTCAATAATTTGCTCTTTCAGAATTTACTCGAATAAGTAGATAGATAACTAAAACCATCTTAATAATAAATATTGTTCAATGGTTAATTCCAAAAAAATTTTTAGCAAGTGAAATACTAACTGCTCTCACATCATTATTATTACTAATAGTAATAATTTTTTATACCTTTTTAATGAGAAATTCATTAAATATTACCTCATAGGTATCAGGTTTTCTGATCATCTTTTTCATTAACATGACAGATAAAGAATATCCTACAAATAAATTTCTTTTCCAAATCCTGTTCCAAATACAACTCATCATGGATATATTTCAATCAGATATCAATGTAGTCAATTCATCTCCATTGTGGGCATATGTACTTACATTATAGTGTATGCTTGCCTACAAACAGAAAATGAAAAAACAGGATTTGAATCAAAATTTCTAAACCAATAATTAAAGGATGTAAATGTGTTAAACATAAATTTAATCCTATTGTGATAATTAGAGCATAGAGATGATTGATGCCATAAGAGGCTCATTGGCATCAAGGCTCTATAATATTCTAATAACTTAAATGACTTACAGATAATAGGTTTAAAAAAAGAATAAGAGAAACAGTACAGAAAGAAGTCAGAAAGGACTATTTGCTTTGAAAATAATACTTGATCATTAATGAACCAACATCCTATTTTACAAGACAAATGGAGATTATCTCTTCATGCACTAATTTCATCAGAATATAGAAAAGTAAAGTGTAAAGGCCTTGCCAAAATCCCTCACATAAAAAAAGAGAAGATAATATTCATCAGGCTTAGCATTCAGTGAAGATTTAAGTATTTTTTCATTTTTGATTCGCCCATTAGCCAAGAATGACTAAATACCCATTTACTGACCATTGTCAGATGGTTAGGTTGAATTGATTATGGTTGAACCAGAAAAAAAACCTAAATCTTTTTAAAAAGAATTTCATTAGGTCCTAATTCAAACGTTTTGTTAATCAGAACATAAAATGCTTATTTTCACACAGATTAAACAAGTTTCTTTTCTAATAGCAGCAACTCTATCCATATAGTAGTGCCATCCAGTGCAAGCCATAGTAATCATTGGATGCTAGGTTTATGCATCAAAATTCCTATCTAGTACCTACCCATCCAATATCACAACATTAATTTCTGACTTGTGGCTTTCATCAGTAAGGAGTCTTGGATTTGAGAGCCTTGTACTTGGATTGTTAGATTTAATGCAACCTTCCAGCAGTGATCATTAACTATAAAACTATGAGCCCAAATTGAATACACGCTAATATTTTGAATCCAAGCTCATTCTCTTGTATAGTCATACAGATGTGACATCAGTTCAGTATCTACACATTTTGATATCTTGGTTTTTTAATAATCATAATCACTACCATCCTTTGGCTAGGATTGGTGTTAAAGCATTAGGACATCACATGGGCACCATTTCTTATGCTTATCCAAGCTGTTAAAGCATTAGCAACTCTCTCCATACAATAGAGCCATTCAGTGCAAATGGTGATCACGTGATGTTTTAGTGGTTAAATTTATTTTCTTTTTTTTTTACCATTTTATTTTGTTTTCTATATTTTTAAGATAACTCTAGTTTTTATCTTAAATTTCAAATTAAGTATTTAGTTTACGATTTAAAATTTTTAAGCTTCTATATAGCAATATGATTAGTTATTATCTTAGAATCGTTTTTGTGTGATTTTTTTATTACCTTTTATATTTAAAATATAATTTGTTTAACAAAGTGTTTGCCATTTTTAACCTTTCCATTTTCTCTACCATGTTATAAAATTTTCTTTTAATAACCTTTAAATTAAGCCGTACCTCGTTTTTTTTTATATACTGTAAACGATTTCCTGATACCTTTTAAGATAGAAAATAAAGATAGGCAAATACATTTAAAGATGAGCAGGTATATACATAGTTCAGACAGGTAAGAACTATAGGGTTGCATTGAAATTTAATATTTCCCAACTTTATTATTAGTAAGTTTTTATTATTATTTATTCGAATATTTTTATAGCTAATTTTTCGTAATAATTATTGGGTGGAAAAAATAAGTTCGCTGACAGACCAAGAAACCTGTTTTATTGAATAATAATAGAAAATTCATGCAGAAAATTTTTAATAATGTTTAACCAACATTATATCATAAGAATTTTTTCTTGTAAATTAAAATAAATACTTGAATTAACTTCATTTAAATGCGTACAAGTGTTTACAACTAAATTAAGGAAAGGCTAATCAAGGTAAGGCGAAATCTAAAAATTAGATATTGCCTTGCCTACATTGCAATACGCACGTACAAAAGTAGTCATTTATACACACATACCTACAGATATTTCGCTTAATCTGTAATCAGAAGAACCGTATATTTAGTTGCTCGGAAAATCATGTGACATTCGGGTTGATTTTTAAAGGGACTTTTTAATTTTCAATTAAATAAGGATAATCGGATTAATTTATTGTTAAGGAGTTTATAAGAAATTTTAACACCAAAAATAACTGAGCTGGATTGAGCTCCAAATTCTGTCATTCTATGCTGCATCAAACCTTAACCATAAAATACTTTTTTACTTTAGTTGTGAGTCGATGGGAAACCTTTAGCTCTTATGAAACCATATTTTGTCTTTTGGGTAACTGCATAGGATAATTAAATGCCTACTTGTTTATGTCACGTGATGTTTGAGTACTAAAAATGATAAGTTGATCATCTGGAAGCCTTTATTATTTGAATTTGTCAGTTTACTAATCTATTATACCGCACCAGTAATGTGAAGCCCAATTAAATTAATAATCATAATATTGATGTTCAATGGTATTAAATAATTATTCAAACATGCATCACATTGGAAATCAATAGAACCTTTCATTTCAAAGCCTAATTAGTTAAACATCTACTCCTACCATATCATTCCAATAGTCACTAAACATCACATGAGCACTATTCTTTATCTTATTCACTGATGAAAGTCACAAGCTAAAAACTAGTCAAGGGATATTGGATGAGTAGGCACTAGATAGAGATTTTATGCACAAACCTTTATGCAACCATTGATTACTTGACTTGCACTTAATGGCGCTACTGTATGGAGAGTTTTGCCTCTGTGCATCCCAATAATCATGACCAAACTCTACAGAAATTAACATTCTCTAATCCTAAATGTTTAAAAAGACTCTACAAGACAAATGTTATATAAACAAATACAATTCACAATATCCTGCAATATATATGTATAAGTTCATTTTTAACCATTTTCCATCCCACACAAAATGAAAATTTCTCTGAGTTTAATCCAGTTTCTCCAATTCCTAGGTTCTACTCTCCACATTCTTCCAGAAAACTTTCTTATGCATCCATCTCAACAGTGATCTCCTTTTTGGACTTTGCCTATTTATTGCCTTCTTTTTTTCACACATTGTCTTATCTCAGTAAAACATTTTCTAGTAAATCTGCTGCTTTTTTCTATCAGTTATCTTTGCTGCAGTTCATAATACTAAATCTGTTATCTTCTTATTGATTTAATTCAAATCTGAACCATTTTCCATATCTCTTAATGTTTTAAAATAATTTGTAAATTCTAATTTAAATTTATTGGAATGTTTCTAAAATCTAAAAATATCAACTGATAATATTGGCCTTCTTAATAGTTTTCATCTTCAACCTTTTATATTAATAATTATCTTATGTCTCGCTCTAAGTGATGATCACATTGTGTTGAATTTATTAAAAATTATACAATCTTGAAATACAAATTTCCAGTTAATCAAAATGTAGTTCAATTATGCCATACTTTCATTTGGATGCTTCTATGCCATTTCCACTGAGCATATTTAAAAAAAAAATTCACTGAACTCTGCAAGTCTTTTATTTTCTAGTACCATAATCAAATTTACCCATAGAACATCATATTTTAATCAGTTACGAATTCTAGCATTAAGACCTCTCTTGATAATTGTAAAATGTTTGATCTGATCAAAATCATTTTGTACATTAATTTTAAAATGTTCTATTTCTTCATCAGAATGAAAACTCATTGGGCACAAATCTTAATTATATTGTGCTCTGAAATGTTTTTGCCTTTGTAGTAAAGTACATGTCCATTTTTTAATTAATTGTCACTTCCATTTTTTATTCTAATTTCACAAAGTCCAACACTGTTTCATTTAATATTAGAGAATTCTTCCAATTTGTGAAGGTTTTCCTCACTTGAAAGTGATCTGTAACTGAAAAGTATCTAAATAAAAGGTCATCATCAAATGGCAGCCTGGGTCCATAATCAGCTGATTCTTAACATCATCCATCTTCAACAACCACCTACTGGCATGGGTAAAGGACATAATTTAATTTTATATGTTATAATTGTAAATATCTATTTAGTAAAAAAAAGTTTATTCACACAAACATTCAGCCTATCTTCACAAAACTCAACTAAATGTGTAAGTTTAGAACTATCAGGCAATTGAAAGAAAGATAAGAATGTTTTTTGATCTTAAACTCAGAGATAAGAAGCCAATAAACTTACTATACTGGCTGACATATAGAATAGCCCATCCATGTTCACAAACATGATGTATTGAGTGGACAGTAAGAATTTGCCCTGCTCAGTTCATTACTGAAATCAATGTGAAATGATGTCAGAAAAGTTTGCTCACCCATATTTTAAATCAAATTTCAAAGGTGATTTTAAACATTTTACAATAAATAAATTAGTTTATGCACATGTTCACAAGATATATAGAGTAAATTTAGATGAAGCTATGCAAAAAAGAACAATGTGAACAATATAGATAGGATCTCATTATTTCAAACACCCGTTATTCAAAAACTTGTACTATCCAAATCTAAATTTTAAAGAGAGTATTTAACTTTTTATAAAATTAAAATTAAAAAAAAAGTTAAATAAATATTATTCATGTTTATTTTAAAATTTTATAGAATTATTAATAAAATAAATTTATATACTAATGGTACTAAAATCAGAATTCATTTAATTTTTAGCAGAATTTGGAACTGCAACGAGAGAGTAATAGACCTATTCTCGAAATTCGAAAAATTCACAATAAAAAAAACTGTAAGTAAAGATTTTGGATTAATGGTGTTTTACCTGTATACATAATACATATATTCATTTTAAAATCTAATCACCGAGCTAGATTGTCGAACTATAAGTTGAATTAATGTCAATCAAAGTTTATTAGCGATCAATTGTTTCGTCATTAGCCTTAAATAACTTGTTAATTGTCCCGTGTGGTTAATTGATTTAAATATTCTTTCAGATACATTTACAATCATTTATAGTAATTAATTCAACTAGGATTCTTTGAAGTGTATTCAAATGTCTACCGGAATGTATTTTATATTTAAAAAACCTAGTACGGATTATCCCGTTTAAAATTATAATGCTGTCAGTCAATAAATCTTGCCAAACAAGTGATAAAAAATGTCTTTGAAGTTCATTAGAATTTTTAGGAGGAGATCGACTTCTCTCTTCCAGTTCAAAATAATAACATTAATAAAAACGCTGGATAATAAAATAATTTTCGAATAAAAACTACAACACGACTTTAAATATTGTTAAAGTTAATAAATGCATTATTAAAAAAAAAAAACAAACATTATTTTTTATTTTATTACTAAAATAAAAGTCTTTAGAATACAAAGCAGACATGTGGAGGTGCATGCTATATATTTATATAGTTTAATATCTTGTTTTGTTCATTTTGTTTATATAATCACGATTTTCATCGCAACTCTTTCTATATAGTATATTAATAGACAAAACTTCCCCAGAACGTTTTATTTGCATGTGACAGCCTTAGGAGTTCAAAGTAAGAGAATTGCAGACTAGTTATATTATTTTCGGTTCTCAAACTTTTTATAACCCCCTCCCCCCGAGTAATAAATGAGAGATTGTTATTATTCTTTTTAATAAACAAAAGTTCGTATATCATAGTTTTGCAAATCCCACCTGTGATACAAAAATAAATATAATAATCAAAAAGGTAATCTTTTGTGAGATATCTGGCGTTCAAGCACCAACAATAATATGTCTAGCTTCAGTCAGGGGCCTTTAATCCCCAAATCAGTTTCTATATCTTGTTGTAAAATCGCGTCATATATCTATGATATCCTTTAGGTTATCACTTAAATGTGTGCATGTTATACAGAATTCAATCATGTAGACTTTTTTAAAATTCATATTTATAAAAGTCTCTATTCTACTCTCATTGATAGCATGAAGCAGATCTCTTTCCCTTCAATTAGATTACTAGTTTTCTTGTTTACCCTTTGGATCCTAAGATGCCATTTTTGCTTCACCTAGGAAATTATGATCACTGTTTTACAATAAAATTTCAAAAATTAAAAACAGTGTTAGGGTGGTTGCTTCTCAGATATTGTTGATGCCACTTGGATCCTGGTCTTCTTTCTGAACCCATTAGAAGTAGATAGTTCCTTTCCTTTTCTCTTTTGTAATTTTTACTTTTGTATGTCTTTGATATATATTTATAAGATGTGCCTTTGTAATTTATAGACCATTGTATTTGCCTGTTCTCTGATATGTATTTGCAAAATGTATCCTTTGTAATTTTATTCACCATTGTATTTATCTGTTCTTTGATAATATATTTTATAATCATATATAGTCTGACAACTATTAAGATTGAAGAAAAGCTCAGAATCCTTGGACAAACTGAAGTGAGGAATATCAACTTCACATTGGTTGTTCAAAATTGGGTTGCAGAGACTCAATAATATTTTAATATAGTAATAATAGAGATCACAGATGATGGGTAGTATAACTCTCTGTGAAGATGAATTATAATAAATAAAAGTTTATTAGAGATGGTATTATTGTGTCAAGATATTCTTCCTCCATAAGACAAATAGTTCCCCAAAATATTTTTACAGACTGAATTTGTGGTGCATTCATGAAAATAATCATAATGTTTTATTTTTCAGAAAGCCATGTGACATCTGTGTAGTTCCAATGGTATGCTGAGCACTTCAGTAAAAAAAAATATCAAACTTATCTTAATTCACTTTTAATAAAGTATTACTTAAATGCTTATTATTGATAGATACTTCAAAATATCTGGAGGTCTGTTAGGTAGCTGAAAATGTCATAAAAAATTAAAGCATTATAAAATATATGTTAAGAAAAATGTGGTTTTTAAAATAATTCGATATAAACAGTGCAATAAGAGGAAAAAGTTTTGAACATCTTAGAAGAACTTTTTTAAAACTGAGAACACAATCTGAAACTTTTGGCTCCAAGTTTGCTATTTTTGCTCTGAGTTAACTTCATTTCTGCACTAAATCACAAGCAAAATAAAGACTTAGTCATGCAAATAACATGAGATGGGTGCCAAAACAGGTTCACTATATATTTATTAGTTGAGAGAGGGTGATCTGTTTAATAGGATTTAGGCTATCACAAATGATTGAGAAAAATGTGATCCACTTTCATTTATGCATTATCCACCTTATATGCATAGCACTTCATTCCCATATTTCACATAAAAACACTATTTTGAAATAAATGGTAAATCATAAATATTCTTACTAATCTCAAGATGTTTAAAATATATCATTATATTTTATGCAAAGATTTTTCCCCAGTATGTTTCTATATTACTGGAGATTCTTTTAGGAAGAAGGGAAGCAGGGGGGTGCAATTTTTATGTTCATCAATTCATATCAGCTTTGATTTGAAACCATAGTGTATTCTAATAGACTTAGCTTCCATCTTTAGTAAATTCTCTATTTTTTCAAGTATTTCAACAATAGGTGGCACTAGTGCTTTTATTAATTAAATGCGACAATTTGACCACCTTTAAGCTCACATAGAACTAATGTTTTTCTCTATAATTCCTGTCACATTCTTTTCATTATGTTGTAATGATTTTACTTCTTTAATCCTGCAAAGATTGCACTTGATCTGAGAGACACAAGCAAACTTTTTTCTTAAATATTGTTACTTATATCAGAAGCATATTTGTATGTGACTAATATTAAAACAATGTTTAAGTGTTTAACATCTGATTTTAACACATAATTCATAAGGATGAGAGATATTTGATTGATAAATTGTGTCTGGGGACTATTTTAACCTCCAGAGTCAGTGTTTGTATAGTTGTGACAATAAGGTTTAGATTATAACTGAAAATAAATAAAAAATCATGTATTTTATTATATAAGTCTAATAAAGATAAATATGCAGCATTTATGTTTTTTCCACCTTTCAAAACATATTATTAAGGAATATACCTCTTGGATATGTGATCTTCTATGCAATTTTTTTCCATTGTGATTTCCACAAAGTTAAAAGAGTAACAACACTGCAACAAAAAACGAGTATGAAGAGGGTAAATGATGAGGATAAAAAACTCAGGGATTTCCTTATTAAACTATCTACACTTCTGTGAAAGATTTAAGTTAATAAAAATCAATGAAAGAGGCAATCCATAATTTTAATAATTTTCACATCTAAAATTAATCATCATCATTATTTTCAACCATTATCAATCCACTGCAGGATGAAGTCTTCCAAGTTCAATCCATTTTCTCTGATCTTTAGCTTCTCTTCTCCACATCACCCCAGCCCACTTCTTATTTTTATTCATTCACCTCACATATGGTCTCTTTCTAGGTCTTTTACAATCTCTTGATATCCAGTTTAAGATTTCAACTGTCTATTATCATCTCTTCTAGAAACATTAATATTGAGCACTAAAACAATAAAGTGAGCATTCAAAGTTCTTATCAGGATTTGTAAGTTTAAAATAAAATTATAAGGTTAACTTTTAAAATATTAGCCATAATAATGCATTTACTGGCACTCTAATGTATCTATTTGATTTTCACAGTTGTATTTGATTCTGTGACTGTTCTGTGACTTTCACGTTTCCTATCATCATTTAATAGATCAATATGACATATAGTTCAGCCTTAGCTATTACTACTAGGCTGCAGAAAGGAGTTTGCTATTAGCTAAAAGAAGACCATTTGATTCCCCTTGAAGGTTTTAAAGGAACTGAGCAGGGAAAATCACCATGTCCACTTTATATGTTCTTGTCATTGCAGCTATTATAACTGTGATTATTTATAATGCATACTAACATGGATGGGCTGCTTACCAACACACATTAACCAATGTGGTGAATTTATTGGTTTTTTTACCACTGAATTTAAAGGCAAGAAACACCATGGTCATTCTTCTCAGTTGCCTGATAAAGCAGAATGAAGGGGTGTGAATGAAAAAAAAATTCTAATAGTTATTTACAATCATGACAAACAAAAAATAAATTATGGCCCTTATTCACAGAAAAGTCACCAGCCAAGGCTGTGGTTGGTGGCCAAAGACAGAAGTGTTAAGAATTCTGATGGCAGACATAGGCTGCCATTTGATGATGAACCATTTATTTAGGTACTTATAACTGCAGATCACTTTCACATGAAAGAAGATTGTAAGAATTGGAAGAATTGTCTCATATTAAAAGTGATATTAATGGACTTTGTAAAGTTAAAAGAAAAGATGAAAGACAATTGATTTAAAAAGTGGATATGTACTTTACTACAAAGGCACAGATATTGAAAGAACAAGTGGAGTAGGATTCATTATAAATAAAAAATAAAAGAACAACCTTATGGAGATTGATGGTGTATTGGACATAGTGGAAATATTAGTTATTCAACTTAATAGCAGATACCAAATGCAGATAATTCAGGTTTATTCTCCAATAAGTTCTATTAGTGATGAAGTAGTACAAGATTTTTATATGGATGTACAAAAAGAATTTTGATCAGACCAAACAACATTTTAAAATTGTTATGGGAGACTTTAATGCTGGAATTGGTAAACAATTGAAAGATGAAAATGCTGTATGTAATTTTGGTTATGTTAATAAAAATGAGAGAGGACATTAGATTTGCTGAGTTTGCAGAAAAAGAAAAACTTTATATTATGAATTCTTTTTTTTTTTTTTTTGAGAAAAATGTTAAAAGAAAGTGGACAGAAGAATTGGATTATATTTTGACTAGCAGAAAATATATATTTCAAGATTGTAATCTTCTTAATAAATTCATCTCAGGAAGTGATCATTGATTAGTGAGATACAAAATACACATTAATGTAAAACTAGAGAGACACAAATTATTAAGAAAATAATATTCACAATTAATATTTCTAATCTTAAGAAACATTCCAATGAATTTAAATTAGAACTTGCAAATCAAATATTAGTAGATTTTGAACCTGATTCAGATTTCAATGAAATTAATAGGAAAATAAATGATACACTTTTAAAAACTGCATCAAAGATTGCTGGTAAAAAAAAGCAGCAATTGATTAATAAAATTTCTATTGAGATTAGAGAATTTATGAAGAAAGGGAAATATATAAAGATATAAAAACAATGTATTAAGAAGGATTGAATATCTCAAAGTTTGTAAAGTGGTGTGAAAAGTACAGTTGTGAATTACCAAGGAAAGCTGTAAAAAGAATAAAAATCTCAAGAGTGTAAAATAACAATTTGGTATTGATAGGAAATATATCAGCAATAAAGAAAAGATGGAACTATTAGTAAAAAAAAAGACGAAATCATGAAATAGGTAGGAGAGTTTTATCAAGAATTATATAGTAATAAAAAACAAGTACTTCCTATATCTATTATATCTTCTGAATTGTCTAGGATTTTAAATGAAGTGAGATATGCAATTAAATTTATGAAGAAGTGAAAAACTCCAGGTAATGATGGAATTATAAGCGAATGAAAAAATAGAAAAATATTTGGCAAAGTTATATATCAAATTTCTAAATGATAAAGATGTACCAGATGATTGAAAGAATGCAGTATTAATATTAATATTTTAAAAAGGTGATAAAGAAGATATTAAAAAGTACAGAGCTATGTCTTATCAGTTTATACAAAATTTTTGCCAAGATAATTACTGCTTGTCTACAGAGAACATTGGATTTCGACCAACCAAAAGAACAAGCTGGATTTAAAAGTGATTTTAGTACAGTAGATCGTACCCACACATTGAGAGACGTTATGGAAAAAACAGTGAATATGAGTTGCCATTATGCTGTGGATTTGTAAACTATGAAAAAGCATTTGATTCAATAAGCATTTCTTTAGTGATTAAAGCAATTGGATCATCAAGGTATAGCCCCAACGTAGTCATATTCTGAAGTGTATTTATAAAAATTCAATAGCAACAATTAGATTAAATAATAATACTAGGAAGATTAACATTGAGAAGGGCATAAGACAGAGTGACTCCATATCTCCAAAACCTTTTACAGCAGTGTTGCAAAAAATATTTTGTGGATTAAAATGGGAAACTAAAGGAATAAAAGTAAATTGAGATTATTTAAGTTATTTAGATTTTGCAGATGATGTAGTTGTTTTTTCAAATAATGTTTTAGAGCTTTGGGAAATGTTCCAAGAGTTATCAGATGAAAGTAAAAAAAGTAAGGCTAAAGATAAACAGTAAAAAGACTAAAGTAATGCTCAGTGGATTTTTTTAAAAGATTGAAATAAAAATTGATTATGATGAGTTAGAAGAAGTTAATTACAAATACTTCAGTCAGGTTATTATTACAGATGGAAACATAATGGATGAATTAAACTTCGTTGGAGTGCTTTTGGTAGAAATAACTTAATATTAAAAAGGGAATATGCCTATATGTTTGAAAAGAAAGATTTTTAATAAATATGTTTTATCTGTTATTATTTATGGATCTGAGACTTGGACACTTAACTGAAGAGCAATACAGAGATTTCAAACCACTTAAAAAAGTATGGAGAGAAACATGTTAGGCAAAACAAGAAGAAATTGAAAATGCAATAAATGGATAAGAGAACAAACAAGTGTTACTGACTTTGTTGAAATAATTAAAAGACTGAAGTGGAGTTGTGGTGGAGATATTGCTAGAAGAGATAATAGATGGACAATTGAAATCTTAAACTGGAATCCAAGATATTGTAAAAAAAAAACCAAAAAGAGACCACATGTGACATGGATGGGTGAAATAAGAAAGTGTGCAGGTGTGATGTGGAGAAGATAGTCTAGAGATTGAAGAAGATGAATAGTGAAACCTTCATCTTGCAGTGAATTGATAATGGTTGACAATGGTGAGGAATTGATTTCTAAATTCTTTTTTTTTTTCAAATCTATAAATATTTTCCAATTTGAACTTTCCAATAATATTAATTAGCTTTAATTTATCTTAAACTTTTTTTTTTGAAAGAAAAAAAATATATGAATTAAATTTATTTCACTATATTCATTTTAGAAGTTGTATTATGCTTATCTATTGTAACGAGCACAGACGTTCGTTACATTGTTTTTTTATTATATTTATTAAACATGAAAGTAAATTAAAAAGTTCGCATTTAAAAATTTTCTTTAAGAATTAAAAATTGAAATTAAATATCATCTTAAACTCGTATATATTAAATCGCACAGATAATGAAAAATTATTAAAATAAAACTTTATTAAAGAAAAAGTATTTTAAAACTAAATTTTAAAGAGATTTGGAGATAAAATTATATCTTTAAATATATCTTTGATTTGGAAAACAGGTTAATTAATCAGAAATGGAAATGATAAATTTAATTAGTCAAATGTAAACCAGCCTTGGGCATCTAAATGTAAAAACATCGGTCAGATAGGAAAACAATAGAAACAAATAGCCAATGAAAGAAATCCATCGGGAAATCGGACCTCAGCGAAAGGATCATCACATCGATGACATAATGCCAAGTCAATCCTTCGAATACGTATAAAAGGAAAATTTGGAAGTGATTATTATTGATTATTTACGATGTGACAGATATGTAATAGTGCGGAAGTGAAGGAGAAGGGATTGAAAAAGACTCACGTTCAATCCTTTCAGTTGTTATAAAATGGAAAAATGAAACATCGCTTTTCTTATATTCAGAGGACCACAGGATCATCGGGAAATTTAACGCTGGATTTCAAACGGCAAGCAACTGTAAAAGATGAACATTTCTAAAACCGTAAGAACTTTATAAAATATAACGAACAATATTAATTTGAAAACACTAAGAACTTTAAATTTTAAACTTTCCTAGTAATTTAATTGTTACAAATAGAATCCTATCTGACCAAACTAAATTCTTTATTAATAGTGTTATTTGATGTATTTTTTTTTCTTATTTATGTAAAATCATTTCCATTTATTTATTTTTTGTTATTTAAGTTTTTATCATGATTTTTTTGTTTTTCGTTAAATTAATTATATAAATGTTAAACTTAAGTCGGGCGTGAATGGCTGTATAGATTTGTAAAGTTATATTAGGGGAGGGTAATCTTAGGTTATTTGTGTCGTTGTTAAATTGGGTCAATGGATTGGATATATTGATGTAGTTAGTAGATGTAGTCGGAGATTCGCTACTGGCAGAATCGCTTCATACGCCGCACTCTCCCGTTTTGCCTATGGAAGGAATTATAAGACGCAGAGCGCAGTTCCTTTCTATGGAGTTTTTTTTATTGCTCTTCTTGTCTGATAGATGTCACAATCCTATTTGACGAGAGGCAATTTCTTCTCTTAACTTTTGGTGCCGCCGTATTTCGTATTACATTGAATACATCGATATATCAGATGGATTGATGCCAGTTTGACTGCGAATTTTAGCCTAAGGTTAAATAGGGATAGAATGTTTATTTTCAAAAGCAAATTTATGTAGTCTATTCATACTCGACCCTAAATAAAAATGCATTAAATTTAAGTTGTTTATGGACGCTTGCATGGATTGGTTATCGGTTAAGTATGTTTTGGGTTTTCATATTTGATCAAAATATATAGACATTCGATAAATAATGATACCTTACGGTGAGTATCTAAAATGTATTTATTCGGATGTCTTTTAAGTCATTGGTGACAATGCAAGTATCTTATGGTGAATACTACTGGGTTACTTATAAATTTCCCTCTGCAATTGCCAGTATCAATGATTTTATATTTTGATCGTTTATGTTTACTTTGAGATGTTTTTAACCGTGTAATCTATGTAACCGATCTATAGCAACATATTAAAACAAGCTTTTATAATCCCATCTGTGCGAACTTAATTAAAATGTAAACTTATAATATAATAGAAATTAAAATGTAAATTAAAATCTAAGGTAAAGTTAAAAATAATGTTAAATGTTAAAATGTAAAACTAATACTAAAATAATTTTAAATCTTATATATTTGTGCATAAATAAATGTTTGTACGTTAATTACTGGCAGTGGCTTATTTTATTTATTTTTTTTAATATTGAAATATAATTAGATAAGATATTATATTATTTAATCTCTGCTATTCCACTGAGCTAGTGACATGGGCTAACGACCGGAATCAAAATTTAAAAAAAAAAAGAAAAAAAAAATTTTTTTTTGACTTACGTATCTGCCTACTTTATAAATTTTTCTAGGTTCAAATGCCTAGATGGCGCCCTGTAGTGCAGCTTACGTAAGTTTTCATTCTCCGGATCGTTACACTATTATTTTATTTATTTAATCCAAGAAATGCAATCTATATACATATGATACATGCACATATATGAGAACATTCTACAAGAATACTATTTGATCAACTCATTTATCTCTTTATTTATTATTTTTTAATAACTATTTTTAATTTTTCACTAAAAGTTTATCAATTTGCCAATGTATTGTTGAATGATTATTTTGCAACCTCAGTTTGCAGCTTTACAGCATGTAATAGTATACTTAAAAGTCATCAATTAATATGCATAATTTTTAGGAGTTGATGAAATTTCTTAACACTGTCTGTATTATATTTAATTAAATCACCTAATATTGCCTAAATAGATGAAAGTGAAATTACTTCCATTTCCTTTCTGAGTTTTTTTTAGAATGGCAAGTAAGGGCAATGATGTTTGTAAGATTTAACATCAAATTCATGAAGATGTTTAACAACCTGACTCAAAATTGTCTATACTTATTATTATAATAAAAATTCAGGAAGGAGACAGAAATAATTCCATTTTTGTCTGCTTAAGATAAAAAGTTTAATAAATTTTAAAAAGCTGATTCTATGGGATTTCATCATTTCCTAATGTTATCATACATCAGTTGGTACTGTTAAATAATACTATTACATATTTACAATGAATTGAAAATTTGCAAGTGTATTAAAATGAAAATTTTGAGATTCCTCCATAGGGCAAAATGTCTTTACTCATGATGCATTTCTAAACATGATCTTCTTAAAATAAATTTATTTAGATATATAATTGTGTTTGATAATATTTGTCTTACTTGGAATTGATGCTTAGAATGATGCTTAGAATGATATCATTAAGAATTTCTCTAATTATTATATTAAAGATAATTTTACTTTTGAAATTATTATTAATAATGTTAAAGAATAATTTATTACTCTTTACTTGAGTGATATTAGAGTTCTCTGCTAATGAAGATTTTATAAACAAGGAAAATTCATCCAAACTATTGAGCCATCTTTTTGATGTGTTCATTATTCAAACACAGCAAAATAAATAAATTTATTTTAAGAAGATTTAAAGTTATAGAAATGCATCATAAGTAGAGACAATTTGCCATAGGATCAAATGCTATTGGTCTAATCTAAAGCAATGTAATTATTCATTCCTACTGAAATGCCTAAAATATATATATCATCTATATCATTCAATATCCAACTTTGGTTTACAATGAGATAATTTAAGGAAAGGGATGCCAATGTCATGTGAGAAAAATGCTTATGAACAATGGAGTTTACACATAGTCTCACCAATGATTGATGACTGGAAATAAAAAAACTTTATTCTTAATGAACATTATTACTTAAATTATGGAAATGAATAGAACAATATCATAAACTTTAAAGACATCATATCAACTTTGCACACCAACATCCATGAATGAGTAATTTTATTTCCTTTGCTTCTAAAACCTACTTACATTGGAATAAACCATTTTGGAAAATTATTAGATCAAAAGAAAATGAAAATATCATTGAATTAATTTTTTTAATAAAATGTAGGTCTTCCTTACAAATTAACTTGACCAGGTTTATAAGTAAATTTAATATGAAGGTAAGATTTTATTGTTCTTCATATAAAATTCATTCATTTATGACATGACAGAATTCTTGTTTATTAAGTTAATTAATTTATTAATATTTGTTTATTTATTATTCTGTATAAATGACTAATATTCTTGGAGGAAAGGTCTTTTCTTTCAATGGTAGGAATTATACATAGATGGGAGGTCTTATAAAATGGAATTCCCTCAAAAGGATCTGATATTAGAAAAGTCTTCATTTATATTTATATTGTTTAATTTAAATTTAGTTAGTGTTATCATAATCTTTGGAATTATAAAATGTTATTTATTTTTGTAATTTATTAAATATTGTTTGTGCTATGATATATATCTGCTATGGGATATGGGAAGGTATAATTTTAAAATGTATATACAAATATAGTAGAAATGTATTTAAACACTTGTAATTAAAAAATTTGTTATATAGAGATAAATTTAAATTGTTTTTCAATTAATAAATATTGTTAAATTTATTTTAAATTTAAGAAGGTCTCTGATTTATTTAAATTATTTATATTTTTATTTTCATAATAAAATAAAATTGAATACATATAAATCATCCTGACTTAACATCATGATAACTTGGTTCAAATGAATTTGAGAATTTATTGAACTTATATAAAAGTATTATTGTTGCTACAGGATATCAATTGACCCCTGAAGAGAGTTAAGTGTAAAATTAACCCTGAGTTCGAATACTGAGCATAACAGAATTGTAAAGAAAGATGAAGATTAGATGAACTGGTTTAAGTTGTATCTGTATTGAATATTTAAATATTAAATTACCATATTTAAAATAGATACAACCATAGATAAGATTTTTATCACACCATTCATGGCATCCTACATGAAGACCAGCTCTGATTATAGTTAGATGTATTCACCCTCATTCCTTAAGGGAATGCAGACCATTACATATGGTGTCCGACATGGGGCACAAAATAATAGTTTACCATCAACTACATCCATAAAAATATATATAAATAATTTTTATGGAATATAATCTTGATCGATTAATTCACATAGCAATGATAGATAATTTCAACCATTGACGGCTGAGATAATTTTCATGTGAATTCTTAAAATAATAAATAATAAAATAAACAGAGAGCTTAAAATAAAATAATAAATGATTAAATAAATGAGTCAGGCATTTAAAAAGACAATTTTTATTAGGCATTAAATTAATAACATCTAAAATAAAATAAAAAAATTTATTAGATAGGAAAGTTTTAAACTTACTCTAAAAAGGAAAGATATAACATGAAATCCTATGACAAATAATCCCTCTTAGTAAATAAGGAATATGATTACAAGAAGTGGAAAAAACTTATATGATTACAAGAAGTGGAAAAAACTTAGTCAATACAATAATGAAATGTGTTGAAAAAGTACAAAATATTAATATTAATGAAGAAGAAGAAGAAGATATTAGGAATATTGAAGAAAGATCTTCAATGATCCAATTATTAAGAATCAGTAACAACTCTTCACAAACACCCATTCCTGATGAATCAATGTCTCAAATCAAGGTTACACTCAATGATGAACTGTCTCAAATAGCCACTCAAAATAGTACAAGTTACAACAGATACATTGACTATAAAACAAAGGTACCAAGCCAACATGAATATGAATTGTAATGTGAAAAAGAAATAAACTAAAATATGAATAATTTAGAAAAAAACATGAGTAATATAAAAAAGTAACATGAATAATTTAGAAGAAAATTTGAAAAGTAATGTGGAAAATTTAAAAGAAAAGTTGAAAAGCAATATGGAAAATTTAGAAGAAAAGTTGAAAAGTAATATCAAAATTTTAGAAGGAAATTTGAAAAGTAATATGGAAAATGTGAAATCAGAATTAAAATTGGAAATGAAAGATTTACAAAGTAAGTTACCTAATGATATCAAACAGTTATTGATAGGTCTAAATAATGTTCAGAGATAATACTGAAATGAGACAAGCCTCAGAAAAAATAAAAAAGATGTTGAAGAAAAAGATACCAGATGTCAATAGAGGTTCAAAAAATTTCATAGTAATATTATTGATCAACTGAATATTCAATGCAATGAATTGTATAAAACCAAAGAAATTTTTAAAAATAAAATAGATAAGAAACAGGAGAAAATACATACAGAAATGCAAAAAAAATTACAAAAAGTAAATACTAAAATTAATCAAATTTCTATGAAACATATTAATGATTCAGACATTAATACAGAATCATTGAAAGAGTTGGATAAAAAATTTCAAACAGTTAGAAATTAAAATAACTTGTATAGAAAATGATAGAATATTGGAAAATACCACATTAGAAAAATTGAAGAAAGACATGAAAAAAATACAGTAAATCATATGGTTGAGGCATTTAAACAAAAATTTAAGTTTATTGAATTATAAATGTCTCAAAATACATGTGCATGTCAACCACAACATAATGATATCCAATATAACACATCAGTGATAAATGAAATGGTTAAATGTATGGAACCACTCCAATATATTGATGTTGATCATGAAATTAAACTCAGAATATTTATCAGGGATAATACTCATAAACTAATTGATAACCATCAAGTTGAAAGATTTCCATGCCATTTTATTCTCCCAGTCTTGAAATATCTCAAGTACAAAGATATAGTTTGAGAATTTTTAAATGAATATATTATGTTGAATTACATTGAATATCAATCAAGATATGTGAAAACATTCCATAATGGAAATGATGATCTAAATCAAAATAGCAATCAAGAGACAATGCTCACAATTATTACTATGATATATACAAAGAAACAAAAGGGTATTATGTTCCATAAATTGTGTAATACCTACAAAGGCCAATTCACTTTCATTAAGTATACAAATATAGATGCTTAATAAGCTTATAATAAAATTGGATCAAAAGGATTATGATCATGGATATGGAACCATAATTACACAAAATGGAATAATCAATTTTTTTACATCATTTAAAAAAAAAAAGTAAACCAAATCACTAATTAAAAATTGGAGATTAAATCATTTACCAAAACTTATAAGGGTATATTCATCTTCATTGAATGTACCATTACAAAGGATTAATAAGTTTGTAATAAAGATGGACTCAAACAAAATTACTACCCAAAAATATGGAAACCATATCATGAAGAAATAGAGTGAAAATTTTCTTTGTCACTTTTTTAAAATAAAACTTTCACAACATGTAAATCTGAATTCATGTAATTCTTATTAGGATTACAATTGAAAAGACCAAAGAATAAAAGCATAAAGAAGGGAAAAACACAGTCAAGAACTTGTCCAAAAATATATTAAGGAGGAAACTCATAAATAAATTATGGATTTATTTCTAAAACCCAGCATGGATTATACCATTATTATGGTAATGGAGACTGCTAACTCATAAGTTTTCACATTCATAAATGAATTGTAACTGATACATTTACTGGATGCCAGAGAAATTCCAGTTAGTCTCAAGATTATAGAGCAGAATTGTCACCTTTAAATAGGTCTATTCATAAAATATGCATGGGCTAGCTAAAATTAAACTCAGCTTCAAATAACCAGATCTTCCACCATACTATCTCTTGGTATACCACTCTATAAATAATAAATATGGTCTTAAGTAAATCAGACCTAATAACATCTAATATATTGAGAAAGACACATAGTGTGAAAGGCTCTTGCAAAAAAAAAATAAAAAAGCAAATAATCCATATATTAATATTACATAATAAAATAATAAATATGTAGTAAATTATATTAACTGGAGTGAGAATGAATCTACTGGATTCACACCTGTTAAACTACATTTCAATAAAGCAATTCCTAATTTATTTAAAAATTATCAACCCCCAATTAAATCCAACTGTACTGATATAAAATATGATTTACAAAAGATATATCAAAGATTAATAAATAAATCAAAGCTAAGAAATAAAAACAGAAAGAAAAATAGTCACCAATTTAAAATAGAAGATAAGATTTTTATAAAGTCCTATAACCTTAGTAAATAACTCCAAAACAACTGCCATAAATTCTATAATCCATACAATAAAACAAACAGGTCCAAATGCATTCTGGATAGATATAGATGGGGAAATGAAAGGTACATATAATTCCTGCATTCTTAAACCATATCTTGGTCAATCATAAAGTTCAGATAACTATCACATGCAGATTATAGGAGAAAAAAAGAGCAACAACACTAAATAAAAACTTAGGAACAATCATTTATTTGATGTTGAGAGTACCCAGGCTAATATAGATAAATAATAATACAGATAATAAAATAATGGATATGAAATAAGTTGTATGACCCCTTTATAAACCTAAATTGAAAAACATACATATAACACTAGACCACACACATACACTTTAAGTATTAAAATTTTCTTATATTAACAAATTTTAACCCTATTAAAGTGGGGGAGTTGTAAGGGTATCTTACAATCTTATTAAGCTCACTTGTTTGTGTGCGATATCAAACCATAAACATATAATTTCAATTAATAAACAGTAAATATGTTATCCTTTTACACTAAAACACCCATATGCACACATATATAACTTAAACATTATAATTTAAAATTTTATTATCAAAAGCCAAGTCAAATAAATAGTTTTAATGAAATCAAATATTAAAATAATTAGATTTCAATCATTTATATATATAAAATAATTATTTATTTTAACTAATATCACTAATCAAGACTCAAACCATAGAGATAATCTAAGGTCAAGGCATATCTTAGCAACCAAATGAGAAGGAAATGAAATTAGAATTCAATTATGCAATTATTAATTCTGATGCATTCAACAATAATTGAATACAAAATCATAAAATAAAATAGTAATTTAACACATGCTAATTACTGGAAGTCAATTCCACTATAAAAGCTAAATCAACTAATTTCCAAATCAGTTCCATCTTTTACAAATGAACTAGTCACTATGCATATTTATTTTGCTGTGTTTGAATACTGAACACATCAGAAAGATGGATCAATAGTTTGGATGAATTTTCCTTATTTATAAAATCTTCATTAGCAGAGAACTCTAATATCACTCAAGTAAAGAGTAAATAAATTACTCTTTAATATCATTAATAATAATTTAAAAAGCAAAATTATCTTTAATGTAATAATTAGAGAAATTCTTAATAATATTGTTCTAAACTTGAATTCCAAGGAAGACAAATATATCAAACACATTTATATATCTAAATAAATTTATTTTAAAAAGATTTTAGGTTATAGAAAATGAATCATGAGTAAAGACAATTTGCCATAGGATCAAATGCTATTGTTCTAACCTAAAGCAGTGTAATTATTCATTCCTACTGAAATGCCTAAAATATATATATATCATCTATATAATTCATTATCCAACTTTGGTTTACATGAGATAATTTAAGGAAAGGAATGTCAACATCATGCAAGAGGAATATTTATGAAACAATGGAGTATACTGATTGCCTCACCAATGATTGATGACTGGAAATAAAAGAACTTTATTCCTAATGAACATTGCTACTTAAATTTTGGAAAATGAATAGGACAATATCATAAACTTTAAACACCATCACATCATCTTTGCACATCAACATTCATGAATAAGTAATTTTATTTCCTTTGCCTCTAAAACCTAATTACATTGGAATAATCCATTTTCAAAAATCATTAGATGAAAAGAAAGTGGAAAGATCATTGGGTTAAATATTTTTTTATTTAATAAAACTTAGGTCACTTACAGAGTGACTTGACTTGACCAGGTTAATAAGTAAACTTAATATGAAGGTAAGATTTTATTGTTCTTCATATTAAATTCATTTTTTTATGACATGATAGAATTCTTGTTTATTATTAAGTTAATTAATTTATTAATATTTGTTTATTTATTATTCTGTATAAATGATTAATATTCTTGGATGAAAGGTCTTTTCCTTCAATGATAGGAACCATACATAGATGGAAGGTCTTATAAAATGGAATTCCATCAAAATGATTTGATATTAGAAAAGTCTTCATTTATAGTTATATTGTTTAATTTAAATTTAGTTAGTTAGTGTTCTTATAATATTTGGAATTATAAAATATTATTTATTTTTGTAATCTGTTAAATATTGTTTGTGCTATAATACTTATATACTATGGGATATGGGAAGATATAATTTTAAAATGTATATACTAATATAGTAGAAGTGTATTTAAACACTTGTAATTAAAAATTTTGTTATATAAAGATAAATTTAAATTGTTTTTCAATTAATAAATATTGTTAAATTTATTTTAAATTTAAGAGGTCTCTAATTTATTTAAATTATTTATTTTATTTTCATAATAAAATAAAAGTGAATACATGTATCCACATATACATATCATTAACATTATGATAACTTGATAGGAATGAATTTTGAGAATCTATCGAACTTATATAAAAGTATTATTATTGCTATAGAATATCAATTGACCCCTGAAAAGAGTTAAGTGTAAAATTAACCCTGAGTTTGAATACTGAGCATACCAGAATAATAAAAAGAGGTGAAGATTGGATGAACTGGTCTAAGTTGTATCTGTATTGAATATTTAAATATTAAATTATCATATTTGAAATAGATACACTCATGGATTAAATTTTATTGCATCATTCATGGCATCCTACATGAAAACTCTAGGTCTGTCTATAGCTAGATGCATTCACCCTCATTCCTTAAGGAAATGTGGACCATTACAATATATATATATATATATAGTAAAGGTTGGAAAGACCCACCTTTTCCATTAAAATGTGATTATTGTGTAAAAAAAGTATTTGATTTGGCTTTGATATGGGAGTTTATATATATGTTGTTGTTGTTAGTTGTTGTTATCATTATGTACTTCAATTTTTTTTTGGTATATGCATTTATTTATGATTTTGGGATTTAAAATGGCAGTGGTGATATAAAAATTATATGTACGTGTATGTAGATTTTACAAAGATATTGGTTTATAGTTAAAGCATTTGCCTTTAGTAATATCAATGATTAAAATATTAGCATATGTAGTTATTAAATGTATTTACATTGTATTCATGCTTTTGAAATTATTTGCAATGTACTTTTATTATGTAGTACTTATTTATTTATTTATTCATTCATTTTTTTCGTTTGTAAACTGTAAAGCATATTTTTGTATGTAATTTTTTTAAACTTTAATATTTAAAAATCAACCATTGTTGTAATAAAGATATTGATATCAGCAGTGCATGAAAGACTGAGCTAAACAATATATTAAAAAAACACTATAGCAATGGGGATTATTGACAATTGAGATTAAGAAAAAGGAAGCAAACTTTGCTGTTGTTTCCTATACAATTTTCTTTGTGTAACTACAATATTTTATAGGATATGAGGTCATTAGGAATTGCAGGGTAAACAGTAAATTGCAATCCAGGGGTTTAATCCCCTTTGTCTTACCCCATCCCACAAGCAATATCCATTAGGAGAGAAGTGAATTATTAATAAGCAGGCATTTGGAATAGAAAACAACTGGAAACATGAATAGTTATTCGTATACAGCAAATCAATATAAGCATTATCTAAGTGTTCAAAGTTGGTCAAACCCTGTCAATTGATCCATTACAATCTAACCCAGATAAAAAATACTCACTGGTCAAGTTAACCCTGAGAGTAAATCATTTAATGTCTCTTATTATTGCTCTTTGGTATCTCTGTATATTTTATGTACAGCTAGTTGTATAGGTAATATTGTAATTGTTAATCAATAATTGGACCATATTTTACTCATACTTAAAATTTATCTTTTGATGCATAAGAGAAGTCCATTAAAATTGGCTCCACAATGTGGTGCTATAATTAACTAAAATCCAATAAATTTATTTCAAATCTTAAAAATGACATGCCCAATCCATTACAATTAGCTCCCAATGATTGGGACGATTTTATTTCCCTTTATACATATACTTTCCATTACAATTGGCTTTCCAATGTGGGACTTCTATAAAAATAAGCCATGACCTGAGATAAATTACAATGAAAATATATTTTCTATTATAGGGATGGAATTAATAATCCTAGAATTAAATATGGATGTAATGATTTATATATATATAAAACTTGATACTATTAAAAAATCTCTGTTTGAAAAATATATATATATATATGAACTAACTCAAGGAAAAATAAAAATATAAAAATACGAATAAAAAAACACACAATTACTTCTCTATAAAGCTGTTTTAATATTTCAACCAGCAGACTGGTTTTCATCAGAAAGCACAGCAAAATGGCTATTTCCAGAATTTAAACACTAAAATATTATAAACATTTACATATCAGATAACAAAATTAATTTCTATAGGCTAAAATTCTTTATACAACAATTTTTATCAATCAACCAATTGAAAAATATCTCACACTTTTTTAACACAAACAAAAAACAGTAATTACATTCTTATAAAATACTTATCAAACTTTAGAAAACTCTACAAAAATAAAAAATAAAAAACCTTTACAAATACAAATTAATTATTCTAATACATGTATGTACAATATAAATAACTCTGCAAGAATTATGTAAATATATATAACCTAATACTATTAAAAAATCTCTATGATTGAAAAGAAAGTTTTTTAATACATGTTTTAGAGTTTTTATGTATAAATCTAGGTCTTGGAAACTTGATAGAAGAGCAGTAGTCAAACTTTAAAACACTCAACAAAGTATGGAGAAATGAATGCTGGGAGTAACAACAAAGGATAAGAAGAGAAATGGATGGGTAAGGGAAAAGATATCATTGATCTCACTGACAGGATTAAGATATTGAAATGGAGAAGGACTGAATGTAAGGATAGAAAAAAATGATTGACAGTTAAAGTGTTAAAATAAATTTCAAGAGATAAAAGACCCAGAAAGTGATCACAGGTAAAATGGGTGTATAAAATAAACTATTTTCTGGTTTAATCTGGGGAAGAGAAGCTAAGGATCAGAAAAACTGGAATAAATTGGAGAAACATTCTTCCTGCATATCTATAACATTTGAAAATGATGATTATAATAAATCAACTCAATAATTGAAAAGTTCTATAAATTTTTTGTCATAGTTTACTATTTAACTTCTGATATATAAATTCATAATGAGATCCCTGGACATCACTTTAGTACTTTAGCTAATATATTAGATAATCCTTAGAAAAAATACAAAGAGAAGTAGGAAGACATGCAATAATGCAGATGTGTGGATGACAAAGGAGGCAATTCAAGGAGAAATAGA
The DNA here is from genome assembly GCA_028023455.1 of Epiperipatus broadwayi. Classification (NCBI taxonomy): domain Eukaryota; kingdom Metazoa; phylum Onychophora; class Udeonychophora; order Euonychophora; family Peripatidae; genus Epiperipatus; species Epiperipatus broadwayi. The sequence goes on along the minus strand of JAQFVV010000265.1, from coordinate 349,881 downwards.
GTGGTCAAGTTTTTATATGAGAGATGCAAAAATTAAAATATTCAGTAGATTGCAATTTATGAAGAGTAAGAGAATAGTCAAAATAATATTTAATTGGATTATGATTAAAAGACAGGCAACAAGATGTGTGAGAAAGGTAATACAGTAAACAGAAGATTTGGATAAAGATTTTATGTCAGTATATTTGTATTAGGATAATTTTTAAGTGTTATCGTGGCAAGGAATGGGATAGAAAAATAGATGCACTAATAAAAAAATAGGGATTTGGAGAGTAAAAAGTTTAAATATATATATAAGTAAATAGAATATTGGATGTGTTAATTTATAATAATAGTAAGGGAAGTGGTTTACTTTTTAAGGCTCAAATAGGATCGTTAGCAAAATGGAAAAATGTGGTTGATTTAATTTGAAAGTTATGTAAAGAAGGTATGGAAAATATTAAGTATCTGCTAATTGAATGTAAATGTTTATAAGCAGAAAAGGTATAAATAATGAAGTTGTGGGAGAATAAATTTAAACAAAGTGATTATACAGAAAGTGGGTTTTTAGTTTTTATGTTGTGTTTGAAAAAAGATAAGGGAATCTAGATACAAAGGCCATAGGGTGGACAAAGATGATGTTGTGCATGGGAAAAACTTAGCGTGGGGAATGGAAAGTAAGGTAGCTAACAGGTTTCTCTGGGCATAGTGACTGAGAGATTGCTGATTTCGATAAAGGAGAAGCTATAGCGCACTGCACCGCATATTTTGATAATAATAAAATATATTGGTGGCCGAAGGCGGAGGGTGCTAAGAATATCCTGGAGGCCGACCCAGGCTGCCATTTGATGACGACTTTTTATTTAGGTACTTACAACTGCAGATCACTTTCAAGTGAAGGAAGATTGCAAGAATTAGAAGAAGAACTCTCTTATATTAAATGGGATATTATTGGACTTTGTGAAGTTAGAAGAAAAGGTGAAGAGACAATTGATTTAAAAAGTGGACATATGCTCTATTATAAAGGCACAAATATTGGAAATACAAGTGGAGTAGGATTCATTATAAATAAAAAGTGGAAGAACAATATTGTGGAGATTGATGGTGTATCAGACAGAGTGGCAAGATTAGTTATACAACTTAATAGCAGATATCAAATGCAGATAATTCAGGTTTATGCCCCAACAAGTTCTCACAATGATGAAGTAGTAGAAGATTTTTATATGGATGTACAAAAGGCTTTTGATCAGAGTAAACAACATTTTAAAATTGTTATGGGAGACTTTAATGCTAGAATTGGTAAACAAATGAAAGATGAAAGTGTTGTAGGTAATTTTGGTTATGGTAATAGAAATGAGAGAGGACATAGACTTGTGGAGTTTGCAGAGAAGGAAAAACTTTATATTATGAATTCTTTTTTTGAGAAAAATGTTAGAAGGAAATGGACATGGAAGCATCCAAATGAAGGTACAGCAGAATTGGATTATATTTTGACTAACAGGAAATACATATTTCAAGATTGTAATGTTCTTAATAAATTTAACACAGGAAGTGATCATCGATTAGTAAGGGGTAAGATACATGTTAATGTAAAACTAGAGAGACAAAAATTATTAAGAAAAACTATATTTACAGTTGATATTCCTAATCTTCAGAAACATTCTAATGAATTTAAATTAGAACTTATAAATCGGTTTCAAGTATTAGTAGATTTTGAACATGATTCAGATTTGAATGAAATTAATATGAAAATAACTGATACACTTTTAAAAACTGCAACAAAGATAGCTGGTAGAAAAAAGCAGCAATTGACTAATAAAATTTCTACTGAGACTAGAGAACTTATGAAGAAAAGAAGGAATATGAAGATATGCAAGAATGATGCATTAAAAAGAATTGAATATCTCGAATTTTGTAAAATGGTGCGGAAAAGAGTTGAAAATGATATAAGAAAGTATAACTGTGAACTAGCAAGAAAAGCTGTAGAAGAAAATAAAAGTCTTAAGAATGTAAAACAACATTTTGGTATTGGTAGGAAATTTATATCTGCAATAAGGAAAAAAGATGGAATTATTACTAAAAAGAGGGATGACATTATGAAATTGGTAGAAGATTTTTATCAAGAATTATATAGTAATAAAGAACAAGTACCTCCTATATCTATTACATCTTCTGAATTGCCCAGAATTTTAAATGAAGAAGTGAGAAATGCAATTAAATGTATGAAAAAAGGAAAGGCTCCAGGTAATGATGGAATTATAATTGATATATTAAAAGAAGCAGGTGAAGAAACAGAAAAAATATTAGCAAAGTTATATACCAAATGTCTAAATGATAAAGATGTACCGGATGATTGGAAGAATGCAGTAATAATATTAATATTTAAAAAAGGTGATAAAGAAGATATTAGAAATTACAGACCTATCAGCCTTTTATCAGTTTTATATAAAATTTTTACCAAGATAATTACAACTCGTCTACAGAGAACCTTGGATTTTCACCAACCAAGAGAACAAGCTGGATTTAAAAGTGGTTTTAGTACAGTAGATCATATTCAAGTATTGAGAGAAGTTATAGAAAGGACAAATGAATATGAGTTGTCATTATGTTTTGGATTTGTAGATTATGAAAAGGCATTTGATTCTATAAACATTTCTTCAGTGATTAAAGCATTGGATCAACAAGGTATAGATCCGGGATATTGTCATATTTTAAAGAATATTTATAAAAATGCAACAGCAACAATTAGATTACATAATGATACTGGGAAAGTCAACATTGAGAAAGGTGTAAGACAAGGTGACTCCATATCTCCAAAACTTTTTACAGCAGTGCTGCAAGAAGTATTTTGTGGATTAAAATGGGAAACTAAAGGAGTGAAAGTAAATGGAGATTATTTAAGTCATTTAGATTTCACAGATGATGTAGTTGTTTTTGCAAATAATGCTTCTGAGCTGCAGGAAATGTTGCAGGAGTTATCAGATGAAAGTAGGAAAGTAGGACTAAAGATAAATGTTAAAAAGACTAAAGTAATGTTTAATCGATTTGCTCAAAATATGAAAATAAAGATTGATTATGATGAATTAGAAGAAGTTAAGAGTTACAAATACCTTGGTCAGATTATTAATACAGATGGAAACATAATAGAGGAAATTAATCATAGAATTAAACTTGGTTGGAGTGCTTTTGGTAGAAATAACTTGATATTAAAAGGAAATATGCCTATGTGTTTGAAAAGAAAGGTTTTTAACAAATGTGTTTTACCAGTTCTTACTTATGGATCTGAGACTTGGATACTTAATAGAAGATCAATACAGAGACTTCAGACCACTCAAAGAAGTATGGAGAGATGTATGTTGGGAGTAACAAGAAGAGATCGAAAACGCAATGTATGGGTAAGAGAACAAACAGGTGTTACTGACCTCATTGAAAAAATTAAAAGATTGAGTGGAGTTGGGCTGGACATATTGCTAGAAGAGATGATAATAGATGGACAATTGAAATTTTAAACTGGATTCCAAGAGATTGTAAAAGACCCAGAAGGAGACCACATGTAAGATGGATGGATGAAATAAGAAAATGTGTAGGGGTGATGTGGAGAAGAGAAGCTAAAGATCGGAGAAGATGGATTAAACTTGGAGAGACCTTCATCCTGCAGTGGATTGATAATGGTTGATAATGATGATGATTAAAATTTCATTATTAATCGTATAAGTTTATCTTTATAGTCAGATTAAGTAAATTATTACTAAAGATTGAATAATTTGCTAAATAATGCATTTTGTTAACAAAAACAGTGAGATATACTATTTAATAAATTATAAAGTGAATATTATAATTAATATTTTAATAAACTAGTTTTCTTATACTTCAAATATGCAAATACCACTCATGCCATTAAAAAAAAAAAAACAACAACTATATGATTGCAATAAAAAAAAAAAAGAACAATTAGAGAATTAAATATTAAAAAATTAGCCTAAAGCCTTTTTTAGAAAAACTGTTCTAAAAAAAAATATGTATCATTAAAAACAAATAAAATGTAACTTTAAAAGGAGCTAATATATACATATTTTAGTAGATACTTGATTACCTGCCTAGAGTTCAGATTGTAGTTGAATGACCTAAGCAAAACAGTACATTTTCTTCACTCACATTGAATCTACATCTAATGCTGGTCGCATTTATAAACTAATAACTATGTGCTTTTTCTGGAACCTTTTACATGGAGAATCACTTGAACAAATAAATGTCTTCCGTGGTTCAATGCAGTTGTAGACTTGTGGATTCTGGAGTTGGACAATTATAAATCATGATTCTATTCTGTCACTTCAGAGCTTGAATTTCTCGTGAAGTCTTGAGAGCAATAAACCATAAATTGTTTTTGCACTGACAAATAACAAGTATGTGGAGTGCATATTATGAATTTGCAGTATTGACTACTGCCTGTTGGTAAGTAGATCATCAATGTTTGTTCGCTATATAAATCACCACATAGTAATACCAGCAATTAACTGTTGTTTACGCAGATCATCAATGTTTGTTCACTATATAAATAACAACATAGTAATATCAGTGGTATTGACAAGAATGTATGAAATGGTCTCTAGGAATTAACTTGGCTCAGTTTAACTAAAGCCTCAAAGGGAATTTGAATTGTTCTTTTTGACCAATAAAAGAAATCAAAACAAAACTAATTTAATTTCAATAATTAACATAAGTCAATGAAAAAATCACATCCATACTTATATAGTAGTTACCCTTTAGAATGCAACATGTAAATCAAAATACACTAAACTGAATTTAAACTTTCTTTATGATATAATGGTAAACATGACAAAATCTCTTCACCAAAATTTTCAAACATTTTAAAGAATTTTAAGGGTTTTTACACTATTTCTTTTGAAATGATACTGTATTAATTATAAGCTGAAACTTTATTCTATTGTGATAAGGAATTTTAAGCATTTAATACAATATCTGGAATTACTAACAAGAATTTTATGATGGTTATAAATTGTATTAGAAGAACAGAAAATTTATTTTAAATAACCGTTTCCTAAAAATTTAGAATTAGATGCTGATAAAATGTTTAAATATACAGTAAAGAAATAGTAATCTTAGAAGAAAATTAAAAACAATATTTATAAGACCTATCAGTACTTTAGTATTAGATCTGGCTGTGAAATATCACAGCCTTACTGGGTTAGGGTTGAGCTCAAGGTTCATCACATCAGGTGTAATACTAAAGATTTACAGCAATATATTGGTTTATAAAGACATCAAAACTTGGAGTAAATTTAATTAAAAAGAATTATTAATAGGAAAAACAATTGACTTAAACTGTGCGTGTGTATAAATGTAATGTTACCAAGGCAATACATAAACATCCTATCACACCAAGGCAATACATAAACATCCTATCATTCCATTGTTGATTATTTTTTGGAATATATTTTTACTAAACGTGATTATTTAATATGTTTCTCTAAAACATGTTTCAACAAAAAACATAAAACAAAACCTATTAATTTTGCATTTGCTCTTATTCCTGTATTTTATTTTTTATAGATTGCTTTCATTTAATATAGTCAAACACGTTTGGTGTAGTTAGTAGAGCAATAAAGCCATATACCTATTTTTGTATATATTTAACACACTTTATAGGTGTTAATTATTTTTTTGTTTGCATAATTTAGTTTTCAACAATATCTATATTCAATAATAAATAGGTTTGTTTACTTTTAGAAAATATTTTCATTATTGTTTTTATTAAACTTATTTATGGTCAGTAATTAATTACACAGAGGCAAAACTCTCTATACAGTAGTACCACTCTGTGGAAACCAGAGTAATCGATGGATGCAAGCTAATGAGCTTGAAAACATTATTGTTTTCATTTTGGACTCAAAGCTTTATATCTAGCTAATAAGATAAAAGGTGGCTGCTGGAGGATTTCATTAGATCCTAAGATGTGGGTGCAATGCTCTCAGATCTAAGGTTCCTCACTGATGAAAGCCACAAGCTAGAAACTAGTCTGGGGATATTGGATGAGTAGGCACTAAACACAGATTATGCACAAACTTTCCCATATCCAGTGATTACTCTCACTTGCACTGAGTGGTACTACCAGATGGTGAGTTTTGTCTATATAAACAGCTTGCGTAAACATAAAAAATGGTGATCATATGATGTTTAGTGGTTTAATTAATTAATTACAGAATTTTTATTATATTGCTTTGTTTTCCTAAAAAAACTATTTAGTAAATTCATTAATAAATACATAATTTTATTTTTTATAGATTGTTTTTTATGAATTAGGATTGTCTATACCAATCATACATTTAAATGTATATTAAAAGGCAATATTCTAATGAAAAATAATTATGTAAAATTGAATTCATACTAAAAAAATTCGTCCTAAAGACTATTGTAAGTGTGTGGGTGTGTTTAATTGAAGTATATTTGGCATACTAAAAAGCATCAGATAATCTGACTACTGTTGATCTAATAATTGTTGAAGTTTTAGATATGCACTATAATGTATAAATATAGGTGTTACAATTGCATCAGCATCAATGCATAAAGAACTGCCTTCATTTCAAAATCAACACAGTGGATTATAATTATCTACTGTGCAGGTATAGAAATTAACACATGCAAAATATAAGCTTATCTATAGACTTTAGAAATTTCTAATTATTATTCATTATTTATTCTTTTTCTATTTTGCTATTTGACATTGAATACATTTTTTTATTATTATAATTAATACTTGAGTTTATTTAAAATTAACAGATGTTCTCGCAACTGGTATTGAGATAATAACACACTTAGGATTTAAAAGAATGATAGTCTACAATGAGGAAAAATCCAGTAAAACAGTGGAATACTGTTAATATAAATCTATGTAAAATTGACAAAAGTCTAAGTGCAAACAGCTGATCTGGCAAACAAGAAAAGTGATGTCACTTAGCAGCAACATGCATGAATTTAAAATGGATAATTCTGCATCTTGGGAAGATATGGACTATATTGAAATATATATGTTCATAAATATAATAGTGAATGAAAAAATGAAAGTATCTACACTTATGTGGTTCATGGAAAAGGTGCATTGAAAGTGACAAATCAATTCTGGATCATAGACCCCCTGAAGAAGTTTCATATCAGGAGTTTCAGGAAAAGTTAAATGTTAATTTCACATCTGTCATAAGTAAGTGGGTGACATGACAGACTGAGAAATAGAAAACAATTACTTTGTGAAAAATAACAGGATTGTGATGTAGCACTAAGAACATTAACAAAGAATTGGGATTATGGCCGACAGTTAAATGATAAGTTATTAGATCAACTTTTATTTGGAAATGATAGATGATAACTTTAAAAAATTATTATTAAGTGAACCAGATCTTCATTATAAATGTGCAATAGATAAATGTGTCACATAAAAAAATGATACTAGATAACGTTTCAGATTTTCTACTCTCTAAACAAGTGGATAAATATCCAATTGTAGCAAAGAAAACAGTTACAGATAGACAAGACTATGGGAGTAGAAAAAATGTTTTGACATGATACAACTGTAGGAAAAATTGCCATTTAAAAAAACTGCAGATTTAGAAGTGAAAAATTTACGATTTGTAGAACAACAGGACATTTACCATGAGTCTGCTGCAATAAAGACAGGAATGTTAAAACAAAAATAATGCCAAATCTGGATAAGGAATGAAAGAAGTAAATTTAGTATAAAAAATAAAACAGTGTGAATAATGTCCATATTATGATGGATGTGAATATATTCAAGCAGAAAATTACTGTGAAAATTGGCAATAGAGCAGGTCTGGTTCTGTTCTTATTATTATATAAAGACTGGGTGAAAATAAGTGATAGATGTATGTTACAAAAACTGATTATCACTATGGAAGTAAATGGAAATAAGATTGAGTTGTGTGGAAAGAAACTGTATCTATGAAATTAATTTAATATGGTTAAATTTTTATCACTGTATATCATCAATAAAGATTTTAGTCCAAGTACTAGTCAGGCACTTGTTTCTTCTTTTGAGAATCCACATAAACATTATCAAGAAAATACAGTTGGATGCAGCAATTAGGAAAAAATACTCTCCATTGTTTATGGCAGAATTAGTGGAGTTATTGACACAATTGATTGAAATTGAACCTAATAAAAGATGCTTATTCAATAGTATGCAAGCTACATAAAGTTCCATTTGCATTAAAGGAGAAAGTGGAAAATACTATCAATAAAAAGACATATTAACACCAGTAGAAGACTCATGCTGGGATACTCCAGTAGTTGTTATTATGAATCTGGATGAAATCATCCCTTATGTGGAGACTCCCCTGTTACACTAAATAAGTTTATTAATAAAGAAACCTACTCATTTCCTAGCATACATGAACTATTAGCATTGTTGCAAAAAAACATGTTTTTTTTGCAAAAATTGAATTACGGTCCACTTTCCACAAAATTCACATCACTTATACAATGGCACAATTATTAAACTTATTGTGCATTTTGAATTTTATAAATATAATTATGCCTAATATCTATCAAGATAAAATGGATAATTTGCTTTTATGGCATGAAAGTCATCATCTCAATATTTTAGATAAAATATTGGTTATTACTGAATCCAGGTGTATACTGAAAGTACATGCAGATCAAATCTGTTAGAAGTGAAACTAAATACTGCTAAATGTATATGGTCAATGTCAGGAATAAAGATTCTAGGTCACTTAATTAATAAAAGTAAAAAATAACATAAACTGGAAAAAGTAAAACCAATAAAAAATGCTGAGTGATCTAAGAATATAAAAGATTTGCAAGCATTTTTAGGCCCACTGCACTTTTTTGAGCTTTATAACAGAATATAGCTTTCAGACAGCTAAAGGTCTATTACCAGTTGGGTATTCCTTATTTTATTTTTTTCATTGTAGTTACAATGTCAAAAACTCTGGAGCATATCACTAATCCAGTTCTTTCAAATTAAATGTATATACGAGTATTGTAATATTGACTCTCAATTCTTATGCATAACAATTTGCCTGTGGAAACACGATATAATTGTGAATGCAATTTACCAGTAATCTAGCAATATATACAGCACCGATAATAATGTGGCTAGCAAGAATAGCAACAGCTGAAGCACCTACAGCTATCCATATATATATAGATAGATTTTTGATGCTTATTATTATAATTTTAATACTTAAGGGTAAACATTACTTTTAGCGGTCTAAAACATACACACTCCGGTAGAATAATTTCAAACTATAATGCATTATTCTCAGCAATACATATAATAAATTCTGCAAAAATGGTGACACTATTGCAGAGTCCTGAATGAAAATTTCTGCAGACAGAATAAAAATAAGGTATTGCTGGAAACAATATTTATGTATTAAAATAGATGATTGGCTTATTTTATCATGTAAGTACATATGACGGCTTACATATATGTAATATGTAAAGTATTTACATATCTTTGTAAATTTAAGTTTGAATTTGACACTTTATGGAAATATCTATTTCTAAGTCAAAATTGAAATATATTTGTATTAGAGTAAATTTTTAGACCATTGCTTATTATTTCTAATTAGCAAATGTATTAATAATTATTTTAAATTATTTAAGTGAAATTATTTAATGCCAGAATATAACAAGTTTTATGTGTGTTTGTTCTTGTTCATAGTCACACTTATCAGAATCCTTGCAATCCCAAACTAATTAAAGCACAACAGTATTTATAATATGTATAACCAGATGTATCCCTATAAAATTTAGATGGCATTAAGGTCACATACTTCCCTTCCTTTTATAGATTTGATAATTATTTTATTGATCTATTCTCTCAAAAACCATATGGTACAGAGCATTGATGATGATCAGCATTTATATAATTATCCCAGAATTTTTGATATATTTCTTATAATTTTAATACTTAAGGGTAAACATTACCCTTATCGGGCTGAAACATACTCTGGTGGAATAATTTCAAACTACAATTCCAAGTTCTCACCAATACATATAATAAATTCCACAAAAAGTGAAACTATTGCAGAGTCCTGAATGAAAATTCCTGCAGATAGGATGAAAATAAGGCAATGCTGGTACCAAATTGCTATTTTAGCTTGTTTTGTGTATGGATATCATGTCATCCAGAGTCATCAAGTTCTAGTGCACAACAGAATGCATATACGTGCTATTATAAATTCTAGGTTATTGTATGCAGCCCACCCATTCATAATAATATGGGTCACTGGGAAATAGCAATATCTGATGGATATATGGCCGCAACATAATTTGCATTGCCATCTAACACTATCTGTGCCTTGAACATATCTCACTGGTGAACACTGTTCATCACAGCTGACATTTTTTAGCAGCCGCAATCATTTCAATTCCAAAGCAGTTCCGCCATCAACTGCCATAAATGCCAAGATTCTGCATGAATAGCCAGAAGATCTAATACTTCATTTGCAGGGAGGATGTTGTCGATATGAAGTATTGTCCAAAAATAACAGAAGTCTGATCAAACCAAGCTTATAATTTCCAAATACTAAAAGATTATTCTATATGCCCATATAAAATAAAACATTATTTTTATTAGCTTATAATTTCTAAAATATGAATTTAAAGTACTTTTATTCACTATTTATGTCATTTATCGGTTGGATATATAAGCAGTGGTTTTGGCAGGTCTTTAGATTTCAAAATGATAGTGAACACAAACTAAATGGGCAACCTATTTTTGATCTGTTATTTGAATGAAATAGTTAAAGAGAAAAAAATATTGAATATAAGAATTTATCTTGATAATCTTACACTTAATTGATTGTATGCAGTTTGGATTAATCATAGCAGAATACTAGCAAATGATTGAACGAATTGAATGGTTATACGTTTATATTAAAGATAATATTGATAAAACGTTAAATTTATTTGCTGTCAATAAATGTACTACTGACTGTTAAGCATATCCACTTATATGAATTAAGAGAAAAATTCTCCTAAATTTATTCCTAGTTGCTTTTTGTGAACAGTTAAATGTGGCCCTGTACTATGAACCCTAAATTACATGTTTAAGTTAATGAAATTATATGTATTATGTTGGTAATAAATGATTTATACTTTGTATACAGTTAATCTTAGCCCTGCTGTGTGTGCTTTTATGAAGATGTTTTACGCTGATTTTGACCAAGGACTGAGCATTAACTTAGATATTTGGGAATATTTGAGAAATAAATTCTAGGATTTCTAATTTATCCAAATAAAGGAAAAGGTGATTTTGGTAATATTTAGGATTTCTATTATAGACTTATATTATTCTAATTTTTTTTAAAGTAATATCTCTACTATCAAAAGAATATATTATTTATACTTTTTTATACTATATATAAGTTCTGATTTATATATCACTTTTTTAACTTTCCTTCATCTTTCATTACTTAAAGTGTAATAAGATCTTTAATTTTTAGACCAGCAATATTAATTTTATAGGATTTAATTTCATCTCATATAAACAAGTGCTTGACCAAATTTCAATTTATTTGGGAGTTATCTCAGACCCCTGTTAAAGTTTATACTCCATTCGTTTTCAAGTTTCCTTAACCAGTCATACTTTATTATTCAATATCCTACTATTGATCAGTTTTAAAAGCATGCCTCACAAACATTGTTTTACAGATGAAAATATTTGATGTCGTTTGTTTTTTTTAAGTTTATGCACGAAATGTGAATTATGTTGTTCTTTGTTTAAATATTTTACATTCTTCAAATTCAAGTTTAGTCTTCCATTCAAGTAAATTGTTGGTACAATGTTTTTCACTAAGTTGAAAATATCAATGTAAGATTGAGGATCGTGTATTTTCTGAATGTTCTTAAAAACCTTCACCATTGTTACTCTCCACCATAAGTATTTTACACTACTTATGTCTTTACAAATCCTTGTATTTAATACTGATCATGCTAATTACATGTAATCATCTACAGATGCTTGCATGTCTCCATAAAATGATCTTTTCAGTTTTCCTAATTATATTTACATCTATATAATGTAGTCTAAAGCATGTTTTATATTCAAGGCACATAAGAATTCTATATTAAAAATGAGGGGATGAGACAATAAAGAATCCAAACTAATGAGTGAAAATTTGAAAGATTTCTATTCAGAGGATAAATTCAATACCCTACATGTAGTTTTACAACCAAAAATAAGACTACTTCAAGTGAGAAATTTGTAAATGGTAGATGGACAGATAAAATGAAGGCTATTCCAAAAATTTAAAAATTGGTTACAACAACATGTGAAGAATTAGACATAATAGCAAGAACAAATAGGAACAAAAAGTGGTTGTAAAAGAAAAAATCAAAACGCAATCATAAAAAAAAACTGCAGAAAATTAATACTAACATATCCTTCGATTCCACCAATAATTTTCAGTCTTCAATGATATAGGCAAAATGCAAAAAACGGATTAGTAATTAAACTACCCTATCATAGGATTAATTGGCAATTGCACAAGTTTATAATAGATGGCGCTCGAGTAGAGAAAGAATTCCCTCCAATAATTTCCCAATCTTCACTGATATAGGCAAAAGCCAAACACTAATCTGGAGATTAAATAATACTACTACTTATAATATATGGCATTGGAATAAATAGACTGATTTTATTATAAGAAAATATGAATTAAATTTAAAATGAGAAAGAGCGATAAGGCTTTATGTAAAAAAAGAATTTGATCTTGATATCTTAAATCACTGAAGAGTTTAATACTTGGATAGTCCTTGATACCAGATTTTTGTTAGTTTCTGTATTAGTTAAGAATTTAGCATATTCTGGAACTGATTTAAGCTCTAACCATTATTGCAAAATAAAGATTTTAAAAAAAAAAAAAAAGGGAAAACTTTCAAAAAGTGAAACGTAAAAAAATTTGTTTCTGATGTTATAGATAATAAGATTGAGCAAGCTATATACTAAATTCTACTTAAAAAATTTGCAATTTAAAGAACATTATATCTGCAGCTATAGAAACAAATCAAAAAGCTGAAGATTATTAAAGTTTAAGAAAATAAAAGAATTTAAAACAAATAAAAAAATATACAAAATAATATATGATGTAAAGGATTGCAGATAAAAAAATAAATAAATGGGAGATTCAATAAATAAAAGAAGTTTAATAGAAAATAAAAACCATGGATGTCAAACTAATAGAAATCAAACATTTCTTGAATGAAAGAATGAACAAAGTACGTACTATAGATATTCCAGTAAAAACATGAATCACCATAAAAATTTTAAAATGCTTATGTCATTCATTCCTTAATTCATTATGCAATTAAAATTTATTTTAAATTGGTCAAAATGATTCAAACTGCATATAGCAATGAAGCCACGAGTTGCAAGAATATTTTCATGATGATTATGATTGGTGATTAAAGACTTAAAAACGAGAAAAAGATTATAATCATAAATATTTCAAGTTGATAAAAGAAAAACTTATTAATTATTTTTTTATCTTGTTTTTACATTTACAAAAACAGAAAGTAAACTGTTAATACAAAATTGATCAAATATGTAGAAAAATAGTGAAAGTAAGGTATTAAGGATATTAATTTCATTAATGGAGAAAGGATGAAAATAGTACTCTTTCAATGAAATTAAAATAATAAAAGTTATCAATAATTATATAAAATAAAAATAAAATGTAAAAGAAAAAAACGAAAAAAAAGTTAGTTAATATATGATCTTGAGAGAAATAGTTATAAATATTGGAAAAATCAAAAAAAAAGTTTGTGAGGGTGCTATGGGGAAATCTCTTCAGATACATGTTGGTGATTACATACACACACACACACACACATTTGATTAAGTGAACAAATACAACAATATTAATTTTATTTCTTTTAATGTATTCCTTATTTTTAAAATAAAATATTTTAATATCAGATTCATAATTTACAAGTCATTACAAAAGAAAAAAAAAATCTGTCAGTTGAATTGATTACAGATTATGTGTGAAAACTTCAATTACAAAACAACACAATATAAATTATGTATTTTGATGATACTACATTTTAACAAATGTGGAAGGATAGAATTAATATTCAAACAAGAATGATTAACATATCTTACCCTTTTTTCCCCCAAAATAAATAAAATCCATGTATATAAAATATTGTACAAAATTTATTCACTATTTACATATTAGTTAATCCATAGTGATATTATTTAATTCCGCCAAAAGAAATATTGGACGAAATCTAAATTCAACTTAGACATAAAATATTCAGACTTGGATTTTTAACAAAAAAAAAATCAAAATAATTTTATACTCAGTCATTGACAAATTAAAAACAGCAATGACAACAAAGAAAGTATTTCCCTTTTTTTTTTTTTTTTTTTTATAAAAAAAGTATACAACACGTTTATTTGTGTTTTACATAAGTGTATGTCCCCCATTATATACACATTATAAAATATTAAAAACAAAACAAGCAAATCAAAGATCTTTTTAAAAAATCTGAAATAAAAAAAAAAACTAAACCAAAATCCAAGTTATAGACAGACGCATTTACGTACACTTATTTCAAGTGAATCTATAAAATAGATATCAGAACAAGTTTACGTAGGTAAGTATTTAACGGAATCTATCAGAAAATACTTAGCAAATTAAAAGAAGAAAAAAAAACTTTTAAAAACTTAATATGTGAGAAGCAGAAACACTTTTTGTTAAAAACCAAACTCAAACAAGTTTCTTTGCTTCGAAGAATCCTTTCAAATGACGCATTTGCCAGAAGCCTGTTAAAAGAAGAATAATAGTTTGGCCAATTGACCAGTACAATACCCTTTGGTTAGTGCTTTCACTTGTTTGTCTAAATCTTTCTTCTCGAAACTAAAAAAAAAAAAACAACAAAAAATTAACAAGTTTATTTAATAACAATTTCCATTTAGACCTATTTTAAATTAAAGATAATAAATAAGAAGTCATATATGTAAAATGTTTAATACTCTAAATAAACAGACCAACTCATTTTATATGATTTCTGCCTGATTTTATCTAAGACAAAATCTATAGTATAAAAAATTAACTAACAAAAAAATATAACTAAGTACGAAAAAAATTAAGACTGTGTCTTCACTATCATGATACTTTTCCTGTAAATTTATATAAATAAAAATCAAGTCACATGGTCATAGATGTAAAATAATATAATTAAAGACAGATAACTCTCTTAAACTATTCAAGAGCCATTTACTGCAAACCTGAATAATCAAGAAACAACTAAATTCTATGTAATATAGTGTAATGGTAAAACGAGGTGAGTAAAAGATAAAGAATATAAGTCTGGAGTGATAAATAGTAGCCATGATTGGTGGCTCATCAAAAGGTGATGACACAAATCTTAGTTTAACTTTTCCAAAAAAATATTTATTAAAATAAAAAGAGTACATCAAGTTCCACATTAATAATGTCCATTACCATGTGATTGTACCTGAACATAATATTTCTACAATATCTCAGGGTTTTATGGCATTATTAGACGATTTACATGCTACTATTCATCAAAGCTTTAGTGGCTAGCGTAATATTAAAACTAACAAATACTATATCTTAATTTTTATTTCTCAGGGATTTAATCTCATTTAAACTATAATGCTAATAATAAAGACTCATATCTTTTAAGTGAATAAAGTTTTCTTAGGACGTGTACACATTGGCATTTTGTGATTTCATCCAGTTTCATATCTAGTAGCATATAACTATAGCTATTTAGCATATGTGGATGAGCTCCTGACGAAGTGTTTTAATAAACAATAATCACTTAACTATTTCTACAGAAGGTATAAAGAAAAGTTGGAAATTATAATTAAAATTATGTGACCATGTTCTTAAACTAAATGATGATATAAATAATAAAAACGCAAGTCATTATTTATAAATAACAAATAAATAATTTTATTAAAAAAAATATTAATATGAACAAATATAAAATAGAATAAAATTTATAATCATGTTTTCTGAAAATGTATTTAAATATAAAGTGGTTATGAAATAATATCAGACAGATCCAAATGATGTTAGGACTATATGTGCTGTTAGATGCAAACAAATTTATTAAAGAAGGTTGCTAACACACAGAATATGCTTAATAAAGTAAAAAAATAAAAAGGTACATCTAAATTTTAAAAGATCTTAAATATCTCCTCTATAGAAGCACCCTATCTACATTGGTATCTATTATATATAGAGCTTGAAAAATAAGCTCTTAACAAGCTTTGAGAATATTCTCAACCCCAGACCAGTTTCTGCTTCTGGCATCGTCAGTGAGGTGCCAAGATATTCAATGATTAGATTAAAGATACTAGGACAAGCCCAGCACTTTATCTAATGTATAACTATTGAGTAGCAAATCTGAAATTGTCAGACATCCATATGTCTACCAATCCAGCTATCTAACTCAAATAACCATATGGGACTGAACTAAAAATCGCCAAAGCCTTAATAGCAAAAAAATAAAATAATAAAAAATCAAGTCAGATGTCACAACTTAATTTAATAAAGCTCGTATTTACTGATGACACCAGAAGCAGAAACTGGTCTGGGGTTGAGGATATTCTCAAAGCTTGTTAAGAGCTTATTTTGCAAGCTCTATATATAACATTTGTAAATATGAGCTTTATTAAATTAAGTCGTGTGACATCTGACTT
Organism: Epiperipatus broadwayi; assembly: GCA_028023455.1. Lineage (NCBI taxonomy): Eukaryota > Metazoa > Onychophora > Udeonychophora > Euonychophora > Peripatidae > Epiperipatus > Epiperipatus broadwayi. The sequence continues at coordinate 333,162 of JAQFVV010000265.1, read as the reverse complement.
GATTTTTTATTATTTTATTTTTTTTGCTATTAAGGCTTTGGCGATTTTATATTGCTAAAGCTATTAATATATGGTGTATCTGAACTTAGTTCAGTCCCATATGGCTATTTGAGTTAGATAGCTGGATTAGAAGACATATGGATATCTGACAATTTCAGATTTTCTACTCAATAGTTATACATTAGATAAAGTGCTGGGCTTATCCTAGTATCTTTAATCTAATGATTGAATATCCTGGCACCTCACTGATGACGCCAGAAGCAAAAACCGGTCTGGGGTTGAGGATATTCTCAAAGCTTGTTAAGAACTTATTTTGCAAGCTCTATAAACAACATTGTAAATACAAACTTTATTAAATTATGTGACATCTGACTTGATTTTTTATTATTGATATCTATTTAAGCTTTTAGCCTGTTATTTTGGTAATAATATTTAATCCTTTATAGAACAAATAAAATGTCACATAGCCACGGCATTTATATAAAATGGTCATAAACAATAAATTCCATATTCGATCTTTAGCCATGGACTTATCCCTTTATCTATAACTACTTTCTTACATTGTTAATTAAAGGTACACCTTTAAAACATCATTTATAATTACTAAGCACATTTGTATAATACATTATCATTACTGTAATAAAATTAACTCAGAAAAATTTATAAAATAAGAGTATCTCAAAATCAATATGAAAATTCAATAAAATTAATAATAGCAACCTATCTTTAATAAAAAATATATATGCAAACATCTTAATAATAATTAAAATATTTTCTTTCAAATTTTTTTTTTTACATATATAATGTATGATCCATTTCAATAAAATTATAGTTCTGAAGTTATTTAACAGAGTAAATATTATTCCTTTAAATGACATAGATCCATTTATAGTATAGTTTCCTTTATGACCATATCTTAGTTGTAATTACATAACATTTTTCAGAGGCAATTGGATTTCCTGCTTTATCCTATTAGTAAGTTAGCAAAGATATTCTATTTATCAATTTCAAAAGACTATTTTGTAAGATAGCAAATAAAATTGTTGAACTAAATCCAAAGACCACAGGTGGGTTTAAAGTAAACATCCAGATAAATTGTTAACAAAGGCAAAAATCCATTATATTTAGCATCGCAATTTAAATAGTTTGATTTGAATATTTTAGTTGCATATTTACAATTTCCAGGTTATATTCAATTTAAAATTTTTTCTTGGCATAACGAGGTAAACATTTAATTATATTATATAATAATATGTGGTGATGACATTCACCTCTGCCCCAAAGGCAAATGCTTAATGGTTCCTTTAGCTAAACATAGTAATGATAATATAACCACAATGGCGAATTTTAAAATTTACAGTTTAGACGATTGTAGGCCCAGTTTCAACAGGATAGAACCTCAAATTTCTTCGAGCACTTCCTTTTATACAGTTTTAACACATGATTAACAAATGATGTAGATTTGAACTCTAATTCCATGCAAGTACAACCTGTATCGAAATCTGTATATGGTTGGTATAGTAATCATTTTGTCCAAAGGATAAAGTCTTCCTTCTTGTTTCACACGTAGAAAAATCAGCCATCTTAATTTACATTTTACAAATATGCAATATTTTAAATAAAATTATTATAAAGCTAAAAATACAATTATTTGCTTTTATTTTTATACTAAATAAAATATTTAATTTTCCATCTCAAAATAAATACTTTTTAACCTTAAAATTTAACATTCTCACGATGTTATAAAATATACTATTATATTCCTACAGTTTTATCCTATTTCCTTTTAAATATATCAAATACTATTTTATTTTAAACATAAACATCTATGAACAAATTGAGCACATTTAAATATTAAAGATAGGCTGTGTTTCATTTAGAAGTGACTTTAAAATCAAATATAAATCACTAAAATTATTGTTACATTACGATCAATTTATTTATCTTACTACTGGATATTTAATAATAAAATGTTTATCAGTGTGTTATAGGACTAAAAATTACATTTGTTAATGAATATTTTCTGCAAACTTTGAATTTTACTGCAATTTTTATATTTCGCTACAAGTTTTTACCTTGTTTAAAAATATGTTTGCCATATTGGATTTACTTAGCAATGCTACACAAATATATACATGATTTTAAATTATTACTAAAAAATATTTTTTAAGCTGTCATATTTAATATTAAGCCCTTAGGATTATTATTACCATAGCACTATTACATTCACATCCCCAGACTGGTTTTTGTAATTAATATCCTTTCTTAAGCATCTAATAAGACATCTTTAATTCATAATAATAGCCTAGCATTAAAATAGTAAATCCTACTAAATATATAAGAAAGACTAATGATGAAGTTGTTGAAAATAACGCAAGGTGATTTACTTTTAAATAAAAGAGGAGCTAAATATATTTCACAAATATCAAGATCAAATTTTTATAAATAAAAATAAAAATTAAACTCTTCATTGGAATCTAAGGAATTACACTAAAATAGTGTACAATCATTTAATAAATTCTCTAGTATTCAAAAATACCTTTGGAGCTGTAGACATTAAAGCATAAAGGACTCATGGTGTAATAATTACTGCAACAAAATCTAAGATTTGAGAAATGGACTGGGTAAATCTTGAAAATTTTTTCAAATTGCAAGATTTAGAATTTTTCTTTAGGTAGTCAGCCCATAGCGAATGCAGAAAGAGTTATCCAGTATTTGTTAATAAAAGCTATCTGGCTAATATTTTCTACAGAGACTCGCGCTAATCTGAGTTGATCAAGTAATCGTCTAAGCTCTGACTGTAAAAACATAAACACTGACTATAATATGATGCAGCCTTCATTACTGGTGAGGAGTTCTTGTATTCCTATATACATTGAGCTTACAGTTAAAATAAGTTTTAAAAACATATAATTTTGATCTTATCTTCGGTCAAAATAATATAGTGAAAAATGCTACATTTCAAAAGTTTCTGATTTTTACTGTTATTCTTTAAAAGTATATGAAAACACAAAATCAGTTATTTGAAAATCAATATTCTTTGATAATGTTTTATTATCCATTTTAGTTTACTATATATAAGAATATTTTTATATTCTTTGTGTACTGTGTAACATAAAATGATTTCTCCTTAAATGAAATAAGAAGTTTCTGTATATAGGCCATATGCCCAGAAACCTTGTTACCCAAGTTAATACATTCTTTTTTTCAGAAAATTCTTACATAGCCCAGTAAGCTCATCCATTTATTACTCTATTGCTCAATTATTATTCCAGTCCTGATTTATTTGATCCCTTATCTACCCAAATTCCATTTTAATAAAAACTGTTTTTACAGTATTCTCAATATAATTACTGACTTAAAACAAAAAATAACGAAATATCTTTTTTACTCTCTTAAATTTTTCCCAATTCTCCATATAATTTGCCCTGATCTTTCAAAATCTTTCTTTTCCATCTCCACATAATTTACATCTATAATACAAATCCTTATTCCATTTTTTTCTCTAGCATCTAAAGCTTCTATCCTTGCACTAAATAATAATAAACTGTCTTTAGTATTATTATATATCCTTTAAACTATTTTACATAACTTTTATTCTTATAGAACTCCAAACTTCTAACCAACTTATCTATTTGTACATATAGCGACACCTACAGTATGTTTTCGTAATTATGTTATTTTGTTTTAAAAATCAAACAGCCTACTTATTGCATGATAAGGGCCTTTCCAACACCACCTCGTAAACAAACAAAAAAAATAGTGAAAAAGAAAAATTACACACTAGGTTTTCCAATTGCAGTTAATGAAAGTATAAATGGTCATTTTGTCTTTATTTTTAATCCCTACATTTTTTATAAATATATTGTATATATAATTAATATTACATACAATAAATAAAATAATATCAAATATTGATATAACACAGTTAAAATTAATGTTATATTAAATAATATTAGCATAATTTTGTTATTAAAAAATACTAAAATTATGTATCAATACTCACAATGCATTCTACACAATATTAATGCATATTTTATATATTCATAGACATATTTAATTTACAAGCAATATTGCTAAAGCATCAATAAATAATGCTAAACTTTGTTATATCATTTCCAATCGATTTTATCGAATAAAAGATGATCATTTCTACCCAGCCTTCGATTCATTATATAGAAATAAATCAAGCAGCGATATTTCAAAATGGCCGAAACTTCTTATTGGCAGCAATTTTTATTTTCAATTCAATCAATCCTGCTTATAACTTGAAATATTAATTTAGATGAAATGCTAATGCTTTTAATAAGCAACTACAGCTTATCATTTTCACACGCACACTCTTGAGGTTTACAGCCTTAGTAAATATTACTTATCAAATATATAATGCTAAGAACATAAATCTATTTCCCGGAACATATTTGATAAACTGTAAAATTATTTACATGTGCATTAAAACCATTATTATTTCATTTAAATTAAATTTGAAATTGTAAGTTAGCTCAATTAATTTAAAAACAAAAATCTTCACAAATAAAAAGTTTCATTTTCAAGACTCCACGCTTTATTACTATATTACAAACCAAAGGTCAGATAAAAGGGATCATCTTTTATCTGAAAAAATAGATTAGCTGTGATATAACAAAAAGTAGAGATTATTTACAGATTTATTTAAATAATTTTTCGGTGAGCTGTGATATAACAAAAAGTAGAGATTATTTACAGATTTATTTAAATAATTTTTCGGTGAACTTGCTTGTAGATTGACATAGTAACATATTTTGATTTGTTTGTTCCATGAAATAGGTTTATAGACTTAGGGCTATATATTTGATAAGCTGTAAAATTATTTACGTGCTCATTAAATCCATTAGTATACAATATGTATTATATACGTAATTTTCCATTTAGCTATAAATTGCCAATCATAAGGATGTTTTATATATAATCATGTTTTTAACTTTATGAATATAAAGCAAATTTTGAAAAAACATTACCCTTTGATAATTCTGTTCTTTGGTAATTTGTTCAACCTGGTCTAGCAATTGTCGGACACGAAGCTGTAATTCCGTTAGTTTATCTTTAGCTGCAATCTGTGCATAATCGTTGGCATGTTCTCCTACTTGAATATCCAGATGGACTCGCTATTTAAAAAATGTTAAATAAATCAAGTTATGAGATTTTAAATACAAAAATTTGAAAACCCATAATAATTTAACAGAATAAAAAAGCAAAACAAAACAATATTCCATTCACTGAGATAACTATTTCAATTTGGACAATGAATTTTAATATAGAATTTTTAAATTTTAGCAATGCACCGCTATTATAATAATATCTGAAATATTTATAGTAATGTACTAAAATTCTACATATTTAAATAATTCATTTTTAAAACATAATAGAATAAATGTGATAATAAGTTGGACTATTTCCATCATCTGTCTAGAAAAATTTTAAACTTTTCCAAATATATTAAAAATTGTTTTACATATGAAAATTAATTTGCATATATTAGCATACATCAACACCACCATAATGTTTCTAACTCTTTGGCTATGAATATAAGGTTAAAAGACCTCGAAAACGTTAAGCCTGATATTTAATTTTGATATTTTCTGATTTCAATGAGCAAGAGCAGTATAATTACTATTACTACAACTGTTAGTAATAACACACAAATAGATAACATGGGTTAGTAATTTTCCAAATACAAACAACTGTTAGTGTTAAGGCACAAACAGATACCACAGGTTAGTAGTGTAAACTACTAACCTGAATTATCTATTTGTATGTTATTACTAACAGTTGTTTGTGTTTGGAAAAGTTTAACACTTTCTATACATTCAATATTTAATGATAGATGATGGAAATAGTCCAAGATATTATTACATCTAATTTACCATCATCACCAGCCTTCAAACAAATAAAAGAATAAAATCTTAAAAGTAATTAAATTCACATTATACTAATATTATGCATGATATGTTTTATGTCCACAGCAAGTTTGGATGCTTATGAACAGTGGTGATAATTTGACAAACCTATAACATTAGCTTTAATAAGAGTTTGCGATGCACTATGGCTTCTCCTTTATTGGAGTCAGGAATCTCTCAGCCAGTATGTCCAAAGAAACCTGTTAAACACCTTATCTTTCCATTTCGAACCTTAAGTATTTCCCATATTCTTCTCTATTCTGCTCGGATCCCATTTCCATAACATTATCTTTGTCCATTTTATGGTCTTTTATCTGGATCCCCCTTATCTTTTTACAAACCCAACATAAAAACCCACTCTGTATAATCACTTTGTTTATATTTATTCTCCCATAACTTCATTATTTGTATTCTTTCTGCTTGTAAGCATTTACATTCAATTAACAGATGCCTAATATTTTCAATGCCTTCCTTACATAACTTGCAGACTAAATCACATTTCTCCATTTATGTGTATATTCCCTTGTTGATAATGATTCTGTTCGAGTCTTAAACAGTAAACTACTTTCCTTGCTATTATTATAAATTAGCTCACACCCAATATTTTGTTTACTTCTATATATATTTAAACTCTTTTTATTCTCCATACTAATTATCCATCTCTCCAACTCCCTATTTTTATCAATGTATTGCCACTATAACACTCAACAATTTTTCTAACACAATTATTCCACCTTTTGTATAAGTATTCTGACATATCTTTATCCAAATCATTTGAATATCATACTACCTTTCTCACCCATCTTGTTGCCTATCTTTTACTCATAACCCAATTAAATACTCTTTTCGCTATTCTCTTATTATCCATAAATTGCAATCTACCGAACATTTTCATTTTGCATTTCTCATATAAAAAATTGACCATCCCATTTCTCTTTGAATTACCTCCTTTACCGTCCACACATCTGCATCTAATGCATGTCTTCTTACTTCTCTTTGTGCTTTTTCTATAAGTAATCTAACATCCCTTTACTAACACATAACGCATTATTACCATAAGTTAACCCTGCTACTGCCACTCCTTTCCATACAATTCATGCTATATCATATTTATTATATGAAAACACTGTTAATTTCCTTCTCAACCCCTTTCTTTTCTTTGCTTCATTAACAATTTTTTCTCCCATTCATCCAGGTAATTTCTCTGATTACTTAAGACAATTCCCAAATATATCACACAGTATCAAATTTTTCATACAGTAGTGCCACCAAGTGCAAGCTTTTGTAATCAATGGTGATCATGTGGTGTTTTTATGGTTTTAATATTAACTTTACACAATTACAAGTACAATATTATTAACGTGATCCTTTGTCATTCAAGCAACCTTTACTATCCAAATAAAAATATTAAAAAAAAAACAGCTTTCAAATTTTACCATCAGACTTTATTAAATAAGATTTATTTTAGATTTTTTAAAAATTTAATGTTGGAGGCACATTAAAAGATCATAATAAACACAATAAATTAATCAATATATGTATTCAATTTAAAAGAAAATTAAAAAAGCAACAACCCCTATTTAAATAAATAATCAATCAAATAAGATTAAAATAAACAACTGTTAATAACTATATTTAAATATTTATCAAACCAGCTTTCATCTCCATTGAGACTATGCAATTCATATGTGATGCACTGTGACTTCTTAAACAGAGTCAGGAATCTCTCAGCAGCTATGCCGAGAGAAACCTGTTAGCCACTTTACCTTCCCTTTCCATTCTCCACCCTAAGTTTTCCCATAATCTGCTCCATCCCATTTCCACAACATAATCTTTGTCAATGCCATGACCTTCATAGCTAAATCCCCCTTATCTTTTCCCAAACCTAGCATAAAAACCAATAACTCACTTTCTGTATAATCACTTTGTTCATATTTAATCTTCCATAACTTCATTATTTGTACCCTTTCTGCTTCCAAGCATTTACATTGAAGTAACAGATGCCTAATATTTTCTATGCCTTCCTTACACAACTTGCAGACTAAATCACCCATATTTTTCCATTTGCGTGTATATTCCCTTGTTGCTAAAGATCCCGTTCGAGCCTTAAACAATAAACTACTTTCCTTACTATTATCATAAATTAACTTGCACCCAATGTTCCGTTTACTTCTATATATATTTAAACTCGTTTTACTCTCCATACTAGTTCTCCATCTCTACAACTCCCTATTCTTTATTAATGCATCTATTCTTCTATCCCACTCCTTACCACTAAAACACTCAACAATCCTCCTAACACAATCATCCCACCTTTTGTACAAGTATACTGACATAAATTCTTTATCCAAATCTTCTGCATACTGCATTACCTTTCTCACCCATCTTGTTGCCTGCTCTTTACTTGTAACCCAATTAAATACTATTTTGGCTATTCTTTTATTATCCATAAACTGCATATAACCAATTAACTATATCCACTTCATCTACTGGACACTATTTATATTAAATTTCACTTCTTTTAAATCTTCTATTTCATCCTTTTTATATAGAAGAAAATATTTCATGTCTTCTTTTAAGCTTGGCAAAAATAACTACTATAATTAATTTTGCAATTTGGGACAATTTGAAAGCAATACCAATTTCTTAATTCACAGCTAAGAAATGGATGCAAAGCTTTGCAATATTATGACTAAATTAATGCACAAAACTGAGATTGTGCAATCATTTTTAAAAATCATTCATTTTTTTTCAATGTCTTGCAATCGATGTTCAAAGTATCTGTTCAATATTGGTTCCCTATTCACTTTGTGAACTAATAATTCTAGTAAGTTTTCCAAATAAATAAATCTTATTGTCAACAACCGAAAATTGTTTAAGTGCATGAATTAAAAATTTTAATATATCAAACTAAAGTATTAACTTACTAGTTGTGCACCTCCAAACCATTTAGACGAGTTAGAGTACAGGCAAATAACATGCTCCCCTGGTGTGTGGGATGTGAAGGTAAATTTCCCTTCTGCACTATAAATTTTTGACATAACTGTTTTGTCATCAGGATCACGAACCTCCACATGCATACCAATGCCAGGGCCAGTAGGTAAATACTCATTTCTCTGTCGATCAAGAATTTGGACTTTGTAATTTCCTATTTAAAAAATAAAAATTATAAAACAATTATTTAGAACTTCATTTTAACAGGAAATAGATATAAAATGACAATTCTTATAATAAAGGTCAATTAGGTAGAACATAGCAATTTATCATAGCTTTGGTAGACTCAGACTTCATCAATTGATCCAAATCTCAGTATTCAAATAAAAACATAATTAATTATAACTATTTTGTTGTATATATAATATAAAGTATTGATAAACAACCTAAGATTATAATGCTAATTAACATATGTTATGCTCTTTGCCCAAAGACAGGTAAATAGGTAACAGCATTAAGAGCAAGTGATACCTCTTGATTGTTATTGGTGATAATTTAACTATTGTTTGGCATTCTCTCAAAACAATTTATTCTACCATCTCAAATTTAATTTATATCTTTCTAAGAATATTTACATACTATTATGTTTTTCAGATTTATATATCAAAGATACATTATTCTGGACATAAAAAAACATGAAAGTGTCAGAAATAGTAAATATAGGTTGCAAATGAAAATTTACTAAACTGAAGATGTATCTAAAAAACAAAAAAGAAAGTAAAGTAATTAAATATAATAAAGGATAAAGACTACTGATTTATATATATATATATAAAACCTAAAATGCAATGATTACACAGAAAAGTACATTTAATTCAAATGTTTACACCATTTTCTTCTTTTACATTTTGATAATTTTTCTTTTTTAAGATTTAAGTTATAATCCAAAAAAAAAAAAAAAAAGATAATCTAATGGTTGATTACTTGTAACCTCATAAAACGTTTGAGCAGTGGAAATGATTGGATTGAGAGACCTAGAGCTCGTCTGCCATTCTATCACCATATCAAACTGTGCAAGGCATGATTCAGTAAACTTGCCCATTTAGTTTTAATTCTTAGAAAAAATGATATTTGTGTATTTCAGTAGTCTTTTTTTTTTTTTTTATACAGGTTCAGCAGCCCTACAAGTATTTTACTTTTTTTTTTCAATTTTATTTTAACAAATATGTGCTAGTTGTTAAGTTTTAAAAAAAATTAATCAATTGTAAATTCCATTCAGAAGGTTTATTTCAATTTTTTTTACCCTAAACATTTTCATACTTTAAAATCAGCGAAACCAAAAACATTGGAGAATCATGCAACATTGCCTGGACTCGTATTTAGCCAAATTTGTGGCATTGACTACACAAAGACTCTTTTGTGGCAATTTTGCAGACCATTAGAAATTTCAGGCTGCCGACATGAATAATTCTCAATCACCCTTCTTTAGAAATAATGAAAAAGAGGTTTTATATACCTACTTTTCTTATTTATGTTTGTTATATATAGAGCTCACAAAATAAGCTCTTAACAAGCTTTGTTGAATATCCTCAACCCCAGACCAGTTTCTGCTACTGGCGCCATCAGTGAGATATTAGGATATTGAAGCATTAGATTAAAAATACCAGGACAAGCCCAGCATTTTATCTAATGTACAACTATCAAGCAGAAATTCGAAAGTTTCAGACATCCATATGTCTTCCAATCTACCTATCTAACTTAAATAACCATATAGGACTGAACTAAGTTCAGATACACTATATATTAATAGCTTTAGCAATATAAAATTGCCAAAACCTTAATAGCAAAAAATAAAATTACAAAAAAATCAAGTCAAATGTCACATGACCTAATTTAATAAGCTTGCATTTTCAAATGTTATATATAGAGCTCGCAAAATAAGCTCTTAACAAGCTTTGCAGACTATCCTCAACCCCAGACCGGTTTCTGCTACTGGCGTCGTCAGTGAGGTGCCAGGATATTCAAGCATTAGATTAAAAATACCAGGACAAGCCCAGCACTTTATCTAATGTACAACTATTAAGTAGAAATTTCTGACATTTTTAGACATCCATGTCTTCCAATCCAGCTATCTAAACTTAAATAGCCATATGGGACTGAACTAAGTTCAGATACACCCTACATTAATAGGTTTATGATAATATTAAATAGTGCTATCACACTTATAACGTAAAGCTGTATAATTAATATCAATTAGTCAATTAAATTAAATTAATATTATCATAATTTGGATAAGCGTAAAGTCATAAATCTACAAGTTATTAATTAATAGGTTTAGCAATATAAAATCGCCAAAGCCTTAATAGCAAAAAATAAAATTACAAAAAAATCAAGTCAGATGCCACATGACCTAATTTTGGTGATTTTATATTGCTAAAGCTATTAATATATGGTGTATCTGAACTTGGTTCAGTCCCATATGGCTATTTAAGTTAGATAGCTAGATTGAAAGACATATGGATGTCTGAAATTTCAGAATTTCTACTTAATAGTTGTACATTAGATAAAGTGCTGGGTTTGTCCTGGTATTTTTAATCTAATGCTTAAATATCCTGGTATCTCACTGACGATTCCGGTAGCAGAAACCGATCTGGGGTTGGTGATATTCTGCAAAGCTTGTTAAAAGCTGATTTTTGCGAGCTCAATAAATAACATTTGTGAATGCAAACTTATTAAATTAGGTCATGTGACATCTGACTTGATTTTTTTTTTGTAATTTTATGTTTGTTCATTCATTTTATATTTAAAATCTAAAGCGCATGTGCAACAGTTTGATGCTGTTTAAATATTATTAATAAGTTAATATAAAAAATATTTTAAAACAAAACTGGAAATATTAATTATGATCACTTCTTTTTAGCTATTTTGTTTGAAAGATTTATTGTATGCCCCTGAAACTGTATAATAATAAAAAAAGTGGCTGCTAAATTTGGTTGACAAGACAATGCAACAAGTACCAAAAAAATATTCCTATTTATTTTTCTAACACATATTTTTATTATAATTCTTAAAACTTTGCGCTAAATAAAAAATAATCAAATGATTTTATTGCTCAAGATTTCATAAGAAATTTGAGTATTGGAACTTGAATCTATCCGAATATCTTATGTTCCTGTCTGACACTCTACCACTGCACTTAATTAAGCAAGGTGATTAAGCACACTCTGGTAAATCTTAACATTTGCTTGCTTTTTATTATTTAATCTTTATCACATGACTGAAGCAGTAAAAAAAAAATTGAAAAAATAAAATTGAAATCAATTTTGTGCATTAGCATATAATTTAAGTTACATTTTCCTATCCTCTTATATACTAATCGCAATTGGAAGAGACAAAATATTATTATAAATACCAATTTTTATACATTTAAAAGTATACAAAATAAAAAAAACTTCTATAAGGTAATCAAATTAAAAATGACACTTAATGTACTGCCACCCAGTGCAAACCAGAATAATCAATGGATGCAAGGTTTGTGCATAAAATCCCTATATAGTGCATATTCATCCAATATCCCCAGACTAATTTCTAGCTTATGGCTTTCATCAGTGAAGAGTCTTGGATCTGAGCAATATCTTGGAATATTGGATGAGTAGGCACTAGATAGGGATTTTATGCAAATCTTTATGCATCCATTGATTACTATGGCTTGCACTGGATGGCACTACTGTATGGAATGTGCCACTGTTTTAACAGATTTGTGTAAGTGTAGGAAATGGTGATCATGTGATATTTAGTGGTTTAAAATCAAAAATAAGTATTTTCTCATTTTCTTTACAAATGTGGCCCATTAATTTTAATATATTTAACAAAATCATTTAACACACTTTTTCTTTTCAAATCTTGATTTTTTATTTCAGCTTTCATCTTATCAAATCATATTCCTTATGCTAAACATATACTTTATATTACTTTCATTAAGCATATAGGATATAAAAATGTTTATAATGAAAATAATGATGAATGTTTTTACATATGAAATATTATATTGAAAAAGAGAAAAACTGAAATTAAAAAAAAATCAAAGATTTGAAAAGAAAAAGTGTTAAATGATTTTTTAAAATATATTAAAAATACAATTTGTTTGAAAAAGATTCTATTACAGGTCAATACTGTTAATCCGATTACCTATTACTCATAAACTTCCATCATCAAACAGAATTTCAATTGATCTTTAATCTTTTACAATAAACAATTGTGTGTATAAACTCCTGTATATTAATAAATCTACTTGCAGTAAACTGCAGTTTTTTTTTTATATTTCAGCAGATTTTGAGTTTGAGGATGTAAAAGAGCTATTCTCAGATTGAAAAAATTTACAACTCCAAAATAATCCTGGAACCAGAGCTTTAGCATTAATGATGTTTTACCAGTATATGAATTGGTTTATCATATTACTTTTACTGATTTTAAAAGATCAGGAACAAATCTACCATTTTTCTTACATATTATTTTTTTCCTTTATGACTATTTTTTTTTTTTTGCAACTGTTTATTAAGAAATGTATCTCACTATGTAAACACAGATGAAGTGTATATTTAATTTTATTAATTAAAAAAGATTGCTTTCGGAAAGCAGAGAGAATTGAAAAAAATATGAATACATTACATTATGAAGAGATAAATTTTGACTAGAGAGAAAAAAATCGACAAAAAATATTTATGCTAAGAACAATAACCAATTTTAACTTTTTTTTTACATTAAAACTGGATGACTGATCTCTTTAAACTATTCGGAATTTCATTAAAACTTTAAAAACAAATATATGTTGCCCATTGTCCATACAAATACTGTAATTTTAGGGTAAAAAAATATTTTTTAAAAACATTAATGCAATGATCATTATTAATTAATTGAATGTTTTATTGATCAGGAGTTCACAAAAAATCTGAATACCCAAAATGTCCAAGCTGGCCGGCAATCATGTCATTCTACCACAATACCCAACCAAGCATGATTAAAAAGTAGATAGTGTTTGCGCTAAGAGCTTTATCGTGATATCAAATGATGCAAAGCAATGCAGTGACTAATGATGCTAAATCAAATGATAAAATGTCCATGAATGTAATACCTAAGTTGATGACATGGGTTGATGTAAATGATCAATAAGTAATTATTACCAGATGATAGTATTTGATCATTGACAGTAGCTTATTCTAGTATTGCAATATCTACACTTAGATAGTAAATTTTAAAAGAAGCACTTAGGAAAATAAAAAAATATCAACAAAATGGTTTAAGTTTTGAAATGAATATAGAAAGAGAACTAAAAAAAAACAAATTAAAAAAAAAAAAAGATAAATAAACTGATAATTTTCTTTATGAAGTATTATAACTTTATCTTTCTTATTGCATTGCCAAATCCATATCATATCAATATCATCTATATTTTTTATTATTTTTTGCAATGCTTTTTTAAAACCAACTATATTGACAGTTTCAATTGCACCAGTAGTCTTCTTCAGAACGTCTATTTATATTTTCAAATCTTAACTCAATCTTCTTCAGAACTTTTACTTATATTTCCAAATCTTAACTGCTATCAGTCTTTTATTTCCAAATCTTAACTGCTATCAATCTTCTATTTCCAAATCTTCATTGCTATCAATCTTTGAATTGATGGCAGTTAAGATTTGGAAATATAAGTAGAAGTTCTGAAAAAGATTGCCCGAAACTGTCAATAGTGGGTTGTAAAAAAGTATTACAAAAAGTAACAAAGAACATAAATGATATTAATATTAAACTGATAAATTTTTACAATTAAAATATTCAGAGTTGCATAATAATGAAGGAAAAAAAAAATTAAAAGCCAAGCAAGAATAGCCAAAAAATGCCATAAATTATTTAATTTGGAATGTAATACTAAAAATGAACAAAATGTCACATGACTTCAGCTTACACAATGTATATGTAGCAAATCTACTTCTTTCAATCCAATTCTGCCACCTAGTATAAGCTTGAATGATCAACGTATGCCAGAAAATGCTTAATAAGCTAGAAACTGGTCTGGGAATATGTACTGTGATTTATTAAGCAAGGCATCTACTGATTACTCAAACTTATACTAGGTGGCACAACTGGAGTAGAAGCAATATATTTGTTATATGCATGAAATATTTTATAAAACAGAACAAATAGAAAAATATCAAGGAAAAAAATTTAACAAGATGAGATATAAAAATTAAGAATACTCAAGTAATGAAATAGGGTAAAAACATTTAAAAAAAAGATAAAATGAATTACAGTTGGCCTATGCTTAGAAATAATAAATTCTTTTAAAAATACACAGTAAAAAAAGACTATGTATGACATGATCTTAACAGATAGTGATAATGGTTTGAAGAGGAAGTTGGGGGAAAAAATCATGTGGGAAAAAAATGTCAAGTTTCTGATCAATAATCATATGTGTGGACAGTTTCTACAAAAAAGCTGATTCATAATTTTAAAAAACATTAGAAATTATCAGTTAAACAACTAATAAAATCCTAATTCCTTAATGTGATTCTATTGCAGCACATGAAACTAAATATAAAGTACTTTTTAAATTTTAACGTATCAAATGTTGTTAAAAAATAATTTTACCTAAGCAAATATTCTATTAAACAGCTCAATTATGAAAACAAATTCTCTATTATTGTATATTCTCTGCCTAAAGCAAGTCAAGAGAATTAGGCAACACGCAACTACATATACATGAGATCTTACCATCAAATCCTGCATGATGTAGTTCAATAAAGAATGGCAAAGACTAAAAGGTTCATGAATGCTGTTTAACTATTATTTCCAATACATGAACATCACATGACTTCTTGTTGAGAGATCTCCATCATCTATGAATGAATGTTGGAAAGTATAGAAAATTTTAAACTTTATTTAAACTTTCCAAATACAAACAACTTGTTGGTAATAACACACAAATATACAACACAGGTTAGTAATTACACAATGTTTCGAGTAGTATTATTCTCCACTCTTCTTCAGGTGTTGCTGGCCTATATGCACAGTGACAATATTTGCTTAAAAGTATAACTCACACCTTTAGATTCTTGAAATATCGAATTTAAGGCAAATGCTCTACCAACTGAGCTATTCTATCAAAAGCAACCTATAGTAGAAATTTGATATATATTTTATATTAGGGTTGGTTCAAATCCTCCTGAGTCTGTCAATTTTTTTTATGAGCAAGGCTAATTAGTTTTTTTTAAAAATATTATTAATATTTTTCCTAAGAGCAATATTAATTAGAGGCTTCCATACATTGTGTATTGCCACACTGGGTTGACTTATAGGATTATTTATCATTATCATATGAGCAGCTTCATTGAATTTTCTTCTATGCATTTTTTCCTCTTTATCCAATATCTTTGTATTTTCACAACTAAACATGTGGTCATTAGTACATACATCATCTGCTACAGTAGACATATCTGGTTTTTTTCTTTTAACCATTAGTTTGTGCTCTTTCAATCACTGTTCAACAGGGTGACAGGTCTCACCAATGTATTTCCTTTCACCTTCACATGGTATTTCATAGATATGCAGTTTTGATTCTTCAGCACTTCCAGTTTAGGCTTAGTAGAAGTAAGAATTCCTCAAAATGTGATATGGCTTTGGAAAGCTGTTCTAATGTTATATTGACTGCAGATTTTCTTTAATTTGTCCACCATTCCTAGTATGTATGGATACACTACTGTACCAATAATTATTTTCTCTTTTGGTGTCTCTTTGTGATGTCTATTGATTGTTTTCCTGATGACTGCTAATGGATAACCATTCTTCATAAGCATTTGTTCTATGTGAATCTTTTCTTTTTCCAAATTACTGGTTTCTGAACAAACCTCCTTGGCTCTGTTGTATAGTGATAGTATAATTCTATGTTTAGTGCTTCTCATATGATTGGATGTATATGCCAAGTTCTTGCCAGTGTGTGTCAGTTTCCTGTATACTGTTGTTTTTACTTTGTCCTGAGGGAGTCTTGTCACAAGAATATCCAAGAAAGCCAATTTCTGTTCTTATTCCAATCCCATTGTGAAGTTAATTGTAGAAGATATGCTATTAATATGCATCCAGAATGACTGTAATTGTACTTCACCTTGCGGCCATACCACAAATGTATCAACATATCGAAGCCACACTTTAAGGAAACATGGAGTAGCATTTATGGCTGTGGTTTCAAGTTCTTCCATGTAAATGTTGCTGAGCAAGGGTGAGTGGTAATCCCACAGCCAATCCCTTGATTTTGTTGGAAGAAATCTGAGTTATATTGAAAGTATGTAGTTGTTACGCAGAATGTTAATTATTCCATTATACTATCAAGAGGTAGAACTGTTCTAGTTTATAGACAATTATCATCATACAACCTTTTCCTTACAATAGACAATGCCTCATCACATGGTACATTTGTTAAAATCCCTGATGAAAGACTGGGTCCTGTATGCCAGGACACAGTCTTTCATCAGGGATTCTAAGCACTTTGTAGAATTACTGAGAAACATGAAAATGGAAAGAACTGACATATTGGTAAGCTTTGATGTGGAAAGTCTGTTTACAAATGTTCCATGTGATGAGGCATTGTCTATTGTAAGGAAAAGATTATATGATAATAAATAGTCTACAAACTAGAACAGCTCTACCTATTGCTAGTATAATGGAATTATTAACATTCTGCGTAAAAATATACTTTCAATATAACTCAGAATTATTCCAACAAAATCAAGGGATTGGCCGTGGGATCATCACTGTCACCCTTGCTCAGCAACATTTGCATGGAAGAACTTGAAACCACAGCCATAAATACTACTCCATGTCCCCTTAAAGTGTGGCTGCGATATGTTGATGATACATTTGTGGTATGGCCGCATGGTGAAGTACAATTAGTCATTCTGGATGCACATTAATATATCTCCTACAATTACAGAAATTGGCATTCTTGGAAGTTCTTGTGACAAAACTCCCTCAGGGCAAAGTAAAAACAACAGTGTATAGGAAACCAACACACACTGGCAAGTACTTGGCATATACATCCAATCATATGAGAAGCATTAAACATGAAATTGTACTATCACTATGGAACAATCAAGGAGGTTTGTTCAGAAACCAGTGATTTGGAAAAAAAAGAAAAGATTCACATAGAACAATAGCCTATGAAGAATGGTTATCCATCAGCAGTCATCAGGAAAACCTTCACTAGACAACACAAAGATACTAAAAGAGAAAACAATTATTGGTACGGTAGTGTATCGATACATACTAGGAATGGCGAACAAATTAAAGAAAATCTGTAGTCTATATAACATTAGAACAGCTTTCCAAAGCCATACTACATTTTGAGGAATTCTTTCTTCTGAACTGGAAATGCTGAAGAACAAAAACTGCATCTATGAAATACCACACGAATGTAAAAGGAAATACATTGGTGAGACCTGTCGCCCTGTTGAACAGTGTTTGAAAGAGCACAAACTTATGGTTAAAAGAGAAAAAACAGATGTGTCTACTGTAGCAGATTATGTATATACTAATGACCATATGTTTAACTGGGAAAATACAAAGATATCGGATAAAGAGAAAAAAAATGCATAGAAGAAAAATCAAGGAAGCTGCTCATATGACAATGGTAAATAATCCTAAAAGTCAACCCAGTGTAGCAATACACAATGTATGGAAGCCTCTAATTAATTTTGCTCTTAGAAAAAATATTAAACAATATTTTTTAAAGAAACTAATTAGCCTTGCTCATAAAAAAAAAAAAAAATTGAAGGACTCGGGAGGATTTGAACCAACCCTCATATATAAATATATTAAATTTCTACTATAGGTTGCCTTTGATAGAATAGCTCAGTTGGTAGAGCATTTGCCTTAAATTTGATATTCAAGAATCTAAAGGAGCGAGTTCAACTTCTAACCAAATATTGTCACTGTGCACACCTGAAGATGAATAGTACTCGAATCATTGTGGAATTACTAACCTGTGTTGTATTATTACTAATAAGTTGTTTGTATTTGGAAAATTTAAATAAAGTTTAAAATTTTCTATAGATGATGGAAATAGTCCAACATATCACATCTAATAATATATACCATCATTACAAACCTGCAGACAAATACTATTGCTTATATTTTTGTTATACGCCTGGGTTTCGTTTTATGCGGTAGATGGGTTCCTCAGAAAATGCACACAAAAGAAATCACACAAAAATAGACTTAATTTACCTTGAAAAATAGGGGATATATAGTGTAATTTTCAAAAATCGCATAAAAGCAAAGCACCAACGTAAAATTACTTTAAAATTCGCATAAAAAAAATAATAAGGAAATAAAATATGACTAATAAAAAATTTCAAATTTGAAAAAAATTGATACAAAACAAGCTTTTTTTATTAAATACAGTATTTAATTTTATTCAAAACATATTTTATGCCTAATTTACAGTATTTTCCATTTTTTCATATATGTACAGTATTTTAATTATTATCGCTATTTGATGATATGCAAGTTCATTTGTGAATTGGTAAAACATCAGATTCGTCACAATAGGAAATACAACTAACGCCAACTTCATTTTTTAAATTGTTTTTATAGTGGACTCGCCCAAACGAAAATGTTTTCCAATCACTGTTGATCCTTCCCATTCACTAAGCGATCTAAAATTGAAATTTTTGTTTCCAAAGAAATTCATTTTCTTGGGTATTTTTTCCTCTCCATTAGGGTAAACTAAAAGTTTAAAATAAAAATAAGAACTTAGACTTATGATAATAAAAACACACCTACTCACCACTGTTGGGCAAAATTTAATTAAAACTAACATTTAAAATTAAATTCTTATTTTTGTCTTTAATTTTTTAATTTTCAATTCCGTTTAAAAATCAAATTTCATTATTTCATATCATGTTAATTTCAGATCACATTACGTAATTTTAAATTGTTAATTACAATTAAAAATCAGATTTTAGTTTTTAATTGTCAAATTTAATTGTGCCCACCTGTTACCTTTTAAAAATAAACTTGCGGACACTAAATGATTAATTGATTACGTACTCTTTTTTTAAAAAGCAAAAATAGAATGTGATTTAAAATGCAAAAACAACATGCATAGTATAGGCAACTATAACGTTTGAACAGATTTACATTATAATCTTGTAAAATTTAATGTGTGTATATAAAATGGGGAAATCCTGATTTTAAATGAATTATGAACTTCTTTATTGTATAAAATCTATTATAGTACTATTATAAAGTGCTGAAAATATTGAAATTATTAGATGGAAGTCGAACTCCGATAATGCGCTATTACTTTAAATATGACATGTGAGTGCGCAAAATTTATAATATTTAAAGTAATAATGCATTATCGGAGCTGGACTTCTGATATAATAATTTTCATCGCATAAAAGAAAACCACATACAAAGATATTAAGAAGAAACATGAATTGCATAACTTCAAAATCGCATTAAAGAAATCCACATAAAATGAGACCTGGGTGTACTTTTATAAGATTAATCTATTATGGTAATTTTTCGTATATTTAAAAAATTAGGGTATTAATGTAGTGTACAATCTATCACTTGGTGGAACTATTCAATATTACCAATAAGCAAAAAAATAAAATAATTGATAAAATGCACAAATTCTTCTTGAATTTATGGCTATAAGATTATAATAAATAAAATAAAAAGAATTATCAAACGAATATCAATTATTTTTTTAAAAATACCATTAATAATAAACTGCTATCCATGAGAAAATAATTTATTATATTTTTATGGTGTCAAATTATCATTTCAGTGATTTTTTTTTGTGTGTGTGCTTGCCAAAATATAATTCAATTTTATGCTGTTATTTGATAGAGATATGCTGCCACAAATGATTTTACTTTTGGAATTACTTATGGAAGTAATATAATTTTCTACTTCTTTTAATAAAATGGAAAATGATTATTTATAAAGATCATATTAAAATGTATAATTCTTTTTGTTTATATTGTGTATTATGTATATACATGTGGATAAGTGTAATAATTGTATAATTATATATTTGAATATTGTAGCTCTGATGATGACTGCAGGACAGTCGAGACTGTTAGTGTAATACAAATAATAAAAATAAAAGTATTGATAAAGTGTCAAAGAAGGTGTAAATGGTATGATAATTACTTATGGAATTGTATTTGACTTCACATTTGTTTATGTGTTACTTAAATTATCTTTGATTATATTTTGGTTTCTTTTATTTAATATGCATTTTTGTACATGCTTCATTTTATTTTACTCACACTTTGTACTTGCTTAGATTTGGTAGGCTTGCTAACAACCATGGTTTTATTTTTTGGAATGTTCTGATTTGTATTTGGTTTCACACTTATATATGGTTTTCTAACTGTTGCTTTCACTTAAAACATCTACTGTCGCGGACTTTATTTAATACATAATTTTTTTGTTAAAAAACATTATTTTTTTAATTTTATTTAATATATTCTTGTAGCCAAAAATTCAAAAAGAAATAAAGATTTAATTTTCTTCCCATCAGTATACTACCACCTCTACCAAATGGGATAATTATATACTATATTAGCACCAATTTTTACAAACATCAATATATAGAATTACATCATAATCCAAATTTTTGTCTGGTTGGATTTGCTATGAGAACCTCTCCTCCAAATAATCATTAACTGTGTTTTCCTTCTTCATTATGACTTATGAATGTTGATAATTTGGGACTCACTCATGATATAATCTTTAAAACCATTGATGATGAATGAGTCACAGATCTAATAATGCTAAGTTTTTTTATATACTAATCCATGAATTATTCATTTATTAATATTTAAAAAATTCTTTAATGTCAAGGTACAAAAGAAATGTTTTACTAGAGGTCCCTATACAATATTTTTTTATTTGGATTAGGCTTGCAAATAGCTAAGTTTCTTTATTTTAAAAAATTCAATTATTTAATATTTACCAGAGGAAAAAATGTTTTAAATTTAATTAAAAATTATAAAAAAAATTCAAATACCATTAGCGTCAAACTGTATTCTTGTTTTCCAAGGGGCATTGTGTTGTATTATGAACTGTTGGTAGGCTAACAAATAGCTTTTTTTAAAAAATTCAGCTTAAAAAAAATTATTTAAGATTACAATACTTCAGACCATCTAGTATTTCTGTGAAATTAAACCGAGTACTCATTTGCAGCTGACAAATAACATTAGCATCTCCTATTGGAGTCTATATTCCAGTTTTTTTATTAATTAAATAAAATTATGAATTAACATACAATACAATCTGCTTAGAATTATCTTCGTGGTCTAAATTGTGCACAATCCAATTCTATATTTTGCATACTAGGAAATAATGTACTACTAGAATTTTTTGTTTTAAACATTTTCATGTATTTCAGAGTGCCTTTTAGAGTGCAGATCTAAAGACTGAGATTGAGTGAGAAATGAGCATTAATTTTTGGGCAGGTTAAAAAAAGCAAAAATACTAGTCGTTAATTTTTCATTGACACCCGAAAATTAAACCCAATATTAATTCCTCAATACAAAAAGTGAAAAACATATATGTACTAATAATTTTTCATATTTATCTTTTACAGGATAGATTTAATTCATGTTGCATATCAACAGAGCTGGGACTATTTGATTGGAAAATGTAATATAAAAGCCGGATAGATTAATAATTTAAAACAAAAAAAAAGGTTTAGGCATTATCAGTCATATTCTTATGTTAAATGGCAAAAATTCTATGGTTAACTGCTGAAAAGATCACATGCCTTTAATTCCCCAAACAGCATATTGTTTCTATGCAAATAGATCAAACTAGAAGTCTTTTTTCAGCAGAAATTTGATTCAAGAACCTTTAAGTTTTTGAATGTCAGACTTTGCCACTGTGCTAATCACAACAAATGCTCAAATAACGTCAGTGTATCAATTTTTTAATGTAGCAAGTACACAATAAGAATCCTTGCAAAAGTAATGATAATGGCAAATTTTTCCAAATAATTTATGATTTTTATTTTAATCGTCAGATAAAGCTTCCGAGATTTTGATGCTGACGTGTAAATATTTGTAAAATAACAACTGCTTATTTGGTATTTAAGCAATAGAATGAATGCTTTGACAAATATTCTATTAAAATTAACAATTTATATATTGTATTTTCATAATGTGAGAATTAATGCCATTTATAATTGTATTATTGGGTTAAAACTTGAACACACATACACAAATATAATTCTTATCTTAGTAACGTTACTACAAAAAATGATGTCAATAATGCCAGCATGGGCCTTTTCTTTAAAATAACAATAGTAGGAAAACAAAAGCCTGCCGAGTTACTAAATTAAGACTTCAATTAGATATATAATCGATTACTCAAGGATAACATTTGGATTTAAACCTTAGCTTAGCCTACTGTTATTAACTAGCGTACCTATGACCATAGTTTCATCAGGAATCTCTTCAATAAAGCATTTTCTTTCTGTTTCTCCAATATGGAAAAACAGACCACCTACATAGTAAATACATAGAAGAAAACTAGTACATGATAAAAATGAAAATTTCGACGCCATCCTAAGCAAATTTATGTGGCGAAATAAAGTTATTGCGGGTAATGCTTATTCACCAATGCCACGTTAGTCGGCCTCGTTTTCATTAAGATAATTTCCAATTTTCTCACCAGGTGAAGATTTCGCCTGTTTTACTTTTTTCGGAAAGCGTCAATATGAACTTATCTGGTTTGGCCGTCGAATGCCAAGAATTGAAAGAAAAGTTGTTCCCTTTGCAAGATGTTACTGAAAGGAAGGAAACTATTATCGAATATTTAAAGCATATAACCGCACAGGACACCTTTATATTTACAGAATTTGATAAAGGTAAAAATACATTTATATTTTTTCGGAGAATTCAGGAAATCCGTTTATAAATGTTTTTCGGAGCATTCTTAATTTATTAATACATTTTATTTTGATTATATGCGTATAACTCGAAATTCGATAATGAACTGTCTTTCTAATAGGACATATTACATTCCTGGATATTTTTTTTAAATACATAAATAATTTCATATTCAAGCTTGGTTTAGCTCCAAAATTAAGGTGCTAAAATAATAGCCAGCTATCACTTACATGGTCATGGGTTGTGCCATGTATTGTGCTGATTTACTCGACCTATCTTCGGGTAAAGAACTTAACATAAGCACCAGAGCTAAAAGTTGATATTAAGGTAGTGCTGGGTAATAAGAAACTACCTCTTGTAATTCTGAATAACACTGGATTGATTGAGGGTTTTTATTTTCACAAAAAAAATGTACACATGATAATAGATTGTTATATATGAACATCGTGCAAAGTTCATAATTTAATTTTTAAAAATCACTGCCTTTATAACGACTCCATCAATTTATCATGATTAAAAAACATCATTAGAAAATATATATATAAAAAAAAAAATTCAGCTTTCACGATTATATCTAGAAATTCACAAGTCATATTCTCAAAGAATCATTTAATTGAACTTGCAAATAATAATGCCCATTTTCTTGCATTGATATCAATCTATTCACCAGATCATTTGCAACTAACGTCTACTCTCATGTGACTGCCAATTTGCAAGTTTTTTAAAAAAATTTTTGAGAATCTGATTTGTGAATTTTTAAACATGATCACTCCATGTTTTATTTGTGAAAGCGGGAAATGTATATATCTACTTTTAGTGCACTTGTGAATAAAAGCATTTTTTTAATCCATTTTTTAAAATTTTTTTAGTTTTATACAATAATAGAAGTTACGAATAAGTAAAATTTAGATACAATTTAATAACACTAAATGGCAGAACTGTAAAAAGTATTAAATACCATATATAATTTAAAAAATAATTTTTCAGTAATTTATTGCAATAAATTGTTTGCAAACTAAAAAAAATGCACTGTCATTAGAAATATATATATGCACATAAAATTCCAACTAGATAAGAAAATGGAATGTGGGTGAAAATTTTAGTTACAAGATTTTTCTGACCCACACAAAAACACAGTAGGTTACATAAAAGCTTATTTAAAAAATGGAATTGAAGTTAGCAGGAGACAAAAGATTGATTTTATAATGTTTGCTGAATTAAACAAGGAAATATAGTTTAATATTAAAAATCAAAAAACTAAATGATTGTATACAATTGCTATATAACAATTTTTAAATGGAATCCATATTAAGCAATAGTAAAGTTCAATATATATATAGCATTGGATTTGTTTTTAATTTTTAGACAGATTAAATATTAACAAAATATAAAGAAACCTACAAGAGATTCCAACATGTTTTTCAATTCTGTCACTGTAGTCATAGATTCAACAGTCATTAACTATGGTTCACAGTTTATCTATAGATCATTAGCTTTTAAATACCATTTACTAAGCAGATGAATGCAACAACAATATTTATCCTAAATCTATAGATGAAACTACAATTGCATCTAGAAAGATCAAATCTAGCTGCTTTACTATTGGATTTGGAAAATAAATGTTTGAATCCTTATAAGAATTCTATTTTTTTTTACATTATAATTTTCCAATAATAGAAATTTTAGTTGAATACCCAGAAAGCAGAGGAAAAGTTACCACGTTTTATTTTCACAACAAATTAGGCAAAATTTTCCATGCAGTCTTCTCGCACATAAATAATGCATAATTTGATTATAAACATTAATACAATCAAATATTTATTGTTTCATACTGTCATAATATACTGGTAAAATAAAACACTACAAGGCTAAACCCCCTCCCCAATCAGCCCCTCATAGAGGACTAATAAATGAGAAAGTATTATTTAGCAGGTTTTTCAAATGCCAGGTGTTGAGAGTTTGAACAGTTTTCCATTCTTGGTTTACCTTCAAGCAGCTAACCATTGAATAGCGTTATCAAGAATAAACTAGGAAAGATACTTTTTGAGAAGAAGGTGTGTAACTGATAGGACTATTGATCATTTGTTTGGAGAAAAGATTGGATATGAGATACTGTATAGAGGAATTAATATTTGTATTTACATATTGGACTATTTCCATCATCTAATGTACTTATGTGCTATTATTAACAGTTGAATGTATTTGGAATATCTAAATAAAGTTCAATACTTATATTAGAATTTGATGGAAATAACCCAATATATTAGTACAACTAAAATACCATCATCACAAACCTTCTGGAAAACAAGAGGAATGAATACAGTTAAGAAGAATGAGATGAAATGAGAAATAAGGAGAAAAAATTTAGTTATGCTTTTGGGCCAAATAGAAAATAATAGGACAATTGGTGTAAGTGGCATTTTAATGGACCTTTTAAAAAATTCATCGTTATGAAAAATAGTTTATTTGATAAAATAATGACATTATGAGAATAGAATAATTTCATCTGATTTTATGATTACTAAAACTACTTCATTTCTGAAAAGTGGTACTGCAAATGATTACTTGAACTATAGAACAATAGTATGTTTAGCTCAAATCTCTTAAGATTTTACTAATTATGATTAAAAACATGATACAATAGAAGATAGATGATGATTACAATGATCTTGGATTTGTAAAGAGAACCCGAGAAACACTTATGGCATCAGGAATGATTTTACAGAGAATTTTAGAAATAAATAGGAAATTTTATATAATTTTTATTTAGAAGGGAAAAACTTTTGACAACAGAATAGATTGGAAATTGCATCAAGTCACAAAGAATATAGATCTTGACCAGAAGGACAGAAAATTCTAAATTTATATGTCAAAACATCCAGGTAGATATAAAAGATTCCAAAAATAAATATAAGTGTTTAGAGGATGCTCTGTTTTATTTATTCATTATATGGTAATGTTAATGGGAAAAAACTGAGGAAATTAAAGTTAGTGAGGTGTCATAACATTAGTTTTGCAGATCATATGACTAGTGCTAGTTAAAGAATTTTGTTATTTGGGTTATGGGGTTAATAAAATAAAAAATAATCTTGGGGCTTTCAAATACCGAAAGTGGTAGAACTGAAATCAATGAGGACCTTAGGCTCTAGAATCATACTCTACCACGGGGCGAAACCATGTAGGGCAAATACAAATGGCTTTATTGTTCACTTGTTCATGAGACATGCAAGAGCTGGAAGTGCCAAACCCTAGACTCAATCGGAGAATCTGGCACTATACTACTGACTTAAACCAAATAAGGCATTGGGGTTAGTGATGTCAATAGTTATTTAGTTGAGATTAAAGATAAAATAATCCTGGCAAAATAGGCTTTTAAAATAAAAAAAAAACAATATGAAAAATATCAATATATTTTTGTGTATAACATAATGCAATACAATTATTTTATTTAATCTTCCCAATTAACTGATAGTTTCGACTATTCACCAGTTTTTTTCAAAGCTGTATGTGTACAATACATATAAGTATCATTATTATAAAATTATATACAGTATATATAAATTGTTGATAGGTATTAAAATATACTGTAAAACAATTATTTATTAAAAAAATTAAATCTAATTTATTTAAATGAAAATTTTATTTTTATTTTAATATTTATGGTTTATTTTGTATCTAAAAATTCAGTTTTTATTATGTTTAAATTTAATTCACTTTTAATTGCCTCATATATCCCTTGTGCCTTGTAGTTTAATATATTTGTATATTATTTTTGAAAACTATTACATTTAAAATACTATTATAACTATAATTCAAGTTTATATATATATATCGACCACTTAATATCAAATTATATATCCGTACTATGACATTTAAATTATTTAAAAATTAATTTTTTTCTAACCTTTCCTTTCAATGTATAAATGGCGAAACTATTAAAGAATGAAGAATAATATGTTCTTAAATTTTTCTTTATTTACCACACCTTAATTTATTTTTTTTAAATACCGTAACTCTTTTAATATTATTTTAACAAATAACAAACTCTACAAGTTAAAGTAAATTAAATGTTATATTTTTAATTTTTACTTACTGTTATTTTATTTTAAATGTACATTTACTTATATCTTTTTTAATTTATAATTTTATTAATATGCTTTTTGTCTAATTAATTACAATTCATATTGCTGGACAAAGAAAGTGGGGAATCACTTTGCTTTATAATTCATTTGTTTTTCATTTTTTAACTTTTATTAAGAAGACATGTGAGATAAATATTTAAGCTGCAGTCACTAATATTGGTAATAGAATAGTAAAACGTATAAGATTTGAAGATGATATGGCTCTTATCACTGAAGATGAAAAGAAACTCC
Organism: Epiperipatus broadwayi; assembly: GCA_028023455.1. NCBI lineage: Eukaryota > Metazoa > Onychophora > Udeonychophora > Euonychophora > Peripatidae > Epiperipatus > Epiperipatus broadwayi. Next base: position 304,968 of record JAQFVV010000265.1, on the reverse strand, counting down.
ACAATATGTTGAGAAGAACAAGTGTTTATGGTTAGAAATGAATATAAAAAGAATACAAGTTGATATTTCTGATAATATAGTTCAACAAGAGAATGAATTTAGTTATTTGGATAGTTGGTTGAGTGAGGATAGAAGAAGTAAGGATGAAGTTAGAAGAAGAATAGCATTGACAGAGGAAGCATTTATTTAGAGAAAGAAAATATTTTGTGGATCTTTAAGTGCTATGTAAGAAATGTATTGTTGTAAACATGGACAATGAATAAAATAATTGAGAATAGATTGGGGGCTTTTGAGATGTAGTCATGGAGATGAATGGAGGAAAAAGGAATTGGATGAATAAAAAGAGGATGTTTTGAAAAGAATAAGTGAAAAAAGAAGATTGATTGAGGAAATTAGAGATAAAAAGAGAAATTGGACTGAGCAGGAAGAATAGTTAATTTGAATGTTTTGAAGGAATGGTAAATAGGAATAAGAAAAAAGAGCAGAGAAGATTGACTTTTCTAGATAATATGACCTGAGGAAAGATAAGTCAAATTGAAGATCTGGGCAATGAAATGGATGAATTAGCTATGTGACTATTCTCTGGATCCTTACATAGTGATTATTCTCTGGATCTCTCCATAGGACAGACCACTATTGATTTATCAATAGATAAAGAAATTGTATATAATTAATAAATATATATACAATATCTCCAACTAATCAGCTCATCCACATCTTACTGTCAATCATTATTCAGAATTTTCAAGTGATAATAAATAGTTTACATACTTACAATAGACCATAATTAAGTATTTTAATGTACACAATATTTTTTGCTATGGATTTCCAATGAATCTAAATTCATAGCTAGTATTTTATATAATAAAAAAATATAATATTATATTTTATGTTTGAAGAAGACTTTTAGTTAGTCGAAACTGTTATAAAGGAGTTAATATGTATTACACTATATAACTTTAAAATGGTTGTGGAATTTGTGCAAATGTCACAGATATTTGTAATTCTTTAAATGAACTATGTTTTTCACTTTTCAATTTAAATAAGATTATTACAGCATATAACTGCTATCAGTAATACAGTTTATAACACTATATATTCTGAATTTTATATTTATTACCTAAAGAATTTGCAATATTTTTTTATTATTTTCTTTTTACATTAATGTTAATTATGGGAGGTATTTCGTTTGCTAATTGTAATAAGTTGATTTTTGGAAAACAACCTATCACATTGAATGCTTAAATGTTGTTGAAGTCAGGGTCCAGGATTATATTAGTGATAGTGCATCTTATATTTGTTCTACATGTTCTGTCATAATTGATAAGAACCATGCTACAGTGGATCATGTTCAGGAATCTGATTTTAACTTATTTGAATTTTGTTAAATTACAGTTATATCCCAACTTACCTTCAAGTACTGGCCTACCCCAGATTCCATTTTATCTTGATTAATTGAGCATTCATCACCACAGATTGTTAGATATATGAATAGATAAGATAAATCCAATACCAGAAACAGTCCAATGGGTGATGATGCTCAGTGAATCTGATTGCTTTCATTTTGGATGGGGATCTGGCTATAAATAGTCAGTCCAGCTGGAGGTAAAAGAAAAAAGCAACAAATTATCATCAGACCTGAATAGCATTGTCCACTATATGGCTAAAGCAGTGAGGCAAGTTTACATTAGAACTGAAAGCTATTAGAAAATAAACTATACATGAGGCAAACTATCCCAGCACAACTAAATTGTCACAACAACTATACACAGGGCAATCTGTCACGGTACAGCTAGAAGTATTAGGTAAATTTAGAAGGACATCTGAAGTTTCTTACATTAATACTTGCATGGTAATTAAATGTTATACAAGCCGGCATATAAAGCATATAGTATAGCAAACATTATTGTACATAATCTTTATTTAGTACATGTATACTCTAACAATCTTGTATAGATTTGTAAATATTGTATATGAAAGAAATATTCAATCGTATTTATAAGAGTGTATTATTATTATTATCACATAAACACAACAGATTTAATGCAGTTTGCAGGATTTTATTCACTTTGGTTGCTGGAGGTCTAAATTATAAGTTTTGCTGTCAAAGAATTTTTTTGGTTTATCATCTATAAATTCCATTCATCAGAAACAAAGAAAAAACTGTTCTTACAAGAAAAATTAGTTAATGATTTGGTTCTTTAGCAAAATCATCATCAAGAAATACAGGATAAAGATATTTCCATTAATAAAGAAGATAAAAAGAAGATGAAAAAAAAATTCATGAATACAACTATATAATTAAAGATAATTTTGATACATGAAAGTGGAAAAAGTTTTTTTTATTAAATAATATGTCGATGTAGATAAAAACTGTATTGATAATGCCAATAACATTATAACTTGGGCTAATATGATAGTGCTGTCTGGTAGTACTGAATGTAAGTTTGGATTCTCTTGATTATAAGAATAAATATACTAATTCAAAATATAATTTGATTTTGAGAAAGCTTGAGCGGAGAAAAGCTGTTATAGATAAGTGTAATGAAAATATGAATGGTAAACAATACTGCTATGTTACTGTTAATAATGTTAGTGGTACTTAAATCCTCTATTCCTAAGCCTAAATTTAAAAGATTTTTTGTTACTAAACTATATCATTTTACTCCTGAATCTGTTGTAAAAAGACATTTGGAAAATGAATTAAAAACTTCCATTGTCTATTATAAAATTTGTTATAATAATAGTACTTATGCATCTTTTTATCTTTCTATTCCTTTATCTGTCATAACTTAAATTTTAGTGCAAATGTATAGCCTAAAAATATTATAATTTCTCCATTTCAAGATCATATAAATAACTAATGGTGAGATTAACATTTCTAACAGTCATACTGTTGGAAATACTGTGTCTGAACATTCTCAAGAAAATAATTTATATTTAGCAATCCCTCAAATTATGTAATAATACTTTTACAGTTGTGGCACATTTAAATGTCTGATTTATTTCATACCATTTTATTATTGAAAATGACAAATTTGATATTATTGGTGTATCTGAAAGTAAACTTAACAGCAATATAGCTGACAATATTGTGTATATAAATTGTGTCAGACCATTTTATTGGGAGCTGGCATTTCATATTTAAAAAATAACTTTTTCAATATTATTTCTAGATGTCATATGGATTCATTACTTTTTCTGGATTACTTATGGATTTCCTGTCATATATGAAAAAGACTGTCCAAAAATACACATACTACAGGTATTGTGCAAATAATTTTACCATAGATAAAAAAGCTTATTATGTGCATTGTGCCATATTTGGGGTACAACCAGCATTAGCAATTTAGTATTAAAATTATGAAATTCCTGAGAAGAAAGAATAGTATTTTATAAATGCAATCTGATTTATTTTAGACAACATAAGTTATATTTTTTTAGTTAAACAAATAAAAAAAGAGAATAACAAAATTTTATTTTTGATTTTTGCTAAGATAAGAATATAAATCTAATCTTAAAACAATTGCCATTACTTAAAGTTAAAATCACAGCATTCTTTCGCCATTAATTAAAGCTGGCCATTGAAGGAGAAAAAGATGACTTTGGAAACTAAAATGCATTAAATTGATTTAAGTTAAAAAAATGTAAACAAAATGTGCCCGGCAGACTAAAATCAGAGATCAGGGAGGGGGTATAAAAAGCAAACACATCTGAGAGTGCATGTCGTTCGTCTTCTTTTGCCTGGTGTTGTGTGTGTCCTCTGATAACAGTTTGGATAAACTGATTTTTTTATTTTTGAGGACAACACAAAATGCATCAAGCTATTCCCACCAGCGTACTGAACCATTGTAATGTGTGAATAGAGAAGAGTTCGTTTCTTCTTTCCTGGAGTTGTAATAATGCCATGAGTGAAGCCCATCACCTACCTAAATTTTAAAACCCTGGACTATCTACCAGTTATAATAAGAAGATTGATCAATGGATCCCACTGAGGACAAAAACCATGCATGGTAATCCACACAATTGAAACTTACCGATAAGAAACTTAACTTTCATGTACTAGAAGTGATCACCTTCGTGAATTATAAATACTGTCAAATGCTGTGTTGAATCAGATTACCGAAGATCTGAATCCTAAGAGCATTAACTTTTAATAATCACTTAATTTTGATCTTATATTTTATTCTCTTATTAGTATTAGAAATATTTATTATAGTTATGAATTAATAAACCATATGAATATAATTTACTTTGTTGTGTATTTAAATTTCGTATTATTAATTAAACTATTATTATTATTTTGCCAAATAAATTGTCAATGCCATATCTAAAAATATAATCCCTCAGAATGTAGCAAATTCTCATTATAGGTGGGGAGAGCCAGTGGATTCGCGTATAGAATCCTGGTGCTTGATAAATAAAAACTTTCTCCAACTATTAGTAAAATTTAGTTATATTAAGCTGGGTTGTGTGACCAGAAGAACAATTATTTTCGTGAAAATTCCTGACATATTCTAATAAATGAATTATTGGAACAGATTTAATTTGGTCACCGAATATGTGTAATTTAAAGCATATAAACCTGAAGATAATGATTAATGGTGCAATATAAAATACCTAATATTTATTCACATTATTATTTCTAAATATGAGATAAAAATGGAACTAACTGTAATTCCCCATAAGCTGTATATAAATTAATTTTTATGCATCAGTAAATTAAAAGAATAGAATATCACCTATTTCTTTAGCTTTTATGATTAAGCTTATATGTTTAAATAATAATTACTGGTGAATCTAAAGAAACATAATTATTATCTGATCAATATAAAGAAATATATAATTAATAATAAATGAAAAAAAATAATATCTATCACTCTGATAATATGTAAGCATACATTTGTATAACATATCAGTAAATGTATGCTTAAATACTATGAGAGCTAAATAAATAGATGGTATCATTCCATGCTTTGTGTTGATTAATGTATGATTATTAATTGATACCCATCTCACAGGGAGTTATTTCTCCTTCTATATACTTTTAAGTTATGATTATTTATATTTACATCTGTAAATAAATATTTTTCCATTATTATAATTATTTTCAGAGGATTAAAGCTAATTTTAATAGTATATAAGGTGCTTTATTTTTCAGATTTTGAATGGATTAACACCCAAGAGCCGTTAACTGTGGAAAGCTTAAAAGGTAAGGTAGTGGTCATTGACTTCTTCACTTATTGCTGCATCAACTGTATCCACATTCTGCCTGACCTAAAAGCATTGGAGGATCTTTTCTCAGTGGAAGATGGGTTGGTTGTTTTGGGAATTCATTCAGCAAAATTTGAAAATGAGAAAATTGTAGATAACGTGATTAATTCTGTGTTGCGGCATAATATTGCTCACCCAGTAGTAAATGATTCTCAAGCGAAGCTTTGGAACTATTATGAAGTCTCATGCTGGCCTACACTTCTTGTTTTGTCTCCATTTCTTAAACCATTATTCATTTTCATGGGTGAAGGTCATCGAGACGCTTTGATAGAATATGTAACCATTGCTCTAAATTATTTCAAAAAGGAAAATGCCATCGAAAGTCATACTTTACCCATCACTGGTCACAAATCCTTATCAGAAAATCTTTTGTTGTTTCCTGGTAAAGTCTGCCTAGCACCAAACGATGAAAATCTTGTTATTGCAGATACAGGGCATCACCGACTAGTGGTAATATCAAAGGAAGGATTATTAATAGTAAGTATGTAACAAATCACAAATTTGTTTTATAAATTTATCACTTTTCTCTTCCTTTTTTAAAACAGTTTTAATAATTTGATTGGGAAGCTCGAAACCAGTCTTGCATGGATTTTTTAAATTTTATAATGCTAAATTTAGCTCAGTAGTAGAGTGGGTAGATAGAAGTGCTAAAGGTTCCTGAAATGACAATCTGTCATTTCAGTTATTCAAATATTACACAGTTTACCAAATGATTAACAATTTGATGATATTTTATTTTATAATAATTTCAGCAATATCAGATGACTGTCTCATCTGCTTAATCATATGCTTCTGACAGCAATTATCTTCATCCTATGTTTGATTAGTACGAAGGAGTAAAAAATAACTGTTAGACTATTAGTTCCAACACTGATCCTAGTCCTTAGTGATGAAGGCAAAACCTAGAAACCGATCCATAGGTGGGAATTTTGTAGCACTATGCTATCTGGCATCTATTTATTACTCAAACTTACAGTGGATACAATAGATAATCCTAGAGTGGATTAAGGTTTACAATAAATTATATTAAGAGTAGTCAATTTGCAGCCCAGGATGGCTATGAGTGTGTTCCAATAAACTTATTTAAAACATGAGATTTTTTTGCAATTATGTGTTGCAATGTGATTAAAATAAATGTACATACACAATCACATACATGAATAATATTTCTGTAACGTAATTTTCACTACCCCACTCACACAAGGTAGGAACTGGTTTCTATCCACTTTTAACATCTTGTGAAGGGATGTAACCATAAACATATGTCCAAAGATGTGAAAAAGATCTGCGATCCCCAAGATGCATATTTTATGCTGAGCCAGCACTCATCAGTTGGACCAGATCACAGTCTCTTACACATTTATTTATCATTGTTCAGTATATATTAAGTTAATTATTACAATACAGAAATATTCATTATTGAATAATTTCTAATCTGATGAAGGACTAATAAAAATTATTAATATGCAATCCACACCATGTCAAAATATCCAACTAGTTTTATTTTTCTTTATAAAAGGGATGGTTTTATTGCTTACATAATAAATAAATTGATCAACTATTACTAGGAAATCTGTAATGGTTTAAAATTGAATGTACCACAATTAATTTACCAAATAGCTAATCATGTATGATTATTAATTTTGTAATAGTATAAAATAGCTATATACTTCAAATGATAATTTTATTATGCCCTGATTGAAATAACAAATGGTAATAATGTGAAATATTAATAAATTAATATTTAAAGAATATAAATTATAAAAATACAAATAACGGTGTATATTTATCAATTTAAAATAAATAAACATAGTAACTTAATTAATGTTTATCAAGATATTAGCTTAACTTTTGTAATCAATAAATTGTAAATAAAAAACTATTAAAATAAGGCAATAAATTATTAAGATATATAAATATTTATTTATACTTTGACCAGCTGAATATTTAATATAAAAATAGAATTACGTAGATACTCTTTAAATTGACTCCAAAGTATAATGCAATCAATAAACTTGGAATAATTATGGGATTCAGTTTAATTAATAAAATATAAAATTTATTAACATAAAAAAATATAAAACAGGCAAAACTCTCCATATAGTAGTGCCATCTTGCCTAAGAGATGGTGATCATGTGATAAAAAATATAATAAATATATCAATTGATGAATGGATAAAATTAATTTTGTTTAGAATATTGAATTATTATTTAATTATACATAATATAAAAGTATGTGTTGTCAAAAATGTATAACTTATATATGTATCTATGAAATGATGCAAAAGATGATGCACTAAAAAACCAGAAGGAAAATATTTTTTTTGGGTAGGCATTAATAAGTAAACCTTTAAAATATATTTTAAAAAAATAACTAAGTCTGCTTTAGTTTGTTTGTTACTATTTCTTACTGTTATAAATGGAAGATGACCAATTTAAATACAAACTTCCACTTCCACAAAAGTACATGAATTATACATTATTCTAAATATGATTCATTTATACTTATGTTTAAACTCTATCGCTTTTCAAATATGAATAATGAAACAAATAAAAACATACTTTAAAATATATAAAAAATCAAGATTAATGTTAAGAAAGATATTTAAATTTTTGTTTTAAAATTATCTAATTTTTTTTTGGGGTTGGTTTATATTTATGTAATATAGACATACACTTATATTCTACATTAAGCAAATATTTAAATAGATAATATTATATTTAATATTTTCACAGTTATATGGTTTATATGTTGTAAAAAATTTATTTAATAGTCAACTTTCCTCAAATGAAATTTTCCTATTGGAGAAAGGTTTTAATTATGTGTTGGCACCTAAGTGTACTATTATATGCAATATATAGCCTTCTTTAAAAAATATAGACTTACATACCACTGATATTATTATATTTGAGGTTTGTGATATCTTAAAAAATATAAAGCCACCAAAAAGTAATTTATGTAAAGAAGAATTTGTTTAACTTCATAATTTAAAAAAAGATGCCAGCAGATAAAGGTAATTTGTCTGTTGTACTTAATCGTTTAGATTATAGTAATAAAATTTTAAATTTATTAAATGATGGCACTTACAAAAAGATTATTAGAGATCTTCTGACATATTTAGAAAAAAAAATCTTATAAAATGTTCTAGTATAGATGAGAATATGAAAATTAAAATTTCTCCATGAGAAGGCTCTTCATTATATACTAAATTTTAGGGTTTGCCTAAAGTTAATAAATCTTTGGTACCATTGCGACCTATTGTGTGTACTATAGGTTCTCCCACACATGCTTTGTCCCAATGCTTACAAAGATAACATTTCATCCAGAATTAAAAATTCATGTCATTTTATTTTAATAATTAAAAACATAAAACTAACTAAAACTGATTTATTGGTTAGTTTTGATGTTTCTTCTATGTTTACTAGTATTCCTGTTGAAGATTTAGCTATGATAGCTCATTACAATAATTTGTCTGATTTTATTATTCAATTAGCAAAACATTACCTCGAAAAAATATTTTTTAATCATGATTTTCAAAAGTATGAACAAATTAAAAGGCCTTCTATGGGATTTTCACTGTTATCTGTAATTACTGATCTCTTCATGAATAATTTTGAAAGTCAAGTATTATACATAGCTATTAAGAAACCTTCTATTTGCCTCAGATATGTCGATGATGTATTTGTTATATGGTCTCATGGTATTGATGCTTTAAATTCTTTTCTTGATTTTCTTAATATTTGGCATCCTAATATTAAGTTTATTATGGAAGTTGAAGATAACAAATCAGTTTTCTAGATGTTTTGATTGCAAGAAAATGTGATGATTCCTTATCAATATCAGTTTACCAGAAAATCCAGCCATACAAACAGATATTTTAATTTTCATCATCATCCTGCAGAAATATTTTCAGTAATATAAAATCTTTTGATAAGAGCTTGTAGTTTGTTTGATAAAGATCATCTTACTCAATAAATAGAATACTCAAGAAATAAAACAAAAGAATATTATATTTTCTAATGATTATAATAAGAACATCATATATAAGGCATTACTTAGCATTAATGCTAAAAAGAAGAAAGAGGATAAAATTGATAATTCAACTAAGTATAGAGTGATTTTATCTTATAGTAAAAGGAGTCACTGATAAACAGTAGAAGACTCTAATTTTAACAAAGTCTATTTTTTCCAGTAGCAGAAAAAGTGGGGATTTTTTACGTAAACTAAAGTCAGATTACTTTTGGAATACCAGGATGTTTATGAAATTTCATGTTTACAGTGTTTGAGAAGCTATGTAGGTCAGTTTAATAGACAAATTATGAACATAAAAATGTCTAATCAGAATATAAACACATCAGTTTTTACTTTAAATTTTTGGAAATTGGTTACAAACCTGATTTTGATAATGCTAAAATACCTGCTAATTTGGAAAAGGATTATTTGAGAACCATGAGGGAGTCAATTGAAATATTAAAAAGATCATCTGATTTAAATAGAACTGATAAAGCACAATGTATTCCAGCTTTATGGAGACCATTTATTTTATCTCTTTCTTCTAATATAAACTTGAACTCAGTTAATAGTAGAATGGAGGAAAATAAACATTTTGTTAATCCACATATTCTGAATGCTCAACTAATTCATGCTGTTTCATTCTTTACTTCATGCTCACTCTCATTACTATTTGAGATCTAATGCTTTTTTCTTTGAAAAGTTAACCTTAACATTGGTGAATACTATTTCGTCAAAATGATGAGAAATAACCAAAAATAACACACAATTTAACCCAAAAACTAATTTATATAAGCAGATAAATATCTGTAATGAAAACATATGACTTGGTTAACTTTTCCAAGAATTTTTGGATATTCTTTTAAGTATTCAGTTAAAATATTTATTAATATATAATAAGCATAGTAATAAAAAAAGTATAAAAAAATTATGGTTTATAAATTCTGAAATTTCTTAATCCATGTATAAGATGAAGATCCCTTGAATAAACATATTTGAAATTCATCTATATTCCAATGACATAGTTCAAAAACAGAATTTTATCTAATTTATGAAGTAAGTATTTTTGAAATAATATATCCTATAGTGAATCTTTGTAATATTAATATTTTCATATAAATGTTAGCATTTTAATCGTTTGATAAACTGAATCTTTTGGTGAATTTAATCAACAATGCATAGCAATTCATCTTTTAATTATTTTAAGACAAATATTTATATATATTGATCATGAGAGTATTTCACATTGCTTAGGCCTTATATTTTGAGATAATTTTACTCTAAGATGTTTCTTGATCTCAAAAGACAATGTCTTTGGAACAAATTTTTTTATTTATTTAGCCATTTATGATTATTTTGAATTCAACTATTAACTTCTATATAAAACACATCCATTGACTTGCTTACTAAAAAGACAGATTAAGAGAGAGAGAGAGTCCGATCTCAAAACACAGGCTTTTTATATCTCTTTGCTAAAAACGAAACATTGAAGTCATTATCTTGGATATTGTTCTCGTAGTTTCACTTGAAAATTACTTGTTGCTGCTATTTCTTATAAAGAATCAAAATTTCGTTTGATACAATTCTGAATTAAAAATGTCTTAATTTTTAAATAAACAAACACTTTGTAAAATAATACAACAGACTTGAAACCTAAAGTACATCTTTTAAAATCATAATTTGAATAAAATAAATAAATATTCTTTGTACACCTACTTATTTAGTATAAAATATTGTATAAATGTTTTAAGACACTTATGAAAATAATTGCACGTAAATAAGCCTTGAAAAATACATACGATTTCATATTTTAATTGTATTCACTACACACATGCACCCATATTAAATAACAATTTATTATTATTATTTTTTTTTTATGTTTATGTACTACCTGTTAAATGTATGCAACAAATAAAAATATTAAGGAAATAAAATATTGATAAACAAATATATCAATATATATTTTAATCTACCCAATCTTTCTAATAATAAAGTATTAACTTTATTACAATATACGAACTGTTAAGAAAATTTAAAAAATCCCAATTATCATATCATTTTATCACATGATGACCACAAGCTAGAAATTAGTTTGGGGGTGTTGGATGAGTAGGCAATAGATAGAGATTTTATGCACAAACTTTCCTGCATCCATTGATTACGAAGACTTTCACTTAGTGGGTTCTACTGTATGGAGATTTTGGTACTCTTATTCATATTTTATATTATGCTGCATTATCAATAACCATTTATCAATAATATGAATCATTTGATCTTTCAAAACAATTGAAAAATAGATAAACCAACAATTTTTTTTTTTACATTATGAATATAATAATCCCAGGTTTGAATCTAGACCAAGATAGTATAATATGTATATTATTTATATTAATATAAATGATCACAAATTTGGGACCCGTTCAACAATTTTAAAATATTTTCTGAATTAGTTGATGCATAATTAAGATTATTATTTAAGGACTTTTTTTGCTTATTTGTGACAATAGATATCTTGAAAATTATGTGTGGACCTTTTGTTTTGCTTATCAACTTTTGATAATGTTTGCATAATTAATGTGTGGCCCAAGACAATTCATCCTTTCTCAAGATGGTCCAGAGATGCCAAAAAGTTGGATACCCCTTAATTGTAGAATTATATGTTGTTGCTCATAAAATTAGTGACATCATAAAAAGTTTTGATGATATGGTTTGATATAATTACGTGCCTACTACTAGAAAATTATTTTTTCCCATTTTACAAGTAAATTACAAAATTTGTGTCAGTTTCCTCAATCATTGAACAAATAAATTAGTTCTTGCTACTAAGAAAAATATCTTTCATGATTCAACAAAAGAAATGCACATACCATGACAATGAGTTATGGTGGTATTTGTGCTTAATCAACTTTTTCTATCATATAATGCCCTAATAGGGCAGACTGATGCATAATGTTCTTGTATTGATTCCACTTCTGGCACTCATTTATTTATCACATTTGATTAGCAAAAGCAGTCTGCTTTTTTATTTGCATTCTTGCCTCTGTGCAGGTCAATTATATTTAAGTATGTAATTATATTATTCACTATTTTAGAGTTGTTGAGATTAAATTGAAATTAGTGAATTGAATTTACAAAGTCCAAGTAAATCATTGACCAATTAAAAATTAGTATTTGTAAACGTTTTTAAATATAACTAATATGAAAGTTAGATGTCAAATAGATATAACAGCTTAAAAAGCAAACAAAAAAACAACAGTAGTTTATTTTGGTTAGACAGTTTTTGGAAGTTTACTAATCTTTTATATTTATAAGGAATTAGTATGTTTATCATATTTTTTTTTCAAAAACCATTAAAATAAATTTTGTTTGTTGCTATTATGTAATTTGAAAACTAGTTAATTAATTTAGACATCATATATATATATAAACATGCTAATGGCTTTATTGCTCAGGAGTTCGTAAGCTTGAGTGTCAGGACTGTATCAGAATCGATCCTGGGACTTCCTGATCCCAAGTCGGAAGTTTTCCAACTGAGTAGGGCAAGAAAGGCATATGGGTTTATTGCTCAGGAGTTCATAAGAAGTTTGAGTGCCAGAACTATAAGTACCAGAATCGATCCTGGAACCTCCTGATCCCAAGTCGGATGCTCTACCAACTATGCCAAACCATGGAGGATAGTGTATATGATTTGATGCAATGATAGAGTTACAGAATTGAGGAGTTTTAGCTCAGCTTTCTCTTTTAATCCTTGACTGTCATATGACTTGAGTAATTAACTAATCAATTATATATCTATGTATTTAAAGAAATGGTCGTAAGTCAAAATTTTAAAATTTTATACTTCATTTGGCAGAAAACATTTTTCACATAGTTTGAAGCTGATTTATTTTGATTACATTCAGTGTGATATCATACTATTATTAATGTATGCTTTCAGAAATAATTCTTTTTATCCTATTTCAGTGCCATCTACTGTAAATTTGAATAATCTGGATATTATATGGTGGTGCTATTATATTCTCATCTCCAGACTAATTTCTTTCTTATGGCTTCTATTAGTCTCTATTCTTCTATTTTGACTTGTATGCATTAATTATATTATATATAAGCAATCATGTTCCTTTTTTTTTTATATTTATTTACTGCAGCATCTTGTTTTTATTATTGTTTTACTTGATTTGATGAAGATTTCTGGATAGTTGAAACTAAGCAAATAAAACAGTAATAAGTGCAAGATTTGCACTGGATAAGTGTATAAGAAAGGGAATATAATTTCTTTCATTAGTGAGGATTTGAAATTCAGAGTTGGAACTAATGCACTATGCATGTATAAGGCACCTTTAATTTGACTATATTATTCAAACTAATAACTTGAATTTAAAAAAAACCCAAGTTTTGAAGTTAAGTTAATTTGTCTAGTGATATATAAATCTTAACAACCATGTATTTTAGTGATCTCAGTTTTATGTTATTTGTAGTCTTTCACCTTTGGCTAAGATCATTAATAAAGCATTACATGATTTCTTCTGCTTATTAATCTATGCTCTCAGGAGCACTACTTTGCATCCAAGGTCCTCATTGATGATAGTCACAAACCAAAAACTAATCTGCAGTTGTGAATATAATAGCCTTACAATCTAGTGTATATTGATTGCTCAAACCGATGCACTCCAGTAGGATAGTTTAAGATTCAAGTAGCATCAGTAATGTTATCAGACATTACAGTAATAATTTTAGTAGGAATCTAAAGTATTTGAAATACTCTTGATTTACCCAGCAGGAATAAATTTAATTTTACTAAATTGAATTAGGTAAGCCCATAGAATATATTTAAAATCTACGTTGGTGCAAATGTTTGATAATGTAAACAAATAAAATTACTTAAAATGCCCATTGTTGCTCATGTAAAATTCTATACTCTTATTTACTATTAAGACATTTATTTACATTTTTAAAAATTAGATCAATCTAATTATGGATTATTTATTTATGGTTTATTGTAGTGGTGGGTTCTGGAGCTCGAGGTCTTTGGATTGTGATTCTGCTCTATCACTTCTAATGCTTGAACTTTTTATGAACTCCTGAGGAATAAACTATTTGATTATTTCATCTGCATGTTTAATGCAGTGGTAGTGGTGGACTGTGGTACTGTTTCTGCCCCATCGTTTCCAGGGCTTGAACCCCTTATGAGCTTCCAAATGTTAAACATCAATTTCTTTTTTTATTGTTTTTTATCAAATGTTTTTAGTTTCAGATTGCAAACAAAAGCAAATATTTGTTGCAGAATCGTTAAACCAATTTGTATGAAGAATTACTAGTCGGGCATATTAATAATTTATTAGTCATTCATTAGATTAGAGATTATTCAGTAATGAATATTTCTGTAGTGTAATTTTCACTACACCATTCACACAAGGTAGGGACTGGTTTCTATCTGCTTTTAACACCTTGTGGAGGAATGTAGTCATAAACGTATAACCAAAGACATGTTAAGATCTATGATCCCCAAGATGCACATTTCATACTGAACGAGCACTCTTGACCCAGACCACAATCTCTTACACATATCTTTATCATTGTTCAGTATTTATATATATTGTAACAGTATGGAAGTAGTGTTCCACAATTTGGGTGACAATTGTAACTATATGGAAAATAGGGATTAATATGTGATGGGAATCTGAAGTTACAGTGTCTCACAATTGGGTAGCCATTTGTAAGAATGTAATACATTAGGACTGAATTATGAGGATATGAGAAACCATCATCATCCTCAAATAAAAAATAAAATTAAATATAAAAGGAATGAGCATGAGAGATCACAGAACCAATTATAAGCTCATCAGCATTACACAAAAGTAATAACCATTCATCATTATGAATGATAAACAATAAAAATAAATCAACAGTTAATCTTGTGACTGTATTTGAAAGTGGTCCACTAGACTAATGCTCATACTTAGATGCTACTCCTTCAGAATATAGCTATTAAAAAATAATGATGGTTTATTAAAACTTGCTGATCAGCATTAATGCTCTCTGGCCATTTAATACCCTTAACTGGCCAACTATAAACTAAATTGCTAAAGAAATATTAAATAAGATGAAATTTAGTGTATGGACACTAAAGGATATTCTTTTTGCACCAACCAGTATCATCATCTGGATATCCATAACACTAAACATAAACACCTACTCCATATAACTAACTGTTATGCACAAATCTAGCTTAGGAAGCAAGAACTCTATTAATCATTACTGTGAGCAAGAGATAAATAAGTAAAGCAGCTTATTATAAATCACTAAATAACTCCTAAGTTTAGCCTATTAAAGTAAATAGTTTTATTGGGATCATTTAAAAAGAATTCTAGAACATTAAGTTTTCATGAAATAAAGTCATACACACTGTAATCTATGAAACAGGAATTGGAAGGAATAAAAACAAATATTTTTTAAACAATTATTTATTAACTAATTGATTAACAATAAACAACAACAAAAAAATGACATGATAGTGTGAAATTTTAAACATTTTATCCAAAAAATATATTTTCCTAAAAATTATACACAATCAGTTGATTTTTATTCATAAATTAACTTTTAATTAATTTATTTCATTGAAATAACTAAGAGTTGGGAAAACAATATTTTCAAAATCAAAGATAATCTTCGATTTAGCTTAATTGTCCTTTTCTTTTTTTAGGAGAGAAAATGAAACGAGAAAAACATGTTTCCAAAAAAAAATCTAAATTTCCAAAAAGTAAATTGTCTAAAAAATATTTCATAATTTTGAAGAGAAAATTGACTGGATTTAAAAAAAAAAAAAAATTTTTTTTTTTCACAATTTAAAGCTATTAACTTAATAAAAATATTTAAAATCATTAATTCTTATAAAAACATTTTTTTTTGTTACTATACATGAAGACTTAGTATGCATACATAAAATACCTTTAACCATGATTTGATTCTTCTTTAGGGTCCTTCCCAATTATAATTTCCAGTTTTCTTCTTGAAAGCTTTTAACATGTACATAGTTATTTTGTCTTTTTCTTTTTTGCAGTAATGCCAGGTTAAAAAGCATCTTTCCACTAAAACTTCCAGGTGATACTAGCATAGGCCTAGACTCATGCTATTGGTTAAAGAAAAGGTATAGATTAGGTGGTAACTTTACATTTTTATTCCAGTGAAGGCAGGTTACATGGAGGAAGACGATGTCTAGCTTTTAGTTGAATTTAGGGCATGGTTTTCAATGTACAAACCATTTTTATTTCTAACCTCTTAGTATGTTAAAATCTTGATAAAAACTTCTGCTATTCTATGCAATAGTTTGGTAAAGACTGCTTCTTTCCTTGTCAGCTGGATTAAGAATTGACTACTCTCCCTTTAACAGTTAAGTTAAGAATAATTTTCTCTACTGTCTTTCAGAAGCTGGATTAAGACTTTACTATTCTCTTCAATAACTAAATAAAGAATATCTACTTTTTATCAGACACTTGGATCTTCTGACCTATTCGACGCCCCATTATTTTTTTTCTAGAACAATCTTGCCAAGTCAATCACAGTCTGTCTCTTACATAATAATTTTTATAACAATCAATTAGATAATTTTTTATAAATACAATTGTTCAGCCATTACCCTCCTTAATCAGATATTGAAAAATGAGTCAAGAACTTAAATTAACTTCATAAAATTATTGGCATTCCTTTCTATTTAAAAAATTTTTCTTGCAAAAAAGAAAAACAACAACAACGACAAAAAAAAAAAAAACAAGATAAGGAGTTAATTGTACTGATTTCATTTTTTGTTTACTTAAAGATGGAGAAAGAAAAAAAGAACTGATTAATTAAAAATAAAATTTATCAAAATATTAAAAAAAAATTCTATTTTGTTTTTGCTTTTTTTTTAAAAAAAACAAACAAACTCTTAAACAAAACTTTATCTCTCTTTTAAGATAAAATTAATATCTACTAAATAATTTACAAAAAATTAAAATTATATTTGTCTTAGTACATTTTCATAGTTTAAATTAAAATAATTAATTATAATTAATGAACAGAGAGAGAGAAAGTTAAAAGAACTTGTTTACATTCCTTTATAGTTTCCTTTCTATAATCATTTATAATTTATTAAAATATTCCCATATTAAAATCATATTATTATTTAACAAATTTAATGTTTTAGAATTTTCATACTATCACTTTGGGATTTAATATATTTAGTTAATTGAAGGCCCATTATTTTTATAAAAACATATGCATGGGAAAATTAAATATTTTTCCATTATTTAAATAATTCTATACTAAACCTAAGAAACATACTCCCAACTATCTAATTATTTTTAATTTAGTTATGTATCCAATTGGTTACAATGTCTATGTTGTGCCACTACAATTTAGTCATTAGCTAAATTTGTAGTAATGTGTATGAAAGAAAATGTGGAACAAAAATCATCATCACATTTTTATATAGTAAAGGAAGCTGTAGGGCACCCAAGTTTAAACCCTACAAGATCCAGTTCTAAAAGCTTAAGACAAAAAGAGAGTGGGGCAACAGTTATATTCTTTATTTGTTTGGGTGTTGATAAAAACTCAAACAGAATGGTCCACACATTTAATTATTCAATATTTACTTTTTTTTTGTTAAAAAGTAGAGTGATAACCCATATATAGTGTGCCAGACCGTAAAACGTCCATGCACAAGATGGCTGTAGCCAACAATTTGGCACAGCTAAATTTATTGAATAAATTAAAATAAAGTAAAAAGAAATAAACAATGAGGGTTGGTCTATATTAGATTCCCATCTCCTTGCGTACACAACTAACACATATATTATTTATTTTGAAATAATAGCCCACTATAAATGTGTCATTTATTGTAAATGTTTTAATATGTATAACACACTATAAATGTATCGCATTTGTTTTTTTTGTAAACGTATATGTATATGTATAAAGTTTTCCGTATATATTTTTTCTTTTTGATAATTTTTAAAATGTTTTTTCTTTTATTTTAAAAATATACAAAAATATTCTTTGTGTGATTGACAAGAATCTTCCGTTTAAAAGGTGGATTCGACTTTTTCTTTGTTTTTCTATTTTTACTTTTTTGTATGTAATCAAGTAGTTTTTTTTTTAATTAATTAATTTGTAAATTAGTTCCAAATGTGTTATCTAAAGAATGTGGGTAGTCTATTACTGCAATATGGAGTTTGAAATTCCTAAAAAGAGATTTTGAAACAAGATTTTTATAAAGAATGTACAAAAAGTAAGATTATCTGATGCAATAGCTCAAAGGGGGATGTAAGTAATTAAAACTTATGGGCAGACGGAGATATACAATAACCTACCTAGGAGGTGAACAAAAGTTTTAGTTTTTGATTAGTGTTGGACAGAGAAAGGCACACAAATCCATGCATGGTGTAAAATATTAATGATTAATATTGAACTGAGAAAGCAAGATGAAGCTATATGTGGTTTAAAATAATATTATTGAACGGACAGAGCTACATAACCTACCTGTACGGTATGGGGAGATTATATCAGATATTTATTCTTTTCGATAAATATGCTTTTGGAATTACTGAATATTTTTTTTAATTCAAGAAGGAGCTTAACTCACACCATTTTTTGAACGAACATAAACTTCTGTAGAAGGTTTTTCCTGGTGGTCGCATAAATATAACCGAAGCAGCCAATACCCATATATGATGTGGAAAATCATATAAGCATACGCTGTTCAGCAATAAATCAAGAAGAAAAGAAATATTTTGGAGTGCCATGTTTAAAATGACGAACAAGTTTCATATGATAGCCTACAAAAGCATGGAGTAGGAAGAACTGTAGCAGTACACCCGCCAGTTCAGATACGTGGTCGCCAAGATGAATGTGTCAGAGACTTAGTGTACCCTGATTGAAGTTGAGATGGTCCGCCCAGAAGTTTGAACCTGTAGAGCAAGCATATAAAGATGAGTAAAGTAAAAAAAAAAAAAATGTTTATAATTTTTTTTTTTATATAGTTTGTTATCTGTATTTTTTTTTTAAAGTGTATATAACCCAGATAATTGTAATAGTTACTAACATATGATAAATGTATATTAATTTTTTTTGTTATTATATGAAATATTATAAAATAATATGGCTTATACACAGATCAAATTACAAACCCATTAAATATAAGATTATTATTATTTCTTGTTCTTTTACCCCATTTCACCTTTACTTCTTAATTAATGTCCATCATGGCGGCGTCACCTTACGTGGAGTGACATATATAGCCGGCCTATACATTTTTTTTAAAAAAATTTTTTTTATATATAAAAAAAATATACATATACGTAAAGTATTATTATTTACGTAGTCAAAGGTAAAGGTATATCTAATTTTAAGAGTTTATATGTGCAAGTGGGAAAAGCTCAAGGAATTAGATCTGAGTATAACCTATTTTAGTATTTTGGGAATTTATAAAGTGAAACATTCGTTGTGTTGTGCAAGGATGGGAAATATAGACCACTCACACATTGGCATCCATATTTAACCATTTGTGTTCCTACCAATTAAATTAACTTAGATATAAATTAGAAAATGGATTGTTTTTTTTTTGTAGATCTTGAACATAAAGATTCAATATTCTAATGTTTAAAATATATATGTGGTGGAGGGAGGATTTTATTTAAATAAATTATATTCTCATACTTTAGTTGTTATCGTATAATCTATTCTAAAATAAAGAGGATTAATCATAATAAAAATGTAATCACCTATTTGCAAGGTTTGCTGACCACGGCTATAAAAAGT
Organism: Epiperipatus broadwayi; assembly: GCA_028023455.1. Classification (NCBI taxonomy): domain Eukaryota; kingdom Metazoa; phylum Onychophora; class Udeonychophora; order Euonychophora; family Peripatidae; genus Epiperipatus; species Epiperipatus broadwayi. Next base: position 284,888 of record JAQFVV010000265.1, on the reverse strand, counting down.
TATAGCAATACTTATTCAAAGAACCTGGGATAGAGAATTAGAATTGAGCTAGCCATCGGGATATTGTATCGGGGAGTTAAATTAGAATATTTTCACCCAGTTTTCCTTCATCCAAATTAAACGTATGTACAATAACCTCTTTGCATACTCTCTCAACAGAAAGGGAGGGGGAAATTATTTAACTTTTGCTTTCTTTTAATGTGTTGGGGGTGGCGCTAAGGATTGTTAAATTAATGCAATCTTTTATAGGTATGTGAAGAGCAAAGGAAAACGTCTACCGGGCAAATAGATATTGGGATGGAAATATAAATGGTTTAACAGGGAAAGATTTTGCTTTTAATTTAAATCAAATTTCTTTCTCCTAATAATTAGAAACATAATGCTCGTTGTATTTAACCCCAGGTATTATCGAAGATTGTTATCGATCTCTCATTTTAAATGTACACGTCATGTCATGCTCGTGACGTCATTTTCTTCAATGGAGATGGAAATTAGGGATTCGAACCGGTATAATAGGAAGTGTGTGTGTAAAATTTTTAATTATTATTGTGTTTCAAATCTTAAACTCTCTTCAAAGCTAACCTGCATTTGCTAAATTCTAATATTTTATTTTATTATTATCTGTTTCTATTGTGTTTATCCATGATTATAATTTGAGGTTTAAGAGTTATAGTTTGGATTTGAAGGTTAAGAATTTAAATTTGGATATTAGAATTATAAATGTTTAAGGAAAAATCATTCATATTATTTTAGTCAGCCAGTTTTATAAATGATTTGAATAATAGCAGTGTGTGCTTGGATATATTACATACATAAATCTACATTTTTTTTATTACATATTGAAAAAGAAAAAAAGAAAATCTGTTAAATTATCTTTTATTATTTTTTTATATAAAGATTGTTTTTCTGTTAAACTTAGACTATGTGAGAAGTCTAGCTCTAAAAGTTTCCCATCAGCTTGATGAAAGAAAGAAGCTCAAACTTTAGGTGTTACATTTTGTGACAGAAAAAAGATTAAGACTATGTTTTCCTTCAAAACAAAAGTTTGTCTAAAAATCATGATAGTGTGAAGTTTCATATTTTTCCTTAACTAACAGCTGAAAAAAGATCACAATATCCAGCTAAAAACAAGCTAGCTGAAAATAAGCTATAAATATACTTAAATGAGTTGGTCAAAAATAGAAAAAAATCAGATATAAAACCAGTCTGAAAGATCAGTTAAAAAAGAGATTTTAAAAATATTGAAACTAAGGAAGCGAGCATTTTAATTCTGCAAATATCAATTTTAAAAATCATTTTAATATAAAGTTTTTTTTGTGAAGATTAAAAACAGCATGGCAGGTTAAAATAAGTATAAACCTCATCTGGAAAAATCCCTGATTCATCATCAACTAGCATATCATATAGAAGAAAAAATGTCTTGTCTGAAATTAAAATATATACCTGATGACTGATTAAGAAAAATTCGATATTTTAAGCAAGGAAACATTCACCTGCATTTGAAAGCTAAAGGAAAATAATCGATTGATAAGTATTAAATCATCTACTACAAATTGAATCCAGTGACTGAGTTTAAATCCAAGAAAAAGTATAAACCTGAAGACAACTGATATACTTCATCAATTAAAAAATTCATGCTTAACAGGAAAGGAAGAAAAGTTCCAGTGCCAATACGATTCCCATTAAAGCAAATAACCTCAGTAGAATCATCACCACCAAATAATTATACACTTAAAGAGATGGTTCCAAAGAAACACGGAAATTGTTAATGCCAAAGTATAGAATTAAACAAGATAAATTTGAATCATTGGAAGTTGCTACCAAAGAATAGAACTGGTAATATGAATTTTTTTATATATATTTTCTTTATGATATCAGAGACTTAGTAAAACTTTAGCAATAAAGTTGTATATTTTCGTTTGTTATCTCAGAACTTTTAAAACAGCTAAGATCTATTGAAACCAAGAATTTCTTACCAGTGATAACCATAAGCTTCATTGATGATTTTATATGTACTAAAATTATAATTGTCTATTAATCTAAAGTTATGAAATGTTATTGATATGTAAAATTTTTTTTTTATATTATTATTTTGGTTTTAAATAATCTTTTAGTTTTCATGGGGATAAACATGCACATACATAATAATACTTGTTGCAATTGTTGCATATATGTAATTGTGTGTGAATGTAAAATAAGAGGCAGTATTAAAATATTGGATTATTTTTGTTTTAAGTTAAAGTATAGCATTTCAGAGCTTAGAAGGGAGGGGGAGAAAAGGTACTTTAAAACTTGTTTCTAACAAACTTTGCTCTTTCCAATTTTACTAACATTTATTTTTTAATCATTTTACTTTACAGGTTAGATTGTAAAAGTATGTGTGCAAAAGAAAAAAAAAGAGTGAATATTTTTTTTTATAAAATATTTTCTTGTGAATTGAAAACTTTAGTAGCAAACTTAGTATCCAATTTGAAATACATTGTATATATTTGACGGGAAAGGGGGAAGAATTTAAAATTAATGTTATGATTTTAAAACAGTCGATTATGATTATTGTTGTTATTGTTAATATCAATTTTCATGTAGATATAGAAATTTTTATGTATACGTTAGAAATGCAGTAATAAATGTTAATTTGTTTTATTAAACAGAGGCGTATATATTTCATCAAGAGTATTTTTTTTTATTAGTTGTGATCATTTATCATCAAGGTGAATATTAGCTATTTAAGATTTAATTAGATATACTAAGATTAAGCAATAATTATGAATTTCTTTATAAAAATTAAATTTTATGTTAGGCTTAGTCCTAAAGCTGTGGTTGAAACCATTATCGTTATCATTGTCATCATGTTTTACTTAATGAGATAGATAAATGTTTAAAGATCATAAATAAATAGTGATTTCATGGTATTTAGTTGACATTTGTGAATAATTGTAATAACCACCATTCCATCATCTATATCATGCAAGGATGAGTGAATTGCCATCCTAAATTAATAATATAATCTGAGCTAGTAAAACTTATAAAAAAATATTGAAACACATTTATTATGTTAAGATCTAAGAAATGATTTCTGTCTAATGAATTTTATATACTCCACTTTAGTTTAAAGATGTTTTATGTTACCTAAGTGTTATTGCTTACAGTGATATGGGTCTAAAAGCAAAATCCTCCATTTTTATTTGAAATAAAGTACCAAAAAGGGATTCAAACCCGGTACATGTGAAGGGGTTATAAGATATAACTGTGTCTAGATTCAGATAATCTAGTGGCGCCCTGCTAGACCATATTCACTTGTTATTTATTTAAATATGCTCTTGACATCAAGCCAAGAGATGAAAGTGAATAAAATCTACCGTCTGTATACCTGAGAAGATATTTTATTGAGTTACCAGTGTACTCACCCACTTGATGTTATTTCCTGAGTTATAATAGTTTGTTCTTAATAATCGTTTATGGTTTCTACTTGTTTATTGATGATACAATGCCTGCCTAACCAAGGTTTGAAATAGGCCAGACACCTTAAATGACTAGTCTCCAGGCATTATTGTTTATAATTATTGATATTGTGATATCTTTAGAAATCTAATTATAGAAATATGTTTCATTTAATCCAATGATATTTTAATATATCTATTCGATGACTATTATAGCTACTATCCAGGTATAAAATGGTAATATTTATATTTGAATCTTAATTCTTTTGATCTACCTTTATTTATGTTACAATGGATCTATGATCACCGTTTATTTAAGTTACAATATATATATATATTCTTGCTATTAAAAGGTGTGACGGTTGCCTTGACAGCAGTTAGAAATATTGGTTGCTATATTTACTGTGAATGTTTAGGTGGTTACTGGTTGGAAACTAATATATATATATATAATACAAATAAAATGTTTGTTAATTAAAAAAATATTGTAATGAAAATTAAAATAATAAGGTAGTCATCAATGTACCAATAATAAATATAATGGTAATTAACTATTATGTATGGTCAAATAATGCAAATTAACTATTATGTACAATCTTTCTATCCACAGAAGTACTTTCAGTTAATTCCTAACTGAAAATACTGACTGTACATAATAGTTAATTACCGTTATATGTATTATTTTAACTATTATTATATATATAATGAACTGGTATTTTCAGCTACCTCATATATCATTATCATTGTCAACCATTTTCAGCTGAGTTCAATCCATCCTCATATATATATATGCATATATATATATAATTTATTAAAAGTGTATATATATTAGTTTAAAATAATTTTTTTTTTAATGTTATTTTAAAAGTTTTTTTTTATATTTATCTCAAGGAATCAACATTCCTTCAATTTAATTATTGAAATAAATTAAATCAAGATAAAAAGATCTTGAAAGTTTTTTTTTTACTAGAAGGTTTTTTTGTTTTATTTCTAATTCTTGAAAAGAGAAGGGTGGGGGAAAGTAAAAAAGGATAGATTTTTTTTTCTGCAATTAGCTCTATTGTTGAAACTTGTGATATCAAAAATATTTCATTACCTATTAAGCTGATTGAACTAGAATGTTCCACCTGTTGGAAAAAAAACTGAATGACGAAAAAAGGGCATAAATAACAATGCTAAAATATAGCTAAAAATAAATTAGAAGTGTGAATCCGGATCTTGAAAGAACTCAAAACATATAAATTATGGAGTTTGCTTTTGCTTAGAATACTTGGCATTTGACTTTGTATTTTGATTTGATTTGGCTTGAACTCTTATCAATATACAGTTTAAACACCGTGAAGAGAAATTAAAAAGAATATTATACTGTGCAGAGAAAATGTTGCTGACTAAGGGACATCAGTACTCTTTTCTTGGGAAATTACACTTCTTATCACCATCTGGAACTGTCTGTGTGAACACCAACCAAGGTAACAAGAATGTGCAGAGCTAGCCGAGGAAATCAATTCAAACCAATGGAACTATTAGAGGATTCACACCATCCATCAAAAGAAAATTCATACAAGAACTTTAACAAGCTGAATAAAGGCACACCACTGATCGATCAGGGTAATTATGAACTTTTCTTCAAGAATTTTTTTTATTATGGCATAATAGAATAATAGAATAGATTCACTTAATTGTAAAGAAAAAAGTTTCAACAATAGAAAGGGTTGTTACTAAGGGTTATTAATTATATATTACTAATTTTCATTAATCAAAAATTTGTTTTTATATAATTCTCTGTTTATTAATATATTTCAAGTATATGTATGGGAATGAATATTAACTGCTTGATACAGAAAGCCAAAACAGAAGGGGAAGATAAAAGTTTAATTAACAAGTCCATCCATAAGGAACAGAAGAAGCTTATGGCGGAACCTGGTATTTGAATGAAAAAGAATGTGCGTAAACTGCAAGCAAACTGGACACTTGCATCATTTTTCTAAAGATTTGAATATATTGTTTAATATTAGAAAGAGAGGGTTTGAGTGTTGCAATACGGCACACTCTTATAGTAAATCACCCTGTGTTTCACTCTCACTTGGGTAGGGTTGCCATAATAAACTTGCACTGCTATTGTCCGTAGGAAATGACTGCATATGTTCCCTTGAGAAAAGAATTTTTATTAAATAATTTGGATCACATTTATTAAAAAGAGATAAGGTTTACATTTAAATTTACTTTTGTGTTTTGGTTTTATTAGTAGATTGAGTCAGTTTGGGTTGCTAAAAAAAATGAATGAGTTAGAAAAAATTCCAATAAGAAAAGGAATATAATAAATAATTAAATTTTACTTAAGTGTCTTTTATTATAGATTACTCGTTTAAATAGTTAAGTATCCATTGGATAGAAATAAGACCACGTAAGATTACATTTAAAAATATATATATTTGGTGATTGCTGTTCATTAATAAATAAATCACCATGATTGTTGAATGTTCTTCGCAATCTGGTGATGTGATGTGATGCATTGTGACTTGTCCTTATACGGAGTCAGAATTTCTCAGCAACTATGCCCAGAGAAACCTGTTAGCCACTTTCCCTTTCCATTTCCCACTTTAAGTTTTCCCATATTCTTCTGTATCCTGCTCCATCCCATTTCCACAACATAATCTTTATTAACTCCATGGCCTTTATATCTAAATCCCCTTGTCTTTTCTCAAACCCAGCATAAAAACCAATAAGCCACTTTCTGTATAATCACTTTGTTTATATTTATTCTTCCACAACTTCATTATTTGTATTCTTTCTGTTTTGAGGCATTTACATTCAATTAACAGATGCCTAATGTTTTCTATGACTTCCTTATACAACTTGCAAACTAAATCACCCATATTTTTCTATTTATGTGTATATTCCCTTGTTGCTAAAGATCCTGTTCGAGCCTTAAACAGTACACTACTTTCCTTTCTGTTATCATAAATTAACTCGCACCCAATATTCTGTTTACTTCTATTAATATTTAAACTCTTTTTACCCTCCATACTAGTTTTTCGTCTCTCCAACTTTTTAAATTCTTTATTAATGCATCTGTTCTTCTATCCCATTCCTTAACACTATAACACTCAACAATTTCTCCTAACACAATCATCCCACCTTTTGTATAAGTATACTGACATAAAGTCTTTATCCACATCTTCTGCATATCACATTGCCTTTCTCATCTTATGGCCTGCCCTTTATTCATAACCCAATTAAATACTATTTTGTCTATTTTAGTATCCATAAACTGCAAACTACCGAACATTTTTATTTTGCTTTTTGCATCTCTCATATACAAATTTGGCCATCCCATTTCTCTTTGAATTGTCTTCTTTGCCATCCACACTTCTGCATCTAATGCATATGTTCCTACTTCTCTTTGTATTTTTTCTAAGTAATCTAATATCCCTTTACTAGCATACAACACATTGTTACCATATGTTAATTCTGCTACTGCCACTTTCTTCCATACAATTCTACTTATGTCATATTTATTATATGAAAACACTGTTAATTTCTTTATCAGCTTCATTTATCAATTTTTTCTTCCATTGATCCAAGCAATTTCTCTGATTACATAAGACGATTCCCAAATAGTTATATCTATTTACCACACTTAACTTTGTTTCTCATGATCACTATTTCTTATGCTAGCACATAGCTGTTATTAAAGCAAAAGTCTCCATATAGTAGTGCCACTCAGTGCCAACCAGAGTAATCAATGGATGTCAGAAGGCTTGTGCATAAAATCACTATTTAGTGCCTACTCATCCAATATCCTCAGACTAGTTTCTGGTTTGTGGCCTTTGTCAGTGAGGAGCTTTGGATCTGAGAGCACTGCACCTAGATTTTAGGATCTAATGCAACCCTCCAGCAGCCACCTTCTATCTCTACTTAACTACAAAACTATGAGAATAAAATTGAAAACAATAATATTTTCAATCTAAGCTCGATAGCTTGGGTCTGAACCTAGTTCGGTACCCATACAATTTGCTGTCTTTGGCTCTTTAACCATAGCCACCACTATCCTATTAGCCAGGATTGGTGTTAAACCACTAAACATCACATGATCACTTTCTTATGCTAGCACATAGCTGTTATTAAAACAGGCAAAACTCTCCATACAGTAGTGCCACTCAGTGCCAACCAGAGCTTTCTCCCCAGTATTAATCATCATTACTGTTGACTTTTTTCATTAAATTTAATCCCCATATCTTATCCACCTTTGCACATGTCCTCAGCATATGTTCCATATCTTCCCCTTTTTTTTTGCATACAAAAAATCATCATCCATAAATAAAAGACTCGACAATGTATATACTCTCTTGTCACCTATTAATTGTATCTCTATCTCTCTTGCTAATCCTTTTATTGCTCTTTCCATTTCTCTCAAATACAAAAAAAAAAACATAATAGGTGTCATGAAATGGTAAGAGCAATAGAAAGATTAGGAAGAGGGATAGAGATACCGTTAATAGATAGTAAGGGAGTAAATATTTTGTCAGGTCTTTTTTTTGCGGATATATTTTTGTGTGCAGAAAAAAGAGAAGATATGGAAGTTATGTTGAGGACATGTGGATGGGGATTAAATTTAGTGAAGAAAAATCAAATATAATGATGGTTAATACTGGGGAAAGAGAAGATGTAGAATTTTTATTGGGAGATATTAAGTTAAGTGTGGTGAATAGATATAGTTATTTGGGAATTATTTTAAGTAATCAGAAAAATTATTTGGATGAATGAGAGAAAAAATTGATAAATGAAGCAAAGAAAAGAAAGGGATTGATAAAGGAATTAACACTATTTTCATATAATAAATGTGATGTAGCTAGAATTATATGGAAAGGAGTTGCAGTATCAGGGTTATCATATGGTAATGATGCATTATATGTTAGTAAAAAGATATTAGATTACTTAGAAAAAGCTCAAAGGGAAGTAGGAAGACATGTATTGGATGCAGAAGTATGGACAGCAAGGGAGGCAATTCAAGGAGAAATGGGATGGTCAAGTTTTCATATGAGAGATGCAAAAAGTAAAATGAAAATGTTTGGTAGATTGTAGAAAACTATGGATAATAAAAGAATAGCTAAAATAGTATTTAATTGGGTTATGAGTAAAGGGCAGGTAACAAGATGGGTGAGAAAGGTAATGTGGTATGCAAAAGATTTGGATAAAGAATTTATATCAGTATATTTGTACAAAAGATGGGATGATTATGTTAAGAGGATTATTAAGTGTTATAGTAGTAAGGAATGGGATAAAAGAATAAATTTATTAATAAAGACTAGGGAGTTAGAGAGATGGAGAAATAGTATGGAGAGTAAAAAGAGTTTAAATATATATAGAAATAAACAGAATATTAGGTGTGAGTTAATATATGATAATAGTAAGGAAAGTAGTTTATTGTTTAAGGCTTGAAAGGGATAGTTTAGCTACAAAAGAATATACATGTAAATGGAAAAATATGGGTGATTTATTTTGTAAATTATGTAAGGAAGGAATTGAAAATATTAGGCATTTGTTAATTGAATGTAAATGTTTGAAAACAGAAAGGGTACATATAATGAAGTTGTGGAAAAATAAATATGAAAAGAGTGATTATACAGAAAGTGAATTATTGGTTTTTATGCTGGGTTTGGGAAAAGATAAGGGGGATTTATATATAAAGGTTATAGAGTTGACAAAGATTATGTTGTGGAAATGGGATAGAGCAGATTATGGGTAAATTTAGAGTGGGGAATGTAAAATAAAGTGGCTAACAGGTTTATCTGGGCATAATTGCTGAGATATTCTTGACTTCGTTTAAGGAGAAGCCATAACACATCACATCACATCTTACCCCATTTTTAACTTGAACTGATTCAATATTTTTTAATTGATATATATAGTAATTATTTTCATATAATTTCTTAATAATATTCACTATAGCTCCATCCATTCTCAAATTTACTAAACTTACCCATAATCTATTTCTATTTACTCTATCATATGCCTTCTCTCTATCTATGAAAACCATATATAACTGTCTACCTGTATTCCTACTCATATCCATAACTTGTGTAAGTATAAATTAACCATCTCCTATATGCCTATCTGATCAAAACCCTTTTTGCATTTCTCCCACTATATTGTTATTCTTCCATCCATTTTGCAATCCTTCCAGCCACCATATATGAGACAACTTTATATAGTATTGACGTTATCGCTATCAGTCTATAATTGTTTAACTTTCTATGATTCTTACCCTTCCCTTTAAATAGTAACCTTTTGTATTACACCAACTACCTGGAAAATCTCTCTTCTGTGCCATCTTATTAAAACATAATAATAGTTTTAACTTTGCCCTATGCCCTAAATTCATTACCATCTCTGGTGCCCATCCATCCAAACCTCTCACCTTTCCACCTTTCAATTTCTTATCTGCCTCATTCAGTTCATTTTGCTGTAAATTGTATATTCCTATTACTATATGCTCCCGTATTTGCTACCACTCTGTCCTTCACATCTAGCATATTTTCTATATCCATTTCTTCTCTAGAGCTATACTATTCCCTCATCATCTAGTAATACTATTGCTCTCTTCCCCACATTCCTCCTTTTAATGTATTTCCAAAATTTTGTACTCCCATCTCTTCCACTTTTATTAATATCTTCCAACAGTTTTCTTTTTTTCTATGTTCTTTTTCCATTTAGCATTAACATCTTTTTCACTTTCTTGTTCTTAATAGCACACTTATATTTTCTGCATGCTTTTTTCCTCTCTTTTACACTTTTACTAACTCTCACTTTCCTATTACTTTTATTCTTCTGAATATTCTCACCCAAAACCCAATTTGCTACTTTTTCTATTTCATCACACCAATCCTTATACTCACCCCCAACCAACTCTTCCATAGTTTCTTCAACTCTTATATTATACTCTTCTAACTTATTTTTATCATTCACTCTCCATCCACATCTTTCACTATCCTTTCTACTTTTATTACTATTTTCTGGTGATATGATGTACTATGACTTCTCATTATACGGAATCAGAAAACTCTCAGCAACTATGCCCAGAGAAACCTCTTAGCCACTTTACCTACTCTTTCCATTCCCTACCCTATGTTTTCCTATATCCTGCTCCATCCCATTTCCATAACATAATCTTTGTCACCTCCACGGCCTTTATATCTAAATCCTCCTTATCTTTTCTCAATTCCAGCATAAAAACCAAGAACCCACTTTCTATATAATCACTGTGCGTATATTTATTCTTCCACAATTTTATTATTTGTACCCTTTCTGCTTTCATGTGTTTACATTCAATTAACAGAAGTCTAATATGTTCTATGCCTTCCTTACATAACTTGCAGACTAAATCATCCACATTTTTTCATTTACATGTATAATCCTCTGTTGTTAAAGATCCTGTTCAAGGCTTAAACAGTAAACTACTTTCCTTGCTATTATCATAAATTAACTTGCACCCAATATTCTGTTTACTCTCCATACTAGTTAATTTAACTCCATATTTATTAATGCATCTATTCTTCTAGTCCATTCATTATCACTATAACCCTCAACAATTGTCCTAACGCAGTCACCCACCTTTTGTACAGGTATACTGACATAAATTCTTTATCCAAATCTTACTGCATACCGCATTATCTTTGTCACCCATCTTGTTACCTTTCCTTTATTCATAACTCAATTAAATACTATTTTGGCTATTTTATTATTCATAAACTGCAATCTACTGAAACATTTTCATTTTGTTTTTAGCATCTCTCATATGAAATCTTGTCCATCCCATTTCTCCTTGAATTTCCTCCTTTGCCATCCACACATCTGCATCTAATGCATGTTTTCCTACTTTGTACTTTTTCCAAGTAATCTAATACCTTTTTTTTACATAAAGCATCGTTACCATATGTTAACCCTTGCTACCGCCACTCCCTTCCATACAATTCTAATTATGTTATATTTATTATATGAAAACATTTAATTTCTTTATCAATCCCTTTCTTTTCTTTCCTTCATCTATCAATTTTTCTCCCATTCATCCAAGCTGTTTGTCTGATTACTTAAGATGATTCCCAAATAGTTATAACTATTCACCACACTTAACTTTAAATCCCCCAATAAAAATTCTTTGTCTTCTCTTTCTTCACTATTAATCATCATTACTTTTGATTTTTCTTCACTAAACTTAACCCTCATCTCTTTACTCACCCTTGCACATGTCCTCAGCATAACTTCCATATCTTACCTTCTTTCTGCACACAAAAGACATCATCTACAAATAAAAGACCTGATAATTTATATACTCCCTTGCCTTCTATTAATGGTATCTCTATCCCTCTTCATTGTTTTTTTATTGCTCTCTCCATTTTTCTCAAATACTACAAAAACAAAATAGGTGGCATATGACATCCTTGCCTTAGTCCCACCCCATTTTTAACTTTAACTAATTCTATATTTCATAATTGATATGTATAGTAATTATTTTCACATAATTTTTTAATAATATCCACTAAAACTCCATTTCCAAATTTACTAAACTTACCCATAATCTATTTCTATTTACTCTATCATACGCCTTCTCTATATCTATAAAAGCCATATATAATGTCTACCTGTATACTTACTCATATCCATAAGTTGTGTAACTAGAAATAAACTATCTCCTATATGCCTATCCAATCAAAAACCTCCTAGCATTTCTCCTACTATATTATTCTCTTCCATCTATTTTACAACCCTTCCAGCAGCATATATGAAAAAACTTTATATAAAACTAATGTTACAGCTATCGCTCTATAATTGTTTAACTTTATATGATCCTTACCCTTTCCTTTAAATAGTAGTCTTACTTTTGCATTACTCCAACTACCCAGAAAATCTCCTGCACCATCATATTAGAATATGATAACAATTTTTCTTTTGCTTTACACCCTAAATTCATTACCATCTTTGCTGCCCATTCGTCTAAACCTCTTTCCACTTTTCAATTTCTTCCCTGCCTCATTCAGTTCATTTTCTGTAAACCTAATATTCCCATTACTATATGTTTTCCTGTTTGCTATCACTTTTTCCTTCACATCTAACATCTTTTCTATACCCATTACATACTTATTTAATATAATCTAATTTTTCTCTAGAGCTACTCTTTACTGCCTCATCTTATAGTAATACTATCTCTCCTCTACATTTCTTCTTTTAATGTATTTCCAAAATTTTTTCTCTCATCTCTTCAAATTTTATTAATATCCTCCAACAATTTACTGTTCAATTTCATTCTCTCTCTATAATTATCTATTTTAGCCAACTTCTTTTTTTCTAAGTACTTTCTCTATAATTATCTATTTTAGCCAACTTCTTTTTTTCTAAATACTTTTCCCATTTAATCTTAACAACTTTTTCACTTTCTTTGTTCTTAATAGCACAGTTATATTCTCTGCATGCTTTTCTCTCTCTTTTACACTTTTACTAACTCTTCACATTTTTATTACTTTTATTCTTCTGAATATTTTCACCTAAAATCCTATTTTCTACTTTCTCTATTTCACCACACCAGTCCTTATACTCACCACCCAGCAACTCTTCCATGGTTTCTTCAACTTTTATTTTGTACTCTTCTAACTTACTTTTATCATTCTCTCTCCATCCACATCTTTCATTATCATTTCTACTTTTATTTCTATTTTCCATCATATTACTAACCATTTCTATTATAAAGAAGTTATGATTACTATTACACACTTTCTCTTCATTATCAAACACTTTAATTTTCCGTACTTTATTCATTCCCTCTTTCTCTACTAATACGTAATCTATTGTGTGGAATATATTACTTCTAGACCCTGTGTATTGTCCCTCATAAACATTTAATAAATTTCCATTGCTCAAATTCACTCTGACAAAAATTCTTCAAAAGCTGTTCATTCTTATTACCTACATCATCAATTTCTTCAATATGCCCATTCATATCTTCTATAACTTACCCCTATAACTTATTCTCTTCCCCTTTTCTTTGAAACTCTATATATCCTTAACTAGACATTCATATATGCTACTGTTCCACTCCATTATAATTTGACTATCTTCAATAGCTATATACACTATAGCCACCGTCCATTCCTGTCTTCCTAATCTTATCTTAAACCACAAATCTTGTCATTTAACAGTATTTAAATATTTTTTTGATATACCCTCCCCCCTTTTTTCTTTTTTATTTATACCTTGCCATACCAAGTCTTCCATAATAGATTCTTCTTCTCTTAGATGTGTTTCTACTACTGCTAGTACCTCAAGCTTTTCATTTTTAATTGCATTGTTTAACTCCAGCCACTTTTCTGGTCTCCCACTATCTTGCCTATTCAAATACCCAATTTTAACAATTTCTTCTTTCCTAATTACTCTTTTATAACTTACTTTACAGGCCCATTCTCTCTCCACATCTACAATCAGCTATCCTTTGTTTATTTCTTACATCCCATCCATTCTTTTTTTTTCTCATAACACTGCAATTTAACCCCCCCCCCCCTTTATAAGTTTCCCAAACTATATTCTTTATAAATCAGACTCCCTTTGGTGTGATGTGATGCACTGTAACTTCTCCTTATATGGAGTCAGGAATCTCTCAGCAACAATGTCCAGAGAAGCCTGTTAGCCACTAGACCTTCCCTTTCCATTTCCAACCTAAGTTTTCTCATATCCTGCTCCATCCCATTTCCACAACATAATCTTTGTCAACTCCATGGCCTTTATATCTAACCCCTCCTTATCTTTTCCCAAATCCAGCATAAAAATCAATAACCCATTTTTTGTATAATCACTTTTCTTAGGCTACTGCCTATTGGTGATCTCGTTTGGCCATCTTATTTTTTTTTGTAATTTTTCAAAATTTGCGGACAGTGCCAAAAGTGGTGGCACAATATATATAGCAAATTACCACAGTTTAATTGATGTGTCAAATGTGCTGCCCTCTCAACTTTGACGTAAATCATTTAAACAAAGTATATTAATAATTTTTATTAGTCATTCATTAGACTAGAAATTATCTAATAATGAATAATATTTCAGTGGTAAAATTTCTCTGCTACACTCTCACACAAGGTAGAGACTGCTTTCTACCCACCTTTAATACCTTGTGGAGGGATGTAATCATAAACATATGATCAAAGACATGAAGTTTAATGAATGACTAATAAAAATTGTTAATATACTTTCAAGTGATTTATGTTAAAATTGTGAGGGCAGCACATTTGACACTTATCAATGAAACTAGTATTTTGTTATCTATTTACATATACTATATAATAAAAGGTACTATAAGAGATTGTGTTCTGGACCAACTGATGAATGCTGGTTCAGCACGAAATGTGCATTTTTGGGATCATGAATCTTCACATATCTTTGGACATATTTTATGATTAAATCTCTCCTCAAGGTGTTAAAAGTGGATAGAAACCAGTCCCCATCCTGTGTGATTGTGTAGTGAAAATTATGCCACAGAAATATTATTCATTTCTAATCTAATGAATGACTAATAAAATTATTAATATACTTTCTTTAAGTGATATATGTCAGAGTTGTGAGGGCACAAATTTGACAATTATCAATGAAACTAGTAATTTGTTATATATATATATTGTGCCATTACTTTCCGTATCTAAAAGTTTGTAGGCTAAGAATCAAGAATTTTTAGTTACAGCTGGAATCGTATCATACGAGGGCACCACTAGAAAAAACCTAGAGCCACGAAATTAGAATAATCTTATATCGCGACTTAATTTTTATACGTATGACAGATCCAACTACCTCCCCCTATATAATCCCAGTTGTTTAATATGCGTGTATATGCGACAATCATACATATATTATCACATACAAAGGGATAAAAGAACAGACAAGTATATATATGTGTTTCAAACAATAATATGCTTTATTATAAGTTTTACTTTACTTTTATACAAGACTCCTGATAGAAACACATCCTTAGTAATCCCTCAACATGCCTAACATTATCGTTCTTTTATCTCTTTTTTTTTTTTTATATAAATAAAAAAAAAAAACAAACAATAAAGGTGAAGAGTAATATATATTTTTCATTCTCAAAAGAACATGTACTCTTACCTATATATACATAAGCGTCCCGAACCGGTCCGAATCTTAACCGGTATAGGGACTAAGCGACTTAATATTAGGAGTCAGTTATTATACTAAACCCCTACTCTCTCTTTCAATATTTACTCCACCCTTAAACTTTTCATTTGCTTTCTTAAATCATTTCTATTTTTAATCTTCCCTATAGTCTTGAATTTCGTCAAAAGTTATTTGAAAAACCTTAAAAAAAAAAAAAAAAACTTAAAACAATATAAATAAACTATGTACTTTAAATAAAACAAATTAAACAATGTTATTATAAGCATTATAAATATATATATGGCAAAACCCCTTCTATTGTCGCGGCTTATAGTTCGTGGCGGATTACAATCCTAATCAGATATGTTTTTATGGATCAGCAATCAATAGTCCAATTAAAAAAAAAACAAAGTTTATATTACCCTGATCGATCAGTGTCCATACGCGTTCCTTGGGATCCTTTGGGAGTTGATTCACAGTAACACATTTTGTCCTCTGGCTAGCTTCGCTTTCTCTTCGGTAATCCTGTTCCTCGAAATGGTTTCTCGGTGATGAAGTTCAGGAATCGGCTAGTGTCCCGGCTGGAGACGGATTTTAGTTATTTAGCCTTCTACCATTTTATTTTCACTCTATAATATTTCTTTTTTTTTTATTCAAAAGCTAATAAGCGAATCATTTCAAACAATAGGTTTGTCTGTATTGTAACGAGCATAGACGTTCGTTACATTGTTTTTTTGTTTTTTTTTTAAATTTATTAAACATGAAAGTAAATTAAAAAGTTCGCATTTAAAAATTTTCTTTAAGAATTAAAAATTGAAATTAAATATCATCTTAAACTCTTATATATTAAATCGCACAGATAATGAAAAATTATTAAAATAAAACTTTATTAAAGAAAAAGTATTTTAAAACTAAATTTTAAAAAGATTTGGAGATGAAATTATATCTTTAAATTTATCTTTAAATATATTTTTGATTTGGAAAACAGGTTAATTAATCAGAAATGGAAATGATTGTTAATTAGTTAAATGTAAACCAGCCTTCGGCATTTAAATGTAAAAACACCAGTCAGATAGGAAAACAATAGAAACTGTTAGCAAATAAGAAGAAATCCCTATGGAATCGGACCGCAGCGAAAGGACCATCGCATCGGTGACGTAATGTAAATTCAATCCTTCACATTAATATAAAAGGAAAATTTGGAAATTATTAATCAGTGACTGGAAATTGATTATTACGATGTGACTATATGTAGTAGTAACAGCTGAAAGAATTGACCGTGCGTCTGTCAATTCTTTCAGCTGTTAAAGAAAGGAGAAATGAACTATCGTTTCCTACATTGAGGACCAACTAAATTAAAAAACCTCCGAATGAATAAATAAAACATCGGCTAAATGTATACCAATATCTTCAGGACGGCGTGGGAATTCCCGTTCAAACTTACAAACGACAGATAAAGATGAACTGTTTAAAACCGTAAGAACTTTACAATTAATGAACATTAAGTTAAAAACTTTTCGTATTTAAAATAATTGCATTAGTTTCCTATCTGACTAAAGTAGTTAAAATGTTATTTGATGTATTTTTTATTTATTTGTAAAATCATTTCCATTTATTTAATTTTGTTCTTTAAGTTTATTTATGATTTCTGTTTTCCGATAAATTAAAATATATCAATGTTAAACTTAAGTTGGGCGTGAATGGCTGTATAGATTTGTAAAGTTATATTAGGGGAGGGTAATCTTAGGTTATTTGTTTCGTGGTTAAATTGGGTCAATGGATTGGATATATTGGTGTGATTAGTAGATGTAATATTGATTCGCTACGGGCTGAATCGCTTCCTACGCCGCACACTTCCGTTTGCCTATGGAAGGAATTATAAGTCGGATACCGCAGTTCCTTTCTATGGAGTTTTTTGTTTTATTGCTCTTCTTTGCAGATAGATGTAATATTCCTATCTCATGGGAAGCAATTTCTTCTCTTAACTTTTTGTGCTGCCGTATTGTATTACATTGAATACATCGATATATCAGATGAATTGATGCCAGTTTGACTACGAATTTTAACCTAAGGTTAAATAGGGATAGAATGTTTATTTTCAAAAGCAAATCTATATGGTCTATTCATACTTGACCCTAAATAAAAATGCATTAAATTTAAGTTGTTTATAGACGCTTGCATGGATTGTTTATTGGTTAACTATGTTTTGCGTTTCCATATTTGATCAAAATATATAGACATTCGATAAATAATGATACCTTACGGTGAGTATCAAAAATGTATTTATTCGGATGTCTTTTAAGTTATTGGTGACAATGCAAGTATCTTATGGTGAATACTATTGGGTTACGTATAAATTTCCCTCCGCAATTGTCAGTAATCAATAAGTTTGTATTTTGATCGTTTATGTTTACTTTGAAATGTGTTTAACCGTTGAAATCTATGTAACCGATCTATAGCAACATATTATAACAAGCTTTTATAATCCCATCTGTGCGAACTTAATTAAAATGTAAAATTAGAATATAATAGTAATTAAATGTAAATTAAAGTCAAAAATCAAAGTTAAAATAATGTTAAATGTTAAAATGTAAAACTAATACTAAAATAATTTTAAATCTTATATATATGTGCATAAATAAATGTTTGTATGCTAATTACTGGCAGTGGCTTATTTTATTTATTTTTTTAATGTTGAAATCTAATTAGATAAGATATTATATTATTAAATCTCTGCTACTCCCTGAGCTAGTGACATGGGCTAATGACCGGAACCAAAGTAAAAAAAAAATAATTTTTTTTTTGACTTACGTATCTGCCTACTTTATAAATTTTTCTAGGTTCAAATGCCTAGATGCAGTTTACGTTAAGTACCTATTCTCCGTATCGTTACAGTATTTATAGTCCTTTTTCCATTGTCCTTTTATCTGATCACGTTCCCAGCCAGTGATTGCATTTCTTTAATTTTTTTAGTTTTTTTTACACCTCCCAACTAGAAGCCATGACAATAGAATTAATTACAACTCTTTTCCTCCTTCCCCCTCCTTTCAGATTAGAAAATTTAATTAAAAATTGTTTTTCAAAAACAACCAAAAATATATTTTTACTATCACATTCGATTTAATCTCTCAATCATATTTAAAAAAAAAAAAAAAATTAATCTACCATTTTGCCTTTTCTTTCTTTTTTTTTTTTTTTTCAAATCCCAATAAAAAACTAATAAATAATACCAAAAACCTACTATAAAAAGACTAATAACTAATTCCAAAAAAAAACTTTCTATACACACAGCATTTATTTTTTATTTATACCTAATATACATATGTGTATATACGTAATTTACATGCACAGAAAATATAACATGAGCTGAACAAAATTATCCACTCAATATATATATATATATTGAATAATATGAAAGATATGTGTAAGAGATTGTGGTCTATGGCAACTGATGGATGCTAGTTTAACACGAAATTTGCATCTTGGCATTCATAGATCTTCACATGTTTTTGATCATATGTTTATAATTACCTTCCTTCACAAGGTGTTAAAAGTAGATAGAAACCAGTCCCTACCTTGTGTGAGAATGTTCTAATGAAAATTATGCTACAGGCATATTAGCCAAGCATTTTTTTTGCATCGTAAATATTTGCTGGCATATAGAAAATTACACATCTCCATAATTTCCTGACTCAGGACTTTTAGAATTGGATAGCATATAAACTTTGATACATGGAAAGATTACTACAACTTGGATACTTGACTTCAGTATCATCTCTAATATCTAATCACTGGGCAAGAATAAGTCATTAACCTATAGTGATACAATTTTTAAGTTTAACTATGATCTATATGTTACTTCTGAATTTTCGAAAATAATAATCAATTAGGAATAATAAGAGTTGGAAATGTTAACATAAATCATCAGTGATGATATAAGTTTTAGAAGTACATCAAAATGATAATTGAGTGTTTAGTTGCTTAAGCGGTCAGATGAAGGTGAAGCAGCAGAGGTGACAAGTTGAGTTTTAATCCAGGAATCTTTAACTCTCACTTTCTGTCATACAGCATTAAGCAGGAAAAGACAAATATGTGTTCAAAGCATTTACGGATACCTGACCAGCTTTATCATATACGTCTTCCAAGAGAAAGGTGTAAATCAAGGGGTTAAAAATGATAAATTATTTAGATATCATTAACTTATTTATTAATAATTGAGAAATTAAATATTGCTATTTAGGATACATAAAGTAACAAATTTTGTTATTCTTATAACAGTTTATACTAAGCTTCCAAGAGCATAAAAACTGATGCTATTAATAGTATGGCTGCTGCTACTAAATTTTGAAATTTCATTTTTTAAATTGTGGTGACTATTTAACATAATTTAAAAAGATTTAGTACTAACAATCGAATAGCTTTATTAGTCAGGAATTCATAAGATGTGTGAGTGCACAAGTGTCAGAATTAGAATTGGTCTGAGGCTATTAATCTGACACTTTTCTGCTGTACTAAACCATGCAATACAGTATCGGCACTGAGTTATATATGAAAGAAGTTTCATATGAAAGAAAAGATGATAAAAAATATTTTATTATACTAGTCTATATAACTGATTCCAAGAATAAGATGATTCAAAAGAGAAGTTTTTGTATATATAAAAATATAACAGTATAAATAATATTGAGTTGTTACAATGTTTTATCAAAATTAATGAGTTATAATAAAGTTTACAAATGAAAATTGTATTTTTTATATTTTAAATTGATTTTAATGTATATTTGAAATATATTGTAACCAGTTGGCTTACATAGCATACACTAATATAGTGTATGTGCATATCATCATCATCATTATCAACCATTATCAATCCACTGCAGGATGAAGGTCTCTCCAAGTTTAATCCATCTTCTCCAATCTTTAGCTTCTCTTTTCCACATCACCCCTGCACCCTTTCTTATTTCATCCATCCATCTCACATGTGGTCTCTTTCTGGGTCTTTTACAATTTCTTGGAATCCAGTTTAAAATTTCAATTGTCCATCTATTATCATCTCTTCTAGCAATATGTCCAGCCCAACTCCACTTCAATCTTTTAATTTTTTCAATGAGGTCAGTAACACCTGTTTGTTCTCTTACCCATACATTGCGTTTTCGATCTCTTGTTACTCCCAACATACATCTCTCCATACTTCTTTGAGTGGTCTGAAGTCTCTGTATTGCTCTTCTATTGAGTGTCCAAGTCTCAGATCCATAAGTAAGAACTGGTAAAACACATTTGTTAAAAACCTTCCTTTTCAAACACATAGGCAAATTTCCTTTTAGTATCAAGTTATTTCTACCAAAAGCACTCCAACCAATTTTAATTCTATGATTAATTTCCTCTATTATGTTCTGCATTAATAATCTGACCAAGGTATTTGTAACTGTTAACTTCTTCTAATTCATCATAATCAATCTTTATTTTCATATTTTGAGCAAATTGATTAAACATTACTTTAGTCTTTTTAATATTTATCTTTAGTCCTACTTTTCTACTTTCATCTGATAACTCCTGCTACATTTCCTGCAGCTCTGCAGCATTATTTGCAATAATAACTACATCATCTGCGAAATCTAAATGACTTAAATAATCTCCATTTACTTTCACTCCTTTAGTTTCCCATTTTAATCCACAAAATACTTCTTGCAGCACTGCTGTAAAAAGTTTTGGAGATATGGAGTCACCTTGTCTTACACCTTTCTCAATGTTGATTTTCCCAGTATCATTATGTAATCTAATTGTTGCTGTTGCATTTTTATAAATATTCTTTAAAATATGACAATGTCCTGGATCTATACCCTGATGATCCAATGCTTTAATCACTGAAGAAATGTTTATAGAATCAAATGCCTTTTCATAATCTACAAATCCAAAACATAATGACAACTCATATTCATTTGTCCTTTCTATAACTTTTCTCAGTACCTGAATATGATCTACTGTACTAAAACCACTTTTAAATCCAGCTTGTTCTCCTGGTTGGTGGAAATCCAATGTTCTCTGTAGACGAGTTGTAATTATCTTGGTAAAAATTTTATATAAAACTGATAAAAGACTGATAGGTCTGTAATTTCTAATATCTTCTTTATCATCTTTTTTAAATATTAATATTATTACTGCATTCTTCCAATCATCCGGTACATCTTTATCATTTAGACATTTGGTATATAACTTTGCTAAAAAATTTTCTGTTTCTTCACCTGCTTCTTTTAATATATACGTAATATAAAGGAAAAGTAGAAATAAACACAGACAAAAATTATAGTAGATATTTTCTATATTTACTAAAATAGAAATAAATAAATAATAACTCTGATTTAAAATATTGTTTTATAAATTAAACTTTTAAAAGGTCTGAATAAATATAAATATTGTATTATTATTATTATTCTGATTTTGAAATGTAAAAACACCATACTTATTTTTGGAATTTTTTAATTAATTAAACAAATTTTTTATCTTTTAAAAATCCCCTAAGTAAAAACATGTATATAGATTCCAAGGGATTAGAGAGATAAAAATAAAATTCTGTTTTTAATCAAGGTATTGTTATAACACCTCAGATGATTTTATAAAAAGAGCTGATAAAAAATATCAGCCAGTCTGGATAGTGATTTTGAAAAGAACAGTTCTGCTTGCAGTTTTGTAAGAGTTGGTCAGAAGAGTTTTTAATATTTTAAGCAGTGACCAACTAGGCCAACTGCAAAGTTTTGGATAATGATTTTGAAGAGAGTAGTATGTTGTTAGCTGTAGCAGAGAGTTGACAGAATAGCTACCATGAATTGATACAGCTGAAGAAAGGACATTAGATTTAGAAACTACTAACATTTCCTTCTCAGGAGTTTGAATTCACTTGGAGAAAATGATCCACTTCTTTGTGATGTAATTCATAGCCTTAAACAGAGAGGATAGTTGCTTGTCTAAAATTTATTAAATCAAAACAGCTGCTTGCCTGGAACAATCCTAGATAGAAAGTGACCAACTACAGATCAAGAGTTTACATGGATTGCATACCTTTACATGATGATGACAACAAACATGGATTATATTTTTCTAATGGACTAAAAGCACCAGCTTGATAAATAAATAATTATATAGATGCTGACTATCTAAAGGCAGAGAAACCCAGATAAATGTATATACAGCTGTGGTGAGTAGAGTTATATAATAATGAAATTTTAAATAATTTCTTTAGTAAAATTACATTTTGAAAGTGATGTGTGAATTAGTACTTTTTGTGTTCATGGTGGGTGTATAGTTGAGCAGAGCTGTGTGGATGCAATGTGTTTATGGTGCTCCGAAGTATATGTTCGGCACTGTCTAGACCTAGATATTGAGCTCCCAGGGTAGTCCAGCAGTGTATATGTAGGCCGCATGAATAAGCCTTAGTCTCATGAATAGACCTCTTCTAAAGCCCCTAAGACTCACAAGAGATGAGCAGGGCTGGTTCAGTGCCTGATATTTTTTTCTGGATACTATTTCTTGTGGATGATCTGTCTAGGTATTTAGAAGAGGCAGTGCTTAAAAATGAGGTATTTTCCGTACGATATCATGGGGCATTGTGTACTTAGTCCATGCTTGGCTGTTAACTTTTCATGGCATGAAGAGCTGCAAAATCATGTATTCACTTTTCCTCTCTCACCTTGCCTATTTTATCAGCATTAACTAATCAAGCAGAAAGACATTTAAAAATTTATATTTTCTTAATTCTATAAAACGATTGTATATTTCGTTTATTAAAAAAAAGACATTTTAAATCAATCAACAATCATCTGTCAAAAATTTAATTGGATTTATTTTAAGGGAAAAAAAATGCTATATTCAACAAAAATAATAATTGTGAAAATAACTTTTATCATTATAACAAATATGTAAATTTTATGTATATTGCAAATGGGATTTGTAATTGTAGAAATTATTGTTATTTATTGTTTGACAAAATTAAATTTATATCTGTGTGCACATATATGTCAATGCTTGTCAAATAGGACATATATGCAAATTTTAATCATTTGTGTTATTGAATATTCATTATATATTATAAATCGCGTGTCTGTGCACATATACATGTAAACCATAGTAATAATTTGAATATATTTTATTATACTTTTTGTAAATTAATGTAACGATTTAAATTTTAAATAGTAATTATGTAAATTACAAATGTAATAATTATTTTATGTTTGATTGAAATGTCTTCATCATATATTATAAAACGCCCGTCTGTGTATGGATATATATATGCGTTTATAGAATCTAATTGAGAAATATTGTAAAACCATGTAATAACTCTAGTTGGGTATATAATTTTGTATACTTTTCAAAATCAGAGCCTTATCCTATAAGACCTTAAATATCATTTTTATTTTTTCTTGTTATTAATAAACTTGTATTTAATTGTTAAAAATTGTTTTCATCATCTCTTGATCACATACAGTAATAGATCTTGTGTTCTCTGGGCTAGATTGGGACACGGATAAATGGGGATATTTACTTAGTACTTTGGGGCATCCAGAGATGATCAGTCATCATCCTGGTTGGCACAAAAGAGGATACTCTTTAAAGCCCATGCACTATTATTTTTTTATTTTACTTTAGTCTTATTAAAAATTTAAGTTTATAGTTGGCCAGTACAAGTGGCCTGAGCATTGATGATAATCAGCATGTTTTGATGTCCCAGCATTATTGTTTAGATTTTCTGATTATTGTGTATTTTAATGGATGGGCACTAAGCTGGTGCATCCAAGTTATGTTTAAATAATTGCCCAAGCTGGCAAAGGTTCAGAAGTTAACCTGGTCTACAGAAGACCCATTTTCCAATCCAGTCACAAGGTTGACTGTTGATTTATTTTTTTATTGTGCAAATCCAGCCACAAGATGATCTGTTGATTTTATTCTAATTTATTGTACTAATTTGTTTATTCCCATTAATGATGATGATGGATGGTTATTTCTTTCAAGTATTTACTTGTGTTTATTTTTTGAATGATAGTGCTGGTGATTAATTATTATAGTTGCTCTTCTAAGTTAGCTGGCTGATCTCTCAATGATCTCTGAGATTCATTCTCTCATCATGCTCCCTTAAATATTTTACCATAGATACTTTTGTAAATTATTGATATTTCATTTTATGTTGTTGACCTGTGGGATTCACTCACTTTATTCGATACCTCCCATCCCGTTACAATATATAATGATTTTTTACAAGCTCACGAATAGTTGTACTGCTTCTCATATATGTAATCCTGATAAGATTTGATAATTTTATAAATAGATTCTATTATCAGCATTGAGAACTTGTAAAATTATTTGCGAGCTTGTCAAAAATCATTAGAATTTCATCTCAGTTAATATTTGAAATTACAAGCTAGTTATTAAATTTTAACCATTTCAAAGTATCAAGTATTGATTTATGTCTATGTAACAAATTAGTGGTCAGCTAAAAATGGCTATTTTCTATCTGACAATTGATTGGCATTGATATAAGAAAAGTGGGCTTTATTTGAAATTATATTTAAATTATTGTTTAGGGATCTGCATTGCGAATTATCTTACTAACATTTTCGAAATTGATTGTTCCATGAATTGGTTATAAAATATATATGTATTAATTTCTAAAAATTTTAGAATGGCATAAATGAACAGAACTATGTTTGTGCACTTAGTGTTAACTTCTTGATAAATATTATTATATATCATATTAATTTTTTCATTTCTTTTTAACCTCAAATTTCATTTACTTTAAAAGTTTTAAATATTTGCTTACATTTAAAAAATGCAAATTGTTTAGTATCTAAGATTGTCATAAAATGTATTAAAATGCTAAAAAGAATTTACACAAAATTTTGTTTTAATTTTTTAAAAATATAATCTTAAATGTTCTATATTTTTCTTTCATTTTTTTTTTTGCTTTCATGCACATTTATATACATATATATATATATATATCCATCTATCCCAGTGAAATGATGACTGGTGACTAGTTCTCTCTCCAAATTCTCTACATTGCATCTCTGAATTAATGGGTGTTACATAATGACATATATATTCAGCACAAAAATCTCAAGGCACTAACTAGCACGTCTAAATGATAAATTATAGCATGAAATGTGTCAGACTAACATTTAATCTTTTACATTGAGGAAAAATACAACTAAAATATTTGAAATGATTCATATTCTAATGGTACATAGTGAGAGTGTTTTGGGGGAGATGAGGAACCATCATCATCCCTATTTAATAAATCACTGAGTAACATGAGAAATTAAATCATCGAATATACAAGGAATGATCATAATATAAGTAAAGAATAAAATTAAATATAAATTTACCCAGATATAAACAAAAGTAATCAGATCATTCATCATGAACAATCAACAGTCTACCTTGTGACTGGATTTAAGAGTTATATTATTAGCAGGCTATTTATGTAACTACTTCCAAACTTAGGGTAGAAATATAACACAATTATTTGAATGGAATACTTAAGTGCTAATCCAACAGAATATTAAAAAAATCAAATAATGCTAGCACGATTGATGATGATGATGATCACAGTGCAGCTTTTTGGCTGCCCAATGTTTAGGGCCTTGATAAATAGATCACAGTGTGGCTTTTTGGCGCACCAAAGTGGTGGCTCGATTGGTTGATTGATTGATGATGATGGTGGTCATCAGGTTGCCTTTTTGGTGCATCGTGTTGGGCCTGATGATGATGATTACAGGTTGAGTTTTTGGTTGGGGCCTTGATAGATACATTTGACACCTTTATAGGTATATTCTGGCCTTTGATTTCAAACTCTATACTTCAAAAAAATATGAGAATTAATTTGTTAATCATGTCAGTTTAAACTTTTATTTATGTCAAGAAAAACTTAGTTTATAATATGTTATAGATGAAATATACAGATCTTATTCAATAAAATCATATGTGTTTGGATCAATGTCATCTGTTCATGAAGTACAATAATTTTTTTTCTTATCATTATTTTATTCTCAATGTGTGGAAAACGAATGTTATGCAGAAGAATGTAAATAGGCATACTGTACTAATCCAATGTATTTTTGAATGATGGTGGAGAGTTTGGATTGTTGGTTGAGAGTAGGGTTTATGTATTTTGTTTTCTCTATCAGTAGTATATTAACAAATTAAAGCTTGGATAAAATGGAAGATCTTAATATATTGTTGATTTGGGTGAGTCCCAAGAGGTATTATCTCCAGATATAATCGTGTTGTCTCCTGATATTGATTCAGGAAATGAGACTATGAACTTAGTCAGCAGAGAAGAGAGTAGGGTAGAAAAGGATCCAGTCAGAAGAAATGATTACTCACAATTGATATATCAGAAAAATTTAGAGAGAATGTACAAATGTCAGAAATGTGATGTCAGAAAAAATTAGAGAGAATGCATAGCATATGTCAGAAATGTTTGACAGGTATAACCAACAAATGTCAGAAATGTTTGATAAGCATAACCAACAAATGTCAGAAAAAATAGATAAGAATGCATGGGAAATGTCAGAAAAATTAGACAAGCAAAACCAGCAATTGTCAAAAATATCAGAGAAAGTAGATAAGAATAGCCAAGAAATAGTAAAAGAAATAGGGCAGGTGAAATGGGAAGTAAAGCTCAAATATCAGAGGTGATACAGGAGAAGTTGGCAGAAAATGTTCAACAAGTATCAGAAGTGAAGTTGGAAGTGCAAGATAGTAAGAGTCAAATATTTAAGATAGAAATAGTGGAAATAGGTATTAAGGGTCAACTACATCAGAATAAGTTAGATGATGAGGACCTAGTATTACCATTTAAGGAAAAGAGTCAACCAATTGCTAAATTAATTTATAAAAATTATAGTTTAGCCAGTGATGAATTAAAGGCATACAAAAAGATTAAAGAAATAGTTAATCAAGAACTAGAATTAGATAAGAATAAAGTTATAGATATTTTTAAATATTTTAAGAAAAGTCATGATAAAAATGATGAGATTATTAAATTAGTCAAGTTGGGAATAATTTCTTTAGGCATGAAGTGCCCAGAAATTGTTGAAAATATATTGTTGAAGGTTAATGATATTACCAGCAATACATTTAAGAATAAAACTCAAAGCATAATCTCAGAGTATGTTCTTGATTATTTAAATTATAAGATGAGAAATGTTTGCAGGAAAGTACTTTATGGAGGTGTTGAATATGTGATATCTAGGATAGAACATATAATGAAATATTTTGATCATGATAGAGAAGTTGATAAGCTGAAAATCAAATGCAAATTTAAGAATACAAATAAATTTTGTATAGATTTTCTTAAGAAAGTTATTGATCTAGAAGAAAGATTAAGAAAGGCCAAGATCAAACTCAAAAGAGCAAAAGGAAAGTTAGTTCATGAAAATAATGTTAATAAAGTTAAAAATAAAGTAAAGAATAGTCAAAAGTTAAATCTAAGACAGTGAAAGTGACCTCTCATGAGGAAAGATTAGAAGAGAAATCAAGAATGTAAACAAGATTTAGAAGTTACCTATAATGTTAAAAATGCTTAATACCCTATCCAACCAAAGTATAAGAGCTAGATGAAGATTTATAGAGCCTAAGTGTTTAATTGCATATTTTTCCATGTTTGGAATTAATGTTAGTGTATAATATTTAAATTACTAATGTATTATTGTTGTTGCTAATTGCGTATTTCTTTTTTTTTTCATTACAAGGAAGGGCGAGTTGTGACCTTCTGGTTTGGCACCAGAAATATTAATTCTAATTGTGTAATATTATATCAGTAACATCTGATATCATTTAATTAAAAAAAATGAAATAACATGAAATTTTTAAATTTTTTTATTAATGACTTAAAACTATAATTAGAAGTACTTGCAGATGTAATTTAAAAATTATTAGATGTTTAGTATCTTACCTTAGAGTATAATCAATGATAGGATAGGGGGTGGCTTGTCACAGAAGTAGTCAGTCTAATTTGAGTTAATTCTAATTTGTTTTATTTGTCTGTAGAACAGTATTAAGATTTTTTTGAAGGATTCTCTAGTTCATTTGCTTTTAATATTTTAATCTATAGTATAAACAGTGAAATGTGTTTAACTCATCATCATTAAAATGGTCATTTTAGTCATATCAGTTTAGTATCTGTAATACATTATTTGTAAATATTCATTTATGTCTGTATCATTGTTCAACTTAATTTTTCATTCATATGCTTCATTAAACCATCAAATATGTCTCATATCCAAATATTTAATTTTACAACTAATAGTGTTAAAACCAGCTTAATTACATTTTAAGTGAATTAATGAATTACTGGACTTGGTGAATTATTAAACAACAATTATCCTATAAAATATTTTATTTGTTAAAACAATTGTCATTAATTTTATTCTGTTACTTTAAAAATACAGAATATTTAATTCTTAGTTCAATTTAATATTTCATTTTTTTTTATTTAATAGACAAAATATTTTTTTTCCTTTCCCCTCTTTCTTTTTCAAGACAATAAAGTTTCTTGCATAAAAATCTTCTCATTAAAAATTTTAGTGCAAGGGGAGTAGTAGTTCTCTGTCTGGTGACCTTTGAATTTTCAAATAACCTTGGATTATTGGAAGAATAAGATGCTTAGGTAATGTTTTAAAATATATAAAAGGGTTGATTACAATTCTGTAGGGGACTGCTGACAAATTTTCTATTACTGATTCATCTCCAATCCACTTTTTAAACAAAGTTTAATAGTACAATTTTGTTTGTTATAAGCTAAATTCTTCCAAGACCAAGTTTGAAAGTATAAAAAAGTATTATTGGTTTCCAAATATGACAGAGTAAACAACTGTACGAGGTATATCAATCTTTATTCTTAAGCTAACTATTTAAATTCTCAAGCCATTATTTAAAATGCATATGTGTGTTTATACTATATATTATTTAAATTTAATTGCCAATACCGAAGAAAGAATGGAAATACATAATAGTATTTTAAATTTGCTTTATTTAAACTTTAAACCTAATTGTAAAGAAGAAAGAAGAATGTTTGTTTATTTTTTAAGATTATTTTTCCTAAAATTTAATTATAATATTAATGGAGCAACTGTATATTTTTATTACATTGGGAAAATGTGCGAACTGTTATTAAACATATCAAGAACTCTAAATAATAAATCTGTGCTAGTTATACAAGAAGAAGGTTGAGATGGATGCATATGAATGATTAATTTTTATTGTCATTATTATTGGAACACTTGCCTGACTATTTATATTTTTGCCTATTAGAAAAATAAGACTAAATGTATAATTTAACGGATTGTCTAATTATTCATCCCCAATTACTGTGAGAAATGAATTTATAAAAATAGTAAAACTGAATATGACTTTACTTTATTAATTGTTCTCATTTGCTGTGGAATTTCTTTATATAGAATATTGCCAACCAACTCACAGAAATTTAAGTAAATATTATCAGTTAAATAATTATATGTGTTTATGAATGGCTCTAAAAATATAAAATAAATGCTTGAATATATCCCATGAATGAAATATGAATTATTACTTTATTGGCATCATGATAAAATGTTTATTGTTTAATAAAAAATTATCTTACATAATGTCAACAGCGATTTATTAGCTTTGCTAAGAACATTGAATACGCTATTCTGGATCCCAAAATAATGTTATTTGTTTTCCTGCAGGAATGTGTTATGTGTTCATCAGTATTTATCTTTGTGCTAATTATTATTATTATTATTATTTAAGATATGACCAAGGGATATTATTTATGAACTGTAAATAAACTTTTCGTTTTTCAACTAAGAAGAAAAAAAAAGAACTTTAGTTACTATTTTTTGGTATTTAATAGATAGTTAGTTTAAGAAGTGTTTTATGATTTTTATTATTATATTTATTATTGTTTTCTACCAGAATGTCTCATTAAATGTGTAATATGGGAAAATATTATACAAGGTATTTATCATTATTTTAGTATAAGTTTTATCATGTGTTCGTATTATAAACATACATGCGTGGTAAAAAGGGAGACATCCATTTAATGTTAAAAGGGGTTAACAGCTCTTTTAAAAAGAAGCTCATTATATAAATTTTTATAGTATATCTTTGCATTTTTCAATAGATTAGAAAATAATTGTTTTCAATAATTATTTAACCTAGAATATAAAGATTTATTATTTATCTAAGCCAAACTTTTACTTTAAATTTGTGCTAATGCAAATGCACTATAAAAAAGATTATTTTGTCTTACCTTGCCAATAGAAATTATTTTTCATTGCTTTTCAACCGTCATTAGTATGTTTCCAAGTCATAAATATTATATTTATCAGATATGAAATATTTATCCATTATTGCTTTTACAGTTAGTAATTGGTATTTTTACAGTAGTTCTTTGCCTACTGGGATTTGAATTGTCTGTGTATTATTATGCTTGTATATGCATGTCAATTATTAATTTCAACTATAATAATGTGTAAATTGCAAGTAAAAATGATATAAAGTCTATCGGTTTCAGAGAATGAGAATGGGTCAATTGATTTGGAAAGATTAGAAATTTACTTAAGTATGAATTTATTGTTCTTTATTATGCTTGAATAGAAAAGTATCCAGTGGCTATGTAGAGTGAAGTTAGTGATGTTTTATAGTATTTTATGGGATTGAGTAATCTCTCCCTTTTTCTTATTTGAATATTTGACATGGATAGGTTGCATATTATATTGTATGGGATAGAGTAAACTCCCTTTTTGTGTATTGAAGTATTTGATAGGGGTAGATTGAATCCTTCAGTTTTGATAATTGTATTGATGAATTAAAGTATATGAAGCCAAGTATTTTATCTCCCTGATTATTTTGGTGATGAGATTTATTCCTACCAGTTTATTTAGTCTCAGAAGTTAGACTTGGGAGTTATTGTATTGTTATTTATATGATTCGAATTGTGAAAATCTTTTATCCCCATGTGCCTTAAGGAATGTTTTCATCTTAAACTTATAGCCAAGTGCCAGATAATTATTGATAAAGAAGAATAAAAGCATAATTGATTTTCTCACAAAACAGCTATAGTAAAGTTAGTGATTAAAGCTTGATTGTCCATTGTCATCATCCGTATTATGATTTATTACAAGTTCATAAGTAACCCGATTGGATTGATTAGTATTAATTATTTATTCTATGACACACAGCATAATACAGACCCATGCATAAAGTATTAATCTAAAAGATATGAAAAAAATCCATCATTAATGCGTAACTTTAGTTATTCTTTCAAATCATTTTGTATTTATCATTTAAGTTTCATATCATCAATTTTCATAATATTCAATCATTATTTGAATAAGCAAGCAAAAGAGGACAAAACATAGTTAATTAGTAGAATTATTTCTATTTTGGCAAAATAAAATATAGTTAATTAATAGAATTCTTTACTTCATTTTTGCAAGAACAGAATATATTTAATTAATGGAGCTATTTATTTCCATTTTGCAAAGTATAGTTTGATATTATTTTTATTTATACTTATTCTTAGGTTCAAACCTTTTTATTTTTAGTTAATGGGCATTTGAAGTAAAATGTCAAAAATTTAGTTTTATGTTATAATTGAATATAAATATTTAACCATATGTTATTTATCATAGATTTATCAACTAATTGATAATTTGAGAGTACTAAAAATAAGATGTCTAATATAAAGGAAATTTTTGTAGTTTATTGTTCGGAGTTTAGGGCTATTTTACTTCAGTTCCATATGGTTATCAGAAATGACGGATAACTGAAAACCATTTTGCAATAAAATGTAAAGCTTTTATTTTGGTTCATTATTTTAGTGTTAAAAATATAATGTGTTTCCATAAGTATCAAGATGCTTTGATAGATGAGATGTGTCAGATTAGAAATTAGAAATTATATTGTGTTATCTGTTCTTATGTAAATTTTTCAACCATTGATGCTAAATACATCCAGAACTTGTACCTGTACCAATTATAAAGAAATTAATTGTTTGCTTAACTTTTTTTTTAATAAATGTTTTATTATTCAAAATTGTATTCAGAATTCTTTTTTAACATACATTCGTATTTCATATTTCCACACATGCTCACACATTTACTTTATCTAATATGATATGATTGTATTTTATTTAATTTAATGATGAACATATTCAGACATGATGATATTGATTTCCTTGATCCAAACATTGTATGAAATGTTAATTATTTACTCATTCTCTAAAATTTTTATCATTTAGTTGTTGTTTACATAATGAGTGGAAATCAAAATGTACCCAATTTCTTTTATTATCTAAATGCCATTATTTAGTTACGATATTGCTTAATTTATATCATTACTTTCATAATAGTAAATAATAGTTGTTGAGAGGTAGAGATTTTAAATTAAGCCATGCAATAAATTAATTCCCTGAGATATTCGATTTCTAATTCAGATTAAATATTAAATTCAAGTTAACTAGTTTAAATTATTGTATAATAAAAATCCAGAATGTTAGGTTTATTTTATATTTAGTTCCAACTTATTACACAGTATAATTATTAAATATTACATTTTAGTTATTAATTTAATTTCTAATATAGTAGAGGTTGTTCAATGCATGTGGATGATGGAAGGAGATGCAGTATAGATTACAACTTGTTAATTTTAGATTGTAGAATTTTACCAATTTAATTCTTATTTATTTTAGAATTTAATAGATGTTTTATTTCCTGTTAATTATAATATTTCCTCCCACATAAATGTACATTTTACACATCATAGACCTCTATTTCTCTCAACTGAGCTAAGCTAAGGAAAAACTTTGGTTAAGAGCCTCATAAATAATTTTAGGGTAAAGTTAGATCAATAGTTTATTCTATGTTTGATAGAATTGGCACCTGAGGGTATTTGTTAGTGATGGGGATCAGTGATGAGGGGTTACAGGGTGGCTTTATGGGCACCAATGTGGTGGCTCTATTGATTGATTGATGATCAGTGTGGCTTTTTGGCTGCCCAATGTTTGGGGCCTCAGTAGATAGATTTGGGGGCATTGATAGGTATATTCTGGAAACATTTTGATCATCAATTCTCTGCATACAGTATCAATATACTGGTCAGCTATAAAAATTTAATTTCTAATAAAAAAAATATAAAATGGAGTACATGGACTTTAAAGGATATACAATTGCACCATCCAGGATTATCTGAATGTCCAGACACCAACATAAATCTCTAATCAATAATTAACCATTATGCTCTAATCTTTCACAGAAGCAATAACTCTGAGTAACAGATAAATTAATAGCTTATCCTAAATTTATAGGTTTTATTTATAATTAAATGGTTTAGTGGGATAATTTAAAAATCCCTAAATTCTTAAGCTGCATTGAAATCAAGTCGTAAACATTGCCAATTCGTGTAACAGATAGCTGGAAGAATAAAGGCTTTAACACTAGAATATTCTTTTAAACAATTATTTAATATTATTAACAATAACAAAAATTAGAAAATGACTTAATATGAAAATGTAAACATTAATTTTATCAAAAAAGTATTTTAATAAAAATTATAATTAGCCATTTGATTTCTATTCATTAAATTAATTGGCTTTTGCTTTCATTGATTTATTTTTTTATAACAAAAGCTGGAAAAATATTTTCAATTCAGAGATAACTATCTTTATATTAGCTCAATTAAACTTATTAAGTTTTGGGGTGAAAATTAAAAAAAAAACATGTTTTAAAAGGACATTTTAAATTTAATAAAATTAAATTTTCCAAAAAGCTTTCATAATTTTGAAGAGAAAAATAATTGAATGGATTAAAGAAACATGTTTCACTAGAAAGTATTAAATTAATAAAATTATCAATTCTTTTATAAAATTAATACTTTTATAAAAACTTTTTAAACTATAAATGAAAGCACAATGTGCATATAAAAAATTCCTTTAACCATAGTTTTAAATTTTTTTGAAGAACGTTGCAGTTATAATTTTTCCAGTTTTGACATTGGTTTTCTTGAACCATGTACTTGATTAATTTGTTTTTTTTTTTTAGTAAGCAGTATTTTCAGGTTAACAAACAGCAAAAATTTATCCATTTCTTTCCAATAAATTTTCCAGATCTAATGCTCAGAGGCACTCCTGTCCTTGGCTGGAGACAAGGTTGCAGATTATTTCAGGGATAACTACATTTTTTTAAACACAGGTTACCCGGAAGAAGATGATGTGTAGTTTTCATTGTAGAAAACATTTGTATAACTAAACTCCTGGTATGATAGTAGCTTGGTTAAAACTTGAACAGCTTGAATAAGATTTTTTTTTTTGTAGCTGTCAGGAACTTTTTTCTTCTACTGTCTTCAGCTGCTGGATCAAGACTCCATCATGGTGCCAGGATAAGATGAAATAACATCATGGAAGAAAATAAAGTGGAGATCAAGTGGTAGTATTAATAGTTCTACTAGAATCCAGATAATTAAATGAGCTGGAAGTAGTTCAAACCTCCAACATACAGATGATACTCATCAGAAATATGATCCACCATCCCCTTACCATAATATGGATAAATCAACTGAAAGTAAATCACATCTCATCAAATAGAGTTATTTATGAGATCCAATCAATTATGAGTCTCAGTCTCCCAAAGCGGGGTGCAGTTATGCTACTAATCCTGAAATCAACTAAAAACAAAATGAAAGAGAAACTGAAGAGAAAAAAATGTATTTTTCAGAGATTAGGGATAAATATGAAGTATGATAGCTTTGCTTTCAGTGCTGTTGGTGGATAGGTAATGTTCTTATAGATGTAGGGATGCAGGGTGTTCATGGTGCTCTAAAAGTTTTATCCCAGTGCTGCACCTATCTAAAGTTTAAAATCTCCAAATAAGCCTCTTAGAGTAGCTGGACTTTCTATTAGTAAATTATAGTGATGTCTACTAAGCATGGAATTGTCATGACTCTGGATCTTATAAAATTTATATAGTATTTGAGCAAGCCTTTTCAATTGGCCAAACATTTCTTTGGCCTTTTTTTAATACGCCCTTTGGATAGTAAGTTGCATTTGTGCATAAACAGAGATTGCTTTTGTGATGCTTATGCTACACTACATATTTGTTTTCTGTTGTGAAGTTTTCTTTCCATCATGGTGGCATGCGTACAGTATGCCAATAGTCACTTCATCTTCAGAAATTAAAATTATATCTACCAAATGAGATAGCTCCTTTTAACTAAATAGCCAGAATTGCTTAATAAATTATATCCCAGCTTGTAGTAAGTCTATAGGAATATTAATATGCAGGTGAGCATGGCTAACAATTTTTATAATGAAATAAAATTGGTTGAATTAAACAAAGTATAAAAAATGGGGTTCAACTCAATTTCATTGCCATATTAGTTGGAAGTAATGTAGCTATGTAGCAACATTGCTGCTTTAAAAACTATAGTTGGCAGATTGCTTCTTAAGATTAATTTAGACTTAATTAATTTTGGGGAAATATTTAATTTTCCCACATGGGTTTAAAATTTAATTAATTTTTTTTCGTAAATATATCAAAATTCTAGACAGTTTTTTAAAATAATTTTCAAACATTTTTAAAGCATAACATGCATATTTTAATATATAATACAAATTGTAAATGGTGGTAGAAGAAAAATTATAAAATCAGATTTCTTTTGTTCTCTCTCTTCATTAATTTTGTCTAATTATGAGTATTGATCTTTAGTTTTGAAAAAAAAATGTATTAAGAGAAAAAAATAATATTTCCCCTCAGTAAATTATTTTGCAGTTTTAATTTTAACATTTAAGAGAGGTAGTGCAGATAAATTTTTAAGTCTGGTAAAATTTTAAAAGAAAAGAAACTACGATTTTATCATTTTTTTTAAATTTTACTTTAATTAATCAGAGTTGGTTTTTTTTTTTTTTTTTTTATCTTTCTCCAAAAGAAAATGTATTTATCAAAGTTGTCTAATTAATCTGATTATTTTGTTTTCTTTTGGCAAGAAAATGTTTTAATTAGAAAAGGAATGCCAACAATTTTGTGATTCTAATTTAAATTTTTGACTTGTTTTTCAATGTGAATGTTGAAGGAGAGAAATAGCTGAATAATTGTGTTTGTAAAAATTGATTTTGATTGGATATTGGAAAATTTTGTCATGGAGACAAATTGTGATTGGTTTGAAGACAGTTCTCAAAAATAGGGGTGTGGATAAATCAATAGATCTTTGTGTTTTGTGAAAAGCATTGAATCTTGATTCATCTGCTAAAGAATTTAGTAAGAGAAAATGAGTTCCTGACATAGCTACTAAAGAAGAAAGAAGCAAGTCTTATTTAAGCTGTTGAAGTTTTAACCATGCTACTAGCATTTTCTACAAGGAAAGCCATGTGCTAAGTTAGCTAAAATCTAGACATCATCTTCCTCCATGTAACCTACCTTTTATCCTTGAAGTAATCTGCAATCTTGTCTTCAGCCAAGAACATCAGTGCCTCTGTGTATTAGATCTGGAAAATTTATTGGAAAGAAATAGATTAATTCTTGCTGTTCATTAATCTAAAAATACTATATACCAATTAATCATATAAATAATATAAAAGCCTTCAAGAAGAAAATGAACATTGAGACTGAAAAATTGTAATTGCAAAAAAAGGACTCCAAAGAAATTTAAAATCATGTTAAAGGTATTTTTATGTGCACATTATATTTTCAGTTATAGTTAAAAAAAGATTTTTTTAATGAAAGTATTAATTTTTGCGAAAGTAACAATTCATAATTTTGAATAATTTCATTAATTTAGTATTTTTAATGAAACATGTTTTGTTAACTTGTTCAATTGTTCTTTTCAAAATTATGAAAGAATTTTTGGAAAATTTAATTTTATTAAGTTTAAGATGTTCTTTTGAAACATTTTTTTATTATTTGATAGTCCCTTCAAATCTTAATAAAAGATTAATTGAGCTAATTTAAGGATTATTGTTTCTGATTAGGGGAAAGTTGTTTTCTCATTTGTTATTTAAAGAAATAACTCAATGAAAGCAAATTTAACTAGTTTATTGTATAAAAATCAACTGGGTAATGTCATTTTTATGAAACTTTTTTTTTTGTTGATAAAATGACTAAGTTTAAGTTTTCATATTATGCCATTTTTAAATTGTTATTTATTGTTAATCATTTATTTATTAAATAATTGTTTTAAAAAATATTCTAGTGTTAATGTTTTTATTCCTCCAGCTATCTCTTACACAAATTGGCAGTGAATGTGACTTGATTTCAATATAGCTTAGAATTTAGGGATTTTTTAATTATCCCAGTAAAGTCATTTAATTATAGTAGATTAAATATATGTTATTTAAAATTATTTAGAATAAGTTATTATATTTATTTATCTTTTGCTCACAGTAATAGTTTAGAGTTCTTGATTCCTGAGCTAGATTAGAGCATAATGGTTAGTTATAGAGATTAGGGGTTTAGGTTGGTGTTTGTATATGCAGGTGATAACCCTGGATGATGCAAAGACATCTCCTTTAAATTCCATGCACTATATCTTACATTATTTTTTTTTAGAAATTAAATTTGTAGTGGCCAGTACATTAATAGCACTATATGGCCAGATCATTGGTGATATTCAGCATGGCTTAGTATTTGCATTACTTTTTATTGTAATAGATTAGCACTTAGATATGTGCATCCAGAGTTTTGTGTTGTATTTCTGCCCTAAGTTTGGCAGTGGCTAAATAATTAACCTGTCTATAGTGGACCCCTTTTAAATTTAGTCACAAGGTTTGGCTGTTGATTATGATTCTTGACTGTTCTTTGTTGATTGTATAATGCTAATGAGTTTGATTTAATTATTCTTCTGAAATGCTGATTATTATAACTTTTTTATTTCATGTTCATCTGATGACTCCCATGCTCATTATTAACTCACATTTTTATTCACTGTATTTTATATCTATTCTGTATTAACTGCATGATTTTTATATTTAATATAATTAATTAATTTATGGGGATGATGATACTGATTTTCCATTTTCCCTTATTTCCCCATAGTTACCTCTTCTTACTTCATACTGTTACAATGTTGTATGTGGTAGTGAGACTATGAGTGCAAGAATGTTTTTAAATAGTTGTAAGGTTTTATGATGAGCATTGAATCCAATCGAAAATACCAAAAATTATATTTTAAGTTGGAATTTGCGATTCAAACATGTTAGTACTTAACATTTTTTGTTGTTGTGAAACTATGTCATTACATAACACTTGTTGATTTAGAAATGGTACTGCAACTAACTTGGAGAGGAAACCAAACATCTATTCAATGAGACATACTGTATTTATATAATGGTAAAATAAATAAAAAATGGATGTGAGAAAGGCTATTCACTTTTTACATCCAGGTTTTTATATTTTCTCATGTATTTAAAATTTTTGGTGATATGTTTTGGTTTGTAAATCCTCATATAAATATATATTTGTTACTAGTCTATATTTGCATTTACTTGTTAATATTAGAATTATACTGACATTTTAACTGGATCACATCTTCATTCAGATAATAGACATCTTTCAAGGACATTGAAAAGACATCTGAAAATCTTCTGATTTTTGGGTGTCTTCAGTATTCTTGAATGATTTCTACTACCTGAATTATGCAAAATGTGATATAGATAAAATATGATGTAATTGTAATTTTAACAGCAAGCAAATGTGTGTATGGATGAATCTGAAATATGTGTATCCATGGATTGCTTTGACACTTATATATATATATAACTAGATATTCAACATATATCCACCTACTTAGTCAATATATCACATTTTTTACATATTCACTAATATCAATAATTATGCACTTTTAACGCTTGTTAAAGAAGTTATATTTATTTAAAGCTTAGCGCTTTCAAAGCTCCATGGCTTCATACTCATTTCATTTTACTGTCTTTAGTCACTTAGATTAGTGCAGGGCCACCTGCTTTGGTTTCAAGTTACATATAATACCAAAATTGTGGTTGAAGAATAAAAATAATTTTGGTTTTTAAGCATTAGTCATGAAATTAAATAAAAGTGTTTTTGTAAAATATTTTTATACATATTATCAATATTATTCATCTGTTTATGTATGTATACTGTATGTTTATGTATTTATGGTTCATATCATGTAAAATATATGTACATATATTTATTATAAGAAAACCACTCCAAGCAATTATTATGTTATTAAACTCTAATTGTTTGCTGTGGAATAAAAGTTAGGATACAAAAGTATTGAAAGCAAATATTAAAATTATTTGAAAATATGTTTATTCTGTCTTAAATGAACTTTGACTTTATTTACATATATATATTATTAATTTATTGCAGAAAATTATTGGTCATGGTACACCTGGATTTAAAGATGGTTCGTTTAGTGAAGCTCAGTTTTCTGCCCCACAGGGCATTACTTGCAAGGATCATTTAGTTTTTGTAGCCGATACTGAAAATCATGCTATAAGGCAGGTAATATTTGTTTTACTGATAATTTTGTTTGCCATTCAATTGCAAATCAATCCTAAATTTGTGAAAATACAATTCATTAAGATGATATACATGCCTGTATATGCAATGAGAGATATATACATGTATATATGCATTCTTAAACATATATGTTTATATAGTGTCTATATTAGTATATGTTTGTGTTCTGTACATATATATTTATATATAAAAGTGGACAGAAAACATTTTCTACTTAGTAAGAGAGTGGTGAAGTAAATGTTATTAACATGTAAAAGAGATATAGATGTAGAACAAATGTGTTATGTTTGGAATAAAATAAAAATAATGTAATTAAATTTGAATAATATTATAATCAAGTTAAATAATGATAAAGTCAAGTTATATTTTTTTATTAGTTTAAGAAAATATTATATTTAAGAAATGATAAGTTTGTGACTTGATATTTTATTTGATAGAAAATATTTGCATTATAATTAAAGAACTAGAATTTTTAAAGATCTAGTTAAGCTGATTATAATAAAAGAATTGTTCCTGTTCCAGAAATAGAAATATTATTAAATAATAATTAATTAGATTGGTAATTAGACTAAAATTTCTTGGTATGCAAAAATAATTAAAGCATTTTAGCATTGCCACTTGGGAAGTAACAGAATAACTTGAGAAGGGAAATATGTACATACATGCACGCGCATCATAAAAGTTGCCACAAATGTGGAGCAAGCATAACTTCTGGGTTGAAGTTTTGAGTGAATAAGATGGAATATTCAATGAATCTTCATTATTGAAGCTGCCAAAGTGGACCAAGGGATTTTTTTCAGTCCACACCATGTTATTAATTTGTAAGCCGTATGGATGTGTGTATGTAAGTATTGGCTTTGTAGTACCATTATTTGATCTTTATGCATTATTATCTTGCTGTCTTAAATAAACATGTTTTATTTTGTTCAAATCTATATTGATATAGTATTTTACTTTTACGTGTCTGGTCACCTTTACCATGACTGCAGTACTCTTAGTTCCATTTCACAGCAGAGCAAGGATTATTTAATAGAATGAATCTAGAACAAATTGAGAAGAATTTTGCTTAATTGCTACACTTGGGGTTAAGATTTAAAAATGGCATCTATAATTTTGCTTAATTGCTACACTTTGAGTTAGGATTTAAAAATGGCATCCATATTACAAGTGACAATAAATGAGTTTAAAAATATTTTATTCAATTGACCAATTTATTTAAAAGGATAGAAAAACTTTTATATAATAGAATCTCTAGTTGACCTCATTAAAGTTGCCACTTTGCTATGTTAAGTGGATATAATGTAATTGAAATTGCAAATCATCTATGCAGTCACGAAGACTCAAAGAAATTAGCATACGAATAATAATGACAAAGTTTACATTAGTCCATAGTTTTCAAAACACCTAGCATGACTACATTCAGAAATAGACTGGAACCAGAAAGGGGGAAATTTGTAAGATTATAATCAAATATTGAGAGATTTGGTTAAATGCCATAAATAGGAAGACTCTCGAAGACACCCTGCTAAAACAGTTTCTTTGAAGATAATAGGCTCAGACAGCAGTTTCTAGTCTCAATGGATATAGCTTATGCTGAAGCAGTCCAAATGGAATTAACTCATAAAATTGTATTGAGCCAATCAGAGGAATTTTGAAATTTCGGTGGTAATAGATAAAACAGTGCACTCATAAACAATGCTGAGAATGAAAAAAAAGTTTGTAGACAGTAATTTGAAATAAATAATTTGTTACTGTTATGGAAAGAAAGACAATATGACGCCTTAGATATAAATGAAATAGGGAACACTGTAAAGTCTGTGGGATCGTGGATCATTTAAAACAGGAATCCTCATTCACTTTTCCCAAAAGAAATAATCAAAAATGTAAAGTTAAAACCCAGATTATGAATCACAATCAAATAATGTTAACTGTTAAGTTGTTAAATAAAATAATAAAAATGAGATCGAAAGTGGGGCAGGTATTTCCGTGATGGCAGTCCGAGACTGGAAATTGATAACAGCAAATTGTATGGAGACTTCACTATTAATGAGAATTAATGTAAGAGTGAATGGTGCCTCAATATTAGTATGAAGATTATGGGAAAAGTTTAAGTATCTATAGAATTATAACACATGGTTTGAAAGTTATTATTATATATAGTATAAGGCAATGTAAATCCCATTATAGGATGGGAATGGTTCAATGCTCTGGGAATCAAAATATGTATAGTGAGCAAGATTGCTACAAAATAGTGCTATGTCTGAGGGTTTCAGACTGCAAATATAATTAACACAAATGCAACATTGTTTAATAAACATTTATTTATTAACAAGTAATAATGAACATTGATGTTATAATCTTGCCATTGTGTTTTCAACATTTTATGGAACATCCTTAAATGAAATTTTTCTAATGCTTTTACATTATGTTGATAGGATATCCAAATTTTATTACCAAATAGTAGGGTGTTTAAATCCCAAATCTGTTTTTAGTTTTTGTTTTTATCAATTACAGCTTCGGATTGCAGTTAAAACATTTAGTTTCAATTTGCTATTCAAAGTAAAAGCCTGAAATTCAAAACATTGACCCTAGATCAGGAACTGTATATTTTTATAAGGTCAGTTCTTTTCTTTCTGTAGAATTTTTTTTTTTTTTGATTAGGAATGTTAATTACGAGAAATTATTTTATTCTTCAAGTATCTGGTAAAACAAGAGCAGCTCATTATTGCTATCTATAGTTAGCTTGACTAATCAGTGAAAACCTGATAGTAGGATATTTAAATTCTTATCCTCAGAACAGTGTCCGGGCCTTCAGATCTATCAGTAAAGAGGATTCATATTATTTAATATTAGATAGCAACATTGCCAGGGCCCTCATTTTTAGTTCTTAATAAATTAATCTTCTAATGGAAAGCACATAGTAGTAAGATAAATGGAAGAGAAGCTGTTGCCAGCTAATTTTAAACAATGCCACAAATCTGTTCAATTAAGTGAATCAAATACTTTGACCAAATTAATAAAACCAATATATAAGTCATTGTTTTGTTCCTGACATTTTGTTTTGCATTTGCCTGGCAACAAAAACGAGTCTATAATGCATGATTCTTGATTCTTTAAAACCATACTGAATGTTATGAATATTCATCTATAAATGGAAGCAACCTGTTCAACAAAATCCTTGAAAACATCTTGCTGTAATGAATAATAATGCCATTCCATGATAATTACTGCAATCTTGTCTATTTTTTGTATTTTTAAAAATTGGAACAATAAAAGCATCCAAGTGACATAATTTCATAGGTCCATATATTCCTAAAAAATTTCAATCCTTTTTGAAACTAACAAACATATTGTAATGGTCCTTGGACTACGATTCAATGCCACACAATTGGTTGCACCAGATGTAATGGTCCGCATAATCTCCCAGGCTGGAAAAGGGAAAAAGTTGCATCTAACTATGGTCGGACTTTGGGTCCTGGGTAGGATGCTGGTGATAACGCGATGAAATGTGTAACCAACGATTGCATCAGCCTTTAATTGACTAGCTCTATACCTATTTAATGATATCAGATACAATTTAGGTTAATTCATCTACCTCTTGCCCCTTTCCGGTATCGTTATGCCCTGATATTCGAGCCCACTGAGATTTTGTCTTTGACTCTCATAACAGCTATGAACAGATACTCGTAGCAACTTTTGCACTTTTATGTAAGTTACAACTAGCATTATTAATACTTAATTTATTATAAAACTATCTTATAAAAATGAAAAGATATGTGAGCATATTATGATTACTAGTTGGCTGTGGAATGCAATGATAACTCAATAAACCAGAGACCGGAATAATGTAAACTATTAAACATTTATTGACAATGATAAAATGAATTAATAAATATAAAATGTTTTAACAATAATAATAAAAAAATAATATATATGTGTGTCGAATATGAGCCTCTACTATTCTATCAGTTAATAATTTTATAGTTCCATACCCTTTACCCTATGGTAGAAATCCATTATGACTTATTATTTACAAAATCATGAAATATACAAAAAAAAAATATTAGTGATTTTTTTTTAACTTACTAAGTTAAATATCCATTGTCTCATCTATAATAATATTGTGATTTATTCCTGCTGAAAACGATTTATTTGATTTAAGTCCCCCAATCTAAGTTTAAATACATATGATAGATAAAGGAATTTATACTAGTTAATTAGTCATTCACACTGAAATAACATGAAACAATTTTTAATCAACAATATATAACATATAACACGAATTCTGTAATCTACCA
This sequence comes from Epiperipatus broadwayi, assembly GCA_028023455.1. Classification (NCBI taxonomy): domain Eukaryota; kingdom Metazoa; phylum Onychophora; class Udeonychophora; order Euonychophora; family Peripatidae; genus Epiperipatus; species Epiperipatus broadwayi. Next base: position 240,473 of record JAQFVV010000265.1, on the reverse strand, counting down.
AGTGTTGTAATTTGATTTGAGAAAAATAGATGAAAATCTTACCTCTATATATAGATAACCTGATGTTAACAGCTAGAAATTTGATGGGCTTATCTAGATTTTATTTACAATAATAAAAAAATAACTAAATTAACCGTCCGTCCTTTCTTTTCTACTAACACTAAAAATGAAGCATAAACTGTGAACTTCATGTTTCTGAGTATGAAAATAAAACAACAAATAAAAGGAAAATCAAAGAAAATTTACAATATTAATCACTTGATAAAAATTAATAGTTGAAACAAAGTTCATTGAATCGTTCTAGTAGTAGTTCATGATGTTTAGACATGGAAATTTCCAATAAGCAGTTTAGCTCTCCATATCACATTTCTGGCAAAGGATTGATCACGCAGTGATATCTCCTGGCATCGTTTAAAATAAAACACATTGATTCTTAGCTGATCCCATCTCTTAATACTCCTGTGCACACTTCTTGGACAGTAGGCATCTTCTTGGACATAAAATTGAAGTTTTACGCAATCATGTTAGGGAAGAAAGTGATCACACCATAGCACATTTTCTTTTACCCCACTTGCATCTCAAAATAATATTATATATCTATTTGAAATTGTAAATTAAGTTTTATATATAGAAGAATTTATATACTGTATATGTTAAATATATTATCCCATATTTTGCTTTAATTATTAGTAGTATCATTTTTTTTTTTCTGACGAGATTTAAATAATACCAAAACTCTTCTATTCACGATCAGAAAATAATCTAGTTATTATGAAAATCTATAAATTGTTGTTAATTTTTATTTTACAACACTTTCTGCTAAATTTGATAAAGTTTATAATACAGTACTTGATTTAAAACTCCTTTAATTTTGAACAATAGACTCCATTTTGGTATTCAAAATTTTAATTCAATTGATGTTAGCTTATTATAGCATACGTATTATTTTCAAGAAGAAAGATTTTAAAAAAAATTTTCTTTTATATCGCCCATGATTTATGTCGTGCAATACACTTAAGATCTTCATTTCCTATATTATTGATGTAGCTGCAGCTGCTTATTGTTATGTTTGTTTCATTAAAAAAAAAAAATAGTAAAATCATAGTTTTATTTACATACTCTGTTTTCTAGCTACTTAACTTGACATCAGGTCATCTCCAAGTTACCTAGTTTCAAATTGCGTCACACTATTATTCAATTTATAATGTATAACACAATATATTAAAACTTATCAAATAGTATATATATATAATTTCTTTTTCTATAATATTTTGCTGTACTAAATGATTCACTATATAAATAAAACAATAATCTATCACAACTTCTTTGATTAAATGCTACTTTAAATAAATACATGTGTTGTACATACCTATATATATGTGCTAATAATAATCAAATAACATTACTATTATTAGTAATAACATGAAAGGCTAAAACATTCAACAGAAGTGCCTTAAAAATGCTTATGTGAGAGCTAATCAGATGTAATAATAACTGCATTTGGAACTCTCAATTCAAGAACACAAGCCAGAACTACGAGAAAAAGATGGGTGCAAATTTCAAAGTAGATTAAATTTAATAAGTGGGCTAATCTTGGCAGGAATGATTGAGTTGTAACCCCCTTGCCTTAATAGGGTTAAAATTTTAATTTGTAATGAAAAATTTTAACATTTATCACGAGTTTTGCATTTTTAGTTTATAGTATTTTTTTTTTTTTTATAAGAAGGTAGGATTCAAACATAGGTTTTTTTAAAAAAAAAAGCTATTGATGGTTATGTTTTGAGCACACTAATATAAATGTGTCTCTGCTTCAGATGGTACATATACTTTTTTTTTACTTGTCAGCCTCTATCTTGCTCCTATTGAGTCTTATTGGATTTCCTTTGAGGACTAACGGAAGATTAGAGTATCCATCACTTGGTGTGGATTAACTCTTTAAATTAAGTTGCCCTAAAGTATCCCAATATCTGCTCAGGCATCTATTAGGGTATACCCTAACCATAGTTCTTACTTTATTATATCTACTTTTTTTTTTTACTTATTATTCCATAATCTTTTTTTTTTTTTTGCATATAAAGTAAGCATGACATTCCTGTAACTACTTAAATTGTCCATAATATGGTTTCATAATTCGGACATTATATGTGCCTCTAACTTCTCCTTCCATATCTAACCGAAATGCATTAGGACTCGATCATAAATTTGTCGTTAACAAATAACTTCTTACAAGTCCAATTCCAGAGCTAAAAGATTTGATATTTAAAATTATTTCTTATTTGTTTATTTATCATGAGGACCCCCCCCCCCTTCGTTTTTAAACTGCATAATTTAACATACATCATAAAGGAATCTGTAGAGTAATTAGATGGATTCACTAATCGCTTTGCAAAGTATTTTACCCCTATAATTGTAAATTTGACAACTATACAGTTCATGATTTGTGTTTTACCTATATCTATGTAGGCCAGAGGCTGTTTCATCCATTTGTGAAGCAGATAAGTGCAATAACCATAAGTAGTCCTAAATCTGTTAATAAGATTTCAATAATATTTAAAATTTATGGATAACTGTTGAATCTGTTAAAGAAATTTGGGTAAACATTCAAAAGGGGATTTGATTGAGATTAGTTTTAGGTAGCAAAATTATGTCTCAAATTAATAATAGGTCTAAACTACTTAACATCTTTTTGTATATTTCCTGCTCTTCTTACTATATCTGGTGGTAGAATGTGAGAAAGGACATTTTAAATCATTGCAGTGGAGTAGACTTGAATGTACCAATAATATTTCTCATGTTAATATTTAATTGATTATCCAGAACTTTAGCTTTGGGTATTTTTTTACTAAAGAAAGACATAGTATTCATCATTAAAATATGTTAAGAAAGCTGTCTGGAAAGTATTTGTATCCTAACCCCAAGTAATGCCAGTCATCTTTCTAAGGAGATTATTTCTAGAAATTATTTTTATGTTTAACCTGAGATAGATGAGGAAAATTTAGGTTATGGTCTCAAGATTATTTCTAAATAGTCTGGAATTGAATTGCAGATCAGTGTATTGGTGCAAAAATTTGCATTCTTGTTACGAGATGTTCCTGTTTAGATGAAAGTTGAAAAATTCATTTTTTATAATTTGTATTTGATAGTAGTAAATGAGTATAATATTTTTGTAAGTTTCAATTCCTTCATATACTTTGCTTTAATAATATTTTTTCACCCCACTTATCCATGTTTAGATCGACATGAAAAAAGAAAATGTTACAACATTAGCTGGCACTGGACAACTAGGCAGTGATTTTGTTGGAGGTCAGATTGGTATTGACCAAGCTATTAACTCTCCTTGGGATATATGTTTAGGCTCATCTAAAGGTATTTGAGAAACAGTGTTAAGATAAATTATTTTTTATACAAAAAAATATCTATTGAATTATAATATTTTAAATTCAAGTATATTTTATATACCTGGAGTCTAGATGTAATACAGAGGATTTGAACACAAACTTTTAAGATAGTGTTTTATGCTGAACCAGCACTCACTGATGAATGCTGATTCAGCATGAAATATTTATATCGGAAATCATTTATCTTTTTTACATATATGTGATCATAGATATCAGTTGTATGGGATGGAGACAATAGCTGTAGGGAGATTGAAGGTCTGAGTTCAAATCCCTTCTAATTACATTAATTTCAGTATAGGTAATCTACTTGTATTTAAATATTACATATTCAGCCTGTATTCTGCCCATCCCTTTTCTGTGTAATCGAATGGACATATTAAGATCCTACACATGAGGGTTTAAAGTGACTTAAAGTTCAACATGGGCATGCCAATAATATTTTACCTCAACAAGGGATTTGGGTGTTCAATCATCAGATTTTTAATGATATGGATAGCTGAAGAGTTGGAGGGTGGAGTAGATTAAAGCCTATCCATTAAAGTTTGAGATTTACTATTTTAATATAAACTGAGCACTGATTATATGTATGTGTGGGACATGATGATCTGTACCAACTGATGAATGCTTGTTCAGCATGAAATATGTATATTGGAGATCATTTATCTTTTACACATGTGCGTTGTATGAGATAGAGTGGATGGCTGACGAGAGCTTAAAAGTCTATTGAATTAAGTAAAAAATATTTATTTTTATTTGTCTTTTTTTTTTTATGTAGATGAAGAACTTTCAAATAAGATTAAGAAGTAAATAATAGGTTTTGTCTTTTCAATATGTTTAACTTGTAAATTTAAATTTCATTCCAAAAATATCAATAGTCGTATAGTTTGATGCTAAACGTTTGACAAAATTGATAATATCCACTTTAATAATAGGGAATGCTTTTACTAAATAAAGTGTTAGTAGCAGGATGAAGGTAATGCCATTTTATGTGAATAAAGTAGAGATCAAATTTTGACTTCATAAATTGTCTGTTATACGGAATATTTTTGATACTTTATGATTTAATTTTTTCTGCAGATAACAAATAGTTTGACACCTTGTTGAATTATAGTATTCTGTTCTCTGCCATATCTTTCCAAGGAAAATAATCAACATTGCATTTCTTTACAATATCTTTATGATAATTTTTATAACTTAAACAAGATCTATTCCATAAAAATGATGCTCAATTTTATTATAAAATGCTCTTGTAGAAAGTCTTGTCTTGTTTATTCATTTTACTTGTCCAGTCCAACATAAGTTTGATTTTATTATAGTGGATTGTATAGTAATCATTTTCCAACAAGCTGAAGAATATATTGATTGAATGTGTTATGATTTATGTAAAACTTATGTATCAATATGGTTTATGTAAAATAAATGTAAGTTTTTAAAGAAAGAAATGGAAGAATAATTTTTTACATGATGTTTATATTATTTCTAATCCTGGTTATTCAGCATAATATATCATATTGTCTTAGTTTGTGGTTATTTTTTAACATAATTTTTTTTAGTACAGAATTCATATTTTTTTGTCTTCTTTTACTAATCATCCTATTATTAATCCAAGAATTTTTTAAATAAACTCATTTGCCCTTCTTGTGAAATACTGCTTACATTGCACCTCTTAAATTTTCCCAGAATATTTCCACCTTTTCTTTGACTTTTCATTATTATATATCTTATTATTTTCACTTTTTATTTTTTTAATTGAACTAATTTTAAATTTTTTTATAGTCTTTTTTAATTTATTAATAGTTTACTTAGAAGTTTTTATGCTAACAACATCACATGACCTCTCATATTCTTACTCATATGCCTCCAAGAACAATTGCCTCCATCCTACTTTAAGGCCATCTACTGTAATCTTGAGTAATCAGTGAACATTAGATGATATAGTACTATAAAATTCATCATCTTCAAAACAATCAGTTTCTGGCTTTTTATCAATGAAATATAGAATTCAAAACTGGAACCAGTGCAGTTTTGTATCGAGCCTACTATTTCTCACTTTTGTGATCCATTACTTCTCCACATTAATCCAGAAAACTTCTTTATCCACTCACAAATTTCTAGATCATTTATAATCTTTTGGGATCCAGTTTATGTTGTGGACTTATTTTAAGCTTATTGCAGATAGGTATGCTCACGTTCAGAATTGGAAATTCGTAGAGGCAAATAGTATCAAACTTTTTATGAGGCCAGCCAATGCAATTGAAAATTTTATGTCCATTAGAATAAGTTAGGGCATTCCTTTAATCCACTGGATGTTTCTGACAATGACTGGTTTTATAATAATCTCATTATTCATAATGAGTAGTGACTATTTACAGCTGCAGTAAATTATATTACTGTAAACAGATTGTATCTCTACTATTTAGAATTTTAGTAGCAAAGATATATACAAAACAGTTTAAGACTTTCACTTATCTATTTATAGCTGCAGTAATTATATTACTGTAAACAGATTGTATCTCTGTTATTTAGAAAATATTTTTTAGTAGCAAAGATATATACAAATCAGTTTAAGACTTTCATTTATCCATCTATTATTTTCTTTTCTGGTATTATGATCATTTCAGTCTCTTAATTTCTTTAATGGTATCAATGATATTCATTTCTCTTGCCCATGCATTTTGCTTTTGATTCCTTATTGCTCTCAATATACATCTTTCTTTATTCCATTGTGTGACAAGTCTTTGCATTGCTTTGTGTACAAATCTCAAATCCATATGTAAGAACTGATAAAAGCTTTTGAAACACATAGGCATATTTTTTTTTAATATTAAATCATTATTTCTACCATAAGCACTACATACATACATTATTTATCAGCGAGAATCAAAGTATTTTGATAATGAGAAAATATTAATAAAGATTAATTTTTATTAATTAATAAAAAATATTTATAATAAGAAAATAATTAAACTTTTTTATGCATTTTAGGATCTTCTGAACTTGATCTTCTTTTTATTGCTATGGCTGGAAGTCATCAAATATGGTTGCTTTTCCTTAAAGATGGCTACTGGTTGAAAAATTGGTAATTTTTAATTCTGGATCATTTTACTTGTCTATTCTATCTTTTTCACAGAGGAAGGCAATATTAGCTATTTTTGATAAATATTTACGGATATTTTATTTGTAAAATAAATTATTTATTTGTCATCTCAGTTACTTTTCCGACTAGTCATGTTTTAGAGCTTGTGTTAATTCAAGACATTTCCAACTTCTTTCATTCTGATATGCCGCTAGTGTAAATTGATAGGTGGCATAACAGCCGTATTCATGATCATATTTTTGAAACTTATACAATGCATGATATGGTATCACAGACAAGTTAATTAGGTTTGTTTGAAATTTAGTATGTAAATAGTACTATAAAATTTAGGGGGATTCATAAATAAATATAGAATTGTATGACTAAATAATATTAAAACTGTATAACTAAATAATATTGGAATTATCTATTTAATTATCTAATGTAACGACATTATATAGAAAATAACCACATATGGTGTGATGGTTTAAGTAAAATTTACCACCAAAATGCCTCGCCTGTATGGTGAAATTGGGGATGAATCAAAACCCATAGAGATTAGTGAAGGGCTCCATTAGCAGACCATATAAGGAGAGGTATTTATGGAATTAGATGTTTTGTTTGAACTCCAGAAGTTGGGTATATAAGTGGGATGTAGAGGGAGAATTGGGGGTAGAAAAAAATTAGGGACTACAGTGGCCCTAACGGGCAGACCTATGATACCCAACTTTAAAGGAGTGCTTTACCGACGTATGTAACTGTTATGTATGTAATTGAATTTTGCTGGAAATTAAATTAATATTTTAACTTAAGCAAATCTGTCTAAATTTCTTATTTGTTTGATGCATACACATCAAAACTGGTGCAGTCGGACACGATCATCATTAGATAGATTTTGGGAACAGTAAACAAACGTCGGACTTCAGTATTAAGCCAAAAAAGGGAACTGCGACCGGAGATAAATTCGTGCATCGAAAATGTCTGCCAGCATACAATTGCGAATAGCAGACTTTGATGTTGAAAATCCGGGCAACTGGCCTTTATATGTAAAATTAGTAGAGAAACATTTCCTAGTAAATAGTGTCAAAGAAAATCATATAAAAATAGCTACTCTTTTGGGTTTTGCAGGGATCAAAGTATTGGAAGTAGCCAACCGCTTGTATGAGCCTGATGAGCCTGAAACGTTTCCATATAATGAGGTAGTCGTGAAATTAACTGCAGAGTTCTGCCCTCTACCGTCAAAACATATCGCAAGATTACATTTTAGACTACGACGACAGGAAAAAGGTGAAACCTTTAAGGAATATGATACGGCTCTATACGAGTTAGCAAAAAATTGTGTTTATGGCCAGTTCTTAGAAGAAGCACTCCTCGGAACAATTGCTACTAGGATTATACAAAACAAAATTCTACGAACAGATACTAGCGGACTTGACCATGACATATAAGAAAGCAATAAAAAGAGGAATGGCACATGAATTAGTAATCAACCAAGCTAAGGAATATATAAATAACATATCACAGCATATACAGTATCAGTCGATCCAGAAATAGTCAAACGAGAAGGGAAAGGCAGGAGCCAGAAAGATTATAGGTGCAATCGTATATGTTACTGCTGCGGAAAACTGGGACACCTCAAGTGAAATTGTAGTCAATCCCAGTGCAAACCGCCAAGCCGCTGATTATGGGAATCTTTGGTGAGAGAATTCGACCAATTAAGTTTAAGAAAGCAATCCCCAGAAATGTACAATATAAAAGCGTTAAAGTGCGCAAAATCCGAAATTAATAAAATGTTATACGTAGAAGGAAAGCATTTCCAAATGGTAATAGATAGCCGGTTGGGAGTCTCTCTCATGTCTTTAAGACATTGGAAAAACATTACTAAAGAAAGCAGATTTTCATACAAAATCGAAAGGACCGAAGTTTGCGCTAGAGACGTAAATGGAAACATGGTTGAGATTGTAGGACGAGTTATGGTGAGAGTAAAATTGAATACGAACAGCAGAGTTCTGCCATTATTTATAGTGCATAACTGAATAAACCCAATAATCAGTAGGAACTGGTTCCGACCACTGGGAATCACGATCAAGGTAATAAAAAAAAATTTATAGTGGAAAAGAAATACAAAGTAAATTCTCACTTCGATTTATTACAAGGTTGGGTCAAATGCAAACAACACCAGTGCAACTAGAGTTAAGGGATCACTGGATAACTGTAATATGCAAAAGCCGGAAAGTACCATATGCTCAACGAAGTAAGGTGTATGAACCATCTGAAGCAAATAATGTGAGTTTGCAGAATTTGGATAAAAACAAAGGAGAAGCAGTTGTGAAAGTTAAGAGTTACAGAAAGTGAAAATGCTTCTAAATCTAAAAATATGACAAGCAAACTTGGGAAAAAGAACTTGCTAACTTTTGGTAAAGTTACGAAAGAAAGAATTCATGAGCGGCAGCGACAACTTGAAAGAGAATTATGTGAAGCAGCTTGACAAAGGTATCAATATTGGCTTCAACAGAGAGAAGAAGCTATAAGATTATGGACTGAGCATGAGAAGTTCATCGTTGGTGAGAAGGTGTGGATTAGAGATTGTCTGTGGAAAATCTGAATTAAAGGCGAAGTAGTTAATATAACTTCAAAGAATATTGCGACAGTGCAAACGGAAGATGAGATGGTGTACAAAAGACATTTTAACCACATTCGCTACTGGAGTATTCCAAGCTGAGAAGAAAGATATCCCGACCAAAACAATGAGAACAAAATCAAAAGAAGCTAAGCCGGAGATCAGCAGGTCCAAGTTGCTAACCCAGAAATCCAAACAGAAATTAGTGAATCAGGTAATACACCTGAAACTAGAAAGCCAATAATGAGCGAAGAACAGCCAGAAATAGAGAATTAAAATGAAGAGGAGCAGTCAAGAGAAGAGAGAGGGTACAGCCACCCAAGATGAAATAGAAAACCACTCGTATACCTAAGAGACTTTGTGAAATAACTGATACTTCTGGAGTGGGAGGAGGAGGGTGGTGTCACGGACAAATTAATTAGCATTGTTTGAAATTTATTATGTAAATAGTATTGTAAAATTAGGGGGATTAATAAATAAGTATAGAATTGTATGATTAAATAATATTAGAAGTGTATAACTAAATAGTATTGGAATTATCTAAATAATTATCTAATGTAATGATGTTATATAGAAAATAACCATATATGGTGTGAAGGTTTAAATAAAATTTACCATCAAAATGCCTCACCTTACAAGGTGAAATTGGGAATGAATCAAAACCCATAGGGACTAGTGAAGGGCTCCATTAGCCGACCATATAAGGAGAGATATTTATGGAATTAGAGATGTTTTGTTTGAACTCCAGGCTTCAGGTATATAAGTGCGATGTAGTAATAAAAAATTAGACTACAGTGGTTCTAATGGGCAGACCTATAATACTCAACTTTTTAGAGGAGTGCTTTACCTATGTATGTATCAGGTATGTATGTAATTGAATTTTTCTGGAAATAAAACTAATATTTTAACTTACGCACATCTGCCTAAATTTCTCATTTGTTTGACGCATACATGTCACATGATGCTTTCTTCAACTGTCCCCAGTTTCTTGTTTGTGCAGCTATCTCAGATCCAAGGTTCCTCATTGATGAAAGCCACAAAATAGAAACTAATATGGGGATATTGAATGAATAGGCACTAAATAGGGATTTTATGCATAAACTTTCTAGCATTTATTGATTACTATGACTTGCACTGAGTGGCACAACTGTATTAAAAGCTTGTGTAAGCATAGAAAATAGTGATTACGTGACATCTTAATAGTTTTATACCTATTTTTTTATTTTGATATTGGAATTTTTATAAAAGATTAATGGTGTGAAGAAATTTTGATACTCTTTGAGTGGTCAAAGAGATACCATTACTCTAGAGGTGACTTTTTTGATGATTGTGCAAACCAATCCCTGAACCACAAATACATTTTCATGTAGAAAATGGTGATGCCATTTTTCTGGTATTTGATATTTTGTAATGCTGTCTTTTAACTTCTGCTGCTTCAAACTCTTTTTTTCAAAAAACTTCAACCAATAGCTCTCCAGTATATTCCTATTCTCTACAACATCTTTCCAGCGAAAATACTCAACATTGTATTTTTTTAGAATGTCTTTGAGATAATACTTGCAATATAAATGAGGTTTGTATCTTCCAGGAAAGCTACATTTAAATTCACTGAAAAACATGATTTTAAAAAGTTATATCTGCTCTACATATCCAATTGTCATTTTATAATAGGGACCTGTATAGCATCACATCCATTATGTTGAAAAACATTTGGGTTAGTCTTATGATCTTTGCCATTGTATTTTTATAATTTTACATTTCTTAAACAAAAATTTTTTAAGGTCTTCATGTTATATCAATATTTCAGAATCTAAAGGTGTAAGTTCGATTCCTATGCAATACTGTCATTGGTCAGGCCAGCAATAATGTGTATTTTAAGTACAATTAATTTGACATCAGTGCGTCAAGTAGTTGGCCCCTGTACGTTCAACATATGGAAAAATACTTATTCATTTAACTACAAAGACAATAAGTATAAGATTGCTTCATTATTATGTTTTGCTGGGGAAGAGTTATTGACATAGCCATCAGGCTCACTGAATCTCTAACTCCTGAAGATTGTACGTAAAATCAGGTTAAAGAGCATTTGTCAATCCACTTTAATCCCCGACCCTCAAAGCATGTCATTAGACTGCAATTCTGAACCCGGAACCAAGGTTGGGATGAAAGTATAAAAGATTATGATAGTGCTCTTCATAATCTAGCAAAAAATTGCATCTATGGATCATTCCTAGACGAAGCTCCGCTGAAACGATTTCTTACGGGTATGTGCAATGATAATTTAGGGCAACAATTATTGGCCGTTAGCGATTTAGATTATACAGAGGCTATAAAACATGGGATAGCTTATGAACTCATGCTAGCAATCTCACAAATTCAACGAATTTAAGAATTGCAAATCTCAAATAGATGTTTGTAAAACCTTGAAGAAAGAATGCTCTAAGAGTAATGAAAGTGTGCTACCAGTGTAACCATCTTTATATGTTTTTGCTGTGGAAAAAAGGGCCACAAAGCCAGAAATTGTTTTCATAAACAAGAACGTTGCAATAATTGGAAAAAAGAGGGCACATGGGAAAAAAAATGTGTAAAAAAAAATATAAATATTCATATCAGATCAGACATATGTCCATCGATGATGACAAAATTATGTTAGAACTAAGGCTGTGTGATCAGCCCATATCTATGGAGGTAGACAGTGATAGTGGTGTATCATTTATATCAGTCGGCAACTGGGGTATTGTAACCTCTGAGTAATAAAATCCCTAAATAGAAGAAACTGACCTTAAAGCATTAGACGTAAATGGCACCACGGTCAAAATTAAAGATGTTGTTCAGCCTCCCATAAGTAGAACGGAGGGAAAAGTGATAGAGTTACCTTTATACATAGTTTATGCTCCAATAAATTTCCTAATCAGGCATCAATGGTTTAGGAAATTGGGTATTAAACTCACATTTGTGAAAAAAATTGAAATGGAGAACGAAATGCGAATCAAATTTGCCAGCTTATTTAATGGCGAACCTGGTTTTATTAAAATGACCCTTGCATCGATAGAGTTAAGCACTGATGCACTACCTATAATATACAAACAATGGAAAGTTCTGTTTGTGCAAGAAGAGAAAGTCGAAAAGGAAATCGAGGGCTTAGGTAAGAAAGGGGTGTTACAACCCAATGGTTAAATTCGTTTGTGCAGTTATTATAGGTTAATGGGAAACAAGGCGATCAGTATCAGTCTCTAATGCCAGGGAAATAATAGCGTCACTCCAGAGATCAAATTTTTTTTCTACATTAGATCTCAATGCTGCTTTCCATCAGATACCAGTTAAGGAACAGATAGCTAAAGTATTAACACTAACCATTCATATAGAGTTATATATAAATGTATAAGGCTTCTGTTTGGAATAACATTGGCTCATAGTATCTTTCAATCAAAAATTGAAATCCTCTTCAATGGATTAGAGGGCATTATTTCATATTTTGATGACATTTTATTACAGCTATGACTGAAATCGAACTGAAAATGTGTCTACAGAAAGTCTTCAAAAAACTGGATGAATTCGGCTAAACTTAATACCTAAAAATGCATATGGAAAGCAAGCAAAATCAAGTTCTTAGGTCACATTATATCTACAAATGACACATCTTCTGCCCCTGAAAAAGCTAAAGCGGGTGCAGAAACCTAACAATGTGAAAAACTTCAAGCCTTCCTGGGTCTCATTAATTACTTTGAAAATTGCTTAGAAGGAAATGCCCACATGGCCAGACCATTATATGATCTCAAATAGAATCAGAAATGGAAGTGGTAAGAAGATAAAGCATTTTTACACATAAAATCACTGCTTACTTCAAATAAATTACTTGTCCATCACAACAGTGAATTGGAAGTACTCTGACCAAGGACACATCAGAATTTGGTATCGGAGCAGTGTTGGGTCACCCTGCTCATGAAAGTGAATGACCCGTTGCTTATGCATCACATACATCATCCAAGGCAGAGAAAAACTATAGTCAGTTGGACAAGGAGACCCTTGCGATTTTATTTGGCATCAAAAAGTTCTATCAATACCTATGTTGCTGGGATTATTAGGAATTAAACAAATTCCCGAACATCTCAGTCCTTGTATGTTGCATTGACTAAACATTTTGGCTGGGTATGATTATACATTAGTATATAAAAAAGGAAAACAAATAGGGCATGCCGATGCTCTACCACGTATGCCTGAGCAGACTGAAAAATATATAAAAAAATAATTATATTAACGTCTTGAAGAGTCAAACCCTCAACAATACAATAATAGCTGCATAGACATCTGAAGACAATGGCTACCGATGGATGGTAAAGCAGATTAGCGAAAGATGGCCAAATCAGCGACCTAGTTTTCTTCATAAAGAATTAAGGAATGGTCATGAGAAGTTGTCTGTATGCAAGGAATGCATTTTGAATGGTGATCGGGTGCTAATCCCACTAAAGGCTCAGAATCATATCCGAAAACTGTTGCACGAGGATTATCCAGGTATAGTTAGGGCAAAAGCATTAGCTCATAGTTATGTCTGTTGGCCATTATTAATAATGACATTGAAAAATATAATTAAAAAATGCAAAAACTGTCAAACATGTGCTAAAGCGCCTCCAGCTAAATTTGAACCATGGCCTAAAACTGAAAAGCCATGGTAATGGATACACGTTGACCACTATGGCCCATTTGAGGGTCATTTGTTTTTTGGTAGTGATCAATGCACTTTCAGTGTGGACCTAATATAAAATAGTCAATAACACCAGTACAGACATGACCCTTGATAAATTATATGAAATTTTTGCTCATTATGGCTTTCTGGAAATACTTGTTTCGGACAATGGAACTAGTTTTACTTCAGCAAAGTTCGAAAAAGCGATGCAAAAATGGGAGATTAAACACACACTCACCCCCCTGCCACCCTCAATCCAACAGACTAGTTGCGAAAGTCATATAAATTCTAGTCTTCCATTAACAAATTGGGGAAAATTAAAATACACTAAGTAGTGCTGACTGCACTCTTCCATCAACATACGACACCTGGTGCCAAATCTGGGAAATCGCTGACTGAATTGAATTTAGGTAGAAAGTTGCGCACAAAATTTATCAAATGTTATGCCAATTGTGAATCAAAATAAACATCAAGCCAGTACCTATAAATTTAATAAATTTAAACCACAGGAAAAAGTGTGAATAAAAAATAAGATGAACAAGTTTTGATCACTGGCGTAAGTTATTCATCATCTATCAAAACAAGTAGTTACATTTCGAATGATAAATGGGGAAATATTTCTCAAGCATGTAAACCAGCTATGTAAGACGAGAGCGAGAAGATAATAACCTGACTTATTCAACATAACAGACACCGACGACCAGTTATTTAGAGAGAACACACCAAGTGAGGCTGAACATAAACTACAAAAGCATGCTAAAAGGAAAATAAAAAGACCCACATATCTTAATGATTAAAAATTGATCTGTATGTGTGTGCTTAAATGCACATACATATTGAAGCAATGGATCCGGTAGTCAGATCCATGCTTCACAGCCTACTATAAACTCACCAGTATTGTAAACCTGGGTTAAGTTTATATTCAAGTATCAACAGAGTTTTGCATTAAATAGAAAATTAAAGTGTTTCATTTTGTATATTCAACAATCATGAAATTAACTATTTAGGTTAATATATTCATTTAAAGTAAATTTGATCAAAATTAAATCGTTCATAAAAATTTGTTTTTCAAAGTTTATTAAAGAAACATATATGCATGGCAAGCATATATATATGATTAAATGCAAAATTCTGTTGAAACTAAAACTCCATTTTGTTAAAAGAAATAATAATATATTTTTCTTTTAATATGTTTAAAAATATATGTTGTATGATTTTATTTTAAGATAAGCCTGCCAACATTCCTAAAGTAATTGCATTTTCAATTAGTATTTCATTCAGGGCAAATTAAAGATGACCTTTTTAATAAATCAAATTACGAGTGGGAGCCTATCAAGATCTAGAATCATGCGAAAAACAATAGAAAAGTATTGCTAGAAAGGTATAAAAGGTGGGGAGAACAAGGGACTGGATCTTTATTTGGAAATTCTTCTGAGATCTTTATGCTGAAATTCTTCTTAGATGATTCTTAGATTATGATTCTTAGAGTTTGTTTCTGAAATTATGTCTGAAAATATGTTGAATGCATTCTGAAATATATTCTGAAGTTATTTTGAGATTGTTATTAGCTGCTGGTCGTCAGCTCATTTGATAGAGTTCTACTACTTACTTACTTCTGCTACGGCGACTACGTCTTATGACTCTCCGAGGTTGTGCTGAAAGTTATTGCTGAAACCCATTGTGTCTTAATTCTTGCGGAGAATTCTTTTTTTGATTTAAAAATGCAACACTTCAAAAATTATCCTGGTGGACATGACCATGTATGGCGGCTAAGCCTATCAGCTTCGCCTGCCATCAGGGTCCGGATCCATCAAAATGCCGTAAGAGTGTTGAGTATATAGTGAAACCGAACTGTGAGATGTATGTGCGCCCTACGTGTCAAAATGCTTCCGATCATAATCTTGTCTGGACAAATCTATGAATGTCAATCAAGCCAGGATGTCGAGGGAAATGAACAAACTGAAATCATGGACTGGTAACTTTTCATCATCTCCTCACGAACTTTTACTTTCCTTGTTTTAACTCTATACCTTTCTTTAAATGTTCTCATTTAATTTATTATCTTTCATTATGTATATCTTTCAATTTTAATATTATATTTATATTTATTTTAAATTGATAATCTCTTTATAATTAAATTTTCTCCTTTGCTATTCCTCATTCGATAAAGTCAAGTCAGTTTGACATATATATTTTAGTTTCTTTATGCGGTGTAATTAATTTTTTTATTTGAAAATATCTCCAATTTAAAATGACTATTTATAATTTAATACTAGTTTAAGTTTCCTTTTGTTTTACTAATTCAACCTCCTCGATAACGCGTATATTTGTTCTTAGTTATTCTTAAAGTTAAACATTAGTTATTAAAAGGAATCTTTTAATATTTTAAATTATTAGCATAGCACAAGCATTTCACTCATATTATATATGTATTGGCACATTACACTTATTTTAGTTACTTAAATAGTTCTAGTCAATTGTCTCTCCCCTGATGCTAAGCTTGGGCTGGGTTAGAAAATAATTTATGCATGTCTCGGATATGTTGTTGGTTCGTGGCTAGACTTGAAAATAGATGAATAGGGCAGAGGCCATAGTATTCTTGATTTTTATATCTCGCGTATGAGTGGCCTCAAGGTACTTTCACCTAGTCTTCGAACTGGGTTAAACCAGCATACACATTCGACCAGCACAATATATAGGTATAAACTTAATGAGAAAAAGTTATAAGTTTAAATAAATTTAAAAAATTTTAAAAGACTGATTCTTTTAAAATAATAAGTAAAAGATTTATAACTTTAAGATTAGAAAAAGACTGTTTTCTCCAGTCTAATAAATGAGAGTAGAATACGTCGTTAATGAAATAAAACAATTAAAGGAATACGAATTAGATTTCCTTTCTAAGATAAACGACAAACTATAAAAATGAGTCATTAATTAATGTCAGAAAGATAACGATGTAAATTCTTGTATGGAGATTAAAATGAAGAATCACCTGAGCGGAGTATGAGCCAATCAACTGCAGGGATTAAAACAATGAATGCCTCAGTATTAATTTGGTTCTTGGAGCTTCACTTGTGCACACTGACATATATATTAGAGCAGATTGCTTCCCATGGCACAGTTACTTCAAGTGCGGAGAGCTGGCCTCCAAACGTATGAACAGTCAGCTAGGACTTACAGGTTGTATTGATCTATATTATTGTTCTAAATATTAACTGTTTAGTAGTGATTTGTACTTGTGAGAAGTGTATTCTTAGATTAGCTAGACATAGCAAAATATTAACCAGGAGACAGATTCCTTCAATTGTGCTTTCTAGTCATAGATTTGATATTATTAGCTATATGGTTCATGATTAGTGTTTGTCCATATTTATATAAGTCAGTCTACTTTGCAAAGAGATGTTTTCCAAAAAATAAAAATCTCTCGATAAGAATATAAAAGGTTTGGGTTTTTCAAAAACTGGGATCTTATTCACAATTCAACATAGAAAACATCTCAATCTGAGTGCAACCTTTTACACAAATAATTGCAATGCAATCTTACTCTGTTATTTAGGAGTAACCTTGAATCATAATAATTTATTATCATCATTTATCGGAAATCATATCTAAAATAATTTATTGAAAATATCTTCCTGGAAATCTGGGTTGTGATACAAGCACTTTACTGAGAGTTTCCTTAACACTAAAATAATCTATTAGTAAATATTGTGCCATTGTTTGGAGAAATAATACCTATGTTAAACTTCTGGGTGGTCAATTAAATATATGAGAAACATTAAATAATACAGTCAAGTTTGTTTCCTTGCATTGACTTCCTTCACCAAATATCAAAAGAGATGTTGCTTCGCAGAAAATATATAAGAAGCTGTTAAGTAGATCTGATTTGCCAGAAATTCAAAATATGGTCTAGCTACCTAATTCAATGAAGATTCTACAACTGAAGAATGATAGGATTTCTTACAAGGTTCCAAACATTTTTTGTTTTTTACAGATTCTACACTAACTTAATTTGACATTGTAATAGTGATATTACTTGCATTGAAATGTCATTGCCTTTTAATTTGTTAAAATCTGCAGCAGTAGATTAGAATCCGCATTACTTCTCGACATCTTAGTCCACCTTTCTTCTTAAAAAGCTGAGACATTTAAATTAGCTTTTATCTTCAAGTTTTATCCGTCCAATCTAAACATTATTGAAGATTCTTCTTCCATTATTAAACAGACTGTACACAAGTATGTAAATGAATTATTTGCTAGTCATTTATATCGATGCATAAAGAGAAACGAAACAATCTTCTCTTCACTATATAATATTTCAACCCAGAACAAAACTTTTTCAAATAACATTGGAGATATAATATCAATCCCCCTCCATGTATTAACATGATGATGTATATTATTCAAATTTTATTGCATACATCAGTATCTATTTTAAATATTACATGTCACCAAGTCAATGTAGGTTATTGGATTTCATATCTCCAAGGGTTACTTGAAAGAGTTCTGAATTCTGGCATATAATATGTATAAATGACAAAGTAATTGTTAGTTTTTTTCTGAATACTGATAAAGATGACTAGTTACAATTCATTTACATGCGAGTGATTAACCAGTTTTATTATCGAAATATTGTACCGGTCGAAATTGTATGTTAACTCAACACGATTCACAGCCTGGGTAAAAGTACTTCGAATCTAACCATATGTGAGATCAAAGATCAAGAATATTTATGGATTCTGCCCTGTTTACCCACTCTCTAAATCTACCAACTAATTGACAACATTTTCGAGGCAAGCAATTAATCTTCTCTAAACTCTGGCCGGCAGCAACAACAGTGGAACATGAGCCTCGAATAATTCTAACGTTTAACTCTAATATTTATTTTAATTACCTCTATTCATGAACTTAAAAATAGAAATGGTATGTGTGTAACCTTGAGTCATCAGCAGCACAATAATTAAATAAAAACACTAATTTTAGAATAATATTAATGGAAACGAACCATAGGTAGATTAAATTCATATATATATTTAATAAAAACATCTCTATTAATTCTTTAATGTCTTGCTGATTTATTTCATTATTTGTTAACATCAATTTCGATCATGTCATTTATTATGCCTCGTGTAAGGGAGCGGTATAGTTTATATGCCAATTTAAACTGATAAAACGATTAAAGTTCTATGGTAGATGCCCACTCAGGTATGTGATATAAGAAACAAATATTTAAACAGCCCTATTTTTAGTAACTTTAATATAAGTAAAAATGATTCTAAGAGAGAAATAATTTGATCATATTTTTAGGAATTGGCTTTGAAGAGAGTGACACGTTTAAAGGTAAACAGATCACGATATTCGCAACTAAATATTTCACTGATAGTAAAACATAAATTAAGACCGTCGTCAACCTGCCATGATGTGCTCAGAAATAAAAGAAATTAATCAGACCCAGCATTTGACATTACATTACCAGCACAAACTCAATTCCCCTGCACCGTTTTAATGACGCCAAGAAAATAAAGATGAAATAATTTGCACAATTTGCAAACCTCAAAACATTTCAGGTGAAAGATCAGGAATTGCCAAGGCTTGCTACGCTCAGCTTACCCCAGGTCTTTCCATTTTTGTCTTTCATATCCTGATAAAAAAAATTTATAGCCAGTGAAATTATCACGTGGTATAATTCTGATTAGCAATCACAAAGACAACAGGCGATCTAGCAGATTGCTGGCAAGGCACAATACAAATACTGGAAAAACATATTTTAAAATTAAATATCAAAATTGTACAGAGCCATGAAAGATTATACTGATATTATACGGATTGACCAAGATCGGATCAACGCAACAATACCCTAAATATTATTACAAATATCATTTCTCTGGGCGACATGTCTCTCCCTTCAAAACAAAATCCCATCAATATTTTAAATTTAAACATTTGTACTCTCTCTTACTGTTTACAAGAAGAAACTTTCTAAAACCCCTTCCCTTTCATTCTTTTAAAATGAAATATAATTAAATAAAATCTCATACTTGACCCAGCGTCTTCCTCAAAACTAAACCGTATATGCATAAAATATTTCAAAATATATAAAGTAAAACAAAATTATTTCATCTTGACAAAAAGGGTGCTCCAAGTAATAATCATTTAGAGCAAAAGAGATTTATTTACAGACAGACGTTGGTCGGGAAATAGGAACAAAATTATTTAATTATAAAACTTTTGTCGAGATGGAACAAATTGGCATATAGATATCATTTTAAATCAGACATTTATAAATCTTTAACAAATACATTCATAAGTAATAATCTTTCTAAACCACTTGAAGAGAAAAGTTTTGCATTAATAGAGGCATAATTTTAAGACAGACAGAGTTAGAGCAGAGACATTAAATTTAAATTTATAGCAAGTCAAGGTTACAGAATTTAGTTAATAAAATATTTATATTTAATTAAGGGGAATTTCATTTAAGAAGACATTTAGAAGTAGTGGAATTACATTATAAGGTCAACTGGAATTTGAAGAATAAGTCAGGCGGTTAGAAATGAACAATTGAAAACATATTACCTAATTTATTCTGAGTCTTTTTTGGAAAATTAGATCCCACGACGAAATATGAGTTTGGTTTAAGAGTTCAACAGAAATGCAGTCCAACAATTAAACATTTGACGAAGTTTTTCTGGCTTATGGTACTTTGGTGATCATACTTGGGAAAATGGGCAGGCTAAGGACCGTTACCCCACTACCATGCTTCTACCCATATCTATATTATTTAAAAATTAAACCAGTGTGGATTTTCCATGCACTGACTGAACAAATCTATGACTGGCTGACTCCTATTGTTCTCGTGAACTATTTATACCCTTTCAGAATACTTTTTGGAAATTCCCTTTTTCATTAGCCCAAGGCCAAGTGGATATATAAAATTTTGGTGACTGTAATCATCGATCTAAAATATTTTTGTATCCACTGTCCCGATAAACCCAATGATTTTATTGTTTCAAATCTATTTTTAATTTAATGTAGATTTGAAGAATTTTTCTTTCAAATATCTTTTCTGTTTTACTTTTAGTTTAATTAGAAATTCCATTATTAATGGACCTTCTTTTGTTTTACGCTAAAGAATGTTAGCAGGTTTTATCATGAAAGTAAATCTCCAGAATAAAATACTTTGACTTAAAAAAAAAAAGAATATTAAAAATGTATTTATTGATTTTTATAAAAGTTTCCGTCTGTAATTATATATATATATGTATTTGCGTATATATATATAGGCCCCTCAAATATTTATAATTAAAAATTTTAAATAGAAAATTTTGATATTTTATTCGCTTATCAGCTGGTCTAAAAATTAAATGCATACAAGATAACAGACGGAAAGTTTTAAAAACATCTTTACATGCATGGATCTGCTTCGATCCTAGTTTAGCAATCTAGAAAGACATGAAGCGTGGATCTGGCCTACAGATCCATTGTTTCAATATGCACACATCTATGAAGTCATTTAATTTGTCATATTGCCTTACTAAATTTTTTAAACTGTCATTATATCTTAATATGGTTTAATATTATTAAATTTATTGCATGTATTAGAATAAAAATGAAACTGCCTTTTAGATATCTAAAAAGTTTTTCCTCCCAATATTCTCCTCATAGAATAATTATTTAAAATTATGAAACTTGATATGCATGTTAAGCAATTATCCATGATATTCTTTTCCACAAACAATCACCGGTAGTAATGTTTGTTTTTTTTTTTTTTTTCTAGTTTTTATAAAGCCGGAACATGCCTCAGGTTTGCTGGATCAGGTGAGGAAGAAAATCGTAATAACTCTTATCCTTACAAGGCAGCATTTGCGCAACCCTCAGGAATTACATTAGGAAAGGATTGTCTATATGTAGCAGACAGTGAGAGTTCAAGTATACGGTGTGTTTCACTAATAGATGGCTCTGTAAAAGCAGTAGTGGGTGCCTCCAAAGATCCCAGAGTATGTTACCTGTTGTATAGGTGTGTGTTAGGGTGTGTCAGGAGATATGCATTGTATCAGAAGTTTATAAAAGAACTTAGAATCAATATGTGCAATACTTTAATTTTTTTTTAATGATTTTGGAATATCTTTGAGAAATATATTTAAACAGTTGTACATATGATTGTTAAGTGCAAGTTCCTGTTCAACAACTTCATTGTCTTTGATAATATGTTCTGTACCTAGAAGGTATTTGTTTACATATAATCGTAATCTACTTGAACATTGAAATACAAACCATTTACATTTTTCAAATTTAATAGTTGAAATATAGATGAAATTAATGCGGAAGTACTGAAAAACCCTAGTGAGCTATATGTATACTAACCATCAGCCTTTCTCGGTGATTAGTTATTGTGATTTCAAAATAGCTTATAGTTATCTTGAAATTACGTTAGTATATATAAGTGACGCTCTTCATATAGATAAGTCAGCTAAAGGTATGCTTATATTTGATCTAAGCTAAAATATAGATGGGCTCATTTTACATTTATATTTGCTGACAGTTAGTTTACATATAGCTTGCTGAGGGTTTTAGTACTTTCACATTAATTTCATTTTTGAATTGAAATTTTAAAAATGCAATTTATTAAAAGCTGCTTTTGTTTTTTATATTTATAAGATTTTTTTCCTTTTTTTTTTTAATACTCTCATTTATTTTTCTCTGTTTGTCTAGAAAAAATCTTATAATTCAATTTTTTTCCAATTCTCAATTTAGTTGAAATTTTGCAAATACAGAAAAAAAGTAACAAACTGAAATATATAATCATATCTACAATCTTTGTCTTCTTGCTATCATTGATAAAAGTGTTTTTTTTAACAGTCTAATTTTATTTGAACTCCATTTCTAAAATTTGAATGAAATTTTCTTTAGAGCACATAAAACAATGAAATTATATTTTAAATTTAAAATGCCACTTATAATTATTTTATAATGACAAAAAATAATGGCTTTAGTATAGAGACATTTCTATTTTAGCAAACAATAATTTTCCACTTCAGATTATTATATATTTTTTTGACTTGTTTTATTATAAAAAAAAAGAAAACAAAAATGTTTTTGGATAAAATATTAATCTAAACACCATATTACCATCAAAAAATAAACATTTTACAAATATCACATGATCACCATTTTTTGAGTACTGTGGTTGCACAGGGTGGCAGTACTGTATGGAGAGTTTTGCCTTATTTTACAAATATTTTGCAAAAATAATATAAATCTATTGATAAACTACAGGACATATAAGATTTTCTTTTTTGAATGTAGCCTTTGTGAGAACTCATAAAGTCTAAGACAAAGATGTTGCCAATTAGCAGCATTTTAGTTTATTTTGTATTAAATTCTCACTATTGTTATTGACATCTTCAGATTTTTTTTTTTTTTAACTAATAAATTAATATTGCTAAGAAGATATTTGTTATTATATATATTAATAATTCTAGCATAAGTGTTTATTTGCTTCCAAAGAAAAGATTTATTAACTTATTTAAACTTAATGAATAGTTGAGTAATGCTTTCAACCTAGAAAGTCATATTCATAGCGCTTAAGCTCAGCAGCTAACACGATAGATCAGAACACGACCGTAGTTAATTTGTAAATTTGTTGAATTAAATATTCTGCTAAAAAAAGAAGTAAAAATTGTTATAGAGTATGTTAAAATTGATTAACCAATCAAGTGCCTTTTTTTTTATTGCGAAAAGAAAATTCAACAGGCATTTAAGAAAAATGTAAACATATTCTACCATTAA
The DNA here is from genome assembly GCA_028023455.1 of Epiperipatus broadwayi. Taxonomy (NCBI): domain Eukaryota; kingdom Metazoa; phylum Onychophora; class Udeonychophora; order Euonychophora; family Peripatidae; genus Epiperipatus; species Epiperipatus broadwayi. The sequence goes on along the minus strand of JAQFVV010000265.1, from coordinate 216,909 downwards.
TATTTTATTCAGGAGCAGTTTTTTTTTTCTACTTCAGTGCTATCTATTGTTAGTTTGATTTGTTATTAGACAGTAATGCTATTACGTCCACTTCTTGTAGATGATTTCTAGCTATTTCTGCTTTAAATCCAAAGTCTTATGAAGGTTGTAAACTAAAAACGTATGGACTATTATTCAGTGTTCACTTAATACTTAAGTTGACAATAGATGACTCTGGAGTAGAATGAAGATAACCAACCCTGAAAACATTAAATGTAATTAGAAAAAGTCACTCGATATTTTACAGTATTATTGATATAATGGCATTATCATTCCCAGTTATATAGCATTGAAACTTATTTTACTAATCTCATTTGCAAACTAACTGCATATATCTTAACTTTTGTCATAAAGTAATATATATTTGTGATTATATATTGGATTATTTTCACTGTCTAATTGAATTTCTTGCAAGGAAATTCAAGTCATATATCATGTGATTTAATTTAATAAGCTTGTACTACAGATGTTATATAAATGAGCATACTAATAGCTCTTAACAAGCTTTTCTGAATATCTCTATCCTTAGACTGGTTTCTAGCTCTGGCTGACATCAGTGAAGTGCTAGGACATTCAGGTATTAGATTTAAAAATACTAGGTCAAACTCCAGCATTTATCTAATAGTTACCTATTAAATAGAAAATCTGAAATTTTCAGACATTCATATGTCTTCAAATTCAGCTATCTAACTTAAATAGCCATTATATAACAATTGAATTTCTAAATGTTTTTTAGAAAAATTCAAACTTTTTTTATAAATATATTCAACGATTAGCATTATCACTGAGGTTTCAGTGGTTATTATTTTCCTTTTTTTCAGGTGGAGGCTAGGATCTTTAAATTTGTGAAATTTTACAGTGATACTCTTAACAAATGTTCAGAAGAAATCTTATAAATTTATCTATGAGGGTTCTGATTTTTCACAGCTAAATATATTAAATTTTTATTAAGTATTGCCATTGGCATAGGCTTTTGATTAGCAGTTCAATTTAAATTCAGTATTCACGAATTAAAAAGTCGTTTGATTCATTTTCTTGTGCTGTTACTCATCAGGCAGTAACACTTGAAGAAGAGGCAAAGAAAAAAATGTGTTATATCTTAACTTGTATGTATCATAATAATCAAGTATTTTATTGCTTGGGAATTTATAAAAAGTTTGGATAGTGGGAATGACAGAGTTTTGGTGTAATTCATAGACATTGATCTCCAGACTCATCCTATTCTGTATTAAGCCACACAGGCCATGTTCAAGCAGATGACAGGCTATAGCTGTGATCCGTAACCTTGAGCCCTAGAGACCATCACTTCTACCATTATATTAAACTACACAGTGAAAAATAATTCACTGGCTTATTGCTTAGAAGTTTATTAAAAGTTTAACGACCAGAAGTGACAAAGCTAGAACCACAATACATTTTTTGCTAATAGCTGGTTGTACTTTGAAAAAATCTAAATAAAGTTTGAATTTTTCAGAAAACATTTGAAACAATTCAAGAATATGATAGGAATAATCCAATATATAACTACCAATAGAATGCCATCTCACAAATCTTTGGACAAATATGGTCAATAATTAACTAAACTTCATCTCTCTTAACTATTTTTTTTTTTTTTATTTCGTACAATAGTTTCATTTCGCTTTAACACAAATTTTTGAATATTCATTAGGCAATAGGTGGTAATATAGTCAGTACATAACGACTTACTATTCGACAAGAAATAGACATTTATCTAAAAGCCTTACTCTGCTATCTACAATAATGTCCTGAAACTTTTGACAATATAAGATTTGAAACCAAGCCAGCTTCTTGCCCAGCTTCACAGAACTAAATTTAATCTGAAAACTATATTTCATTAACCTAATTGTATTTTGAAATAGCAAAGTAAAATAATATACATCAGTTATCTTATTATTCAAATTGTAATGAATGTACAACTTTTTGAAGATAATCGATATATAGTTTAGCTTTATATTTGTTCAATCTTTATTTTCATTAGAATTTGTTTTGTTATGGAGATGTTGATGGGGTTGGTGTAGAAGGCAAACTGCAGCATCCTCTTGCAGTTGCATGGAGTAAACAAAAACATGTTCTTTACGTAGCTGATTCCTACAATAATAAGGTTTGTTTTTCTTTTTATTCGATGACTGTTAATGATTTAGATATAAAGTACATCACATATGGCATACGTATTTATATATTTATGGATGAGTATGTTTTTATTTAATAAACATTTTGGCATGCATGTATGTTTATATAATTATTGATGTGTATGTAGTGTATATACAAAGTATGTGCACAAAAATATCTTCCGCAGTGAATTTTTTTGAAAACAAAGCTTTTTATAATAAAACCAAAAAAATTTGTTTTACATTTTAAAAATTTAAATTAACACATATTTTTATTTTTATAGTAATATATGAATAGTTGACTATTTTTATGCATTTTGTACTTCATTTTTACTTTTATTTTACAACTATAATAAAAAAGTATTAACATATATTTGCATAAATTAACTAATTATTTAAATTTATAGTAATTTGTCAACAATTGCAATTCTATATTTGTTTGCTTAATACAGGGGTCCCCAATCTTTTTGCACTTAAGAGCACATTCTATAATATCGGCCAGGTGGCGGGCACCATTTATTTTTTCAGTCTAAATTTATAGTTGGATATTGTTAATAATACACATAATGTACAAAAAAATATTTATTTCAAAAATAAAATTTTAACATATAATTAACGTTTATATTTTTACACTGTAAAAGTATAGTATGCCCTACAATTTGATTACAATAATTTATAAGAAATTTTAAAAATTAAATTTATTTGTATCAGATGAATAATTTTTTATCATGTTCTGATAGTGGCGGGCACATGTAAAATGGTCTGCGGGCGCCATGGTGCCCACGGGCATAGGGTTGGGGACCCCTGGCTTAATATAACATTCTTTTGTTTTTCAATTTTTTTTTTGTTTACAATTTTTTTTTTTTATCATGAATATTGTTTCTTTCAGATTTCAATGGAATTTCTTAAAGAGTTTATTTTAGTATTCTTTTAATTAAAAGAATAGATGAATTCTGGAGAAAATCATTAGGCAGTAGAAATTGTAAGAAACAATACTAATAAAAGGCATTATAAAAAAAAAAAAAAGTACAAGAAGAATATATGTTAGTGTACATAATAACAATGCAAAATAACCTGGGTTTTTACCCTATACTCAACCACAAATAAAAGCTTAGATGTGTTTTTTTAAAAATTATTATCCATTGAGATTATCGTTAACATTTTTTTTAAATATTACAGTAATCTTTATTATAATACTTTCTATCCAATCCATTATATGATAATACTAGTAACGTGATGAGCAAAAAATAAAAGTAATCATCTATTATTATGTTTTTATATAATCATAATTCAGAAATATTTATATGGGTGCACAGTCTTTTATATATTTATACATTGATACTTATGTATATTTCATTTTAAAACAGAATTTGATCAAGATGTTGATGGAATGTATTGAGTTTGTAGTGTATTTTTAGAATGTGTGTATGTCAGGAAATGGTATGAATGCTTGATTTATGTGGGGGTGGGGAATATAAGTATTGAATTGGGAATGGTGTGGTTAGTCATATTTGAATGGTAGAACCAAATTAGTCTTTGAGATCCATATTTTGTGAAGCCTATTCATTATTTTGCAGTTGAATTACTGTTAGCATTTGTGAAGTTTTGATTTTATTATATTGTTGAGTGCATGAGATTTTCCGTAATATTTTCTATATATATTGATCACTCAGGAATATGTCTATATACAGGAATTGGACTTTATAAAAATAAATTTTATAGTTTACCCATATTTTATATTCTATATTATATCAATAATAGAATTACTCTAAATAAAAATGCATACCCACATAAATAAATAATAAATCAAAATAAGATTGAAATAAACAACTATTAATAACTATATTATAATATTTATTGGACTGACTTTCATCTGTATTGAGACCTTCTCAAGATATTATACTATACGATGCACTGTGACTTCTCATTATTCGGAGTTGGGAATCTCAGCCACTATGCCCAGAAAAATCTGTTAGCCACTTTACCTTCCCCTTCTATTCCCACCCCTAACTTTCATATTCTTCTCTATCCTTCTCCATCCCATTTCTACAATATAATCTTTATCAACTCCATGGCCTTTATATCTAAATCCTTCTTATCTTTTCCCAAACCCAGCATAAAAACCAAGAACCCATTTTCTGTATAATCACTTTGTTTATATTTATTCTTCCACAACTTCATTATTTGTATCCTTTCTACTTGTAGGCATTTACATTCAAATAACAGATGCCTAATATTTTCTATGCTTTCCTTACATAACTTGCAGATTAAATCAATCAATTAACTATATCTACTCCAGTTACTGGACATTATTTACATTAAATTATATTTTTTGTAAACATATATATTATAATCAAATAAATAATTCTAACATATTTCACATCTTACATGTACATACAAATAAATTAAAATTAATAATTATAGTAATACATACCCACACGTTTTTGTTTTTTTTGTTATAAAGTGGTTGAAGTAAGATGTACAAATTGTATATATATAAAATAATTATTAAATCACATAAAATCTTTAGTAATAATAGCGTGGTAAAGTCCCATGAATCGTAATACCAAATCATTATTTTTAGCCAACAAAGAGATCTCTTCTGCCAATCATTAAATGTTGTATATATTATAACAAATTGATACAAAAAACTTGTAATAATACTACACAATTAGTAATATCAAATAAAATAAATCAAAATTTAAAAAATTTCTTTTATTCAAGAGATGAGCAGCTATCTTAAATTTAACAAAGTTTCATCTTTAGAAGAGATCTTTGGAAAAAAATTTTTGGCCCAATTCTGTTTCTATGGGCACCCTTTTTAATGACACTATATCATACCTTTGTTGTGATTTTCAAAATCCTCTTACAATTCTAGACTGGCTTTTGTAGATCAAATTTAGGACACTAGTTTGATTCTTTGGGGTGGGGGGTTGGGACTTGGTCTACTAAGAGGAAAAATTTTTTTGTATGTAGAAAGGTTCACATATACATTTCTGAATAGTTTCAAAAATTTTATTGAAACAATTGATAAACTAATATTGCCTAATTCATTTTAAAAGGAGTTGGTAACCTTGGTCCACTTGGTAATCTAGTTTTGTCTTAGTTCCAGATTGCAGTCATTTTGCCAAGAACCATCAGATATCACTCTAGCATTAATTACTTGTCTATAAGCATAATCATTTTCCGTTGCATTAAAACAAAATGAAGATTTTCAAATCTTAAATTTTTTGTACTTATAATTTAGTGCTCATGGTTTTATAAGAAGTTGTAGCATCAGAAGTAACAAGATTGAGTCATTCATAAAAAGTTCTAAATCAAATGGGGCAAGATTGTGTCGCAATCTCTGGATTTAGAGTTCCAAAGTTTGCCACTCTATTGCTGCACCAAACGTCTGAAGGCAAAATCTTTATTGATATTTTCTTGCTTTTAAAAATTTAATGTGTCACAACATAAAATATTTCTAGAATTCTACTCACTTATTTCTGAATATTTGAATATTAAACTGCCTTAAGTCTCCATTCTCTGCATGTTAATTCTCTTTTTTGCCCGAAATAATTTGGCGTAATCGCAATCTCCACTGCTCAAGGTTTATGGATGACAATTCAAATTTGTCGCTTCCTATATTCCAACTTTTTATGAATATGTGAGCAATAAACCATTCTATTATCATCATTGGTCTTTTTTAAATCATTTCTCTTTTTGTTTTTTTACATAATATACATTATGGCTTCAAGGACATGAAAAATTTTTAAACTATATTTTTTCTATTTTCTTTATTAATATTTTGATTAATAAGTGAAAATTTAAATTGGTGTGTACTAAAAAATGATATAAAGTAAAATTTTCAGTTTTAATTAGAGGATATTTGTATTAAAGTTTTTTTTTTTAAAGTATATCCATATATTTTTTTGTTATCTCTATGTATTAAACTATTTTATGCTGAAGTATTTGGAAGCTTATGTGAATATGTTGGTCACATTTAAAAATAAAATGTAAAAAGTACATAATTTTTTTAAAATTATTTAGAATATTGTATATTATAAATTATAAATATGTATAACCATAGCAATGGAATTGTGAGAGGGTTTCTTGAAGATTTTTCCTAAATGTACAAGTTGTTATTTTTAAGATTTGAAAGCCAGTTTCAAACTGATCTTAAGACTTTTGGTATCATGAATAAAATAATTTAATTTGCTTGATGTGGTTTGATGCAATAGTAGAGTGATAAACTTTGGAGACTGAAGTCTATGAATCATAGATCAGCTTGATTATTTCCAGTGCTAGAACTTCTTATGAACGTCTGAGCAATAAACTGTTGGATTATTACAAATAATTTCTTAGTTCATTGCTTGATTTTCAAAAAACATCACCAAAATTAGAAAATCAGCACAATTTCATTTAATTGCTCAAACAGGACTTTTATTAATATAGATTTGAAAAACAGAAAAGGCTGTGCATGTCCTTTGTGTTTCATTTATTGATAATAGTCCAAAAAAAGACACCAAAGCTGAACACTGTAGAAACATGTCAATCATCATAATCGATGATATGTAATTTTACCATTATGAACCATCAACCAAGTGGCAAAGTGCAGAATGGAGATTTCTAGTAGAAGAAAAACCAGAAAAATAGTAGGTACAAAAGAGATAATCAAACATTTCTTTTTTATCTGAAGATATTAAGCACCATAAATACTTTTTTGAAGATCAGACAGTAAACTTAACTATTATTTGAGTGTTTGCCAAAATTTTGCACAAATGATCTGAAGGCCATGAGCAAAACTCTTGGTCATGTTGCACATTAATATATATCATCCCACAATGCCAGATTGTACACAATTTTTTGGTCAAAAGAAGCCTTGTTGTCCTTAAACATCTGCCTATTCTCCTGATTTTGTTCCCATTGACTTGAATATTTCCAAAATTAAAGTTGATCATGAAAAGAGCATGTCATAATTTAATTCAGGGCATCCAAATAATTATGGCAAAGTTTCTCAGACAATTCTTTGAAGTATTTCAACAATGGCTTCAAATAGTTCTACAATCATTTTCATGAAACATAACTTTTTGTACTATAATTCACATCAGTCATTGGTTTAAAGGGATACACTGTGTATTATTATTATTATTATTTTTACTAAGAATTGATCCAAAAACTTTAACTTTTGAATAATTACTTACAATGACCAAGTCCACCACTCTCACTGTTGCTTTAAACCATGAAAAGCAAGATAGGTGTTTATAGTGGTAAACATTTACCATGCTGATGAACTTTTTTTTGATAGTAATGTTAAACTTTATAAGCAGTCTGATGAGATATACATTTTTTTCCAAATATATTTTGTGATATGTTTAAGGAGAAAAAAAAAATTTCCTCTTCATAAATTACATTTCAAGATCACTATGAAACCCAATTTAAACATTTTTTTAAAATCAATTTTAAAACTAATATAGACAAATAATATGAATACATTCTGTAAATACAATACTTTATTACATTCAAATTTCCATAATAGTTGATGATTTTGACTGTCCAACAGTCTTCTTCAGGAGCTATCAAATACACTATTCATATAAATAGCATTATCCTAATAAAATTGTATATTTGATGTGGTTTTTTTATTTCCACCAAATTTAAAAAATTTCCAGTTGAAGATGATTATGAAAGTAAGTGAAAGTACTTATGCATTTTGTAATACTTATTTGTGGAATTTATTATCATTGTTAATATTATTATTATTATTACAATAATTAATCTATAATGGATATTTTATTTGATTTATATATATGTATGTAAATATATGAAATATAATGTACAACTTATCAAAACTATTTATAATATTTAGTACTTTGCTAGTAAACAGTTACTTTTGGCTATATACATATCTAATTCTTTACTCTATGAATCATTCTTACATTTTAAAAAAACAATTATTCAATTCTTGGCTCTGTCTCTTATTTCTTTTTTTATTTGTGATTTTCGTTTTATTTAATATGATAATATAAGCAATCACACCCTATAGCAATGGACTGACCTATTGGATATAAATATCTATTAAAAGATTTTATTTAAAAAGAGAAACATCTCTTTGGGGGGGGGGGGGAGTATACGAAAAAACTACATGATAACAGCAATCCATTCAATTGTCCAGTTAGTACAATATAAGCTAAGAGCAGTTCCCCACACTAGGGTCATCTATTGTAAACTTGAGTATTCACTGGTTACCAGATATTTTATTGAATTTAAATCTTTTATATAAATGAACCTCTACTTTTGGTCTTTATCACAGGTTAAATTTAAAATTCAAAGTTGGAAGCAGTTTATCCAAGCATTCAGCTACCATCTTTAACTTTATTTTACTATTCTAATTGAAACTAGAAATTCAAATCAGTCTAGGGTTTTTGAACTCAAGTCTTCCTTCTTCAATGGTTATAATAAAGATCTGGCTCCAATTCAGTATCTATATTTTAATACCCTCAGTTTTTAATAATTATAGGCATCTGTCTCACCCTGATGAGGAATGTTAGTAATTACAGTAAATCATTTAATTCCCAGCTCACCCAGTATGATAAAGCCAGAGAACTCCTCATTTTTTGTATTATCTACAGTAAATTTAGTATACAATGATTACCAGATATTTTATATTGTATTTAAATCCACATGTCCTGATAAGTTTTTTGCTTCTGTGAGACTTGGAAATTGAAAGTTAAAAGCAATGCAATTAATTTTCCAGCATCCATCTTTAGCTCCATTTCATTACCCAAGCTAAAAACATGAAATTCAAATCAGCTTAACTTTTTTGAACCCAAGTTAAAATTTGGATTTGGAACTTTAGCTGGCACTAATCTTAGATTCAAATATCTTAAAACGATTTGAATTTGAGGTTTTGAGCTTGAATAGTAAAAGGGTTACTGGATGCTTGATTACATTGCATCCAACTTTGAATTCCAAAACATTGTTTGTATTGGTGAAAATCAAAAACCAGTCTGAGGTTGGGATTTAATTGCAATACAAAACATTTGGTAATCACAGATTGTGCAAGTTTACAATAGATTACACTATAGTAGGGAATTGCTCGTTTTATCATAATACTTAATCTGGAAAAATAACTGATTTGTTGTTATTAATAACATATTTAACCAGAAGAACAAAATGTCTGCAGTTATGATTATAAAGAACTGGTAATACTAAAATATATAAATATTGAACTGAAGTAGATATGTATAATTGTTTGAGCATGGTTGACTTGGATTCAAAACCTTGGGTTGATTTGAATTTCAAGTTTTTTTTTGCTTGAATAGTAAAATAAGATTAGAACTGGTTTCTAGATGTTTAACTGCATGCCCTCCAAATCCCAAAGTCTCACTGTTAAAGACAAAAGTCAGAAACCAGTCTATGGATGATTGGATGGATTTAATGCAATAAAATGTCTAGTAATCACTTGTTACTCAAGCTTACAATCAAAGACACTAGAATGGGGTACTACTATCACTCATAAAATATCACATAATTCCTGTTTATATCTTACTGTTCAGCAGCAAATTTTTTTCTCTCACTACATTTTTGTCACCTTATATAAATTTAAAATAATCTGATGCTTTGTTGGTCATATGATGTATTACTGATTTTGTACGAAGATCAAATATTCAACCAGTTTCAGGTTTAAGTGATTATAAAAGCAAGTCAGCTTGGATTGAAAACATTAATATGTTTTTCAATTTATATAATCTAGTAAAACTAATAGTAAAACAAAAAATAAAAGATGGCTGCTAAAAAGTGTGATAAATCCAAAGGTCCAAGAGCACTGCTTCCAAACCCAAATGCTTCTTACTGATGAAAGCTATAATCTAGAAACTAGGCTGGAAATATTGGATAGGATAGCACTGTATAGGGATTTAGGTATTTAAAAAGACTAAAGTAATATTCAATAGATTTTCTTAAAAGAAGAAAATAAGGACTGATAATGATGAATTGGAAGAAGTTAAATACCTTGGTCAGATTATTACTATACATGGAAACGTAATGGATGAAATTAATCATAGAATTAAACTTGGTTCAAGTGCTTTTGGTAGAAATAATTTAATACCAGAAGAAATATGCCTATGTGTTTGAAAAGGAAGGTTTATAGTAAATGTGTTACCAATTCTTACTTATGGAGTTGAGGCCTGGACACATAACAGAAGGCGAGTTGTACATTAGGAGTAACAAGAAGAGATTAAAAATGAAATACACAGGTGAGAGAACAAACAGGTGTAACTGATATTATTGAAAGAATTAAAAAAACTGAAGTGGAGTTGAGCTGGAATATTGCTAGAAGAGATGATAATAAATTGACAGTTGAAATCTTAAACTGGATATCATGAGAGTATAAAAGATCTAGAAAGAGACAACATATGAGATGGATGGACAAAATAAGGAACTATGCTGGGGTGATGTGGAAAGGAGGCTAGAGATCAGAGATGGATCAAACTTGGAGTGGACCTTTATCTTACAGTGGATCAATAATGGTTGTATGAGTTGAGGACTGTGGTAGCTACAGTTTGGTCATTTTATTAATTAAATAAAATATTGCACTTATGGAATTTTAAAAGCATTAAGCAATGTTTCTATTAAGCCTCCAACTTCTTAGTGAAATTAAAAAAAAATAGGTTAATTGTCAAGATCATCTCATCTAGATTTGATGGCCTAGCAATGAATCTTGGGAAGCCTTTTTTAATACCAGGACTCATGAGAAAGAATAGAACTGATATCTAGTTTCTCCAATATTGTGTAATAATAAGATGCTGGGAATAAATAAATGTTCAATAGTTTTATCAAACTTTTGGAAAATATATCATGGCAAAGTTTGAATATCTAATAAATGAAGAACTGTAATGTAAAAATGCGTTAAAAATAAAAGTCTTTTACTTTACTCTGATGTAAATATAGACTGTTTCAGTAAAGGAATTGTAAATTTAACAATTAAAGCTGACTAAAATCATTTGGAATAGATAGACAAAAGTTTGACAGACAAAATAAATGTGGAAGCCAAACAAGGACATTTAGGTAAAATGTTGAGAGAGCATGAATAACTTATGTATTTGTTTAAATGCTGTATGTATAATTTTTGCTTTTATTTAAACAATAAAAATAGATCAAAACAGTGAATGCAGAAGAGAAGACAATTACAAGTTTCTGTGGTTCTAAAACTTCAGGAAATGTGTCTGGAAACTTTTCAATTTGCCTTTTCAATGAACCTGGAGGTCTTTGTCTCAGTCCGGATGAGAAAGTCCTTTATGTTGCAGATACTAATAATCATGTTATCAAAGTGCTTAATTTAGAAGAATCAGTTGTCAAAGAGGTAATCAGCTTATTTTGTTATTTTACATGCATATCCTTACTATATAATCTATTAACATTGTTTATTTAAATAAACTTATGGTATTATACATTGCACATTTATTAAAAAGCTTCTTGCAGGACATATGTTTCTGTCAATCAAACCTGACATCAGCTGCTCAGGAAACCAATTGAGATTATATCAAACATAGAAACTCATTTTTTATTTAAATAGGTTTATAACACTCAATCTAATATCATGAATTTTAGCTATAATTTAATTAAAGTCAATAGATAAGTCAAGAAATTAGTTGATTTTTAACAAACTTTGCCTTACATAAGACCACAACTTTATAGAGGACATAAATAAATAATACTATTAGATTACATATTTAAGTAATATTTAATTAATCTTTACATATATATATAACAAAGCTAATGTTAACTTTGTAATACACTTACCACACCAATTAATTATATAAAAAGTATTTGTATATATTTATAGATATAATAAATACATTATGTAATTAATATCACTTTGATTATCTTCCATATATTTTTTCATCTAATATTATAATAAGAAACTTCTCTACATGTATTTCCAGGCTGGAAATCAGGACATATTGAGAAGTACACACACACTAAACTGAATAATGGTGGGGAAAGACACATATACTAATTATTGTAATGCCATTTATTTATGTAATCTGTGATGTATTTACTTGAATTCATTGTATTTTTTAAATATAAATATATATGATGTCATTGTTGGATTATTTATTGACAGCTACAATATATAAATTCAAAATAATATCAGCTATATTAATTATTTTTTTGTTAATATGAAGAGTAACATTTATGGAAATGAAGGGAAACATAAGAGAAAAAAGATTGGGCCATGCTGTTGTTAAGAATTAACCAATACTTTGCAGAACATTTGTTTCTGAGTTTGAATTCTCTTCATCGGATGCCTCTTTTTTACTGCTGATTATCAGTAGATAATGCCATATTTTAGTTCTCATATTGTTTATTTCCTGAGTATGAATAGTTCTAAATTTACTTACATCTGCGTCATGTGTGTGATTTGTCATTTTCTAATGTGAATTACATTTTATTTTGAAATGTATTTTGGAAGCACCTATATGTTAAACAAAATATCACATGATCCTCCCAACTCACATTCAATACCTGCATTAAAAGTAGCAATTCTTTTTATCTTTCCATGCATATAAGAAAGATGAACGGTCATCATATGATAATGCCTTTCAGGCTAGTTTCTGTCTATTAGCTTTTATCGGTGAGTCACATTATATTGCTGGTACACATTTAAAAAATCAACCATCTTTACTTTTATTATGCTATCTAAGTTAACCAATGAAGGCTTTAATGTTTTAAAATTGAATCTACCTGCTTGTTTAGCTGTACAGATCTGATACTTGATTGGCAAATATAGATTCTAATAATTTTAGCTATATTCTAGCTGTAGAAATGTTGACTCTATAGTAAATTGATGGTATAAACCAAACATAGTTTTTACATTACTCTTTCAACTTGAATCTATAGTTACCTGCTTAATTAGACTTCCTTCCTCAGGAAGAAGAGTTTCACTTGTCAATTTTAATTAAATCTCATCACTCCTGAATGACATCACTACTTAAATTCAAGTCATAAAGAATTCTCATCAAACAAAGTTTGCACGATTAAAAAAAAAATCGAAATATTGAACATTATTACTAACAACTTCTTTATCACCATTAATTCTACTGTTACCACCAATAATACTCAAAGTTTATTTACTCAGATTTTGTATTTTATTAAAATCATTTTTTTTAGGTTTTTTCAGTTTTATGATAGGTAGTGAAATGGTCTGGACGATGACGTCTGGAAGAGAGGGTCGCATCTAACTACAGTCAGACATAGGATCTTCGGTAAGATGCTGGAGCCGATGTGATGAAGTACATAATCTACGATCGCACCCACATCCAATAGACCAGCTCAATAGTCATTTATTAAATTTAGATGCGATTTGAGTCAGTTCATACACACCTCACCCCCTCTTTTGGTTCCATTATGCCTCAGTATTGGAAGTCACAGAGAATTCGCTTTTGACTCCATTAACAGGAATGTACCTATGCACACTGATAATCCCATTACTTCTATAAAAGTGTGTGTTTATATATGTAAGTCATTAGCTTTATTGATGAATGCAATGATGATTTAATAAACTAAAGAGACCCCATCATGTTTAACAGATTCTATAACATTTATTTGGCATTAATGAAAATGATAAGATTAAAAAATTTAAATAAATCCAAAATGTTTAAACGGTATTTACAATTATAGATGATACCAAAAAATATATATACATGCGGTTTATATGTCAATAGTGAATATCTATCAAGTTAATAATTTAATAATCTGAAATTACCAAACCCGTCATTCCAATGATAGAAGTTCATATCATTGACATTATTATGTACAAAGTAATAATAATAAAAAAGAAAAAAATGATAAGATTATTTTAGCAAACTTGAATCTGACTAACTAAATTAAGTTTACATTTGATACATATATATATATATTCAGTCTGGTTCCAGTTGTTGTAAGTTGATTTTTCTGAAGACCCCCTCCTTTTCTAAGTCATATGTAATCCCTAATGTCACAGAAAAGATTTATTCAGAGGTTTAATCATTCATGCCGAATAAGATCAAAAATAACAAGTGTTAATTAGCAAATGTAACGAGTAACATAACTTTGTCCTGTCATAGTGTGTGAAATTAATGTGTGATAAGTAAAAAAATCTTACCTTTAGTCCTAGATAATGGTAATGAGCAAAAGTTAAGTTACTAAATTTTATTAAAAAAAAAAATCAGCTAAACTTAATCTTCCCTCCCTTCTCTGCTTGCGCTCTTCTACAATGAACTCTCTCAAGCTGTTGAATTGGAGGTTCTATGTTCCCAAGCTTAATAAGAATGAAATAATAAAATAATAATAATAAAACGTACATATTTAAAAAAAAAATTATAACATGTAACAAAACAATCTCATTGAATCAATTAGATTAACTCTTGTGAATCGACTGTCCTTCATAAATTACAGTTCATACACTGATCAGTTTTTTCCATGCAAACATAGATCGCTGGTCGCCACTCCTGAATGGTGTGTTCCGAATAATTCTGTATCGGTTGTCCGTTGTTTTTTCCGATCCATGCACAAACATTCCATGCTGGGCAAAAAATAATCTATTAGGCATTTTAAAGTAGACAATACATTAGGTTAAACTATCGTGGTTAGAAGATTAATGATTCTACTGACAACAATCAACTCTTTAGCCAGACTACATTGTATGTTGATTCGATATATATAAATTTTAAATTAATTGCAGTTCATAGTTGAGAAAAAACTTTATATGCAATAAAATAGAATCATTCTATTATTTGCTACGCTGGCTATTCTTTTTTTCCTGGGTTCACATTTGATTAGAATGGTTGTCTTAATTTCTCCCTTTTTCTTTTATAAGTCTAAAACAATTTTCTAGAAATTTATTCTATTTTACAAACTAATTTGGTTACTCTATGTTAACCTTTTTGTCGTACAAAATCAGCTTGGTCAATTACAGAATCAGCAGTAAAAATATATTCATCTTTTAATATTATATTCATTTTAGTTTCGTTTGTAAAAAGCAAATTAATAATTTGTCAGAATATGAAAGTGAATGAAAGTTTTTTCAAAAATAAATTTCTATTTATAATTATAAAAATAATTTATAGCGGAGGACCTCAAAAGAATATTCATCACCTATCAAAAAATTTTGAATATGTTAGTGATTTTCTTTTTCAATTTACATTAGTGTAAAAGTAAAGAATTTTTTACTAAAATCTTATTATTTTTCTAAAATAATTATATTTTCAGCATATTTTCTCAAAATAATTTATATTATGTAAAAAAATTCCACACAAAATACTTAAAACATTCATTTACATTTGAAAATCAAATAAAGAGCTTGGGGCAGTGAAAATTGTTGACAGGGGTCAAAATTGTTGACAAACGCTGATTTTTCAATGTAAGTTTGTGTAAAAATAAAGAATTTTTACTAAAATCTTAACTTTTTCTAAAATATTTTTATTTTCAGCATATTTTATCAAAGTAATTTATAATATGTAAAAAAAATTTAAAAAACTACTAAAACATTCATTTTCGTTTTCAAAATCAAAACAAAAAGTTGGAGCGGTGAAAATTATTGACAGGCACTCTTTTGTTCGGAATGAGAATCAACCAATCAGCATCTAGGAACGTCTGTCTTCTTCCATTGTTGTAACTTAAAATCTATATGTTATTGATTTTTTACTTGTAAAATAATTCTAGAGAGGCAGCATCTTAAGGTACTTTTTAAGCTTTAAAATGAGCTTAAATTCACTACGATCAGTAAAAATTGCTGGTTTTAGAACGAGTTTAAGCCATGTAGGAGTTTACTTGAATTGATCTGGAAATGGGTTGAAAATCTTTTTAGCTTCTAATTTCATGCTAAAATTATATTTAGAAAGTCAATATATTCAAACGAAGGGGTCCATCTTTTATGGTGTTCGAAATGCCTTCTTTAAACGATGAAAGAGTTAGAATCACATTTGTTTTTATTCGGTATGGTTTCCGTTGCTTAGCACATGGAGTTCTTTATTTCATCTTTTATTGCCATATGTATCTATTGTTGTCTATATAGTATCACGATAATCGATTCAAAGAAGCTATGTAATGTGGTATTATTTCATCTTACACTGGGTTTTTTAGCAAAATACTTGACCTTAAATCATTACCATTGTTAACTTATTATCGTCTACATCATCATTTTATTCATATCCATAACATATAAAACATTAAATACAAATTAAGTGTTGGTTTACATATATGTTTGTAATATTATTCCAGTGTTTATTTTCATTTATTTTAACAATAGGGACTTCCTCTACTTCAATATGTATATATAAACTCTACTTACATGCGACTTTATTATTTTGCTATCTAATAAAGTATTGGTACATTATGCCTATATATATATATATCTTTATTCATGTTTCACAAGTAATAAATTAAAGCATATATTTTATATGTTAGCAAAAATTATTAATGTAGACAAACATAAATCCAGACTGAACATAATTAATATCACAAGTAGTTGTTGATTAGTGTGGGTATGATTATAAGTTACCCTCACAACTCCCCTAACCTTACAGGGTTAAAATTTTAATTCTTAAGTGTATAAGTTGTTTCAAGATTGGATAAATCATTTTTTATGAAAGGTTGAGAAGACTTTCTGTGTTCCCTCCCTAATCCTTCAATCCTAACTATCTTACCCTGCACTTTCCTTTTAACTGCTTAGCATCATCCTAAGTGAGAATTTGGTATAGGACTTTTTTAAGGTTTTATGGTTTGAGCCACGCCAATAATGTGTATCTAGTAATGAAACGGTTAGATCTAAGTTCGATCCGAGCTTCATGAGATCCCATCTGTAGCCTAATTCAAACCCTGTCACTAACATTGAATATTTCCAAATATAATTAGGCTTTATGCTATTCAATACACGCTAGTTTTGGTTAAAACATTATTATTTAAACATTTATTAAAGTCAATTATTTTGTGTTTAAACTTGTTTGTATTATTAATAATCTCGATAAAATTCTTCATGAAAATATATATTGTAATTGTGTGGATTGTAGGTATATATTTATGAATAGTTGAATATATATATTCGTTATAAAGTTTCATTACATCGATATGTTTTATTTTTACTTTTACCATTTTGTTCAAATTTATGTAATTAAAAGCTACATTCTTTCGATAAGCTTTCAGTTCTCATCCTTTCCCAAAGACAATGGGAAGTGTTTATTAATTAGTTAAAATGATAAATTAAAATGTAAGGACAGTTTTTAATTAAAATCATTTATTCAGATTTTACAAATTTCATTTTCTAAATAGAAAATGAATTCAAGTTAATGGATTCGAAAGTCTTATCGGAGGAATCGATCAGAAATCAATTAAAGTAAATTTTAACTTGTAATAATATAAAAGTTTTAGCCTGAAGGCATCAGAGTCAGAATGGGCAGGAAACAGCAGGAAAAGTATAAATAGCCCAGAAAAGTTTCTAGAAAAAAAAGCCATTACGTTTTTAGAAGAGTTGCTACCTGAAGCTACATCACTTTTAATTGTGATTTTTGATAGTCTTTTCAGCATAGTGCTTGGTTAACTTCGGGGATCTGATTGCTGGACCCCGAAATTACCATAAAATCTTCAAAATGTAGCTGCTAATTAGAACTTTCCATACCAATCATGAGCTGCCAAAATGTTAAGGAAACAAATCCACAAATGCAATTCATATGAATGAAATACGCGCTTACGTTGTCTTCTAAACCCAACCAGACTCTGTCATATAAATTAATGAACAAGCCATGAAAGGACTGGTAATATCTTTATTTCATGAACTGCAACATTCTGGTCTGTTTATGAACTCTACAGTAAATCACATTTTAAGTTAACTACTGCTAAAATTTCTCCTCATTTCATAATGTCTTAACTTTTGTATAGTAATTCTCTATTCTTATCTCTAGTCTTAAAATTAATATTGTGTTAACTTTCATTTTCTTACTATGGCAGTTCGTTTTAACTAACTTTATATTTAATTGAATGATTATTAATCTCTTTTATTTTTGATTATATGCCAATAATACTTTCAACTCGATAATAATCTCTTTCGTTAACTTATCTTTGGAAATAATATTGTATTAAATTTTATAATTTAATTATTGCCCATTAGAACTAAATTAATATGGTTCTATTAATTATCGAGTTGAAGAATTTATTAAATGTTTGCTATTTTACCAGTGGCTGGAAATTATTATTAGTCATTTTATAACCTATGCTCCCAGTTATTTCATTTGAGTCACAAACTTATTTATTCATATTGATAATATTTATTAATGTTTCACTAAAGGTTGATAAAGGAAATAAAATCAATATATTCTAATTTAAACATCATATTTTATATTAGTATTCAGGGAGAGCATAATATTTAGGGTATGATTATTATAATTATATAATCGCGTTTAAGCACTTTTGTTCCAAGCAAGTTTGATTTTAATCTGACATAATCAGGTCATTACATGAAGCATTTCTTATGTAATTTGGGCTTTTTTAATTAAATATGATGATCATTTAATCATCACCATTCTGAACGTTGCTAACGCGAGCCACCTCTTACTCCTTAGGTTTGTCACATCAGTGATATTATCGTTACTTTAAATATATATGAAGAAATCACTTCCTCCCTCGCTTGTTACTATATTGGAACACCAAAGGTTCACAGCTGAGTTCTGACTTGGCTTTCCCTGTGTTCCACGGATCATTTGTAGGGCAGAAAAGACTTGTAGAAAACAAGCCACCCTTCTACTTTTTAAATCACCGACAAGCCATTATATTTCATATTTGTTTTGCTGCTCATAAGTCGTTAGTACTATTTATTTTTCATTTCCATTTAAGCCCTGTTTTTCTGCTTATAAATCATAATGAATGATTTTCTGCTTATAAATCATAATGAATTGATTTCACTAAAATCAAACAAGTTTATATTCATCTATAATTTTAAATAAGTTCTTTGTTAAATATTGAAATTATTCCCTAAGTATTTATCATGTTCTTCATGAGTTGACTTATGGATGTGTGAAAGTGAATCTCGCATCTTTCTTTTATAAAATTAGAATTTTAGTTTCTTTCCAAATAAAATACCTTTATTTACCTTTGTCTACTTGTCGGGGCATAGACATATATATCTATTCCATACTTGCGTATTAATTATTGGCATATGAGCACGACTGCCATTACTTATTGTAAATTGTAATTCACGCTCCAAAGACTAGAGATAATATATAATGCTATCATAAATTTTGAACAAATATTTACTTATTATTAAATATCTTATATAACATACTTGGTTTGACTTTCTCTATTATTTATTATTTTTAAATATTAATGCTCACTGTCTGTATTGGCAACCCAAACATACATATATGAATTTACTTAGAAATATCCGTAGTCATGTTATTATGTGTTAGATAGAATCAGATCAGGGGTCTTGGAAATCGTCACTTCCGTTGAGCTAGTTTCTTGGCGCATAGTCATGTGCCGTCAATATGTATTGTTCATGAGATTTCATCTGAGCTCGTGAATTGAGTTCGAATTCAGTTTGGTCTTGGATTTAATTCTTTGGTTCAACTGGGTTTGAAGTCCAGTTTTGTGGTTTCAGGTTGTGTTGGGTGAAAAATATATTTGATCGGTACAGTATAGATTGCACATAAGTGTATTAAGTAATCTCTCTCCTGCTCCTTTTGAGGCTTACTAAATTTTTGAGAATTAACTAAAATCAGAATATCCATCATCACATGTGAATTGACCAAAAAAAAAAAATTTTCTAGCAGATTCCAAAATATCTCAGTAAATATTTCAACATATTTATTAGAGCATACCCTCAAAAATAATAAAAGAAATATTATTAACCCCAATTAGGCTCTTTTTTTATGCTTACTTCTTTTATATTCTACCTATCATTTACTACTTCTTTAATTTTCTGTTCATTATTTAGGGTAGGAATGGCAATCATACTTATGCTGATTGACTAAGATATTGTTTCAATATTTTAATATTGTAAGTGCCTTTAACTTCTTTTATGTTTATCCAGAAAGCATTAGGATCTGCTTGTTTTACGATGGTCTAGGGCCCTTCATATTCTGAGTAAAAGTTTTCACAAGTACTTTATCCCCTACTTGGAAGTTGTGTGGATTTTTCCCCTCATTTTTACTCTTTTGTTTTGCCCTTTTAATCAGTTGTTTATAGACCTTTTGTCTAGTTGTTTTTTACATCTGTATCAATGTGTGTAGCTGTTGGTATACATTTTACAAATAGTGTTCTCATTGCACTTTTGGCTTATATCTTGCATTTGATTAGGTGATCGTGAGTTATATTGTAGTGAAAATGTAATTGTATTCTTTTATGCTCTGGTTGGTTTTAAGTAATTTCTTTCAATGTCTATGTCGCAGTCAATAACTTCTATTTATACATTTATTTTTTTTGAAGCTATATTGGGATTCAGTCGTTGTGTAAGATCCATTGTCACATTCCAAAGTCACAATCTTTGAAGTCCTTCCCTTTTATATGTGCTTTTTCTTTTAAGCACTTTCATCGATGCTCTTAATGAATGTGAAGGGACCTTCATAAATATTGCACAACTTATGAAATTGGGAACCTTTTTGTTTCTTGGCACTTAGCATGGTTGCTTTCATTATCATCTGATAACTTTCTATGGTTTGGTCATTTTCTTGGTTACAGAGAGACCTCTGGTGCCATAATTTATATTTAAGGTGACTAGATCTACAGTTCATCTTGATGGTGTTTTTGGGACTAGTCTTCCTTTTGCGATGATCTTTCTTTGTGATAGCCGTTTGACATTGCTTCAGCCTGATGGTTATCATTTAATTCATTAATGTCACCTCTAGAAAATACTTTGACTTTGCCTCGATGATAAATGTGAGTGCATTTGGATAATCACAAGTATACATTCAATTTGTTTATGATTTTACATATTTTCATACATTCTCCCATGGCGTCTTTAGAGTGTGAGGTTGTCTCGATTTTCATAGGTTCATTGTCTAACTCGTGGTTAATCATGGGGTCTTACGAGATTGGACTCATTCAGTATTTGAGAGTATTATCTGACTGTTCTCTCTTGAATTTCAGAAATTTATTGTCTAGATCAAATTCTACATCCTCTAGAGGTAGATCTGTTGATTGGTCTAAGCTTTCTACCTGGTTTAGCGAGTATAATTTATTTTCTTCCAGAGTTGCTAATACTTCATTGTTTTGAAGATCTGCTTTATTCGTATCTGCACTTTTTTTTTTAAGTTCTTTAAACCAGATTCAGCTACTTCATTATAACTGATGATTCTCTGGATCTTTACCATGTTGTGTGATATTGTGGTGCCTTTCAGTGCAGTCGTTCTCTTGATTAGTGGTGCTACAGTCAAACTTCAACTTGCCGTTGGCATCGTGTATTTGTCTAGACTCTCACAGGTTTACCATTTGATTCGTGGATAGGTGTTCAAAACTATATTTTCTTCTAAATTGGAAATTGAAGGGGCAATCTCCCACTCCAGGCATTGGCTGTGACATGATAGAATGGATTCCATGCAGAGATCATTCATTTGGTTTGGGTCTTTGATCATGAATTTTATATTGTTCTCTGTAGCATTCCATTCTTCTTTATTGTTTTGGATCTTTGGGTCCATCTCAGCCGCCTTTTCTGAACTTTCTTCGGAGTTACCTCATCCAAGATCATTTCAATTTTTGCGGGGGCCATCTGGTCCTCAGAACATTTACCAAATTGTTTCATACCTTCTATCATCCACTTCAAGTCCTCTCTCATGCAGTTGAAGCAACTGCTCATATGATGTTTCAGTTTTATGACCTCCTGGTATATCAGTTCCATGTCACCTTATTCTCCGTAGTCTGTTCTAATGCGATTTTGGCTGCACGAGCCACTTCACTGTCAAATGCTTCTTGGATTTGAGGTACCATTTGACCAGTGATATGCACTTGTAGGGAGTTATCATCTCCATTGATAGACCTCCCAGGTGTTTGGTCACACAAAGACCCTACTATAGTATCAACAATAGTATCTCACTATTGTCGCTATTCCTTCAACACGCTTTGTCTACATAGTAGATAAATTTTTTTTCAGTTCTGAGTATCATAAATCCTATTACTGAACCGAATATTTAAGTAACCTTTTAGAATAATACAGACGGATTAATGCTGTAGATTTTCATATTATCCCTAACCATTTCATATCTAGCCTTAACTTCCATATTATTTTTATTTTTGATGTTTTAGTTGTTTACATTTTAGTCTAATTTCTTTTTATTTCACCCTGACTCACCTATTTTAATTTAATTTATCAATAATTTATCTATTTATTTTGGTCTCTATTTATTAATTTTGCATTCATAGTTTTATATGTAATTTCTTAATACTGCATTTATTTAAAATTTGGTTTAGGTTTATCATGTTCACTCTTCATAGTTAGGCACACCACTTACTTATCAAGGATATAAGAACAACAGTGGTTTTAGATTGGAAAGGTCTGCTATACCAAAAATGAGTTCAAGTAAAACATTAAAAAATTCCAGTCCAATGACTGGAACTCCCTTGAAACTAAGGTATGGGTGAGATGTATGTTCATGCCCAACATGTTGGATACCAGATATAACAGTCCACACGATGATGTTTGGAAAAGAAGGTCATATTTAACTACAATCGGACCTAGGGTCTTTAGCTAGGATGCTGGAGCCGATGCGATGAAGTACATAGCATATGATTGCACCCACTTCCAGCAGACCAGCTCAATACTCATTTATTAAATTTAGATGCAATTTGGGTCAGTTCATACCCACCTCACCCCCCTTTTACGGTTCCATTATGCCTCAGTATTCGAACTCACGGAGAATTCGCTTTTGACTCTTAACAAGGATGTACCTATGCACACTGATAATCACATTACTTCTATAAAAGTCGCAATTAGTAAAACGTATTTAACTAAGTTCTCTCCAATGTAATTATAAAAGAATGATGTGTGTGTTCATGTACTTAAGGCATTAGCTTTATTGATGAATGCAATTATTGATTTAATAAACTATAGAGACCGCATCACATTTAACAGTTTCTATAACATTTATTTGGCATTAAAGAAAATGATAAGATTAAAAAATTCAAATAAATCCAAAATGTTTAAACACTATTTAAAGAACAACAACATGTTTCTTTCTTTTTTTCTCTTTAAAGTGATTGTTATGGAGAAAAGTGAAATGCTAATATTACACTTTTTTTAATTCATAACTTTTATTATTATTTTTGGTGAACAATTAAACTTTCATATTTATGTTTTTTAAATAAATATGTGAAACTATAGTAAAGTGTCAATATTCTTACATAGCGCATATATATTAATGTCATTATATAAAAATAAATACTGTGCTGTTATTTTCTATATGCTTATATCTAAATTAATCATGAATTCAGTCATCAAACTTTTTCTTTTACTAGTAAAGTGTGGAAAATGAAGACTGTCTGTATTGCTGTTAATGCAGTTTATATACAAAATGTAGTAATTTAGTAATAAGGCTGAGTATTTTAATTCTGGAAATAAGAAACATACTTTGAGGTTATTCTGACAGAAAAAAAATTAGTGAGACTAGGCATGCTTAATTTGATTAAGTATATAATTCCAGTTTAATACGGTAGAAAGTTTTTTTATAAGTATATAATTCCAGTTTAATATGGTAGAAAGTTTTTTTAACAATTTTCAATACTATAGATACAAATGAATTCTTGCCATCAAATGCCATCCAATGATTGTTACCTTAAATTAAAAATCTGCCGCAAATGAAAAATATTCTCTCAACTTTCATTATCCATTAGAATGTATATTTTAAACTTGCTATCATGATCATTTAGATATAAGTGGACTTCGAAAACATGTAAACTTCTTAACAAAACTTGTCTTAATAAATTGCTGTGTCATTTACATTTATCAGTATGTTATAGAATATGTGAATTATTGAAAAGTGTAAGCATAGGGTATCCAAGTGAAACAATGACTGGTTCTCTCCCCAAGCTGCCTGCAGCACCATTTCTAAATCAACACATGCAATGACATACTCTAGTTACTTACCACTAAAATTTTAAGTCACTAGCATGCCTGGATCATGAGTCATGACATGAAATATCATAGTATATTTCGAATCTTAATATATATTGGAACAATGAGCTAACATTAAATTTTGTTTTAAATTGGGCAACAGCTATTGAAATGTTTGAAATGATTGATATCATATTTGACAGTGAGCCATAAGTCGCTAAAATGTTTTCAAATGGTTTGCAATATTTTGAGGTGGCAGGAGAGTATCAAAAATGATGGTGAACAGCCAAACTTTGTTGCTGTATAATGCATACATTGATGTACAGATGCTGCTGCAGACCGAAGAGAATCGGTGGCCTTTTTACTGGGCTACCCTGTATATATTTCTGAAAATCTCGAAAAAGTACTGGGTAAATAAGTATTCACTATTATCATCAGCAGTAATTTGTTATTATTTTTGATCACATTCAATAAAAAGTATAGCATCTTATGTCATACTCCTTTTAAAACAATAGTTCATGCATATATCTATAGGTAAAAGATAATCTTTAAATAGGCTATTCCTTGGTGAAAGCTTCTTCATAAGCCTCTGATGAAGAAACACTGAAAGAGAAAGCAGTAAACCACTAAACATTATATGATCACCATTTTTTATGCTTATACAAGCTGTTTATACAAAGGCTGAACTCTCCATACAGTAGCTTCATTCAGTGCAAGCTAGAGTAATCAATGGATGCAAGAAGATTTGTGCATAAAATTCCTATCTAGTGCCTACTCATCCAATATACCCAGACTAATTTCTAACTTTTGGCTTTCTCTCAGATCCAAAACTCCTCACTGATGAAAGCCACAAGCTAGAAATTAGTCTGAGGATATTGGATGAGGAGGCACTAGATAAGGATTTTATGCACAAACCTTCTTACATCAATTGATGACTCTAGCTTACACTGAGTGGTACTACTGTATGGAGAGTTTAGCCACTGAGGTGATGAGTGTTTGAGCAGACTTTCTGCTTGTTTCTCCCTGTAATTGAGTAGACCTAGATATCCATTTATCAATGAGTATTGGATGGTTATCTTAGATAGAATTAGATTTGAATCCATGTCACAGATCATGACAGACAAATGAGCTACTATTGCAATACAAGGCTTTTGAAATATATATACAAATAGATAAAAGTTGATTAATAAATCTATGTGTTGGATAATATAGGTAATATTATATAAAAAAAAGAAACAGGAGAAAAAATAATTGTTTAATATAAATTACCATATCTTTAGACTACTTGTTCTGGTTGTACACAACAAAGATACTATTATGTAACTTATTCCATCTCAGTTGCTAGTATGCATTTTCTTACTAGGTATCAATACCCATACGAAGGCTGCTTCTTTGTTTGAGAGAAATATAATATTTTGAAGATTCTGCCACAATTTATACAATGTAAGCTTTAACCTGTTGGTTATTTTGGATGAATTTTTTTTCTCAAAATTATTTTACTATATTTCACAACTAGTGCATATTAGTAGATAATTGCTAGGTGCAATTTTCCATTTTTTTTTAATATATCTTGTAGCATTCATATCTAGCCTGTTATGAACTTTGATATTAAGGACATTAATGAGCCTATATTGTGTTGTCTTTATAACAATTACTCTGCCAAATAATGTTTTATCATATATGTAAAATGATTGAAATGTTATATAAGTACAACTCTGAATAAATTAATTATGCTAAAGATTTCAAATGAAATTATTGGAAGTAATATATATATATATTTCATGTATCAAAGCATTAGCCAGGAAGCGCTACCACTCCGCCACCCTCGCTTGACATGTATACTAATTTTGTTCTTTTCTGAGCCAACATAATATCTGGCAAAAATGAAAATCTTTGTCACCATTATTAACCCATTACAG
The DNA here is from genome assembly GCA_028023455.1 of Epiperipatus broadwayi. Lineage (NCBI taxonomy): Eukaryota > Metazoa > Onychophora > Udeonychophora > Euonychophora > Peripatidae > Epiperipatus > Epiperipatus broadwayi. The sequence goes on along the minus strand of JAQFVV010000265.1, from coordinate 190,768 downwards.
AATGCAAGTCTGTCCAAGTTTAATCTAATTTTTCCAGTCCTTAACATTTCTTCTTTGTAATACACCAGCCAACTTTCTTATTCATCCATCCATCTTGCATGTGGTCTCATTCTAGATATTTTACTATTGTTTGGGATCCAATTTAAAATTTTAACTGTCCATTTACTATTATCACTTTAAAATTTTAATTGTCCATTTACTATTATCACTTTAACAATATATCCAGCCCATCTCGATTTCAGTCTCTTAATTATTTCAGTAATATCATTAATACCTGTTTACTATTTCATTTATGTGTTTAGTTTCTCATCATTTTCTGATTATTTCTGAAAAATGCATCTCTTCGTATTTTATTGAATGGACTGGAATCTCTGTATTACTCTTCTGTTAAGATATTTCAGAGCTATAATTTAGAATAGTAAACCACAGCTATTCAAAAGTGTCCTCTTCAATAACAGATATTTTTTCCTTTTAATATTAGATTGTTTTTTACCAAAAGCATTCCATTCTGTGATGAGATTCACGATTATCAATCTTTAGTTTCTTCTGAGAAAACCTATTGCTTTTGATAACTCTTGCAACATTTCCTGAAGCTGAAGCATTATTTGCAAAAGCAACTACATCATTTGCAAAATCTAGTTGACTTAAATAATCTCTATTTACTTTTATTATCTTAGCTTCCAATTTTAATCCACAAATACTTCTTGTAATACTGCAGTCAAAAGTTTTGGAGATATTGAGTCATCCTGTTATTCACTCTTCTCAATAACATCTTCCAAATATTCTTCAGAATATGACAATGTTCTGGATCTATATCTTAATGATCCAATACATTAATCAGCATAGAAATGCTTACAGAAGAAATAGTCATGTAATTATATTAATGGCTCATTTTATTTTATTTTTTTCTATGAATTCTATATGTGAAATCATTTGTTATAAATTACATTGTTGTCATTATCGGAAACTGTTTTTTGATTTGGAATATATTATTTGTACAAAGGACCTTGTAGTCTGATGATAGTAAATCTGTGAATTATATCTATGATATGGATTCAAATCTAGACAGAGTAAGCTTGATTTTTTTTTTCTAATAGCTCACATATAACCAAGTTAGCTTATTCATGCAAAAGGGTAATATGGTTTCCCATTGCTTTTTCTACCCAGTAATGAATCTCTTTAGAGGTTTGATGTGATAACCATTTTTCATTAAAAATCGTCCATTTATTATCTTAGAACTTGGTGAATAGCAGTCCATTAAATATCAACTATTATAGGAATTGTAGCATGTTATAGAAGTAGATGTGCCACCGTCTCTTCCATCATACTTTTACTAGCTTATTTGCAGCTAACCTTCATAACTGAAGATCATTCCCCTGTTTGCAATCTGGTGAAGCTTTGGGTAGCATGGGACCATGCTCTGGAATTCTTTTTTTAAATTCAATACCATTCAATAATTGTCAGTAATTAGGTATCAAATTAATCTAAATTAGAGGATAAAATAACAAGAACCCACTCAATTTTTTACCTTCAGGAAAATGGAAAGTCTGGGGTGCTGCCTTGTTTATTTCTCTAGAGGAAGCTGTTAATAAAGTCTTTGTCATATTGTGGAAATGGGGTGAAGCAGCATAGAGAAGAATATGGGAGAAATGTAGAGTGGGAAAAGGAAGGTAAGGTGACTAGCAGGTTTCTCTTGGTATAGTGGTTCAGCGATTCCTGACTTTGATAAAGGAGGAGCCACATCACATCCTGTAATGGATTATTTAAAAACTATTTGATTTTTAAATTACCCAATTATTCACTTTCCAAGTAAACGTTTTATTTTTTATTTGTTGTTATAAATCATTAAGCGCAGCATGGTTAGTGCAATGGTAGAGTGGGGGATTCTGGGCCAAAGTTCTATAGGTCATAATCTTGAACTTTTTATGAACTCCTGAACAATAAATAAAACGTGATTATTTATTTAATGCTTTTTCAGCATATATCAACTCATAACCTATTATATAATTGATATATTACAGAGCTATGTCTTATAATATTGTGAATGAGAGCACTTAAGTGCCCTCTATTGGTTCATCATTTATCAAAGATATCATATACACCTGGGTCTCGTTTTACGCGATAGATAGGTTCCTCAGAAAACACGCGCAAACGAAATCGCGCAAAAATAGACGTAACTTACATTGAAAAAGGGAGGATGCGGTCTGTGATTTTTCAAAATTCGCGTAAAAGCAAAGCACCAACGTAAAATTACTTTCAAATTCGTGCAAAAAAAAAAAATAAGGAAATAAAATATGACTAATAAAAAATTTCAAATTTGGAAAAAATTGATACAAGACAAACTTTTTTTAACTATAATATTTAATTTTATTCAAAATAATATATTTTTATGCATAATTTACAGTACAGTGATTTACATTTTTTTATACACGTTTTAATTATTATAGCTATTTGCCGAAAAACATGTTTGTTTGCAAACAACTAGCGCCAACTTCACACTCATGTTGTGTCAATGGTTTTCTGGTGACAACGTAATTAGTAATTAATCTTTGAGACAATGATTTTATTAATTGTTTATGAAACTAACAACTAAAAATTAAATTCTTATTTTTGTCTTTAATTTTCAATTCCGTTTAAAAATCAAATTTCACATGACATTAATTTCAAGTCACCGTAAGTAATTTTTAAATTGTTAATTACAATTAAAAATAAGATTTAAATTTTTAATTGTCAAATTTAATTGTGCCCACTGCTATTACTGACCTTTTAAAAATTAACTTGTGGACACTAAATGATTAATAATTGATTACGTTCTTTTTTAAAAAGCAAAAACAGAATGTGATTTAAAATGCAAAATTAACACGCACAATGTTTGAACAAATTTACATTATAATCTTGTAAAATTTAATGTGTGTATACATAAAATGTGGAAATCTTGATTTTAATTTCATTATTGCATAAAATCTTACTATTATAAAAAGACTGAAAATATTGAAATTACTAAGATGAAAGTCGAATTCCATTAATGTGCTATTACTTTCAATATAATGTAAGTGCGCAAAATTTATTATTTAAAGTAATAGCGCATTATCGGAGTTCGACTTCCGGTGAAACACGAATCGCGTAACTTCAAAATCGTGTTAAATAAGTCCGCATAAAAAGAGACCCAGGTGTAATTATTAAATTATTGAGTGTGAACCATGGCAATGCAAGGCGTTTGGGACTGGGATCAGGGAGCTGATGAAAGATGTTCGTTAAAACCATTTCTGCAAACCTTAAATTGGAATAGGTCATATTTCAAAATTTGACTATTATATAAAAATATTGTTTAAGTAATAGGTTTATAGGGGACACTTAATGCTCTCTTTTCTTGTCCATTGTCATCTTTGAGTATTTTAAATTTTTGTGTGTCATTGTTAAACATTTCTTAGCTTAATCAATTACTGAAATAGTGGTCTAAGTAATAAGCTCAGGTTAATGTTTGAGAAATGGAGGATTTGAATGAAAAGTTTAGCCACTTTTATTCTCAAGTCATTAAGCAGGATCATTTTGCTTAAGACATAAAAGATGTTAGTTAGAGGAACAAATTGATTTGATCATTTTTATGCTGTATGTATTAATCCTTTTAATTCATTCTTCTTTTTTATTTTTTAGTTGATCATATTCAAGGTATCCTCAACACTTTCTGCCGAAAATATTTTCTCAAAGAGTTCTCAAGTAAAACGGATCAAACCTTATCTCACAATCAATTTGACCCCTATAACTGTAGTGCCTGATGGAACATTACAGATAATATTTAATTTAAAATTGCAAACAGATATCCATCTTACAATTGGTGCCCCTCATAACTGGAGCTTATTTTTAATAGGTGAGATCACCAAACTCTCAGCTTAAATGAAAGCAGTTCTCCACTCCAGTGCCATCTATTGTAAGTTTGAACAATCAAGATTTTTTAGTGATTTTTTAGTATTTAAATTCCCATTTCAGGCCAACCTTTGTCTTTATGATTAAGACTTGGGACTCAAAGTCAGGAGGAGTGTAGATATTTATTCAGCCACCATCTTTAATCCCATTTGATGCATTAAACTAGAAATTTAAATCAGTCTATATTAGTTTGATTTGGGTTCAAACCCTTAACTGATTAAATTTTTAGTCTGTAGCCTGTCGGAATTGTTGGATATATGTCCGCATTTCTTCCAACTTTTGAACCTCAAATCTCATTTGTAAAATCACCTGCCTGAAAATGGGGATTTAATTACTAAGGATAGAGATTTATATGCAGCTGGCTGTCACTGATTTCTCAACTTTACTCCAGAAGGCACTAGAAAGGAGATCTGCTCTTTCTTTGTTATAGTACTTACATTGTATTCTTTTCATTCATTTTTATATGTAATACTTTTAAATAAACTGTTTTTAAATAAGTCTGAAAAATATGTCAGAATAACAATCAATTCAAAAATTATTACTGACAAAAACACAAATGAAAAGGAAATAAATTCTTAAAAAAAGAATATAGAATTTTAATACAGTGGAAGGCATTTCAAGAACCAGACATTTTTGGTTCCTAAGATTGAATATTTAAAGTTTTATTAATGATAACTGTTTTAATAGTAGTTGCTCCCTGAGGGTTTTTTTTTTTAGTATTTTTTATATCAAAAATTCTAATTTTGGTGCGTACATTAGCATTTTTTAATGACTGAAGATTAGAGTCAAGATCTTCACTTCTAAATGAGTAACCCCTTTAAGTGAATTATGCCTCCATCCCCTCCCTTCTATTAAAGCAACTTGATATTATTATAAAGGATGGGCCAAAAATAATTTTAACCTAATATTATTTTATTAACACAACTATATTTCAATAATTATTTTGTTAGTGCAATTAAGTAAAAATTTACAAAAATAATTAAAAAGAAATTATGAAATAAATAATAATGCTACAGTAAAACAAGTAAAACTAAAAATTAAAATGAGGCATTTACAAGTTTTCTTTTTCTCACAAACATCAAATGATGATAGCACTATCAATTGGTGGGTTTATATTTATTTCCTGTCTGATTATAATTACAACAAAAATATATGAATTACACAACATAAAATATACTGCACATACACAGTACTAGATTTAGTCAGACAAGTATGGTGTGTGGTTTCTACCTGCTTTAACATCTTGTGGAGCGATGTAATGACAAATATATGACTAAAGCCATGTCAAAAAGATCTATGATCCCCAATATACACATTTTGTATTGAACCCATATTCATCAGTTGACCCCGATCACAATCTCCCTCCATAAGGTGTGCTTGAAAAATATATATATATAGTATGCAATGTAATCATTTATGTAATTACATTACAGAGTTATAACTTGATCATATTATGAAGAGCATTTAACTTACCTCAATTAACTCATTATTTTCTAGGAAATATTATATGGTAACCAAATTATGAACTGTATCAATACATAGCTTACAGGACCGGTATATCAGAATTGGCTTTAATTTTATTTAATCCAAAGCTTCAAAACAACTTTAATTTGAGAGCACTAATAATAGATTAAAATCTTTAGTACAATGAATGCAATCTAATATCATAATAACTATTTGTTATACAGTTATTCTCTATAACAGCATTGCATTTAAAGTATGGATGCACACTATTTTAGCACTTTTTCAAGAATTTGCATTTAACAACTACATCAGAAAATTACAATGAGCACCATTTTCTTTACAGAACATTAATTTGTTTAAAGCATTTATTTCAGGCAATTTCACCAATTTTATAAAGTTATAATTAATATAGCGATAATAAATGTGTGTACATAATATAATATTGTGGTATACTTATATGAGTGTATATTTGCAGTTCTTAAAAAGACTGTTGAACAGTCAAAAGTATTGGTTTGAATAAATAAAGAAATTGCATGATATTAAGTGCCTATACAAAATAGTTTAATACATTGTTATTTAACACTCTTATAGTCTTATTATCTAAATTAAGCAATGGAAATGTTCATGTCTTTTAAATGGATTCTATTTCTGAGTTCTAGGGATTTACTTTATTGTAATTTGAAAGCCATAGACATGTCCTTAGTATATCTGTAGATAAATTCAAGATTTCCTTTCTGGATGCTGTCAAGAATTTTTCAAACAATTGAAGAATTGTGATATAATAAATGGTCTTTTTGTAATAGCCCAAGTAAATTTCTTTTTATTTAGATTCAACAGAAAGATCAGGATTTCTTCTTCCTAGACATTTCAGGAATCTTACCTAAAGGTTGAGGATTTTCATGGTTACTGTGCTTATCTATTTCAGAAGTGGAATTTAGCAGCCTGTTGCTTATATAGGTGTAATAGCATGCGAAGTATAAATCCTATAGTTAATGAATATCAAAGCTATTCATACAATAGCAGAATTGGAGGTTTTAATAAAGTTATGAATCTGTCTTCTGTTGGAATCTCTAGAGATTTCATTTTAATGTTTGTTAATAGGTAGCTATCTAAATATGTATGTGTGTGTGTATCTAAATAAATAAATTGTAAATATTCTAATTTTATTTTTAAATAAAGTTTTTGTTTTTTAAGGTGCTGATGATTTTTTAGGAATTACTGGAATGAAAGGTGTTATAGATAACTTAGAGAAGCAGCCAAAAATAAAGCTGAAAGTATTACCTATAAAAATTGGTCAAAAGGCAAGACTTGAAGCTGATATTGTGTTATATGCTTGTGACGATGAAGGTAAATGTTATATGAGGACTCTGTTATTTATTGCCGAGTTGACTGTGACCGAAAGTGGACCTCAGGATTCTCAAGTCTCATTTCATACAATCATAAATAAAGATTAATTGGACCACATTCTGCTTTGAACTGCATTTATCAAGCTTTATGCAAATTTATCGATATGTAAAAATATTTTCTAATGAATTTTTATACAAACATTTTTTAATCCTTCATGTTTACAGAGATCATTAAAATTTTACAAATTACTTCATTGTAGTAATATACTTTTTATTTTTGAATATTTTATTGATTTCAAATAAAGATAAACCTCTGCAGTTTCCGGTTCTTATTTGATGACTATCTGGTTAATGAGTCGGCCATAATTGAGGCAAAAGTTTCAGCCAGTCAAATTTCTCAAGTTACATATGGCTATTTGCTAAATATTTTTATTGTTTAATAACATTTCTTTATGTCAATAAATAAATGTTCTAATTATTAGCAAATTATTATTATTTTTTTGTTTTCAGAATGTACCTAATTATGTAATTAATACATTACAGAATTTCAGATTACAATATTATGAATTGAGACCCTGCGAGTTTGGTGAAGTTGATGGAGCATCCGACTTGGGATCGGGGAATCAAGGATTGATTCTCCACTCCAACTTCTTATGAACTCCTGAGCATAAAGCCTTTAACCTTTTTTTTTTTTTATGAATGAGAGAATTTAAAAGCCCTCTATTAGTTCATTGATTAAATAAATTGTAAGCTGTCATAAGTAAAAACCAATTTTTGAATTTTAAGAATCACAGAACTGGTTTCAGGAGAACCTCTTAAAAAAGAATTGGATAGATTATAATTTTTTCTTATTCAGATAGATATAAGCTTATTGATTATAAAAAGCATCATATTTACTAGTGCATGTGTTTCATTTTTCATATTTAGAAATAAAGCAAATAAAATCTGTTTGGTATATTCAAACCTGCAATGATCTGGGGTTGAGAAGGTTAGGCCTTGGTGTGGGTGTTGAAAAGGATTGTCTTAATACTGGTTCTGTGGGCCTTGTAGTGTCATTGTTTATTATTCAGAATATGTATATCTTCTAATAATTTTACTAAGTCCATAAACAAATCATGGTTATTAAAATGTGTGATGCCGAGAATATATATACTTATTCATGGATCAACTAATCTTAAATAGATTATGATAATTCACAAGTGGGATTCCTAAAGAATCATTTTTAACAAACTTGTAAACAATGCCTACTTTTCATATTAATGACAATACCTTGATCAGATAAAAAACGGCCACTTTTATCTGATCTTCACATTTTTAAGTGTTAAATGAATTAAATATCTATATTTCAAAAGTAGCATCAATTTTTGGAATTGTCAGCTAAATCAGCTTACAATTTCAAATGATAAAGCAAATGAATTATAATAAAATATTTAGACTTAATTAGTTTATGAATAAGTTCATATATTAAAACATGAGCAAGCATAAGAAATGGTGATCATGTGATGTTTAGTGTTTTTAAGTTCATATATTATTTTTACGTTCATGAATTATTTAATGACTTATTAAAAAAGTTTGCTATTTGAATCCATAGACTATTGATATGATTGATAATTACAAAAATAGCTGCTTATATAAAAGTTTTACACTTTTGAAGTATTGATGATTGGTTCATTTATCGTTTTAAGAAAACCTGCAGTTGAAAAACGGTGACCATTTTTTATTCAAAAGTGAATTATTATTAATACAGGAAAGTGAGTGTTGATTATAAGTTTACAAAAAATGGTTCATTAGGAATCTGACTTATAAATTATAATAATGTATTCAGACATTGTCGTTCCATGAATAAGTTTATATCTTATTTAAATTGTGAGCTATTAAAGAGCACTTAAATGCTGTCATTCACAATATTATTCAGATTGTTCATAAATTATTTATTCCATAGTAAGCCACTTCCTTACTATAGAACAATCTTTAAATGGCTGCAATTGTAAACATGATTCATATAGTGCTTTTAATATTTTTTCCTAAACATTTTGTTCAGTAATTGATTTTATTTTTTACAGTCACATACTTCATTCTCTAAGCTAATTTTTGATAAATATTAGGAATATATATATATAATCACTTTCTTAATGCAAATACTCTTGTGAGCAAATACTAATTCTTTCTAATATTGTTTCTACTTATCAGTATCTTGATTTGAATATCATATACCCATAGATAATACATTTAATGCTAAGAAATGTTTGCATTAGTGTAAAATATATGTAACATTTAAAATTATAAAATTGATCAAAAAAAAAAGTAATTTATTATATATAAATTAAGTGGAATATTTGCAATTATAGTTTAATTTTATTTCCATTAGTTTTTGTAGTGTGACAATTTTATCAAGAAATATTTTATTACAAACAATGGATGTTGACAAATTGAATACCATGGTAAAATAGTCAATCAATTTTTAAAATAATACTTTCTTTTTATTTGAAACATTCTAATGAGAGAAAATCAGAAGGCTGAATACATTTCTTTTTGATCCACAAATATTGCAAATTGTTTATTTACTCAGCACTGTATTTATAAAACCCCTATACATCACATAATCACCAGTCTTTATACTTACACAAGCTATTAACACAGAGGCAAAATTCTTCATACAGTAGTGCCACTCAGTACAAGCCAAAGTGATCAATGGACATAGGAGGGTTTTTGCATAAAATCCCTATCTAGTGCCTACTCATTCAATATCCCCAGATTAGTTTCTAGCTTGTGGGTTTCATCAGGAGCCTTGATTCTGCACCTTTCATCCATTGATTATTCTGGCTTGCATTGAGTGCCATTAGTGCATGGAGAGTTTTGCCTTTATGTTAACAGTTTGTATAAGCATAAAGATTGGTGATCATGTGGTGTTTAGTGGTTTAATACCAGTCCTTCCCAATAGGATTATGGTGACTGCGTAAAGAATCAAAATGTATAGATGCTGAATTGAATTCAAATCTGTATGACTATACAAGCAAGTGAGCTTGAATTGAGAACATTATTGTGTTTTCATTTTGAACTCAAAGCTTTATAGTTATCTAAAAAGATAAAAGGTGGCTGCTGGAGGGTTTCATGGTTTCAGCAGATCTTAAAATCTAGATGCAATGCTCTCAGATCCAAGGTTCCTCATCCTCACTGATAAAAGCCACAAGCTAGAAAGTAGTCTGGGGATATATGGTGAGTAGGCACGAGATGGGGTATTTTATGAACAAACCTTCCTGCATCCATTGATTATTTTGGCTTTCACTGAGTGGTGCTATTGTATGGAGAGTTTTGCCAAATAAAATAGAATAGATATGTAAGGGTATGTTTACCTGGAGATAGAATTAGGGATGTTACAGATAAAGTAAAGAAACGAGAGTAGAGATATTTATGTTATTGTAGGGACAAATAATTTTTCAGAGCCATCAGATATAGTAATGGATGTGTACAAATAATTTTAATAATTTGAATAAGGTTAAAGGAAGAGTAGAGTAGTTGGATTACTACCAAAATTCGATAATAGGTATGCTAGATAGGGCATATTCTATAAATGAGAGATTGAAAAAATTATTGAGAGAAATAATGTTATGTTTGTTGATGTGTAGGATTTTTTATTATTAGAAGGAGTTATATAGTAAAGATGGATTGCACTTAGTAAACAAGGAAGTGAAGCATTAGGGGGTTTGATTTATGAAAAATATTATAGTTCAGGAAATTTATTAAGGTGGGTAGGATTTAAATTACAGTATTTATCAAAAGAAAATGAAAATGTTAAGAATAGACTGGATAAAAGAAGTAAACAAAGGGTAGCTGATCCAGATATAAATGTAGATGTGAAAAGGTAATATGTTTGTAAAACTACTGATAAACAAGTTAATTACAAATGTAATAGAGAAGAAAGAGTCGAAAGAATTTATAAAAGGGTAGTAAGAAAGGCAGAAATTGTTAAAATTGGATATTAAATATGCAAGGTAGTATAAGACCAGAAAAGTGGTTGGAATTAAACAAAGCAGCTAAAACAAAGGGCTTGAGGTATTAGCAGTAGTAGAAACACATCTAAGACAAAAAGAACATACATTGGAAGATTTGATATGGCAGGGTATAAATAGAAAAGAAAAAAGGGGTAGTGGTATAGGAGTTATGTCAAAAAAAAATTTAAATACTGAAAAGTGTCAACAACATTTGTGGTTTGAGATAAGATTAGGAAGACAAGAATGGATGGTGGCTATAGTGTATTTGCCACTGAAGATAATTAAACTATTATGGAGTGGAATAGAAGCATATATGAATGCCTAGTTAAGGATATACAGAGTTTCATAAAAAAGGGTAAGAAAATAATGGTTATAGGGAATGTGAATGGGCATATTGAAGAAATTTATGACATGGATGACAAGAATGAACAGCTTTTGAAAATTTTTTGTCAGAAGATGAATTTGAGCATTAGAAATTTATGAGGGGCAATACATATGGTCTAGAAATAATATATTTCACACTAGATTATGTATTAGTAGAGAAGGAGGGAACATGAATAAAGTATGGAAAATTAAAGTGTTTGATAATGAAGAGAGAGTATGTAATAGTGATTATAATTTTTTATACTAGAAATGGTTAATAATGTGATGGAAAATAGTAATAAAAGTAGAAAGGATAGTGAAAGATATAGAATGAATGATAAGAATAAGTTGGAAGAATATAAAATAAAAGTAGAAATCATCAAAGAGTTTATTGGAGATGAATATAAGGACTAACGTGATGAAATAGAAAAAGTGGCATAGGGTTTTGGGTGAGAATATTCAGAAGAATAAAAATAATAGAAAAGTGAGAGTTAGTAAAAGATAGGGGAAAAGCATGCAAAGAATATAAATGTGCTATTAAAAACTAAGAAAGTAAAAAAGATTTTAATATTAAATGGTAAAAATTTAAAAAAAGAAATTAGCTAAAATAGATAATTATAGAGAGAATGAAATTAAATAGTAAACAATTGGAGGATATTAATAAAAATGGAAGGGATGGGAATAAAAAATTTTGGAATTATATTAAAAAAAGACATATAGGGGAGAGAGAAATAGTATTACTAAATAATGAAAAAGTGTGTAACTCTAGATAAGAGAGAATCTTAAATAAGTATGTACTGGATATAGAAAAGATGTTAGAATGAAGAATAGTGTGATAACAAACATAAAAGCACATAGTAATGGAAATATTAATTTTACAGAAAATGAATTGAATGAAGCAGGAGAAAAATTGAAAAATGAAAACGCAAGAGGTTTTGATGAATGGGAAGCAGAGATGATGATGAATTTGAAAATAGGGCAAAATTAAATCTATTATGTTTTAATAAGATTACACAGAAGAATTTCCAAATAACTGGAATAATACAAGAGTAAGGCGATTATTTAAAGGTCATAGAAAGATAAACAATTATAGACCAATAGTGGTAATATCAGTATTGTATAAAGTTTTGACATATATGGTGGCTGAAAGAATGGCAAAATGGATGGAAGAAAGTAATATAGTTGAAGAAATGCAAGAAGATTTTTGATCAGGAGATAGTTTATTGGCAGTCACATAACTTATAGATATGAGTAGGAATACAGGTATATATATATTGGCCTTTATAGATATAGAGAAGGCACATGATATAGTAAAGAGAAATAGATTATGGTAAGTTTAGTAAATTTGGGAATGAATGTAGGTTTAGTGGATCTTATTAAAACATAGTATGAAAATAATTACGTACCAATTAGGAAATATAGAATGATTAAACTGGGGTGGGTCTAAGGCAAGGATACCCTCTGTCACCTATTTTGTTTTTATTATATTTAAGAGAAATGGAGAGAGCAATAGAAAGACTAGGAAGAGGAGTAAAGATACCATTAATAGATGACAAGGGAGTGTATAATCAGATCGTATTTGCTGATATCTTATGCACAGAAAGTGGGAAGATATGGAAGTTATGCTGAAGGCATGCACAAGGGTGGGTAAAGATGATTAAATTTAGTGAAGAAAAATCAAAAGTAATGATGATAAATGCTAGGGAAAGAGAATAAAAATTTTTTTAATTGTAGGATATAAAGTTAAATGTAGTTAATAGGTATAACTACTTGGGAATTGTCTTAAGTAATCAGAAATTGTTTGGATGAATGGGAGAAAAAAAATGATAAATGAAGCAAAGAAAAGAAAGGGACTGATAAAGAAGTTAACAGTGTTTTCATATAATAAATATAATGGAGAAAGAATTGTATGGTATTGATATGTTAATAAAGGAATGTTAACTTACTTAGAAAAAGTACAAAAAGAAGTAGGAAGACATACAGATGTATGGATGGCAAAGGAGACAATTCAAAGGGAAATGGCATGGTCAAGTTTTTATATGTGAGATGTATAAACCAAAATAAAAATATTCAGTATATTATAATTTATGTATAGTAAGAGAATAGCCAAAATAATATTTACTTAGGCTACAAGATGGGTGGGAAAGATAGTACGGTATGCAGAAGATATGGATAAAGACTGTCAGTATACTTCTACAAAAGGGGATGATTGTGTTAGGAGAATTGTTGACTGTTATAGTGGCAAAAAATGGGCTAGAGGAATATATGCATTAATAAAAAAGGGTGTTGGAGAGTGAAAACAGTTTAAATATATATATAGAAGTAAATAGAATATTAAATGTGAGTTAATTTACAATAATAGCAAGGAAAGTAGTTTACTGTTTAAGGCTTGAACAGGATTGTTATCACCCAGGGAATATATACATAAATGGAGAATTCTGGGAATTTATTCTGCAAGTTATGTAAGGATGGCATTGAAAGTATTAGGTATCTGTTCATTGAATGTAAATGCTTACAAACAGAAAGCATATAAATAATAAAGTTTGTGGGAGAATAAATATAAACACAGATTCTACAGAAAGTGCATTCTCGGTTTTTATGCTGGGTTTGGAAAAAGATAAAGGGAATTTAGATATAAAGGCCATAGAGTGGATAATGATGTGGAAATGGGATGGAGCAGGATAGAGACTATGGCAAAAATTTAGAGTGGGGAATGGGAAGGTAAAGTGGCTAACAGATTTCTCTGGATATAGTGGTTGAGAGATTCCTGATTCCGATAAAGGAGAAGCCATAGTGCATTGCATTACATTGTGTTTATAGGTATATCATTAATGCTTCCATTTTGAATTATTACAAATAGCAAGCAAAAGTTAATATTAATAAGTAGGAGACAGATTGTAATCCATTTCATGTTATTAAGATAATTCGCATTTTTTATTATTGATTATATCTTTTATAAACCAAATGTGACATAAATAAGATGCAAGTTTATAATTAATATGTTTTTTAACTTTTGTATTTGGGTTTATATTTCGAAATGCTTTTAAGTAAAGAAAAGAAGCATAAATGTTATTGCCATTTATATTTTAAAAGTCATTATTTGACATTTTAATATTTTCATTAAGTACTTTTACTAGAGTTAATGAGTGTCTAAGAAATATATTTAAAATAATAATTTTGAACGATTTATTCTATAACACACCATGAAAAATGTAAAATTAATATTACATTACTGTTATGTTTTATCTTACAAGCAAAATATATATTTAAAATAGTATGTACATGACATTGTTTTTATAATTCACTAAAATATTCTATTGCTGGAAAGAATTTTATTGATAATTGAATATTTTATGTATGATAGACATAGTGTTGAAGTATTCCAGAAAGACATTTTTTGTTAAAGAAATTAAGACCTTGTAAAATATCAAGTAAATAAAATGGAAGTGTGTTCTATATGTTGATGTATTTGTGGTTCTCATATTGGTTTGTATAATCATCCCAAAACTCATTTCTAGAACAAGTTATTTTTCTTTTCCCCATTGGAGTTAGAATTGTCTTACTAATTTAAAAATGACTGCTTATTTTTCTGCAATTTCATTATTACTTGCATTAATTAAAGAAAATATATTACCTGATGACATTACAAGTTGACTTTTGAAAATTGTGTACATTTTTGACTTTGCAAAAAAGTAGAAATATCTTATTTTTTACAATTAGTAATGATGCATTTTGGCTGCAGAAAGGAGTTTGCTATTAACTGAAAGGAGACCCTTTGATTCCTCTTGGAGGCCTTAAAGGAACCGAGCAGGGCAAATTTCTAATGTCCACTCCATACGTTCTTGTCGTTGCAGCTGTTATTACTATGTGATTATTCATGTAGTATACGAATCGAACATGGCTGGGCTGCTCACCAACACGCATTAGCCAGCATGGTGAGTTTATTGGCTTTTTACCTCTGAGTTTAAGATCAAGAAACACCATGGTCTTTCTTCTCAGTGCCTGATAAGGCAGAATGAATGTTTGTGTAAATGATAAATATTTTTCCAATACATATATACAATTATGACAGACAAAAATAAAGCATGGCCCTTATTCCCAGGAGGCTGTAAAGTCACCAACCAAGGTAGCGGTTGGTGGCGGAGGGTGCTAAGAATCCCCTGATTGCGGACCCAGGCTGCCATTTGATGACTTTTTATTTAGGTACTTACAACTGCAGATCACTTTCAAGTGAAGGAAGATTGCAAGAATTAGAAGAACTGTCTTATATTAAATGGGACATTATTGGACTTTGTGAAGTTAGAAGAAAAGGAGAAGAAACAATTGATTTAAAAAGTGGACATATACTCTATTATAAAGGCACACATATTGGAAATACAAGTGGAGTAGGATTCATTATAAATAAAAAGTGGAAGAACAATATTGTGGAGATTGATGGTGTATCGGACAGAGTGGCAAGATTAGTTATACAACTTAATAGCAGATACCAAATGCAGATAATTCAGGTTTATGCCCCAACAAGTTCTCATAGTGATGAAGTAGTAGAAGATTTTTATATGGATGTACAAAAGGCTTTTGATCAGAGTAAACAACATTTTAAAATTGTTATGGGAGACTTTAATGCTAGAATTGGTAGACAAATGAAAGATGAAATTGCTGTAGGTAATTTTGGTTATGGTAATAGAAATGAGAGGGGACATAGACTTGTGGAGTTTGCAGAAAAAGAAAAACTTTATATTATGAATTCATTTTTTGAGAAAAATGTTAAAAGGAAATGGACATGGAAGCATCCAAATGAAGGTACAGCAGAATTGGATTATATTTTGACTATCAGAAAATACATATTTCAAGATTGTAATGATCTTAATAAATTTAACACAGGAAGTGATCATCAATTAGTAAGGTGTAAGTTATGTGTTAATGTAAAACTAGAAAGACAAAAATTATTAAGAAAAACAATATTTACAGTTGATATTCCTAATCTTCAGAAACATTCTAATGAATTTAAATTAGAACTTATAAATAGGTTTCAAGTGTTAGGAGATTTTGAACATGATACAGATTTGAATGAAATTAATATGAAAATAACTGATACACTTTTAAAAACTGCAACAAACATAGCTGGTAGAAAAAAGCAGCAATTGACTAATAAAATTTCTATTGAGACTAGAGAATTTATGAAGAAAAGAAGGAATATGAAGATATACAAAAATGATGTATTAAAAGGAATTGAATATCTCGAATTTTGTAAAATGGTACGGAAAAGAGTTGAAAATGATATAAGAAAGTATAACTGTGAAATAGCAAGGAAAGCTGTAGAAGAAAATAAAAGTCCCAAAAATTTTAAACAACATTTTGGTATTGGTAGGAAATTTATATCTGCAATAAGAAAAAAAGATGGAATTATTACTAAAAAGAGAGATGACATCATGAAATTGGTAGAAGATTTTTATCAAGAATTATATAGTAATAAAGAACAAGTACCTCCTATATCTATTACATCTTCCGAATTGCCCAGAATTTTAAATGAAGAAGTGAGACATGCAATTAAGTGTATGAAGAAAGGAAAGGCTCAAGGAAATGATGAAATTATAATTGATATATTAAAAGAAGCAGGTGAAGAAATAGAAACAATTTTAGCAAAGTTGTATACCAAATGTCTAAATGATAAAAATGTACCGGAAGATTGGAAGAATGCAGTAATAATATTAATATTTAAAAAAGGTGATAAAGAAGATATTAGAAATTACAGACCTATCAGCCTTTTATCAGTTTTATATAAAATTTTTACCAAGATAATTACAACTCGTCTACAGAGAACTTTGGATTTCCACCAACCAAGAGAAGCTGGATTTAAAAGTGGTTTTAGTACAATAGATCATATCCAGGTATTGAGAGAAGTCATAGAAAGGACAAACGAATATGAGTTGTCATTATGTTTTGGATTTGTAGATTATGAAAAGGCATTCGATTCTATACACATTTCTTCAGTGATTAAAGCATTAGATCATCAAGGTATAGATCCAGGATGTTGTCATATTTTAAAGAATATTTATAAAAACGCAACAGCAACAATTAGATTACATAATGATACTGGAAAAATCAACATTGAGAAAGGTGTAAGACAAGGTGACTCCATATCTCCAAAACTCTTTACAGCAATGCTGCAAGAAGTATTTTGTGGATTAAAATGGGAAACTAAAGGAGTGAAAGTAAATGGAGAGTATTTAAGTCATTTAGATTTCGCAGATGATGTAGTTGTTTTTGCAAATAATGCTTCAGAGCTGCAGGAGTTAGCAGATGAAAGTAGGACTAAAGATAAATGTTAAAAAGACTAAAGTAATGTTTAATCGATTTGCTCAAAATATGAAAATAAAGATTGATTATGAAAAATTAGAAGTTAACAGTTACAAATACCTTGGTCAGATTATTAATACAGATGGAAACATAATGGAGGAAATTAATCATAGAATTAAACTTGGTTGGAGTGCTTTTGGTAGAAATAACTTGATACTAAAAGGAAATATGCCTATGAGTTTGAAAAGGATGATTTTTAACAAATGTGTTTTACCAGTTCTTATGGATCTGAGACTTGGACACTTAATAGAAGAGCAATACAGAGACTTCAGACCACTCAAAGGAGTATGGAGAGATGTATGTTGGGAGTAACAAGAAGAGATCGAAAACGCAATGTATGGGTAAGACAACTAACAGGTGTTACTGACCTTATTGAAAAAATTAAAAGATTGAAATGGAGTTGGGCTGGACATATTTCTAGAAGAGATGATAATAGATGGACAATTGAAATTTTAAACTGGATTCCAAGAGATTGTAAAAGACCCAGAAATAGACCACGTGAGATGGATGGATGAAATAAGAAAATGTGCAGGGGTGTTGTGGAGAAGAGAAGCTAAAGATTGGAGAAGATGGATTAAACTTGGAGAGACCATCCTGCAGTGGATTGATAATGGTTGATGATGATGAATGATGCATTTTATAATTTCATTTCCAGAAATTCCACATTTATTTAAATGTTAAACATACAGTATGTGGTAGAACTGCTTTATCAAATTTTCAATAATAAAATATAAGAGAACAAGTTTAAAACTCAACTATTTCTTTCCCCAACATTCCTAAAGTAACTTATCTGCCTCTAAATTTTAATTGTTCACTGGGCTTATGAATTTCTTATGATAGAATAGCCCAATTGTTTAGGACATTGCCTTAAAATTCGATATTTAAGAATCTAACAGTGTAAGTTTGATTCCTGTACTAGCATTGTCACTGGTCAGGCCAGAAACATCTCACTCAGAATGTGTAATATACTCACCTGTGTTCTCTTTGGGTGTTATTACTAATATAAACCATCACTTATGTGTAATAATGCTTCAATAATGTATATATATTTATCTAAAACTTACTATTCATTTTATTTATAATTATTTCAATATCTTTCCTTGTATTTGGAAAAGTTTAAATATAATTTACATTTTTTTAGACATTCTATATGTCTCGTAATTTACGTGACTTTTCATGTGAGTTCTGGAAAAAGGTGTTTGGCCACCACCTTTTGCAATTTTTTTTCCTTCCAGAATTTGTAGGGAAGCCTGATGATGGTCTTACAATTAGTATCAAATACTACATTGGGTAGGAAGTAAGATCTTTAATTAGAATGTATATTACAAAAGTTATGGCCAGTTGAATTCCTTATATCCTCACATCATATAGCGATTTGTTAAGTGTGCATATTTTCAGAGTGTAGCGAAGCACATTGGTGGGCCATAATATTTGTGTGCAATGCGATATACACCTGCAGCAGCTAATATGAACAGGACTGTTCTATAGGCCTGTAAGTTTCTCTGCAAAAGCAGAAATATTGGGCTGTGTAAATGGCATATTTGTGTTTTTAGCAGAGAAACTGCCACCAAGCGGCTCACCTGCCCTACCTATTAGTACCCTATAAAGAAATTTAAAACCCTAGTTAAAGTTATTTTTATGTGCATTATATTTTCAGTTATAGTTTAAGATTTTTTATTCAGAAATATTACCAAATGCACCACTTTATTTTGCTGTAATATCTTATAAATACAATGTATCCACTACTTCAAACACTATGATGTTCATTATTTCAACTCTGAAGGAGACTACAGGACAGTCAAAACATGATTGTGTGTGCATATAGATACAATAAAAGATTTTTGCTAAAAAGTGTTCAAAGTAATGGATTTCTTTTATTATTATAAAATTAATAATTTTAAAAAATTGATAATTTTGAATAATTTCATTAATTTAATATTTTCTAATGAAACTTTTTTAATCCATGCAATTTTTTTCTTCAAAATTGTTTTTTTTTTTTTTTTTTTTGGAAAATCTAATTCTATTAATTTTGAAATTTTTAAAACATTTTTTTTTTTTTCATTTTTTCCCCAAAATTCATTAAAGGATTAATTAAATTAATTTAAAGATTATCTCTGATTTTGAAAATGCTACTTTTCCAACTTTTGTTATTTAAGGAAATAAATCAATGAAAGTAAAAGTTAATTAATTCAATGAATGAAAATCAACTGATCACTTATAACTTTTATGAAACTATTTTTTTTTTTGATAAAATAAATGTTTTGAATTTTCATATTGTCATATTTATTTATTTATTGTTAATCAGTTATTAAATAATTGTTTAAAAAATATTGTGTTAATGTCTTTAATCTTCCAGCTATCTGTTAAATGAATTTAATGTGTTGTGACTGGATTTCAATATAGCTTAGAGTTTTTAAATTATCCCAGAAAAGGTATTTATGCGGATTATTTTAATGTGATTTTGAAGTTATGCGATTCATGTTTCTTCTTAATATCTTTCATATTTCACTATATTTATTAGATATCATGAAATTAAATTATTAATAACTTATTTTCACTTGAAATACTTTTTTTTTTCAAAAATATAATGTTAGCAGCTAATGTGAATATGGCCTGAAGCAGTATTTAGATTTTTAGCTTCTATGTAAATAACCTATTTATACTAATGAATAATAATAGATTTATACTTACATATAAAAATATCGCAATAAATATTCAAAAAAATTAAACTTTTAAAACGTATATATATGTAATAGAAATAAATAATCTTTTAGATTTTTAAAATAAAAAACGAAGATTTTATAAACTGAAAATAATCTTTCTAATGATAATGTATAATCTTTTTGTTTTGATTTCGATCTCATTTTTTTAATATAGAAACAGAAAACCATTAACACAAGACTGAAACTGGCGCTTGCTGTACATCACATCATGAATAAAAATAAAGTGGCAAACAGGTTTCTCTGGTCATAATTGCTGAGAGATTCTTGATTTAGTTTAAGGAGAAGCCACAATACATCACATTGAATCTGATTTCATATCAGTTTACAAACAAACACCAGTGGTAATAATTAAAATATGTATGAAAAATGTAAAATTAAATACTGTAGTTAGTAAAAAAAGTTTGTCTTGTATTAATTTTTTTCAAATATTTGAAATTTTTTATTAGTCATACTTTATTTGCATATTTTTTTTAATGCGAATTTTGAAGTAATTTTTCTTTGTTGCTTTGCTTTTATGCGAATTCTGAAAATTACAGACCCTATTCCCCATTTTTCAAGGTAAGTTACGTCTATTTTTGTGCGATTTTTTTTAATGCGGGTTTTCTGTGGAACCTATCTACTGCATAAAATGAGACCCAGGTGTACTTATAATTGATTAAATTTATAAATTATTTAAAATTATTTATAAAATAATATAGGCGCTATTGCATCTGACCGCAAAGCTACTTTTTACTTAAAAACAAAATAAAATTATAATACTTAGCAAGCGCTTTCAAGAGTAATATAATTTTATTTTGTTTTTAAGTAAAAAGTAGCTTTGCGGTCAGGTGCAATAGCGCCTTTATTATTTTAAAAATATATTTTTGCATGCAAAGTTTTCGATTTAGGCTTGAATTACAATGTTCAAATTATTTAGAATAAACTGTTATATTTATCTTTTGCTGACAGTAGGTTCATAGTTCTTGCTCCCTAAGCTAGATTAGAACTTGATGGTTACTTACGATTAAGGGTTTATGTTGGTGTTTCAACATTCAGATGATAACCCTAGATGATACAAATATATATCCTTTAAAATCCATGCACTACATTTCAATTTTTTTTTAAAGTTTATAGTTGGCCATTACATTAATAATACTATGTGGCTATGGCATTGATGATCAGCATGTTTCAATATCTCAGCATTAATTTTATTATATTTTAATGGATTAGCACTTAAGTCTCTACATCCAAATTATTGTTTATATCATTTTCCCCAAGTTTGGCAGTGAGTAAATGAGTAGCCTGTCTATAGTGGATCTTTTTCAAATCCAGTCAAAAGGTTGACAGTTGATTTTTATTGTTTGATGATGAATGAATGATTACTTTTGTTTAATACTGGGTGAACTTAGTTTTATTCTTTGCTAATGTTATGCTCATTGATTCTGTGATCAATGGGGATGATGTGAGTGCTAGTTCCCGATTTTCTCCACATGCTAATAACCCCTAATAAATTTTTTATTATCATGACTTTTTTAAGACATTTGTAATGATTTTGTTTCCCATTTTCCTTTCATAAATTCTTCATTTAAATTGATTAGCAGTTCAAAAATATAGTAATTAGTTTTCTTTATTATAAAATTTCTTGTAGAATTTTTCTGCTCATCTCGTGATTTTTTTTAATCATAGTTCCACATTTTTTTACTGCTGAAGTAACTTTTCTTCCAATAGCAAGATGCTTTCTCTTTTTGAAACTTATTCTCTTCTATGGCTTTTGTTGTCAATTCACTATATTTTCTTATAATATTACTAACTCACTTTCATATTTTACACAACTTCAAATATTTTATTCTTTTTAATGGATCATTTTCAAATACATTCATATTCCTTTTTTATCTTCATATATTGTCTTGTCTCAGTTGAAAATTAATTATTAATGAGTTGTTGTTTTTTATATCAGCTATCTTAATTTCTGGTCTTAATAAAATATCAATTATCTTTTTGATTTCAAGTTTGAAACATCTTCAAAATCTTTTAAAATGATTAGCAATGTTTAATTGAAATTCATTGAAATATTTATGATTAGGAATATCATCTGTTAATATTGTCTTTTTAAGGGTTGGTTTCTCCAGTTTTGTATATTATTTAATACATATTTTACATTTAATTGATGATCACTTCCTGTGTTGAATCTATTGAGAACATTAATATCTGGAAATACAATATTTTCTGCTAGCCAAATTATAATCCAATTCTGTTGTATTTTCATTTAGATTTTCTCAAAGAAAGAATTTGTAAAGTTTTCTGTGAACTCCACAAGTCTGTATTCTCCCTTAATTCTAACACCATAGCTAGATTTACCCATAATATATTCATCTTTTGTTTTTCAGTTCCATTACTAAAATTTATGACAAATTTAAAATGTTTGGTCTGATCAGAAGCATTGTGAACATTATTAAAGATCCTCAATTTCTTCATCACATTGAGAACTTATTGAAGCCCAAATCTGAATTATGGCATTTTTCATTAGATGAATAACGGATCTTACTACTCTAATATCTACAATATCATTCTTATTTATGATGAATCCTGCTGTATTTGTGCTCATTACAGTAAATTACATATTCACTTTTTAAAATCATTACTTCTTCAACTTTTCTTCTAACTTCAAAGCCCAACAATGTCCCATTTCTACCAATTCATACAATTCACTAAAAAATACTTAAATAAAATATCATCAAATGGAAAAAATATATGAAATAGTATTAAAAAGTGTAAGTATATGTTAGTATATAGACAGTCAAATAATAATAGATATTTGTTTACTTTTTGTGATGATATTATTTATAATGTATTAATGAAGCTAAAAGATTTTTAAACGGGTTTTTAATTTGTAAAAGAACAAGATTTTTTTTCAAATGCAAGTTTGAATTTTAAATATTAGAGAAAATTTAAAAAGGAATATAAGAATTTGAAAATAATTTAAGTGCATAATATATATATTTAATGCCATTAAAAATAACAATGTTATATTTTAGTATATATATTGATATATATGTTTATCTATTTGCATATAAGTATATAAATGATGAATGTTCAATTTTGTGGTTGATGAAAATTGTTAAGAATGTGTTTATATATGTTTGTGATATAATATATATATATATTGTGTTCAGATACTGTAAATAATGACCACTTTATATATATATGAATATTAGATCAAGTTGTATATGTTTTATGTAATAGATAATTGTTAATTCTGAAGAAGACTGCTAATTAGTCAAAATTGTCAATAAAAAAGCATACTGAAAAGTACATAAGAAAATTTTTAAATAGATTTAAAAAACCAATGCAGTAAGAGTGGAAGAAGTTTTACACATTTTGAATATTTATTTCTTTTGTACCAAAATACTAAATGTTTGGTAACTGCAATATAGTAAATTAATATTTAAAATAGATTATTTTAAATATGTTTGCTGAAGCTCACTATTTTCCTAGTTAATGCTCTTTAAAATTTTTTAAATGATTTTTTTTTTTATTAATATTTTGGTCTATTAAAAAGTATAGACTTATAACAAACAGTACATATTGTTGCAAACAGAAAATATATACTAATCTTTATTCAGGTTTAAATTTGGATTAAAATAGAATAGAATTTCTAGCCTAATACATGATTACTAATAAAAATAATCAGAAAATAATTCTTTACAACAGTTGTATAATCAAATAATAATTTTATACATAAAAATCTTTTTTCAGCACCTGCTTTGGTGCCCTTCTCAAATGTTACTACTGACATAAAACCTTCCAGTGGCCAATAATGGAATTAAAACAAATAATATACATAATTAAAACAAATCAAAACCTTCATATATAAATTGAATAATTACAAAACAATTGACTATATCATAACAATATGTTAAATAATATTACATGCATTTTTTACATATTTTTTATACAATTATATATATCATTTTATATAATTTTCCATTCATTTTTAATCAACCCCAATTATTAACTAAATTTGTAGAAGTCTTATAAATATTCATACAATTAGTCAAATTATTTTTAATATAATATGTTTCATGTATTTGTCTTCTTTTTGGATCTTTGATGAAATTTAAATATTTAATACTTTTTGTGGCATCTATTCTATGGCCATATTTCAAGTAGTGAATATATAATGCAGATCTATCATATCTTCTTTTAATAGCATTGTTATGTTTTTTGGCTCTTACCTCTAATTGTTTTCCAGTAGGCCCGAAGTAAATCATTTTACAAATTTCGCATGTAATTTTATATACAATTCCTTTTTTGAACTGTAAATCATCCTTTAACCTATAATTACCTATTAATTGATCAAGATTTTTACTATTTGACCAGACAATATTTAAATTCACATCAATATCATTTTTACTGTGCCTTAAAGTGTTATAGATCCTATGAAAGTTTAATCCATTTTTTACTTGATTCATTATTACCATTATCAATACCATCATTATTCTCAAAAATTTTATTATCTACCATAGATTTATTAGAAGTAAAAAATTTATTGCTAACAGTTTTAGGATTATATCCATAATCTTTATATAATTTAATAAATTGATTCTTTTGCAATTGAGCTACACTTTTATCTACATTGTATTTATCATTCCTATATTTAAAATTTTTAATTACTGCTAATTTTTGTACCCATGCTTGTTGTGAATCTACATGAATAATTTTTTTAATTTATGTTCTTTAATAAAATATTTTAAAGTAATTTTATTATCGTTATTTATATCTAAATATTTAATCTTATCTTCAAATTCTAATTTACTAAATTTAATTTTATACATATTATTAAACTCATTATACATATTATACATTACTCTTTTATTACCAATAATTAAAATATCAACATATCTAGAATAATGTATTATTTCTTGACTAATAACCCTTTTTTAAATTCATTTATAAATATTGATGATATTAAGCCACTAATTGCACAACCCATCCCTCATTTATATTCCAAAATTCATTATTATATTTAATATATAAACTATTGTGTATTAATTTTAAATAACCATTGATCTATTTATTGCTTGTACATATGATCTGTAATGCTTGATTGATTTGGTGCAAAATGAAACTTTTCAAGGGAGAAAGTATGAATAATATTTTTCACTATCAGATGTTCATAAATAGCAAAAGCATGAGTTCTTTTGCAAAAAGTTAATGTTAGCTTAATATATTTGTAGAATCGATTATTACTAAGCCAATATGACTAACTATATTTATAAAAACGCATGTGCATTGCATATTTATATTACAAACATTTACTGAAGATAAAAGTAATATTTTCATCACTTATTAGAAAAAAAAGAAAACAATATGCTCATTTTATAATTTTTATTTTATTATTTTTTACATAAAATAAATAGTTTTCTGTGTTTTTTTTATATTTATTTTATAATCTTTACTTTTCATGGTAATAAAACAAAGAATATTACTATTCTTTACACAAAAAATATTAATTGTAGTGCAATCTTATAAACAAATTTTAATTTGTTTATGTTAAGTATATAAAACAAATTTGAAAAGCATATCATATAGCTATATAATAGCAAATGAGTTAAATTGAACAGCTTGGGATACTAATACATAAATTAATAATAATAAAAAAGAATCAAATGGTTTATTTTTGAGGGAATCATGATTTCGAGCATCAGAAGTGACCTAGGTGGACAATAATCCATATATCTTGGATCAAGTACTAGAATGTACCATTCAACACTAAATGCACAAATGCAATATATACCAGTAATCTCAGAATTTATATCCCCATGATATGTCATCAGGTTTTGGGATTAAATAAAGATTTTAAGCCATTTAATGTGGTTATTCATTTGAAGATAATAGAAATATTAATGATTTTGTGTATAAATGACACCTGATTGTAATCTTATAATTAGACATCTACCTTCTGTTTTTAATATAAATAATAACTGACTTGATTTTGAACTACATGGCAGCCTGGGTCCACAATCAGGAGATTATTAGCATTTTAATATTCAACTGCTGCCTTGGCTGCAAGCTTACTAAATTTAAGTGTTTACTACGTTTTTTACAGCGTACTTATTATACTAAAATCAAGTAATAAAAAGTTTTTTAATAAATTATTTTTTTGTAAAATCATTAATAAAAACATTCATTACAAATAAAATGTACTGATAGACCATCCTTAATTCAAAATTTCTAGATCCAGAGAATTTTTGGAGTTATAATTTTTTTCAGTTTTCAATATCAAACCTTTCCCTTGCTTAATTTAAATCCAAACTCTGATAAAAATGTTAATAGTCATTTAATTTTACTACTTTGGATTGTATATATTGAAATCCTTTTCATATGATATATAAATTTATTTTCTTCATAACAATGTAATAACTTTAAAATATAAAGTATTCTTATATTTATGTCAGTAAAGCAATAAATCAAGCGATACTTTGCAATTTTATCCGGATTACAGAAGTTTTTGAATTAGAGGTATTTTGATTAATGCTAGTCTAGCTGAATATAAATAACAGTTTCCTACACTTTTTTTCATTTTCACTGTCAAAAATTACAATAAATTTTATTTAGGTACATATTTATCATATTATAAGTACATAATCAAAAATTATTATAACTTTTATTATTTGAATCTTTAATTGCTAAATTTAAAAATGGAAAGAAATTGCTCTGTTTTGTGACTAAAATATCAATTTAAATTTAACTTGAGAATTATTTCTTGAATGATTTAGAACTTGACTCTGTAAAAAATTGTTCACGATGTTCATATATATAATAATGTGAGATCTAATAAAGGATTGTCTTTCTTTTATTGCAAAGATAGTTTAATACTTTGGTTAAAGATAGTAACTATCATTTTGGCAGTTTTAATCTTGAATGTTATATATATATATTATATTCCATAAACTAATAGGATTATGGTCCAACTAGAGGTTCATAAAATCGCTGACAAGTCCTATAATAACATACTATAGCCTATTGGTTTGAGAATTTGATTTGAGAGTTAAAGATTTCTCGATTAAGTCCAATTGCAGTATAAAAAATAATCTCGGTGGATCTATTATGCATAGCCTGTCATTCTGGTGTTCAATTGTCACATGACTTCCCCTCCCAAATAACCACTCGTGTGCTACTTACTGTATGTATGTTTATCCCACATTTTACAATAGGCAATATTAAAATATATTTTCAGTAGGAGCTTATATAACAATAGATGCATATTCCATGATCTGTTAGGCAACAGATTTTATGATCCTTGAAGAAAACTTTTGACAAAAAGCTTTGTAATCAACCAATCAATTCTTTCTATTATCTTGTGAGTGGTTGTCAGTGACTTTAATTATTGTGCCACTATTTGTTAAAATCTTTATTGAAGCAAAAAGGTTTTTAAGTACATATTTTAATGATTATTATGAAAAATACATTTAATCTCTGATTGAAACATGTTTTAACAAAATCTCTTTAAGTAAAAAAAAAAAAATTCATATTATAGAAATTCTCTGCGAAACACTAACATGTAGGATATAGTGCTGACGTATATAAGGAACAAAGATTTTAAAAACAATATATATTAAAACATTTATAAAAATAATTAATCAGCACTTTAATAACTTTTAGGAAATGTGAATAAAATCACATCATGCTATTACTTGTAAGAGAGTTTAAATCTCTTTGGAACACGATTGCATTAGTATGTATTACATCATGCCCGCTAGACGTCGGAGTGTTGTCACATTGTATAACAATGTTCACCCTTGTTTATATATATATTTAAATATAGTTTGCTCCTATATTTGATGGCATTTAAATTATAAATAATTAGCAAAAAGATATATTTTTAAAAAACATCATAACTTTGAGTAAAATGTTTATATCTATAAGCATACATATACAAATGCAATATTTTGTTGGAAGAAATAGTTATTTTTTTTACGGTGATGGAAATTAATACAAAATGACTAAGTAATATTTAGTCACATTCTTCCAGAAGCAAAATACATCTTGAAGTTTTATAATAAAATCCGGAATTTTATTCCTTCTAATTTCTTTGGATGCCGAATAATTTGTCCACTGTAGCTTCCTGAAAAAGAAAAGAAAAGGCATTTCCTCAAATGAAGTTATATATAGATCTATATATTGTACATGCATATAAATATCTATACTTTAAACTATTATGCATTTAAAGATACCAGTCTTTTGCATATCTCAACTAATCTTTTAAATATATAGCATGGATATAATCCCTCTCATACTATTTGTAATATATAATCTTAGGAAGAATGTTTATATAGTAAATGATGTTATAGTAAATGAGGCACAATCTCACTAATCATCCAAATAATGGGTGTGTCATTTAATATAACAACATTTACTATCTAAATGCTCTATTTAACTTTTATATTTTTTCACATCTTATTTCCTAATATATATGTAAATATATTTTTATTAATTTCTGAGGTCACCCGGTGAGATCCTTATTCCAGGATGAAATACTGTATAGTGATAAAATAGTTATTCATTTTTTCTATGCATAGATATGAGCAATATTCCCTCTAAGGATAGACTTTCCCTGAGATAAAAATACCAGATCAATGTGCAGCAAAAAAATTGTCAATTTTTTGTACGTTTACATATTGCAGAAAATATATATAGGCTTTAGTAAGTAACTCCATAGTTATAAGTTATCAAGCTAAGTTTACTCCAGAGATAAAATAACGAAATGTAAATACAAATCTAAGTTTTAAAAGCAATAAAAAAGATTGCCAATAAGTTTAAAAAGAAATGGAAAATAGATTTGGTAAAAAAAAAAAAATATTTTTATTTGAAATAATTTTTAGTTTAAGTTTAATAGCAACAAAGAAAGATGGTTGGCAGTTAAATTAAATTTAAACAAAGATCGTAGGTTAAAAACATTTTACAAAAGATTGCTGAAAGATAAACCAAGTTGTTAAGAGACAGTGAAAACTGTGTATTGTTTAAAATCAAACAGTAAACTAATTTTAGAAGCAAACAAATGGTTTAAAATATTTAAAGCTAATTACTGAGGAATGTGAATGGATATAATTAAAAGCTGGATCCTAATTATTGTTGTAAAGATGCATTAGCCAAATGGAAGTACAGTTACATTGGAATGTTAGGAATTTATTAATGATATCAAGCAAGGAATAGTGCACACTAAAAAGAGAAAGGTGTCAGCTTTTCTCTACTCATTGGCTGAGGGAAATGTGCCCTGACTTTTCTGCACTGATGAATGTGTCCCAGAGCCCATGCATCTGAAGGTTAAAGATAGCTGGCTAGGGAAAAAGTTAATAGACCACACCATCTTTTATTATTTACATAAGCCTGAGAAGGCCCAATTAGGATTATGTTTTTGTAAAATAACTGAGTATAAACTTTAGTATTCACTTAATGTTACCACTAATATACTCAGTGGTGATATGGGCAGTGAAGGTAGAACTTTATATCAAGGACTATTTTCTTACATGTATAAATAAAGTAAATATGATTGCTATTCAGAGATTTCCCAAATTATTCTAAAATAAGTTAGAGCAAATAATGGGTAATCTAGTCAACATCAAGTTGGTGGAAAAACCAAACCCTATTATTTGTAAAGCCAGGAAGATATCGTTCACACAAAAATAAAAACTAGAAATTAAAATATCATTGCTAGTTAGAAAAGGCACATTAATGCAGCTTGAGATGGCAGATTGGGCAATAGTAATAACCACTAAGCCAAAACAGCAAATTAGAATTTATGGGGATTATAGAATATCTGAATAAAGGAGCATACCCTGTACCAAATGTTAGAGAGAACTATTAGCTAGGTTAAGGGTTGCAAATTTTTTCACAAAATTAGATCTGATTTTCGTGTTTCATCAAGATAACTGAAAAAAACCG
The DNA here is from genome assembly GCA_028023455.1 of Epiperipatus broadwayi. Lineage (NCBI taxonomy): Eukaryota > Metazoa > Onychophora > Udeonychophora > Euonychophora > Peripatidae > Epiperipatus > Epiperipatus broadwayi. The sequence continues at coordinate 160,675 of JAQFVV010000265.1, read as the reverse complement.
TCAAATCTTAACCTTAACAATACTTTTCATGTTGTTCAGCTGTGATACTACCATTTGGAATCTCCATGGCTCTCAACATTTTCCAAGCGAAAATTGACCACATTCTAAATAATTTAACAGGAGTCAGACTACATTTGGATGATATCCTAATTACTGCAATGATAGTAAAAAAGTTAAAGGACAGGGTATTACATGTTTGTGAAAGAATATGTGAGACAGATGTTAAGTTAAATGAGGAAAAATGTGTGTGGTAAACTCAAGAATTAGTTTTTTTAGGCTATATCATTCCGGACAAAGGAAAAAAGCCATGCCCAGATAAAATCATAGCTGTATAAAATGCAAATAAACCCGAGAACATAAAACAATTATAAGCATTTGGATTGGTAAATTTTTATGAACCATTCTTAAACAACAAAGCAATGGTAGTTAAACCATTATATGATGTGCTTAGAAAAGATCACAAATGGCACTGGATTCAGATGCAAGAAATAGCTTTTGATAAAACAAAGGCACTGTTAATGTAAGATAGGCTATTAGTGCAATGTGATAGTGAGAAAAAACTGCAAGTAACTACTGATGCATTTGAATATGGGGTAGAGACAGTTTTAGCACACCCTAGAGATAAGGTTGAATGGCGAGTAGCTTACACTTTGTGCACCCTTTCAAACACAAAAAAACTACAGCCAAATTGATAAAGCTATAGTGGCCATAGTATTTGCAATTTAAAATTTTCACCAGTACATAATGTAAAAATTTTGAAATTTTCATGGACCATATAAGCCATTACTAGGTTTTTTCCCCCATGATAAAGTAGTGCCTGAACCCATAAGTTCGAGAATATTATGCTGGTGAAATATTTTGGCCGCATATGATTGTAAGTTATACTACAAAAAAGGAAGGGACAACACGTGGATTTTCTATTTAAATGCCTGGATAGACTGCAATCTGTAAGTTCAGAAACAAAGGTGAACTATATTGATATCATAAAATCAAGCATATTAAAACAGTGAAACAGTAGTGAAGTGGACAAAAGAAAATCAGGCATACCAAATACTAAGCAAGAGGACTTGAGAAGGATAGCCTAAAACAAAACCGCTATGTAAAGCAAGAGTTTTGGATAAACAGAGAAAAGGTTGTCAGTATGCAAGGGATGTCTAATAATGGGGGATAAAATGGTAATACCACCTGCAGACCATAATTGTGTATTGGAACTGTTACATGAAGGCCACCCAGGAGTGGTGAGAGCTAATGTATTGGCAAATTGTTATGTTTGGTGGCAAAAATAAATGCAGATATTGAAAAATACGTAAAGATGTACAACATCTGTCAGACAGAGCTGGCATCCCTGGAAAAAAAATACACTGAGTTTCCCAAAACAACCAGACCATGGGAAAGATTGCACATCGACCAACCAGGGCCAATTACAGGGAAAATGATTCTAATAATAATAGACGCATTCTCAAAGTGGACAGAATGCCATAAAGTTAAAAACACAAGTAGATGAAACAAGTGTTTGGATACAGTTTTCACAATACAGGAATTACCAGAAACCATTGTAACTGATAATATGATGGGTTTCACAAGTCACATTATGAAAAAATATTGGAAATAAACCAGGATTCTACACATGAGTATCCCTCCATACCATCCCAAATCAAATAGCATGGCTGAAAAAGCAGTGCAACAAATAAAAAAGTTTTAATTAAAGCAGAAATTATGGACAATTACAAAATAGTCTATAGGAAATAATGCTGGCAGAATATTCAATGCTAATTCAGAAAAAAATTATGCAAGCGACTTTTTAATGTTTGCGACAAAGTATCAAGTTTTGGAGCTAGAATAAATTCAGAAAAATGTATTTTGATGATGCCCAAAATAAAGTTCCTGGGGCATATCATATCAAGAAAGGGAAATAAGTTTGACCCTCAAAAGATTGTAGCCATAAAAGAAGCTCCAAGACCCAGAAATGTGCAAGAACTACAAGCTTTTCTGGGCCTACTTATTTATTTTGAAACTTTTCTAAAGGAAAAAGCACATATAGCATGACCACTGCATAATTAGTTAAGAAAAGGACAAAAATGGCATTGGGATCAAACCCAAGAAAAAGTATTTAGCACTACAAAGGAATTGCTTATGTCAGATAGTTCATTAATAAACTACGACAGCAGTCTCGAATTGATACTAATAACCAATGCATCAGATTTTGGGGTCAGAGTGGTATTAAGTCATACAGTGACTGAGGGTAAAAGACCAATAGTTTTTGCATTGAGAACATTAACCAACGCAGAGCAAAACTACAGTCAGTTGGATAAAGAGACATTGACTTATCTTTGCAGTGAAAAAAAATTTATCAATACTTATATGGGTGGCCATTCAAGATCTTTACTGATCACAAGCCGCTATTAGGGATATTAGTTAAAAACTGCACTGGATCACTTGAGCCCTCGAATGTTACGTTGGTTAAATTTATTAACATATGATTTTGAACTCAATTTTAAAAAGGGAAATGCCATTAAGCATGCAGACATGCTGTCAAGAGTCCCAAGTAAATCAGCTCCACAAGAAATGGATTCAACCATTAACTACATAGACAACTGGAATAAAGTAGTAATACACAACAAAAAGATAGTGAATTGGACAAAAACTGAGCATGGGTACAATTTGTTAATAGAATGGATCAGCAACAGCTGGCCTAGAAGTCAGCCTGAAATACTGCTTAAAGCTGTATGGGATGTAAAAGAAAAACTGTATAAATAAGGGATATGTGTTGATGAACAATATAATACTTAGTAGTGGTCATCGCCAAGTCCTACAGCTTATTCATCAAGGCCATCCTGGGATTGTAAGGGCTAAAGTACTTGCATGAAGCTATGTTTGGTGGCCCAGAATTAACTCTGAGATAGAACAATTTATGAAACCTATGAAAATTGCCAAGTGAACACAAACTTTCCAAAGAAAAGTTATATGATTTGACCTGTTGTCAAAAAAAGCTTGGAGCCATAGTCACATCGACCATGCCGGACCGTTCCATGACTATATTCTTTTAGTAATGATCAACTCGTACTCAAACTGGACTGAATATAGAATTGTAAGAAATATGAGTACTGAAGAAACAATCAGAAAACTTAAGGAAATTTTTGCTTTCCATGGTTTCCCTGAAACCATAGTATCAGATAATGGAACCAGTTTCACATCCTCTTAATTTGAAGATTTTCTGAAGGAATGAGGAATTAGACATATAGCCACGCTTCCATACTACCGTGAGTCTGATGGGATTGCAGAAAAGGCAGTACAAATGCTGAGGAAGCAAGGTACTGCAAATATACAAGAAACATTAATACACTATTGAGTAGCACTGAAAAATCTCTAGCTGAAATAATATTCGGATCGAAGATTCACACAAAGCGATCGCTAATTCTCCCAGATCAAAAATTTTTAAGTAATGAAAACAACAGCACTGAATGGCAGTACGCAGTAACAGAAAAAATCTGGGTGAGAGATGTGCTCACAAAATAATGGGTGAAAGGCATAATTAAAGAACATTTAGCAAAAAAAATAGTAATAGTTGAGACAGAAACGGGAAAAAGCATGCAAAAACATATAAATCATGTCAGACATCAGGAAGAAGAAATTGAACAAATTGGAAGTCATAGTGCCAGACATTCCATATTACATAGAGGAGGGGGACTTGCTAGAAGTAAACGAAAAGCAGAAAAGGACATTACTGTTGAAAAGAAGCAATTCTGCACAGGTCACAAAGAATCAGGAAGGGACAACTTATCTGAAAGACTATGTTAGATTTCCAAAATTGTAATTTAAAACTCAAGAAATAGTGTAATTAGGTAAAATAAATGATAAGCATTATCAATTTATATATATATACTTAGAACTCAAAGAAATACCAGATTTATATGTGCATATTTGAGGACTCAAGAAATAGTGAAATTAGAGATAAAATAAATGATAAGCATTACCAAATTAGAAAGTGATTAATTAAAAAATAAAAAAATAATTATAATTAGTTATATTCTAGAACATTCCACATCCCATGAAATATATAAAAACTCGAAGATAAGGGCAAATGAGGTCTTTTTATATACACTCGCATCATGAGAGCTGCTCGTGTTAGAGAAGATAATTGTAACTGAGTGTAATGAGGACTACAGAGTAACCCAGTGAAATTCACCACTGAAGGTATCAAAGTGAATCTAGAGACAATACAGGCCATATCAGTCTTATTATAATTTATGTACGCCTCATTGGCCTTCGTAAATAATATGTATAAATGCAACTATATTAAGGTGTTAGTAAATCTTTAGTATTAGTAACTTGTGGTAATTAAAGTCAGTATTTACTTAGGAAATCTTGCTTCCAAATTGCTTTTATCTCTGTTGGTCTGATCACCTTACCCCCAATTGTAGTATTCATATTGGCTGTACACAGCAAGTGTATATGAGGAGATTTATAAAAAAGTAATACATATGAAGAAAAATGCAAAAAAATATAAAGGAGAAGATAGAATAATAAATAACTGGGATAGAAAGTATAGTTCTATTACTTAATGCATGTAAAGATGTCATATCATGTTTTGTTGGTGTCTTATAGTTTGACTGTGAACAGTACTTTTCAGAATTTTTTGCCTCTTATAAAATTATAAGTGATTCTCAAAATTCAGATTGTTTTTTTTAAAACTAATACTTTTTACTAATTGAGACAAATAAATATTGGGATGAAACTACAAACCTCATTTTATCAAAATATCAAAATGGCTTATATAAAATTTACTGTTAGTGGAGAGATAATAATAATTATTATAATGTTATGCTATTAATAAACTACTTACAGGAATCGAATAAATAAACAGTGCAAGCATCAGCAGAATCAATACGAGAATGATAGCACCAATCATAAGCCATTTATAATTCCTCCATATAATATAACGGAAAGTTTTCCAAGGTGATGTAAACCATAAAAAGGAAGTGTTAGGACGGCTAAAACAAAAGAAAAATTAACAATCTATCAAGTTTAAAAGTATTTCCTATATATTTAATGATGGTCAAATTTTTACATATAAATATATATGACTAAATGTAAATGTATTTATTCATAACAGATTTAAAAAATAATAATTTCTCAATGAAGGAAAGGCAGTACTCACTAGAACAATTAACTGAATGATCATTAGGGTTTAAATAGTTTTCTACCTTTGTTTTACGTTCAAGCTAAGAATAGCTGCACACCCATTTACTGACAAGTATTGGATGATTAGGTGGATTGGTTATGGGCTGATTATCTGGAAAAAAAAATTGTCTGTTTAAAATTTATTTACTTGACCCAGATTCAAATTTAGATATTATGCATAGCATACAGAGACACTATTGTTGTACTATACACCTGCTATCTTTTTATTACAATGTGTATTAACGGAATGTGTTAGTATATTCTCTAATAATATTTGTTGTATTTATTTTTATAAGATAAGCCACTTTAATCAAACTGGAAAATAATGTTAAGCTCATTCTAATAGAGAGTATAGTTTTAATAAAGTTTTATTATTCTCATTGATCACATTTTGTTTTTTATATTTTAATTAAAAAGTACTGATGAGTTTTTGATTCAATTCCTAATTTGTTGTGTTCATATGCAATTGTAATAAAATTAAATATTTACTAATGTATATACAACATAATTTACAATATATATACAACTGACATACCTTCATCGAATATTGTTGGTGAGGTATCTATATGCTGTGCAACTACTAAATGTTAGGTATCCTTTTTAGATTTACTTACCAATTCCAGCTATACCAGCATAGCTTGTCTTGTGGGTAGGTATAATGACACTTCCAGCTGAACTGTGACAGTTTACTTTGTGTCAGGTTTGTAGCCTAGCAGCTTCCAGTTCAATGTCAACTTGCCTCACTGCCTAACAATATATGGGGAAATGCATGGACTGCTATTCAGATCTGAGTTATATGTTATTATGTGATTTCCAAGTAGACTGCCTACTTATATTGTAATGGTCAGATTTGTGTGATTCATTAACATAGTGCGGAATTCGACCACCACACAGAACTGCAGCACCATCTAGGTAGCGAAGCCACCCGTAGTACTGAGTTTGAACATAGTTTATCATTTCCACCATACAATCTATGAAACAAAGCATCTGATGCTACATTAGTAAATATTTCCTTAGGCATGGTGGTCAAGGAGATGCAAGAGATTCAAGACTTTATTTTCGAGTTAGCCAATAATAACATCAATATTGAACATTTATATTTTATAGAATCGAGGAAATATATTGAATGGGTATCGAATAAATAAAGACGTAATGGCAGACGTATAGTTTGAAATTATTTATTTAAAATATTTTATACTAAATCATCTAATTAATAATATTTTATTATATTTAAAATCTCAGTAGTGGTATTTCCGATACTGTTATACTTTACAAAGATATACATTTATTTATTTAAATATTTTATATGAAATCATTTAACCAATAATATTTTGTTATATTTAAAATCTCAGTAGCGGTATTTCTGATACTGTTATATTTTACAAAGAGATACATTTATTTGTTTAAAATATTTTATACCAAATCATTTAACCAATAATATTTTGTCATATTTTAAAATCTTAGTAGCTGTATTTCTGATACTGTTACATTTTACAAAGAGATACATTTATGTGGCTGATGTAATCTAGCTACCTAAATTCTTGAGCAAGTATTTCAGGAGCATGCCTTCGGGATTTATATCTTTGCAATGCAAGAGTCTAAAATAGAATTAATAATTGTAATGGCGGACACATATAAGATATTTATTAATTACTATGGACAGACATTTATTTGAGAGTGAGTTATGTCACTAATGCAGAGACAGAGTTATATATTGATTAATAAAGTTAATAATTAAAGACACATGGTACGTCTAGAAAGGCGATATGAGGGTGGCAGTATATTGAGACTGCAAAGCTGTGGATGAGTTTAGAACAATGGGCTGGCATTTGCCGTAGGCCCAAAGAGATAAGGTGTCACATAAGCATAATCAGGGGCAAGCTGTTCATGCCACAATTACTTGCTAACTGCATGATGGTTGTCAAGCCCTACAGGAACATGTATTTGTCCGCTTGTGTAGGATGACTGGGATTAATTTTAATCCTATAGAATCCGGAATATCCAAGGCTTATAATAGGTCATCTCATCTCCAAAACATAACACGTGTATAATCTACAGACTATTCTGTTAAGATTTAAATATATTTTATAACTCGGCCCTACATCATCAATATTTAATAAAGAACGTTTTTGACTCTCAAAGAAATGCGATTTACGGAATTAATACGTAAAAACTTAATAAAATATAAAACAATAGGTAAGCTGGGTGAGTATTAATAACTAATATGTCAGCCATTTGCTAAGTAGTAGACCCCTGCATTACAAAAAATGAAGCATTGAATGCAAGTCGATTTATATGAAAATATTAAGTAATTTATAGAAGTAAATATTAATGAGGATTTGCAGGACACGCATCCACTGTTTCAAGTAATCATGGATTTGCATTTAGAAAATTAGGGAGATTTCTGAGCTGACCAGCCAACAGAAGTATATAAAAGAAATATAGGTCACTGGACAAGATGGCAACCGTCTTGATTAAAATCTATATTTAAATTTGGCGAGGTCCGGTCATAAATCTTATAGGCATGCTATAATTAGATACTAAAAATGTAAAATTTAGAAATACATACCCAAGAAAAGATAGAATTAGGTAAGCTAGATTATTAAAGAAATTTATATAATAAATTAATCATTAAATTCAGAGTTTTACAATTTAAAGTTTTACAAGTTATATAGAGAGTGAGTTATAGCATAATTATTAATTAGAGTACTCTAGGCCTTGGAGTACAGGTACCTGTTTATACAAAGTTTTCATATTCAGTAGTCAGTAGCAAATTGTTCATGATTTCAGAAGTAGCAGTTCTTTCCAGCATTTAGATTATTCATTTATTTTAACAGCAGCAGCAGCTTTCTAATTGTTTGGGCAGCAGATCTTCTTGGTTGACTTTGTGGAGGGCATATGTGGAGGTTCATGGCATACGATCGACCATCTCTGGGGGAGAATAGCCTGGGCGCTTTCTACTCGAACATACTGTGGTAGGTAAATTAATTTAAGATTTTGGAGACTCTCAACTGATCGAGAGCACAGCTAAAGTCTTGCTAAAAGTTCTGAGAAAATTCAAAATGTCCTCCTTTCTTTGATCTTTTCACTTTTGTTCGATTTTATTTTTGGATCCACTCATTTGCCCCGAGGAGAATCAATACATTCTTGTAAGTTTAATTTATATAGAAAGCTGCATTTCTATTGTTCAAGTTTATTTTTACCTTTGCATTTTGTAATTAAAGATTTTGGGGAATTTTTCTTTTAATTAATCTATTATCTTTCACTGACCGTTACTTTTAAAATTTCAAATACAAAAGGGGAATATACAATGATTTTTACTTTTACTTAAATTACAATCAATTTCCAAAATTATTATTAAATATGAAATTTAAACACAGCAATAAATAACAAACTTTATAATTTAAAATAAATTGTTAAAATTTTATATTTTTATATAACTAAAAGAGAAATACAAACTATATCATTAATTTTTATTTATTGCTTTAAATTTTTTATCGAAACGTGTGTGTTTATGGTGGATTTTACATACATTTATACATTTTTAATATTGCTACACACACAATTTGATACCAAAAAGTTTAAATTTGGGTAGGATAGGGTGGTAAATGAGAGACGATAGAAAAAGATGAAACTTAAGATTCGAATGCGAATCTTACTGTTTCATTTTCCCTTACTTCCTGTGAACAATTAGGAAGAACCAATGAGGCAAGGAAAGACAAAATTTTTGCTACATCACATAATTTAATCACGTAATTTTTTTTACAGATATATAGAAAGCAGAGATTACATGAAGCAACGAATATTTTTATATACCTGAATCTAGAATTTGTATTTTAATTTAAAACGGCCTAATTTGGCCGTGTCTGGTTAGAAATCTTATAGTAATATTAGTTAAAATAATAATACATAAAAAAAAATTATCTAAAGCCCTATTTAACTAATGTAGGTTCCATTCTACCAAATTCATTTCAATATTTTTATATATACGTACTAACCATCCTAAGAGGCTAAAATATTTTTATAACCCCGGGTCAGGTGGATAATATCTACCTCTCGTTGTCGATGACTGCAGCCTTGGGTTTTCTAATTTTTGCCTTCTATCAGGTAGTTCTTTGGCCCAATGGTTAAAATCCAGGGTGGTAAGAAATTCAACCATTTCTTCTATGTCTTTTATTCGACTACCTGCCATTAATTGTTGGAGGGTTAGTGGCATGCTATGCTGGATGGTCCCTATGATGGGTGGATCTGAATGAATGCATTTTTGTATTTTTCTATTGTTTTGGGTTTCCATTTCACCATATTCCACCAGTTTTTGGCACAGCCCTGTAGATGGTAAATGGCTATAGCTATCTGCTTATCTGGTCCTGTCTTATGAAATTGGAGAACTTTTGTAAGCTCTCTAAGTGGGTTTGAGGGTTTTCCCCTATTTCTCTTCTAAAGATTTTAATGTGGATCATCTTTGGTAAGTAGCTTTGGTGTCCAATGTCCATTTTCATACTTTCTTCCACGGCCTTTGGTCCTTCTATGTTTTTGTTCCCATCCATGCTAGTCTCCTCTTTAATGCTGACTTCATTCACCAGTTCTTGTGGGCCTTTATCTGCTGGAATGAGGTCTCTTTGCTCATCATACTTATTTACATTTATTACACTATCTGTCTGCTCTTCTATTATCATAGGTTTGTCAGATCTTTCTAACTTTCTTTCATTCTGCATGTCTTTAATCTCTTCTTCCCTTTTACTGACACGACATATTCCAACTTTTTCTTTTATTATTTCTAAATATCTCAAAATATCCTTGTTCTTCCTGTCTTTTTTTTTGATTCTTCATCTCTTCTTCTCGCTTCCTCCTCATATATTTTCTTCATTTCTTCCCTATTCTGTCTAAGTATTTTAAGGAACTTTAGATTAAAGTCCATTGATACTCCAAAAGCTTTGGATAAATTTATCTGCTCTATACTATCATTTTCTGCCTCCATTTTCTCTATATTTCCACTATCTTTTTCCATAATTTTATTTTTCTTAATATTATTTATTTTGTTTATTACTAGCATTAGACTACCACCCACCGGTATCTTGGCCCTATCACACTCTTTCACTGCCCTCACCTACTCTACATTGCTCTATCTCTATATTTTCTATATTGCTGCGCTTAACATATGTATTATAATAAACTACTGCTAACGCGTATAATAAGCCACCGCTGTCTATGATATATATAATAATACTTTAATAAAATATTTACTGCTACTGCTTTTTCATTTAGTGACTGATCACTTTTTCCTTGATATATATATAACAACAAAAAAAAAACTATTTCACTAGATCCGAATATTTTCGTTCCTTTTTAAATTACACATACATCCCTGCTTTCTCTAAATTTATTATTATGTCTACCATCCCTTCATCCATTCGACCCACATTATCTCACTCGATTTATTTTTCTCATTATTTTTATCAAAAACAAACTTGTATATATAGAATAATTAGCTAACTCAGATAATGAACGCTAAAAGAAATTTATATGCTTTATATATATCTGCTCAGGGTATATGGGTTTTGTATCAGAATCAATGAGCATCATCATCTATTAATCTGCAATTGGATATATCAATTTAAATATCCATTGATCTCTAAAGGTGAATGTTTTCTCTGATCAAGATAAGATGGAATCTGGACAACTACTTTAATTGAAGGTAAATTGAGCTGTAACACCCTCACCCTAATTAAAATTAGTCCTGGAAAATGTAATCACAGAGATGCTTTGGTGACTGCTTTTGATGTCTCCTGGTTTCTTTGCATTCTGTGATTTCATTAGAATGTATGATATTTTAATTTAAGTGTGGTATCTTTGTAGACCTGTTATCTTCATTTGTAGATCTGGTGTCTTCATCATCAGGTCTAGTGATTTTCAGACTCTTTACTGCAGACTCATTGTGGCTATAGTGTTGCTATCCATCTGATGTATAAATGACCACTTTGCAATCTTTTATTACTATCACAACAGCTGGAACCCAATTGTTGATTCCCTTAAACATAGCCTAGAACTTGAACACCTATCCACATTTTAACACTTTTATTTTCTTGCCCATGTTCATTAGGCTGAATGTCCTAAGGTTAAAACTCAGTTTATTATCCACTACATCTGGATAGATTTTATTTTATGTTATTTTTGAGACCTAGTTCACTTTAGTTAATGTGAATTCTAAGTGAGTAAATCAGTCATGGCTAATAGATTGCTGTGCTCTTCAGCTTACACAAGAAAAAGATGAAATATTTTAGTACACATAGTAACTTTAACTCTTGTTTGACCTGAGAGTGATATTTGATTGCCTTGATAATCTGTAATCTTACTCAATTGCTAGGATGCAAGTGATTATTTTTTCTATTATTGAGAGTCCATGTTTTTTGACACAATGGACACTGCAAATCCAATATTCATTTACATTGTTATTGGAATACCATTAATAATAATTCTGCTTTTGAAGACAATCAATACAGGTCACATTATTAATATAGTCATTGATAAGCTTTTTCAAATGGATTCTTTCATTCTTTGAGCTAAATTGCTTCTATGTGATTGATATGCTTATAATGTCTACACACAAGATATTAATGTAGCCATTTAGTGTATACATATTTTGATTTGTCACATCTGGAACAAAGTTTTTCATTAGTTTTTGCAGATTTATTTGGACAGATTTTACTATTGTTAGCTGGGTATTTGTTTGACCCAGTTAATACTGTAATCCATTTTATACAATGGAACTGTCTGACTCAATGTCAATTCACTAAGAGTTGTCTGAGAGACAACTGAATAAAATGTGATATCCGAGTCCATCAACAGCTTGACCCTAATGTTGTGGTCTTTCATGCCATAAATAAAACAATCTCTTAGAGCTTCATTTAAAAATCCCCAAATGCACAGCTAAATGTAGACTTCCTGAGAATAGTGGAAAAATCTCTCACTTTCTTCAACTTCCCCTATGTATAGAGATTGAATTAATATATCTGTATTACCATTAAAGATTTTTGGCTGAAAAATTTTGCCAGTAAAGGTAGTGCTTTATAAAAATCAAGCTCAACTTGAATATTAGAGTTGCTTGTGATTATAAAACCTCATACATTTCAGAACCACAGATCATCACTAATGTGGCTAATTTTAATTCAGGCTTTTTAATTTGATTAGCTGACATACAGAAACATACTTAATTCATATATGTTGGCGAATTTTTGGAATAGACTGAATAAGCAAATTTTTGCCATTTTGGATTTTTTTTTCTGCCATGAGAGAAAAAAACTTATCTTCAACTTTTCTTTATACTTAATGAGCAAATATTTGTTTAATTCTTAATTTTTATTGATGTTAGCTTTCAATTTTGTAATTAATGACAAAGACTTAAATATCCCACAGATAAGATCTTGTTTTAAAACTTTTTTCCAGTCATGGGAAAGGGAGGGAGTTTAGAATCTGTTGAGCTCACAAGAACAAAACTGCCTGTTAAATCTGTTGTGTTTATATATGATTGTAATAAATAGAGACTCATAAAAGTATGATTAAATATTTATTAACATAGACAAAATATATATTTACAACATATACAACTGATATACCATCACTGGATGCTATTAACTAGGTGCCTTTCTAAGTTTAACTAGCAATTCGAGCTGTATTGTGAGAGTCTGCCTCATGTCAGGTTTATATTCTAGCAGCTTCCAATTCAACGTGAACGTGCCTCACTGCTTTAACAATATTGTGCATAATGTGCACATTATCATTAAGTGCTGATAGTTATATGTTATTGTCTGACTTTGCCTTCAAATAGTCTGCCTATTTATAACCAGATCCCCTTCCATAAAGAGAGCAATTGGATTCACTGAGCATCATCATTTATTGCTCTATTTCTGCTATTGTATATATCTTATCTATATATATATATCAATTGGATTACCATTAAGTGCTGATAGTTATGTTATTGTCTGACTTTGCCTTCAAATAGTCTGCCTATTTATAACCAGATCCCCTTCCATAAAGAGAGCAATTGGATTCACTGAGCATCATCATTTATTGCTCTATTTCTGCTATTGTATATATCTTATCTATTTATAAATCAATTGGTCTGCAGTGATAAATGCTCAATCAGATCAAGATAAGATGGAATCTGGAAAAACCCATTAAGATGAGCTATAACATAAGAAGAAAGAAAAATCACCAGCCAAATTAATAATCAAAGGCTTATTTCTAAAAATTCACAAAAAATCTGAACATCAGAAATAACAGAAGCGATGATTGTGATTTCTAAATTGTCTTACTATACCACTTCATTAAATCATACAGTACAACAATCAAAATCACAGAAATGTACTTAAAAAATGTTATAGTAATATGAGAACTGGCCCAGTCTGGCTAATGGCTTTTACACACTGAATAAACTAGTTATACTATTAATCAACCATTCCATTCCCCCAAAAAATCCAAATGCAATGGACAATAAATTATCATCTGACATGTGTCACCAATAAATAGCATTAAATAAAACATTATCAATAAAAGATATATAATCAAAAGACTTCATTGCTCAGGAGTTCATAAGAAATTAGAGCACTGAAACTGACAGAGCTTGATATGATTCCATGGGCATTAAGTTCCACATTCTATAATGCAAGGCATAGGGAATGAAATTACAAGTCAAAAAAAAAATCATACTTGAGTTAGAAATCACTCAGAAAATAGTATAAGCATTTTCACTGCAGAAGAAAAAAATGAAGACAGAAAGATTAAAGCTGAAGACGAGTTTTGTTGTAACTGTAAAATCAATTCATGAGGCACAAGAATGTCTACTATATCATACAATTCCTCAGAGACAAAACTCTCCATATAGTAGCACCACTCAGTGATGTTTGGTGGTTTAATACCAATCCTGCCACACATGATTCCTTTAGTCTATCCTTCCCTCTTTTTTCCCAATGAAGGTAATCAATACAAATATCCAATCCAATGAAGATGGAACTCTTGCAATAAAAGATTCCATAGTATCACATCTAGCAAGCTGAATCTATTGGTTTTATTATCTTGCTGTATTTTTATTTGAAAATGTTATGAAGTATTTCCAATGAAGATGGATCTCTTGCAATAAAAGATTCCATAGTATCACATCTAGCAAGCTGAATCTATTGGTTTTATTATCTTGCTGTATTTTTATTTCAAAATGTTATGAAGTATTTTTAAATAATTTTTCCAGTGCCTTTATGCTAAGATGGTAGTAGGGAAAAGTATGTATCAATTTATACAATGAATTTGGCCCAATAATCATGGTGATGAAATACCCTATCATTTAGTTTGCTGAATGTTGCAGCAGAATAAAAAAATTTTGTATTACATTTAAATATTCAAGTTGGTCTATTTATGTATAAAAGTCACCACAATTTTAAAATTGGTTCACATTTTCAAACTGACAATCATCCAAGATAAAAGTTCGTTTTTTCCCTCAATGATTAAACACCTTAGTTTTTAAATAAAGCACAATTTGCAAGGATCACACCCAAAATGCTTAAAACATTCTGTAGATCATTTTTTGAATTGACAAAGACTGCATAACCATATGTAAACTGTAGTGTATGAGTAACTGTAGGAACCAAGAGAGCAAAGCCTTCATCTTTCTTTTGTCTGATTTACCTGAAAAACCTTAGCATTTAACCTCCACTGCAGTTTGATCCCTGATTTATGAAGCCATGTGTAAACAATTTAAAAAATTACTTGCCACTAAAATATGAAAAGACAAATTGAAACATTCTTTTTATCAGTATATTTCTCATCTGATCACCATATTATAACCCATAGCAAAATAAACTCAGACCATCCTCTCTCACTATGCATACATTTTACAAACAACCTTCATTTGTTAGATTAGCTAGAGGGTATCAAACACTTGAATGTCCACACTTGTGATGACAATAAAGTGTCACATGTTTAAATTGCAGTGATATCACATTGGATTTGAGATCTAAAAGTTAATTATATCACTTCTGATGCTCAAAATCACATGACCTCTCCAGCATTCAACAACTAAATTATATTAATGTTAAGGGTATCATTACTATTTATAGAATAATGTATTTCAATTTAAATCAAATTTGAATTTTGGTAAAAAACATTCTGAAGATTTGAAAATAAATTTTTAAGTCTTTGGGTTATTTTTAATAATGCAGCCCCTATTTCAACTTTAATTTATCATAAACATCCACCTACAGCAGAAAATCAGATCTCCCATTTTCACTATGCATTTTCCAAACAAACTTTGCTTATCAGGTAAGCCAGAGATATTAACATTGAAATTTCATGTTCACATTGACAACTTTATACAGCACTCTCACAAATGTCATCATCAATTTCAGCCATTGTTGATCCATTGCAGGATGAAGTTCTCTTCAAGTTCAATCCATCTTTTCCAATCTCTAGCCTCTCTTCTCCATATCACCCCAATACACTCCCTTATTTCATTCATCCACTCACATGTGGTTTCTTTCTAGATCTTTTAAATCTCTTGGAATCTAATTTAAGATTTCATCTGTCCATCATATTAACATCTCTTCTAAGAATATGTCAAACAACTCCACTTCAGTCTTTTAATTCTTTCAGTGATGAAAAAAAGGTACTGGTTTCTATACACTATCAACAACCCCTTTTAGAATAATTATCGCACTATCTAGGTTTTTTATAGCTTGATGGGTGCATTCCTCATCTCACCACCACCACATTACAGCCCTTCACCAGCACAGAAACTCATACCAACTTCTGTAACTATGCATGCATTTTGTTACCAATTTTTGCTTGTTAGGTAAACTAGATATCAAACACTCAAATCTCAACACCAATGCTGACAGCTTATTATTTTTTCAATATACTATTCTCACTCAAGGTAGGAACAAGTTTTCTATCCACTTTAAAAATCTTGTGGAGTGAATAATCATCGTATAGCAGATATTTTCAATTTTTTTTTTTTTTGGTTTCTATCAGTGTAACTTCATCTTTCTCAGCATATGGGATTAGAATTTAATTTGAAGTACAAGATTGTTCACAAAGTTGACATTTCACTAAGTCATGAATTATAAAATTTGCCTAACATGAATACTTAATATTTTATGTTTGAAACAGCTTTTAGAATATTTATATTTTTTTGATTTTTGTGGTATGAACTATTTAACTTAATATCTTTATGACATTGTTGTTTTATGTCTTTTGTATAAAAGTAAAATATAATTCAATGACTGTTTCTAATATACTTTATTATTCATTTATATTATTTATTGGATTTGAATATATATGATTATCATGATGAATTTTGGTCATGGCATAATTGTAGTGTTTGAAATTGTCTGAATAGTAATAAATAGTCAATACAGCTGCCTTTTTAATAATAAATATACAAAGCTATATGCACTTTGCTTATAAATGACTAAAGCACTAATTACCATGCTTACACAAACTGCTAAAATAGGAGCAAAGTCTTCATACAGTAGTGTAATCCAGTGCATGACATAGTAATCATTCAATGCTAGGTTAGTGCATGAAATCCCTATCAAGGTAAGGATTTTATGTACAAATCTTCTTGCATCCATTGATTACTAGTGTAACGGTCAGAAAACGTGTGATTCATTAACATAGTGCAGAATTTGACCACCACACAGAACTGCAGCACCATCTAAATAGCGAAGCTACTCGTAGTACTGAGTTCGAACATAGTTTATCGGTTCCACAATACAATCTATGAAACAACGCATCTGATGCAACATTAGCAAATATTTCTTTAGGCACGGTGATCAGGGTATGCAAGAGATTCATGATTTTATTTCGAGTTAGCCAATCAGAACATTAATCTTACACATTTATATTTAAATAATCGAGGAAACATATTGAATGGGTATCGAATAAGTAAATAAAGAAGTAACGAATCATCGCGTCTCCAAAATGTAACGTGTATAATGTATAGATGATTCTGTGAGATTTTAAATATATTTTATAACTCGGCCCTACATTATCAACATTTAATAATGAATGTTTGTGACTCTCAAAGAAATGCAATTTTATGGAATTATTAATCAAGATTTAATAAAATATAAAACAATATATATAAACTGGAGGATTTTTATAACTAATACGTCAGCCATTTGCTAAGCAGTAGACCCCTGCATTACAATAAAGGAAGCATTGAATGCGTGTCATTTGTATGAAAATATTAAGTTATTTATGAAAGTAAATATTAATGAAAATTTGACACGCATCCACTGTTTCAACAATCATAGATTTATACTTAGAAAATTATGAGCATGCGATAATTAAATAATAAATGTAGATTTTAGAAATACGTACCCAAGAAAGATAGAGTTAGGCAGGTTAGGTTATTAAAGAAGTTTACATATTAATTATTAAATTTATAGCATTACAAATGATAGTTCTACAATTTATAGTTTATAATTTATATAAAGAATGAATAAGTGTAGCGGGATATTAGTAGAGTACTCTAGAGAATTTGGACACAGGTACCTGTTTTATGAGAAGTTTTCCAATTCATTGGTCAGTAGCAAATTGTTCATAATTCTAGCATTAGCAGTTCTTTCCTGTATTTAGGTGGTTCATTTAATTTAACAGCAGCAGCAGCAGCTTTCTCATTATTTTAGGCAGCAGATCTTCGTGGTTGAATTTATGAAGGGCAATGGAAGGTTTGGCATATGATAGGGCATCTCCGGACAGAGAATAGTCTGGGCGCTTACTCCTCATGCATACGGTGGCAGGTAAATTAATATATATCTCTTTGGAGACTCCTGATCGAGAGCAAAGCTAAAGTTAAAGTGAAAGTCTCTAGAAAGTCTAAAATGGCCTCTTTTCTTATATCTTATCTTTCACATTTTTGTCATAGTTTATTTTTGGATTCCACTTAATCTGCCCTGAGGATAATCAATGCATTTTTGTTAATTTTAATTATCGAGAAAGCTGCCATTCTATTGTTTACATTTAGATTTTACATTTAATTTTTATAATTACATTTTAGGGAATTTTTCTTTTTAATTAATCTATTATCTCTCACCGACCGAGGCTTATAAAATTTCAAAGACAAAAAGGGAACATACATTATTTTTACTTTTAATTAAATATTACAATCTATTTCTAAAATTATTACTAAATGAAATTTAAACAAAGCAATAACTAATGAATTTTACAATTCAAAATAAATGATTAAAATTATATATTTTTATATAACTAAAAGAAGAAATCTAAATTATATTACTTATCTTTATTTATTGCCTTAAATTTGAGATCGAAATGTGTGCATGTTTATGGTGAATTCTACATATATCTATACATTTTTAATATTGCTACACACACAATTCGATACCAAAAAGTTTAAATTTGGATAGGATAGACCGGCAAGTGAGAGACGATAGAAAAAGGTGAAACTTAAGATTCGAATACGAATCTTACTGTTTCACTAGATAGGGATTTTATGTACAAATCTAGCATCTATTGATTACTATGGCTTGCACGGGGTGACACTACTGTAAGACAGGGATTTTATGCACAAAATATTCTAGCATTCATTGATTACTATGTTTTGCGTTGGATGGCACTTTTAAATAGAGAATTTTCTACTACCTTATAAGTTATTATATTTATAATTTATTATGATGATTCCAAACTAACTGCACATAACTGCAATACCAACTTATCTAGATACAATTATCGTATTACTTGAAATTTAAATCACAGTTTTTAGTTCAATTTTGAATACATAAAATTAGGATGCAGGTTAAATTCAAAGTGAATATTTTAATATCTTATTTCTGTCCATCTCCTACTCCCAACAAACACATCTTTGTTTTACACTCTATGCATGCACATAGTATTATGATCGTTGATAGCAGTTTATTTGAGGAAATCTCATTTGCACTTTTTTTTAGTTTCTATTTAAGTAAATAAAATTTTTTATTATTTTTCAATACCTATTATAAAATCATTTTTATATTTCTTTCTAATTTTAAAATCCTACTGCAGCTTAAATTCAAAGTAATACGATATCAATGATAATTATTAACCAATCTTTAGGCTAAAAATTATAACATTTCTAGGCCACATATATACTTTAAAATTTAATTAAAGATAAATATATTGATTATTGTTAAAAAAAACTGCATAGACTGACTAATTCAACTTCTTTCCACATTTTTTTCATGCATAATAATAAACTTATATGATGATAATGGTATCATAGTTGTGTGTGTAGCAAATTTGACACTTTCATAATAAACTGTAATAATTTGATAGTGACAAATATTTAAGCTAAGACAATAAAGAAATATGAGGAGTTATTATCTGGGCCAACTTATGAGTGATGATTTAGCATGAAATGCATCTTAGGGTTATTTGTCTTTTTCAGATATCTCTAATTATGTGATTAGAGTACATGTGATAAAATGAAAACACACACACACAAGTCATAACATTGATTAATAATAATTTGTTATGGGAAGGGGTAAGAGGTTTGACTGGAAGAAAGGTCTTGCTTAAAATTTATCATTAAATAATTCTGCAGAGGTAATAGATAATAAACGTATTCCAGGAATATTCTCACTCCATGTTATGGATCCTGGTAATAACATAGAGTTCTCAAACATCGGAATCCTATCCATATATTTAATTTTCTCCACCAAAAAAAAAAACACCAAAGAAGTCATTGAGATGTTTAAAAGACCAGATCAACAAAACATGATGATACAGGTAAACTATTTTCCATTTGGACATTTTTTAAACCCATTAATCAGAATAATTTCAGATTTCCATATTGTTTTTGTTTTTTTAAATCATTTCACACACACCCCTCCCCATCTTCATATTTTTAAAATTTTTAGTTCTTGTTTTTTAAATTGGTTAGAACTTTAGTGTTGTTACACATTAATGTTTACAATATCTCTATAATGGTTTTTATAATAATATTTACTACCCACTTGATGACCAGTGCAAATTACAAAAACGTCAGTATATTAGTATTATGAATCATGTACAAATGATATCATTTATATATATATATGTGAATGTGTGAAAGAGTAAACTAAGTTTTTATAAAAAATTCATAAAAGTATATTTATATTTGTGTACATATTTATTGGTTTTATTTAACTTGAAATGGTTTCTTTATTTAAGAGGTGAAACATAATGCACAACATTTTGCAAATTTTGATTTTAATATATAAATTTTGATTTTGTTAATACTTTTATTGATATTTTATTCTATTTTGATTATAATTATTATATAGCATTAGGCAAAGTTTATATATATATACATACTGCAGCATCATTACTTACTTTGGAGCTTCTAGTTTTGGATTCATATTAGGTTCTTCTCTTCCACGACCAGCAGGTCTTTGTTCCACTTCATCATCTTTCAATATTTCTAATTCCATTTCAATTTTGCCCTAAAAAGTAATATTTTACATCACTATTGAGAATTAAAATATTATACATATACCTCCCATATAATGATTTTTTAAACAGATAATAAATTCCAATAAAAAAAGAAAAAAAAACATATACTTTTCATTCTGATTCACAGTGTATAATTTTAGAAATATTATGTCTCAAAATTTAACTGTAACATTTTGATTACTTTTATGATTTTGTATTTATATTTATGAGATGTACAGTCTTATTTAGTGCTATAAATATATATATTTTTTAAGAGTTTCATAATTTTACTATTTCAAATTAGCTTTATATTTATTTCACTTATTCATTCATTTTTATTTGTATTCATTTCTAAAAATCTTCAATATTTTTCTGTTATCTCTAATCTTTATTACAAAGACCTTTATCATAACCTGTTAATTATTTTTTATATTTTAAAAATTATTAGCCTTGAAAACAGATTAATTTATTAATACATCTCAATAATTTTCTTTTACAGATGCCACATGTATCCACTGGATTCAGTTCTAAGTCTTCCAGTGAATATCTGAAACCATGGATAAGAGCAATCTCTCTATAATATAGATGATTAAAATATATATACAGATCTATAATAAAATGTGAATTTTAAAGACATAGTCATTACAATATAACAAAAATAATTATCAAAAAAATAGAATAATGTAGTTAGACAGTATAGTAATAAATTGAGAGAGCAACCATATGATTGACTGAGAAATCACATCACTGATGCTCAATGAATACTAAATGTGAAAAATAAAAAAAATGGATATTTGCAAAATGATTCATGATGGCATTCATACAGGTTGGCATGGGCTTTAAATATGAAATCAAATATACAAATTTTAATACTTCCACCACCCCACATCTATTGATCACTTAGTATCATATGCAAATGTATAAAACAATATCATTCACTGATGATTTATGTTTTAATATAAACAAACAACATAATCTCCAATGCATTTTATAGAAAGGCTAATACAATATGTTATTATATTCAAACTTCCGAAAATTGCTGATAATTTCAATTGTCTAATAGATTTTTTCAGAGTTGTAAAATATACAATACAGATAAAATAGCAAATTATTCTCGCTACTTTTATGCCATCTACTGTAAACTTTAATAATTAGAATAGAAGAATGTTTTAATGAATAGCGATGTGTAAGCTATGGTCATGTAATGACTTATTTGCTAATGTAGATAAATACTATTTTTATACCAAAAAAAAAAAAAAATTCATACATAGCAAATACTAACTGAAGTGTGATTTTTTTTATATTAATTTTATATTTTTACCTTATTATACAGATCTAAATACTCAATTTTAATTATAAATTAAGTAAGTAAATGTTTCATATGTAACTTACATTTTTATAACTTTTATATTTATGTATTACTTTTAGAAAATATAACTGTTAAAATACTATTTTAACTATTATTAAACTTTGGTATATATTAGATTCAACATACCCAATCACATATATGTACTGTACTATAACATTCAAATTATTTTAAAATAAAACTTTTTTTCTAACCTCTTTCCATTACTTTAAAAAACAAAACAATTACATTGTTAAAGAACAAATATTTAAATCTTTTGTCTACAACTCTTTATGTAATTTTAATTTTCACTTTATTATATCTATAATACTTTTGTGTACATATGTATGCATGTTTGGTGAAGTAAGATATTTTTTTCTTTCTATTTTATTATCTGATTGAATACACTTTTGGTGTCACATTCAATAATTATGTTTCGCACCACTAAAAGTGCACTCAATCTGCTAAAAAAATAGAAAAAAATATATATCCAACTTCATCAAGCATATGCACAACTCCCTCTATATTTATTTTATGTAAACACATCTATAATTAGTATAATTTTCTGCATATTTATAGCCAAATTTAAATAAGCATCAGTAAGTTAATAGACACTAGGCAAAGTACCAGTAGACTTCTCAGTTTTTGGCTGTGTAAAAATAGGTGAGAGAATTGTTTACTTGTAATTCATTAATGAATATTACTTAACCTGATCATTTACATTCTTAGATGTATATTCTCATTTAACATTATAAGATCTTAATATATTTAGAATATTTTCTCCTATATGATATATGTATGTTAAATGTATATATTTAAATGTTTGTGTGTTTTACATTAATATGTACAATGCATGTTTTTTTTATCACTGAAATAAATATCCACAAACATAAGACTTCAGAGTTTTTCTCCCTTAATTATGAGTGAAGTTCATTCACTGTGATATAAATAATAGCAATTCCTCTCTCTACTACTGTTGTGAATTTAATTAATCAGTAGTTACCAGAGAGAAGTGCAATTTAATCCCATCCCCAAACTAGCTTTTGGTTTTTGCTTTTGTCAATGAGGACTTGAGATTTAAACTGGAACCAATATAATTTTATATCCAACAGTGATCTTTAACTTTCTTTTATTATCAAACTAATACTCTGAAATTTAAAAAAAAACATCCTTATTAAAAAATAAATAATCAAATATTTATTGCTTGGGAATTAATGAGAAGTTTAAGTGGCAGAAGTTACAAAGAGGACATTAATTTAAGAATTTTGTGTTGTGTTCTAGGGTCTATCACTTTATTACTGCACTAAATTATGTAAAGGTAAAAGTAAGAAAATAGTCTGAGTATGAACATTAAACAGCACTGTCATTTAATACTATTGGTCATTCAAAATTACAATAGATGGAGGTAAAGTAGCAAAGAGAAAAAAATAATATTCTTGTTTATATTTAATAATTCTGACTATTCAAGATTATAATAGATAATGCCAGATTAATAATGAGAGAGAAGTACCATTCTTGTTTTTATTGTAGTAATACTAATTACTCAAGATCACAATAGATGGTGCTAGAATAATAAAGAGAGTGAATTAGGAAGTTAAAAACATCAAATGCTAATATTACTACTCAAGATCACAATAGATGGCACTAGAATAATAGAGAGCATGAAATAGAAAGCTGAAAAAATAAAATGCTAATATTACTTACTGCTAATATTTTCTCTCCATTTGATTCTGCATAACACGGCCACCATCCATACATCCTCTTTTGTTCAAAAAGTGAAGCTTTCTTCCATTTCTTGTTATTGTTAGCTATGTCATATTCCATTAGCTGAGTTAATTCACATGATTTGGGAGATTTGGCAGGTTCGGGCATATTATTCAAATTAAGAGGAATTTGCCCTAAAAATGAAAATTTTAGATAACTATTTATAAATTTAATGAAACTGATATTTTATGACAACATAAAATTTAGAAAAACATCATGTGGCATCTTTAAAATGTTTTTTTTTTTAATGTTTTTTTGTCTACAAAAGAATATTCAGTAATGGCAAGAAATTGAATTTTCTCAGGATAATATCAAGAAAATAAACAAATGTACAAGTGAAATCTTATAAAAAAAGAATGTTTACTTAAACACACATTACTAGAGAAATGTGAGAATAACATGCCACACACTGGTTAGCAAATCTGACTGCCATGCTTATAGTTTATTATTCAAATTCTTAAAAAACTTGATTTTTTTTCAACTTCTGAGCATATTTAAGACTTCTTTTAGATGGTTATTCCCTATGCAATCAGCTACCAAAAATTATTTATTATTATATTGGTTTTTCCAGACTCTTAACACAAATCATTTGATTAACTTTATGAGTATTTTTTCTGCCATTTGTCATTGTTATTATCATTATTATTTTTAACTATTATTCAGTTTATCTGATTTATAGCCTCTCCTCTTCATATCACAGCAGCAAACTTGTTTATTTCCTCTGTTCATCTCACATGTGATCTCTTTCTAGGTCTTTTATAATTTGTTGGATTCTGGATTAAAACTGCTCATTTATTACTATCTCTTCTAGCAATATGTCTAGCATGGCTCCATTTCAATTTCTCAATTTTTTCAATGTTGTCATTGATATGTGTTTGTTCTCTCATCTATGTATTTTCCTTTTGATCCACTCCTGTTACTCTCAACAGACATTTCTCCAATAATGCAATTGAGTAGTCTGATATCTCTGTATTGCTTTTCTGTTAAGTATCTAATTCTCAGATTCCTAAATAAAATCTGATAAAAGACACCTATTAAAAACATTCTTTTCAAAACAATAATTCCATTTAAAATCATATTGTTTCCCCCAAAAGTGGTTTATCCAACTTTAAATCTATAATGAATTTTTTATATTATTTTTCTATTTGTATTAATAATCTGACCAAGTATAATCATTAATTTCTTCTAATTCATGAATATTAATCTTTCTTATCTTCTGAGAAAATTCATTGAACATTACTTTAGTCTTCTTAATATTTATCTTTAGGCCAATTTTTTTACTTTCATCTGATAACTCTGGCAACATTCCTAGAATCTCAGAAATTTTATTTGCAAAAACAACAAAATCATTTGCAAAAGCTAAGTCAAGCATTGGTGGTCGAGTGGTCAGCACAGCTGCCTTACAAGCAGTTGTCCTGGGTTAATGGATTCACTTCCCGGATGTTGCTATGACACATGAAAAAAAAAAAGCTAAGTACCTTACATAATACCCATTTACTTTTAATGCATTCACTTCCATTTTAATCCACAAAAGACTTCTTGTAATGTTTGCATATATAGACTAAACCTGTTGTATATCCTTATCAATATTAATCTTTTTAATATTATTACATAATCTAATCACTTCCATTGTGTTTTAATAAATATTCTTCAGAGTATAACAATATTTTGGAGTCTATATCTTGATGATCCAAAGCTTTATTCACTGTAAAAATAATTATAGAATCAAATTCATTTTCATAATCTACAAATTCAAAACAACATTTGCCTCTAATAAGCTATTTAAAGACTTCTTAGCCATTGCCATACATATGATTTCAAAATTTAAAAAAACCATTTTTGAAGTCTGAGATAAAGTTGTAGCAAAGTTTTGGAGGTAGAATTTGAAAATGATAACTTAATAATGACAATAATGTAATAAAATTATTTTAAAAATTAATATAAATCTTATAAAAATAATATTAAAATTGTCCATTCTATGTTAAAATCAAGAAGACCAAAATAATGTTCACATCCAGAATTCATAAAAATATCTATGGTAAGAAATGAATTAATTGAACAAATTCTCATTTTAACTATCTAGATCAAGCAAGTAAGTATTAAAGTCCAATCTAAATGGTATACAAAAGAATAGCTATGTCTATATGGTTTTTCTATGCAAAATGGTACTTTTGACATCAATATCAATGGATCTTGGTTTCTAAAAGAGAATTATAAATACCTAATTTTGGTCAATTGTCTTATATAAAGCAAAGATTTAGACTCTTTTAGTTAAACATATTAAGATTATGGAATCTCTTGAAGTGTAGAAATGAAGAAAATATATAGAGATAAAATCAAATGAAATTAAGTATCTTATAGAAAAAAGATTGTCTAGGACTATAAGGATGAATTGAATGGCCAAATATTGAAATATTCCAATTTATTCAGAGCTATAATAGATGGGAAGACATATGAAAAATTAGCAAAAAGGAGATTTTATTTAGCCTTTATAGATCAACCATGCAGAGATACTGGTATCTGGAATTATGATGAATTCAAGTAAGCAATAGAAGATTCTGGAATAATCTCATTAGATGTTTAATCAGCTTTCAAACAGAAGACTTATAATGATGGTGGCTTAAAAAAAGTAATCTTTATTACTAATCTGTTGACAATTTGGATAATAAACCCAACTCTATAATTATTTAAAAAGAATAACCAAGGTTTATAGGCAAAATATATTCATTCATCCATGTTAGTCAATATCAATTTATCAAAAAGTTAGTGGGAAATCAGATTTTTCTCACATATTTTAATCTTAATAATTACAGGCTAAACAGTAAGATTTCTTTTTTCAGAAAGATTAGCAGAGATAATTTAAAAACCACACTAAGAATAACTTAACATTCTATAGTTCAAAACCTAAATGTTTGATCAGTGATGGTCTATAAATTTTTAAGCAGGGTGCTTTATTATAGTATCTCCAGCAAAAAGTGAGCAAGAAAAGCAAAACAGAGCATTTCTAATTTCACAGCCATACAGCTATTTTATTTTTCCATACCAATCATTGTTAAAAGATATAATGTATTATTTCAATTTTTTTCATGTAATGACAATTTATATGTTAATTTATAAATGTTATTTGCAAAAAAACAACAAAAAAAACAGAATATTTTATTGTTCATTTTAAATGAAAACAATAAAAAATTATTTGCTCTGAAGAGAAATAAGAATAGATAAACATATCAGTTGAAGCGGTGGCAGCAAGCAGTTCTTTCCAGCATTAATAAAAGTAAACGAATCTTTTGCTGAAATTCACCAAATAATAATGATTCTCAAGCATTGCTTAAAATCTTTTAAAAAACGGTTTAATTAGTTGTAATTACATAATAATTATGCAAAATATTGAATGATCGTTATATTGTTGATATTTTCAAGCACAAATTTAGTAATTAATTTGGGGGGGGGTGGTGTTGCAGAGCTACAGTACTTATGAGGCAGTTACCACAGAGTTTGATCTTAGTTGGAATAGTTTATAAAGCTCAGGATTTATCTTGTCTTTGTACAAAAAGAACAACAATATTGGAGGTAAGGAAACATCAGATTAATGTATTTAGATGAAATAAAAGTTGTAATGAAACTTAATTATATAACAAATAGTACTCAAAGTTTTAAATATCATAATTATGTAAGGGGGTTCTTAAATTTTATAATGATAATATACAATTGAGACTTTAAAATAATGTTAAGAAAGTGGCAAATTATCATTGGTGATTATCAAGTATGATTGTTTGGTTGTAATACTTTACTGCCTACTCCACAGTAGTTTGATTTGAGTCAAAGAACTTAACAAGTACACACTGAAAGGTTGACATCAAATAATTCTTTTATTAACAATCCCTGATTAATTGCCTCTGAAAGAAGTTTTATATATTAGTACACAAATATTTAAATGTTTTCTTTTTTGAATTTACTATTACCAATGCTTTGAATTACCTAGGAAATCATCAGGTGAAAATTTGTCATTGTCCCAAACTTGAATCATCAAAATCGGTGGAAGCTGATTGGTTTTCTTATCTAAACTCCAAAAGTGTTCCTGTTAAATATAGATAAAATGTAAAATATAAAAAAAATTTAGTACGTAAGGATCTACTTGAAAAAATATAACAAGGTAATGTAACTTACTTTTTTCCTTATTTCAAGTACTTGCTCTGCTGGGAGATAATCAAATGGAAAAACAAACCTCCAATTGAAATTTCCTTCACCATCTAAAGATCTTAATAAAAAAAAATCTCATGTAACAACATATACAAATACTTGAGAAGAGTATGTGTGTGTAATAATTGAGAAAATTTTGGCATTTTTTAGGGCAATTTTAAATTTCTAATATTGTTAGTTATTATCTAATGTAAAACAAATACTGATCTCTCTTATTACATATTTTGACCACAACCAATCTCATGAGGAATGCTAAGGGGATAGTGACCATAATTTTATATATAAAAAGAATAATATGCTACATTTTATTTTAAAGGTGTGAATATATATGGTATCAACTCAACCAATCATATATATGTATTTAAATAATTTAATGAACCCATAAACAAATTAAGGCTTGTAAAATATATAATGTTAATACTATAAACCTATTCATGGAACGATTAGGTCTGAAAACATTGCAACAATAATTCACAAATCAAATTCCAAAAGAATTCTACAAAACTTTGCAAATAATCCCATTTTCTTTTATCAATGTTAATCTATTTGTCAAATGATCACTTTCATCTGACCTTTACTTTGTTATATATATTTTTCAGACTTAATTGTTTCATGAAAAGATTTACATTACCAGCATTACATCCATAAATTATTAATGGGCTTATTATAATTTATTAAAATTTCATCTGAATTAATATTTGAACTGTAAATTGGTTTGATCCATATAAAATCAAAAATCACCAGTAATTTTCAGTCCTTTTGAATATCAATGCATGATTTGTTACTATATGATAAATTACAGATCAGATAAAAATGATAATTTTTAAAGGTTGGCATTGATATAAGAAAGGAGGCGTTATTTGGACGTTGGTTTAAACTGGGAATCTGATTTGAAAATCATTGTAGTAATATTTTTAGAAATTATTCTAGGTTTGCATATATATAAACATAAAAGTATATGAATATATTTTGCACATCCATGGTAATGCAAGAAATAATGACCTTCTTACCAGTCTTTTCATTAAAGTATTTTTTTAACTTTCTATCTAAACAATGAGAGAATTTTACAACTCTGCATGGGTGGGTGTTATCTGAATTCTTAAAGAGGCTATATATATCAGTTATAGAATTCAACTAATTTGCAGTAGTTCAACTAAACTGGTTTTTAATTTTTTTTTCATTTTGTAAATTAGTTATTGCTATGTTAGAATAATATAAATTGTGCTAAGTTAAAAATAAATAAATTGAACTAAATTATTTATGAAAGCAGAAGACTGTTATACATGTTTAATAAAGTAAAAATATTTCTGATAAGATAAGCGGGCTTAAAGATTTGCATTAGTAGGAAATAATTGTAATTAAAGAAGTAAATCAAATTAGAGATTAAGCAGATATGTAAAAATTGGTTTTTTATTCCAAAAATAGAATAGCATGAATAGCAACTAGATTTATCTAAAAATTTCCATAGCTATAGCATTACTACTTAAGATTGACCTGGATCAGGATAAAAGCTTATCTGTAAAAAGAAATGGTGTTCATGCACACACTTGCATCGTTGAAGTTCATTCACAGATGTATCCAGTGAACCCACTAAATGAACAAAAGTGGTTAGGGACTTTTACAGGCCACACTGGACATAATTATGATTTAGTATGCCTCCATGGTTAAGTATTTATAAGTGACATTTAATATTACTTTATTATATGTAAGCATTATTCAATATTATGTATAAACATTGTTAAATATTCCTTCATTATTGATAACTTGAAAAATAAAAGTCACTGTTAGTTACTCAAATTTCTTGTGTTATATTTATTTCTGTTTGTCAGTCCACCCTTACCACAACTACTGTACTGTGGTCACAGTACACAGTAGTTGTTAAAATAGTATTTATGTAATAATCAATAAATTTTATTATCACAGTATTTAGATTGTAATTATAGAGAAGGTAATCATCTTATCTCACTAGTGCTGTTAAACAGTGATGTTAAAACTGCAAGGATAATTTTGTCCCAGTCGCAAGATAGGGACATTGAGAAAATAAAAATGACAGTCTTATTTCCAAACTCAAATGCACTTATATGACTAAGTACATTTGAATTTGAAAATAAGACAGTCATTTTTATTTTGAGTAGCACATTTGAGTTTGAAAATGAGATGGTCATTCTTATTTTCTCAATGTCTCTATCTTGAGACTGAAGCAAGATTATTCTTGCAGTTTTAACATTACTGTTTAATGGCACTAGTGAGAAAAGATGATTATATAATAAAAAGAGTACTTGTAATATTTATTTATTTCATATAACTGCCATAATGAACAAATAATTTTATTTTCATATATGTATTATTTCAACAACAAATTAATATTTATTTTCAATATAATAGAGAAAATCCATATTTTATTATTTAGCAATGCAATATATAGACAGGACAAGAAAAAACAATCCAAATTTATAACCGCATTCTTCGTCCCCACAAATAATCATATTCTGAAGATATTAATTTTTTATCAGTTGTACTCGTGTGAAATTACTAGTTCTGCCAGTGGTAAATATGACAAAATGATAAATCAATAAAAACAATCACATGATACTAGCTTTCACAAAGGAATTCAGCATATTTTTTTTTTCCTCACTACAGTTATGTTACCTAGTGTAAACTCTAATAATCAATAGATGAACAAGTGTCAGATTTATATAACTATAACTGTATAAGCATGTTGGCTTAGATTGAAAACATTAAAATGTTTTGCAATTTGAGTTAGTAACTTGATAGTAAAACAGAAAAGTAAAAGGTGACCATTGGAAGAAAATGTATTAGATCCAAAAGATCACCGATGAAGACCATAAGCTTGAATCTAGTCTGGGAATATTGGATAGGATTTATTAAATACTATCATCTGGCATTTAAAAATTATTAAAGCTTATCCTAGGTTGCACAAATACATTGAAATAAAAATAATTCTTTTAATGATATCAGTGATACCTCCAAATATGCATTAGGATTAGTACTGCTTTTAATCCATTTCATTTTAATTACAGTTATAGTTTTTTTACAAATTTATTAATTCAAATATAAAATGGAGTTAAAAAAAGAAGATAAAATTCTGAAGAATGAAAGAATATTTTTGAAGGGAGATATGTGCCTATAAAAGAGCAGAAAAAATACCTAATGCTCTGTTTTATCAAATTGACACACACTCATCCATAAACAGATTTAAAAGAACAAGTAAATTTATCTGTTCTTCAAGCTTATCCCCATACAATCCAACTGCCTGCTCACCATGTGCATTCAGGACTTTAGTGTTTTACATGCCTGATTTTTTATATGATGTTTAAATTGTACAAATATAATTCAAATATTACAGGAAAGATTCTATGAGTGCACTCTAAAACAGCACACATGTGGAGATTGATTTGCTCCTGAAGATCTTAGAATAAAATACTTGCTATATATAAAAAAAAATTA
Source organism: Epiperipatus broadwayi (assembly GCA_028023455.1). Lineage (NCBI taxonomy): Eukaryota > Metazoa > Onychophora > Udeonychophora > Euonychophora > Peripatidae > Epiperipatus > Epiperipatus broadwayi. The sequence continues at coordinate 129,261 of JAQFVV010000265.1, read as the reverse complement.
AATAACTATAAAAAAAAAATTAACAGTAAGATTACCTGTAATGAACATCTGTTTTTTGCTTTTCATCAATTCCACAAATCCAGCCTTTAACATAAATGTCACTCATTTTCTCACCCGTTATGGATGTCTCATCTAGAATAACGTCCTTTGTGTTCCAGATCACACACCGTAGAGTATATCTGTGTAAAAATGTAACTTTTAAATATTAAATCTCAAATACATATATATTTGTATGTTCATATGAGTTTGTGCACTCGCTTACACTTACATTTTCAGATAAGATTTTTAAGCCTAATTTTTTTTCTTTATGTAAAAATTTATTTGCTGTGTCTGCAAGTATGACTGGGTGGCCAGCAAATGAATATATATATAATAAAAGACTCACAATATTTTAAGTAATCAGAATAGCAAATAGTTTGCAACAACTCTATTTCTACAGTTCGCTAATGTTCAATTCCTTCGATGTACATTCAGCCTGGCTGCAAAAAAAATAGTTCACAATGGGCTAGGTTTACACACACCTTGGCCCCAGTCCAATTCAGCTGCACATGAACACTTTGTAGTATAGCATTGTGACTGACCTTAAGATCATTACAGCTTCCATCTCTGCAACAATATATCAGTAACTCCACTTGAAAACTGCTGGAAACTCAACTCTTTATTTAGCTGCTATCCAGACGGTTTCCTCAGGCTACGGTTTCCCAATCTCTGTGGGTCCTTTCAGCTATACTCATGAACTACATTTCCACTGAGCACTGGATGTTAACCAAAGCACTGATGTGAGATCTCTCTTGCCAGAATTGAACAGGGACATATACTGGAGATGCACTCGAATAATGGTCTGACGTAGTTGCTGTATACTCTTTTTATAGCTTTCTGATAATGGCAACAATTAATTACATTGTCCAATAATATAAGGTCTCTTATCTAGAAATATTTGAAATCAGCAAATATTTCTTGGAATTGTCAATTACCATTACGTTAATGCTTTAATTAAATTCCTCAGTTATCAGTGCACGATCTAAAAACAATCTTCTAGTTTTTCTGGAGTGCACAAACTTGTATGCAATTTTTACAAAAATACAACATCTTTCCCCCACTCCAGAAAAACCCTTGTTGTGATTCCTTGGTGTTTTATTTTTCTATTGCTACTTGGAGGAAACATATGTCCTGTTATTCCGCTCAGAAATGTTTAATTCAAAACTGCTGCTGAACTCCAGTTACAGGTTCAATGGTGACTGTGCAAGCATGGTGGGACTCTGCTTCCAATGCTGACCATGCATTTTATTTCCAAACTTTCACCATTGTTACATCATGTAGACTTGCAGCAAATACTTTAGCCATTCACTTCCATTATTAACATTTTACTGACTGGGATTTCCATTTTCACCAGCTAAGCTTGTTGTAATGCAAAACTTATTTGCTACTCACAGGTTCCTAATGTGACTGCACCAATTGCTGTGTCTGCAAGTATGACTGGGTGGCCAGCAAATGAATATATATATAATAAAAGACTCACAATATTTTAAGTAATCAGAATAGCGAATACTTTGCAACAACTCCATCTCTACACTTTGCTAATATTCAATTCCCTCGATGTACATTCAGGCTGGCTGCTGCAAAAATGGTTCACAATGGGCTAGTTTTACACACATCTTGGCTCCAGTCCAGTTCAGCTGCACACGAATGCTTCATAGTATAGCACTGTGACTGATCTTAATCTCCTTACAGTTTTTGTCTCTGCAACAAGACTATTAGTAACTCCACTTGAAAATTGCTGGAAATTCAACTCTTTATTCAGCTGCTATCCGGAGGGTTTCCTCAGGCTAACGGTCTCCCAATCTCTGTGGGCCCTTTCAGCTATACCAATGAACTACATTTCCATTGAGCACTGGACATTAACCAAAGCACTAACATGAGATCTTTCCTACCGGAATTGAACATGAATGTCTACTGGAGATGCATTAAAATAATGGCCTGACATAGTTGTTATATACTCTTTTTATAGCTTTCTGATAACTGCAATAATTAATTACATCATTTAATAATGTAAGGTCTCTTATCTAGAAATATTTGAAAATCAGTAAATATTTTTTGGAATTGTCGATCGCCATTATGTTAATGCTTTAATTAAATTCCTCAGTTATCAGTGCGTGATCTAAAAACAATCTTTCGAATAAATTCTAGTTCTTCTGAGTGTACAAACTTGTATGCAATTTTTACAAAAATACAACATTATCTTTTAGTATTAATGTTCAATCCCATATATATTTGTATGTTCATATGTGTGTGTGCACACACTTGCATATATATTTTCAGATAAATCTTCGATTGTTTTAATCAAATACTTGGTTCATAAGTCAACTAATTAGCCATTCTATTACTGTTCAATCAATTGATATGTAACTATTTTCAACTAGAGATTACAATAAGGATGGATAATCATAAATCTTCATTTTTAAATCTCTATGTATTTGTGTGAATTTTATGCACTGATGATAATGCATCTACCCATTATGTTTATGAGCTTGATTCCAAATCCAAGCTGAGTAAACTCGAATTTCTTTCAAATAGCTTAGGATTTTACAAAAATAAATTAAAAAGACTTACTGCTTGAGAGTTCTTACAGTATTCAAGCACCAGAAATGGCACAATTATGATGCAATTTGAGGATGTTTAGTTCCTGTGTCTACTATTCTGTTACTGCCTCAAACTACATTATGGAGAAGAATAATCATTCATCACCATGAATGATCAAAAAAAATAAAATCAACAGTCTACCCTGTGACTGGCTTTAAAATGAGTCTGCTATAGACCAGGCTAATTATTTAGCAACTGTTAAACTTAGGCTAGCAATACAACACAATAATTTGGATGCAACAAATTTAAGAGCTAATCCATAAGAATATAATCAAAAAATAATGCTGGGATGCTCAAACATGCTGATCATTATCAATGCCTTCTGGTCACTTAGTACTGTTAATGTACTGGTCAATTATAAACGTAATTTCTAATAATAAAAACTAAATAAAATGGAAATGCATGGACTTTAAAAGATATCATCAACTGGATGCCCATAATGCTACATGTAAATCCCAATCTATATAACTAACCATTATAAATGAACCCAGCTCAGTGAGCAAGAGTTCTACAACTATTATTGTGAACAAGAGATACTACTAACATATAATATTTTAAATCTAGTCTAGGATTAAATGAATTCACTGGAATAACTTAATGAAATATACATTTATTAAGTAACAATAAAATTAAGTTAAGATCTGTTGAGTATGCTATAAATTCAGCATTCTGATTTTGATTAGAATAATAGAAAAAAAATATGCCATTACATTGTAATTGACATATACTTCTAGAGTATATGAGAACAGACTTTCACATGACCTACCACTCTATCTCATAACACTGATACATTTGATACACATATGTTGAAAAGATAAATAATCACTAATACACGTATTTTATGCTAAACCAGCAATCATCAGTTGGTCCAGATTATCATCTCTACACATATATGCAATAAGTGCCCAGATATATATTAAAATAGCCAATCTTTATACTTTAATGGACAGGCTTTAATCCAATCCACACTCCAACTATTCAACTGTCTATCGAATTGAAAATCTGATGATGGAACACTCAAAGGACATCCTGAGACCGAGATTTTTATTACACCCATGTTGCCCTAAAGTCAATCTGACCCCTCATGTGCAGGACATAATCCTTAATACATATACAAGGGATGGACAGACATCTCTATTATGTAATAACTGAAATACAGGTTTATTATATAGTAGAGATATCTGCCCATCCCTCGCATATGTATTAAATGGATTATATCCTGTACATGAGGGGCCAGATTGACTTCAAGTCAACATGAAGTTATTACATAGTAGAGATATCTGCCTATTCCTCATATATGTATTAAATAGATGATGTCCTGTACATGAGGGGTCAGATTGACTTTGGGTCAACATGGATGTGACAAAAATTTCGGTCTCAGGGTGGCTTTTGAGTGTGCCATCATCAGATTTTCAATTAGATGGATTGTTAGAGAGTTGGAATGTGGAGTGGATTGATGCCTGTCCATTAAAGTATGAAGATTGGCTATCTTAATATATATATACACCTTTACCCCACTTAGCAATGGCAATTGGTCCTCCAAAACTCATCGTTAAGCAAGAATATCGTATACAAAATACATAATTATAATGGGGGTCTATGGGAAAAAAATTGGTCAGTTCCAGTTGATGTAAAATATCCACATTGATTTCCAAGCTCAAAGATTTTCTTGATTTTTTCATGACAATGATGATTAATTACGGTATCTAAAAAGAAAAGTTTTATATCACTAGGAAAAAAAATGCATATTTTCACTTTAAAAAGTACAGAACAGCAAAAAGAAAGAGCAAGTGAAACTAAATTTGAATTTAAAAGTTTTTATATTCATCCGCAGAAGTTTTTCATCTTAATGAAAAAAAAAATTCATACTGAAGTGCTTTTTTTAAAATTTGTATTACAGTATATATTACTACTATACATTTATGTTTATTACTTATGTGAAATTATTCAAATTAAAAAACAATGTTTAATTATTAATTATTTAATTGAACATAACGACTTATTACTGTACTCCACAGTAATCGTAAAGCAGTCAACTTTAGAAAAAAAAAAATCAACTTATTTTAAAAGTAAAAAATCTAACTTCTAATTTTCTAAAACATACATATATAGACACAGGTATATAATAAGCCTGTGTTTCAGTTATAACATACAGCAAAGTTTATTTTTCTTTTATTTTTTTTACTATATTTTTAGTAATGTAATAATGCCCCCCCCCCCATTCGTGTAGAAGAAAATTCATTAATATTTATTTTAAATACAATCTGGTTTTTTTTAAAACTTTTCTAATTCAACATTTTCATTTTAAAATGTTTTTTCTTTTAATTTGAAACAACTTGAGTGTAATCAAACATATTTATTAATGAAGTTACAAAATCAATAACTATTTTTATTTAATTATCCAGGTGTTCTAAAAATAATCTATCGTAATTAATAAACACAGACACACAGTTTAATATTCATATTTAGTGTTTTCCTGAAAGTTTGTTATGATAGTATTTTAGTTGTCCTGTACCATATTTATATATTGGACTATTTCATCATCTAATATGTGTTGAATGTCTTTAGAAAAATTAAACTTTATTTAAATAATCCAAATACTGTACATTATATTTAAATAAAGTTTAATTTTTCTAAAGACATTCAACACTTATATATACAGTATACAGTATTATAGATTCAGTAATTATAGATATTTTAAGTTTATACATTCTATATTCAAAATACTGAATGCAGCACTAACATTATGTTTTATGAATAAAATATTGTATGTGTATACAATTACAGTAAAGTCATTACCTGTATATATATTACAATAATATACTTTTGCTTTTGGGTAAAATGAATTTAAAATACCTATATCTCTGATGTCATCAGTGCTGCAAAATTCAAGATGGCTGCCAAAATTTTTTTTTTTAATTTTTTCCGATCGTTATAGTGAAAAATCGATTGTAAATTGAAGTAGTGGGTACAAATTGCTGATGATCGCTATTGTGAAATATCGCTAAATAGTCAATCGCTAAGCGGGGTAAAGGTGTATATATATCTGAGTATTTATTGAATATATGTGTAGAGATGATAATGTGGATCAACTGATGATTGTTGCTTTATTGTGAAATATGTATATTGGTGATTATTTATTTTTTCAAGACATATATGTGTTCAAGTATATCAGTGTTATAAGATAAAGTGAAGAGTGGTGAATCATTTGAAAGTCTGTGCTCATATATCCTATATATTAGATACAGGTATATAATAAGCTATATTTCAGTTATATATTTCTAGATGTTTACATGACACAAATCTATACAAGCATAGACATGCTGTTTGATAATATAGAATTAATATATTAGAATTTTAATAAACAAATAAAAAAAATCAATCATTTTATAATACATAATAATTTTAGCATATATGTGGGTCTACTTGACATGCATTCAAATGTGTGCACACCCTGTTCATTTATATTTCATTTGTCAAAAAATGATAAAGTTATTAAACCATATATTTTCACAAAACATAATTCACTGTCCAAAAACATATACATACAACCAATGCACACATTATTATCTTTTTACAAACCAAAGTTAATAATACATTTTAAGTAAAAGTAGTTTTTTCCTTTAAATATATATATATATTACATTTTTTGATAGTCCTTCGTAAAAGTTTTTTTTTTCAAGTTACTTTTAATCATAAACATCTTTTTAAAAATGTTAGTAAAAAGTTATTTGAAAAACTTTGTTTTTTTTTTCCTTTACAATATTTAATTAATCAAAACTGAAACAAATCCTTTATAAATGCTAAAGGAAAGAAATCATTGGAAGACTAAATGATTATTGACTCTTTTTTTCCTTTTAAATAATAATATAGTCACCAGTTATTTACTTTGAAAACAGATAACTTAAATATTTAACTTTAAAGATAAGTGTTAACATAATCTCATTTTCCAACAGATGTACCCAGCAGCTAATTTTTTCTGTCAGTGCTTGATATCATCCTTCATGAAATAAATATCAGCATGTACATCTGTTTCTTTGCATATTGATAAACTGCATATGTATAAACAATAGCACAATACTTTTTTCAGTAAGCTGGTTAGCATTGGAATCTTTTGGTAAGCTGGCCTATTCTAAAACAGTAGACCGGCGTTTTGATATCTTCAGAAAAGGCATAAATCAGATAACTGTTGACATTCTGTCAGTTTCATTCAGTCTCTAGAATTTGGTAGAATTCAGGCATGCTATCTAATACACAATATGGGTTATGAAACACAAAAAAGCTCAGACTTGCTTCTATGTGAATTCAAAGTCTACTATGTTGATGACAGCAGCAGCTCTATTTTTTGTTTTCAGTTATAACTTCATAGTAATAATACTGTCTTTTTTGTAAAAATATTTCCAACTTTTTTATAGTCAAAGGTAGAATTTAAAAAACACAGTAATTAAAAATAAATTTTCTTTGTCTTGATTGAAAAAAGTTACTCTTTTCAGTTCATCTTTATCCTTTCAAGAACAACTTTGTAAAATTTTATCCAAGTATTTAATTTGAAAAAATCTTAATCTAATTAAAAACAAGCTTGTTTTAATTTCAAAATCAGAATTAATAAAACATTAAATAGATCTATTTAAATGCTTGATTTAAAATAATTTTTAAAATTCAAAATTATTATTTAACTCTAAACTGTTATTCCAGTGTATATAATAAATATTTTTTTCTTTTAACTTTATATATATGGTACCCATTTCAATTTAGCCTGTGGCTAAATTTGTAGTAATGTGCATAAAATAAAATACAGGAAAAAATCGTCACATTTTTTATATAGGAAGGAAAGCTGTAGGGCACTCAAGTTTAAACCCTACAGGATCAAATCCCAAAAACCTAAGACATAGTTAGTTTAAAAGTTAGAATTAAAATACATATAGACAGTTGTCTCTCAACACAAACTATTCAGTTTGTCACTTTCATATTTTTTCTTTTAACTTTCTTTTTCTTTGAAATTAATCTATGCTTGGTAAATTCTGCTCTCTATTTTGTTCTATAACTGTAATTTAGGTTTAATAGTTCTAATAATTTAATTTTGAATATTGAATTATAGTTTGTAGAAAGCATTCAGATTATTTTTAATAGGTAAGTTTTTGTTTCTGAATGATTTGAATGGTAGAGTGTGTGTTTGTATATTACATAAGGAGATTTACTGTTACAATATAGTAAAAGAAAATTCTGTTAAAATTTTTTTTGAAGGAGAAAAATGTGTAAAGAATTATATTAATTAAACTCACAGGTTAAAATTTCAGCTAACATTTATAGCTGAAAGTCTGTAAATCAGAGATAGTCAGAGAAACAGTAATTAAATTTTATAAAGAAATTTGTCATAAAAGTGTTAACATTTTCTGCTCTGTGGGCACTGCGAGCGCTCTGCTGATGTTTTTCAGATGATATTTTGTTTTCTTTCTTTACTGATGTAAAAAGTTTAAACACAACATAGAACAAAATACGAGTATTCTATAGCTCAATCATGTGGCTTTCAGAAAATGTTTATTTAAAAAAAATCGGTTAAAATTTGGATTTTTGGCAAATTTTTTAATCGACCACAGTATTTAATTTTCTTGTTTTTTTTTTTTTGATAATTTTTGTACTTATCATGAAGCGATAAAAGACAAAAATAATTTAAGAGCTGCAAATGATATTTTCTCCGGTGCTATTCACAAAGAAGGCATACAATAGATCTTGAACGTAATGGTCGTAAGTAACATTTTAAAATTTTTTTCATAAAATTATTTTTATTTATTTTATTTTTTTTAATAAAATTATCTTTTTTATTAATTTTAGTTTGTAATTAGTGTGTGTTAGTTATTTATGCTCATATAGAATTCATATCTAATGTAATTTTCTAACGTTCTACCTACACTATTATAAAAATAATGTTTTTCAAAAAGTATAATTTATTACGAAAATAATTAATTATGTTTATATAATATGGTTTATAAATAATTTGTTATAAAACTAATAATCAAATGTATACAGACATATAATCAAATTCTGATTCTTGTTTACGTTTTTCAAGTCTATAGCTAACAAATGATTTGTATGCCAATAAATTATATATATATGTGGTACAATAAATATAACAAGATAGCATCACTTCTGTGCATAAAGAATATAAACATCACTTGTGTGCATAAAGAATATAAACATACAAACATTGCATATACAAACATAATCACATTCTGATCTTGTTTATGTTTTTGTTTACTCTTCTTCATGCTTTGTTTTTGCTATAAGTTTCATAACATTATTTTCAAGTCTATAGCTAACAAATACTCTATATGCAAATAAATTATATATATATGGTACAATAAATATAACAAGATAGCATCACTTCTGTGCATAAAGAATATAAACATCACTTGTGTGCATAAAGAATATAAACATACAAACATCACATACACAAACATAATCACATTCTGATCTTGTTTACATTTTTGTTTACTCTTGTTCATGCTTTGTTTTTGCTATATGTTTCATAACATTATTTTCAAGTCTATAGCTAACAAATACACTATATGCAAATAAATTATATCTATGTGGTACAATAAATATAATAAGATAGCATCACTTCTGTGCATAAAGAATATAAACATCACTAGTGTCCATAAAAAATATAAACATCACTGATGTACACAAAAAAATATAAATTGAAGAGATGAAACTCATTTTATCAGTGATATAGACAGTAGCCTACAATTTCTAGTTTTAGATGGATAAGAAGCCAATTTCTATGATGATTTCTTTTATATCTTTTATTAGGATAAATCTTTTTCTTTATAGATGCCTTTGACATTTAGAACATTTGGGGTATAAGATAAAAATGAAGAAGTCATATCCGAATTACTTTTGGAGATTATGAAGCTGTGGATTAACTCAGGTAAGACATGTTATACATGTTTAGAAAGATAATTGTGTGAAGAATATAAAGAAATTATCACTGAAGATGTATTTTCAATTTTAGTTAATGTTACTTTTCAAATTATGATGAAACAATAAAATAATAATTATTTCAGATGTGAAAATTTCTTTTTTTCCTTATTTTTTATATAGTTATCACTATTTATTTTATGTTTATTGTTTTTCTTAATGTTTCTAGTTTCTAGAAATGTAATTGTTTTTGCTCTAACATAATTAAAACAGAAGTTATTGTGAAAATTGTGTGTCAAGCCAGTATTTTAAAAAGTTCAATATGGCAGCTTGAAGCTGAAACAGTTAAAACATTAAAGTCAGATTTGATATCAAGGTGTGAAAACATTTCCTTCTAGACTGGATTAATTATCTGCAAAGTTATTAGTCTGGATTTTATATTTTTTTTACCAACAGTAAATTTGAAACAGATGATCAGATTTAATCAAATGATTTTATTAATAAAAAACAGATTTCTGTCTGGTTGGTCTTTAACAGGCTGAAAAATATAAAAGTCCTCAGACACTTAAAGAAATATAGATAGATTAAATATTGAAACTGTGGAAAGGACAAGTTAAAATTCTGCAAGATATCAGTTTGAATTTCTGTCATTTTTTTATATAAATTTTTTTTGAAAGTTTTTCTACAAGCCCATTGCAGGCTAAAATATATATGTTTCATCTGTGTGGCCATTGGCCAGCCATCAACCAATGCACATCTGGAAAGGTCTGAATTAAAAGTATTCCACATCTTATGACTGATTGGGAAAAATAAGATTGAAGTGACTGACTGCTCATCCATGTTTTAAATAGAAAAAACATTCACCTGCATTTGAAAGCTAATGAAAATAAGTAAACTACTGAAAAGTGTTAAACCATTCTAGTTCAGTTATGCCAGTGACTGAGTATAAACTCCAGCAAAAATTATAAATATGAAAACAGATATTTTTCATCTATTAAAAGAAGTATGCTGAAGAGGAAAAGAAGAAACAGTTCCAGTGCCAAATGGTTCCTACTGAAGCAAGTAACATCACTATCATTACCACCATAAAAAATTACAAGCTTCAAGTCAAGAAAAGACTTCCAGGGAACTGTGTAAATTGGTCATATATGCATGTTGCAGATTGGTGTATGTGTTTGCTGCAAAATATATAAATATTTAACAAGCTGATTTTTAACTCTTAGAAGCCTCAAGAAAATAAAAGGACTGGTAATATGAATTTTAATTATATATTTTCCATCAGGGACTATTAGCAAAATTTTTAATAACAATTTCTTTTTGTCTTTTATTATCTCTGAAATTTAAAAACCCCAAAATCGAGTAAAACAAAGAGTTTCAGTAATAATAGCTATAAGCTTTGTGAATGATTTTATATATTCTAAAATTATTATATCCACTTACTGATGAATTTTATTTTATAAAGGGTATTATTGTATATTAATTTAAATTTATGAAATGTTGTTAATATGTAAAAGATTTATTTATTTATTTATTTTTAAATATTTTATTCATAATGGGGATCAACACACACATACACAGTAATATAATAATACTTGTCATATGTATAAGTGCATGTAAATGTTGAAAGTAATAGAAATGTAGCATTGAAGAGGTTAGATTATAGTTTTTGAAATGATTAGTGACTTCAATAGCTTAGAGGGGGGGTAAGTAATTTAAAACTTGTTTCTGTAAATGTTTTTCTTTTCTGAATCTAACTAACACTTTTTTCTAATTAACCATTTTACTTTATATGTTAAGCTTAGATTTATACGGTTATAAAAGTATTTGTGCACAAGAGAGTATTTTTTTAAATGAAATATTAGTAATTTATTATCCAAATTGATGTACATTATATTATGATAAACATTGGTTACTGTCATTAATGGGAAAGGATTTAATATTAATATTATGATTTCAATATAAATAACTCATAATTGTTAGTCATATAAATTTTCATTTCTATCTTTAAATAGTATGTATATTTTAGTCATCCAGTAATAAATGTTAATTTGTTTTATTAAAAGAGGTTCATATTTTTATTAAGAGTATTCTTTATTAGTTATGATCATTCATCATCATTGTTGAATATTAACTGTTGAAGTTCTAATTTAGATATACTAAAGTTAACCAAATAATTATGAATTTCTAAAAGCTAAATTTTAGATTAGGCTTAGTTCTAAAGCTGTGGATAGAAATACCAGCATCATCATCATCATCATGTTTTTAAATTAATGATCTAGATACGTTTTTAATGGCCATAGATAAATAATGATTTTCATTGTAATTGGTTATCATTTGTGAGTCATTATAAGATAATAACCACCGTCCCAATCATCCACCATCATTCAAGAATGAGTGAATTGCCACAATAAATTGAGAGTGTTTAATATGAGCTAACAAAACTTATGAAATGTTGAAATACATTTATAATATTAATTTAAGTGATAATTTTGTCTGATGAATTTTATATGCATAACTAAAGCATAAATATGTTTTTTTGTTTTTCTTAACTTAGTGCAAATGTGATATGGTCCTAAAATACAAAAAATCCTACATTTTTGTTATAAATAAGGTACCAAATGGGTTCAAATCCAGTATATTTGAAAAAGTTATAGAATATAACTTTGTCTAGATTTAGATAACTTAGTGGCACCCTGATAGACCATATTCATTTGTTATTAACTTAGATATTCACTTAATAAAACTAAGAGATAAAAAGTGGGTAAAAATACTGTTGGATTTATTTTGAAATATTTTGATTAAATGTACTCACCCACTTGATATTATTTCATAAGTTACAATGTCTTAATATTTTATTTAAGTTATAATGTGTTACTATTTGTTTATTGAGGTTACAATGGCTGCCCAACTAGGGTTTGAAATAGGCCAGATACCTGAGATGGCTAGTTTATGAGTTTATAGTTTATTATGAGGATATTTTGTCATCCTTTTTCCTGGAGTTCATTTTATTTGGAATAATATTTTGAGGTATTATTATTATCATAAACTGAGACATATTTTATTTGTTATATATATATGCACACACACACTACTATGTTGTATGCCATGAGACATATAACCATCTCAATATATGTATGTAATTCATGGTATAATATAATAAGTATATATCTTTTTACCATGTCTATGAGCTATAATTTAAATCTATCTGATAAAATTTGAATACTTTAGGATTGTAAACAAAATTTTTACTTAACTCTAAACTATTCATTGTTTTAAATAAAACAAAAACTACCAATTTCAAAACATGTATAAAAATATACAATTTCTTCAACATTTTACTGCCAATAGGTAAGTTTGCTAAAAAATTTTGTTCATTGTTATGCTTTTATTACAGTCTATTTAAAAAAAAAATCCACTTATTGACTATTTATATTTCATTGACTTGTTTATGCATGAGAGCTAAGGTGATATCATTTACATATAATAACAAATTAGCTACTAATATGTATGAGGCCAGACTATAATCTAACAGCAGTATATTTAATATAAATTTAAAGTGAAACATACACACAAGTTATCTTAAATAATTTAACTTGCTTATTCCCTTTGAGTAATAATATATATATATTATTCTCTTATGCCATTTGCCATTTGTCTTTACAAAGCTTTGATAAATAATTTAACAGGCCACAACTAAAACATATGTGTTCACTTTGCTTTTACATGACCCATCTTTCTGTAACAGTAACAACAAGGAGGATTTTGTTCCAAATTCTTTTATGCTACTCATAATCTTGCAGTATTTATTTATCTGTGTATTTGAGGTGTCTAACTCTGTTCTATTTTTGAAGGCACACATGTGAAAGAACAGTTTTGTGTGCAATCTCACATTTAATGAGACTTTATAAGTTAGCATTGATTCACTTAATAGCATCTGCTTAAGCTTCACTTCATTAATGTCACATAATAATATCTCAATATAATCTTTAAAATTGCATTCCTTTGTCAAAATCCATAACATCAAATCACATTCGCATATGCTTTCATCTTGTGATTGCATTCTCCCATGGAAATAAAGATGTGTTATAAATTTTGATGCTACTGGCTTGAAGTAGGCATTTAATTTTATCAGTAATTCCTCATAAGGGATTTCTTCCAGCAGCTTCAGATCACCTAAATGGTTTGCCAATTGTAGGACATTCCATCCTGGCATCCACAACAAGAATGATGATTTTTAACTTGTCACCAGCAATCCCATTTATCAACATTAAATTTTTTTGGTTTGTATAATTGTAAAGCGAATATGGATGAGTTAGTAATATAATTATAGTTAAAATGATAACATTAATCAAAATTAACAATGAATAAATATATTTAATGATAATTAAAATGAAATCTAACAAGATTTAGAATAGCAAATTATATTTTATCTATTTTATTGGAGCATGGGGGGAGGGGTTAACATTTCAATTGTTCATATCTTTTTTGTTGTTATTTAATTAAGCTTTTCTTCAGTTAAACTGACCCATTACTTTTATCAGACATTATAGAATGCATAAAAATTTATAAACAGGGGATTAAAAACAAGATAATTAGGTTACAATTGTTTTTGATTTAAGCGTTAGGAACACTGAATAAGAAAAACTTAAAATAAAAGTTTTATTATAGTATGCTGAGCAGCTTTCAATATCTTAATCCTGATATCATACCCATAGCAAAGTTGTGGATAAAAGAATCATGTAAATTTTATGTGAATGCAATAAATAAATTAAATAGCTCACTTTTTAGAGCAGGAAAAACAGGATTCCTTTTATTTCCTTCCTCTCTAAAAAGTTGTCCATTTAACTTATTTATAAACATTTACATACAATTTATATTAGATCTTTTACCCACAATTCTCTCATCCACTAGTCATTGCTATGAGTATGATATTAGGATTAAGAAAAAGCTGCTCAGCATATCATAATAAAACTTTTATTTTAAACTTTTCTTACTCAGCATTCCTAACATTTATATCAATTACAACTGTATAGGAAAAGTAAACTAAAGTAATATAGAATTACAATTGTTTTGATAAAACTTACATTCTTTTTTTAATATTAGTATTAAGTCCTTAAATTTATAATCTTAATAAAACATCTTTGTTTAGATAAAATAATTTTCTTTCTTTATCACATTAATAATGTTAAATTTTTTGTCAAAATCAATTAATAAATATTTAGATTAAAAATCTAAACTTTGAAATACCAGGCACTCATACCTGGAGCCTAATTGTAAATATAGGAGATTTGAACTCAGGCTTTCAAGCCCCTTCATTATCTCATATCTTTTCTGCATGTCTGTGGCCATTATTTATCTTTTCTGCATGTGTGTGGTAATGTGTATCAGTAGTATGAGATAGTAGACAGTGAAGGGGTTTGAAAGTCTGAGTTGAAATCCCCTATATCTACATTAAAAATCTTTATAATTTACTGTATACCAAAAATAAACTTAATTAAGCAATACTGAAGTTATTCCCAACTTTATTTTAAATAATTGTATATATAAATTTTGTCTGTGTTCATTTCACTTCTTCAATTTTTAAATATATATGTAAATACATTATTAAAGTTATACATTCACTGTGCTGCGTGCTTTATACATGACTAATTCATTCCAGTATATATGTGTGTGCCTGCCTATGATGTATAGACATATTTGCATTAAATAAACATAAATTGATAGTGATTCTATCACTTGAAGTAATGCAAGTTCTGAGGCCAAGATATCCACCTCAAGTTCATAATAAATCTATTTCAACACTGTCTGATTTCTTATGAGATGTCAGACCATCTCAATCAATGCCATAATTTTAAAAATAATATCATCAAGATAAAGTCTTACTTTTTTGATTGTCTTGGAGTAATATTAAATGCCGGTCCAGGTGGTCCAAGAGATTTAGGAAACATATCAACCCACATTACCAATTTACCCTAAAAATTGGAAAAAAAAATACAAAGATTTTATTTATGTACTCATTGTATGTATTATCAAGATGTCTATTACATGACCAAAATAACATACTACACAAAATAATTCCATTAAATTGACCAAACAGTTTTTTTTTTTCATTTTTCTTAATCAAAAATTGATACAAAAAACTTTAACTCTACTTTCTGTTACTCTTACTATTAGGACAAACTGCTATAATCATTATTGTAGCAGATATAAAAATTAAAGATTATGAAAGGTTCCCAGGGGAGATTTTGTACTGGAGAAAGAGGAATATGTAGATAATATTGCTTTCATAACAATAACAGAGAAAGAATTATAGGATCTGAAATACTGGTTGGTAAGAAAGGAAGCAGGGTTTGATCTAAGGCTAAATAAGGTTTTTATCTGTGCAAGATGGAGAATGTCACAGAGAGACAAATGCTCAGTTATTGTTGGCATGGAAGTTATTTACAAAATTGGTGCCCACATGGAAAAACAAAAACATAATTATATGAATAATGTACAGACTATTAAGGGCTTTATTAAAAGTCATTGCAATGCATAGATATGAGGCAAAGACATTGAAAAAACAAAACTGGTGAAGAACAGGCTTCTGAATGAAATGCTATCAAAGAATACTTGGAATGCCATGAATAGTAAAGAGAATTAAAGAATGGGTTTTGGTAAAAGCAGATGCACTGAGACAAATGTTGGAAATAGTCCAATTAAAACTACAGTATTCTGGAAATGCTGTAAGATTGACGAACATACTGGACAAAGATTTCATGAATTGAAATTTGTGAAACAAATTAATAAGAAGCCAATCAAAATCAGCATGAATAAATAATATTACAGAATAGACTGGTTCATCAGTATTAGAACATGCAGAAAAGTGAAGAGAAAAATGGTCTTGAAGCAGGTCATCCAAAATGATAGATCAGAGGAACTATAACAATGACTGACATGATGTGATTTAAAAAAGTCACAACAACATTTTAAAAATCAAATATTATTCCACTTAAATCTATAGATAATAATATTAAATTCTATTACTAATTGCTCAAGCAATCCGAATGAGAGAGTTAGCAATTTCAGATAATTGCCTGAATAGATTTTTTTATTTTTTATTTTCCTTGGCTAAAACTAGAACCAAAGAGAATTTTCATTACTCTTCAAAACCATGCAGAAATATTTCAAGTCAACTGAAATCTATAAATGCTAATATTCATTTAACCCATCACTTCCTTATTTAGCCATTTATTTATTTGAACTTCTGCAAAAAAATCATATGGAATTGTAATATTATACTATTCGAACATGCAAAATTTCAAATAATGAAAATTAAGTTATAATTAATAGTAAAAACTTCATACACACACAACAAAACAACTAATAATTTAATTTTCTGTATTTTAAAATTTCAAATGACTTTTCTAAAATATATAACTTAATATGATTAATATTTCATGTTCTTTGCCTTAATTTTTAAATTCTTTTTAAAACTACAATCAGTTATCTAATTAGTATATTACTATCACTATAACTTATCAATTCAGGATTTGCTTTTTATATGTAACACCTTGCATCTTAATTTCAGAATTAGCTAATTGTTATCAGCAGCAACCATTTGCGAATGAATATGGTCATTTTAATTCCAGAAAAAACACCAGAGATTGAGATGACTATACAACCCAATCCCTGACACATAAATAGGTCTATACATAGAATGCACCAAAACATTATTTTATTTTATACTTTATAATATGGTTTTTAAATTTTTTTTCAAATGTTGATACTAAGTATAATAATGTTTTTTCATTATATTCTATTCTCAGCCATATCTACCGAATGAAAACATCAACATTCTTTTAAAGAGCTTTTGAGATAATATTTATAACATAAATAACGTCTGCCTTCTCCCATGAAAACCAAATTCAAGTTTACCATAAGAATCTTTTTTAGAAAGTTTTGTATTGTTCAATCATTTTACATGTCCAAATCAATTGAGATGTTAGTTTATAATAGTAGACTACTAATATCATATCCAATTAACTAATGATCTTATTAATGGGTCTTATAATCTTGCCAATGTATTTTTAGAATTTTATGCATCATTCTTAAATATTGTTTTTAATGCCTTTGTATTACTCTTATAGGATGGTCCAAATTTCACTTCCATACAATGTATGTTAAACAGGCAAAACTCTCCATACAGTAGTGCCACTCTGTGTCAACCAGAGTAATCAATGGATGCCAGAAGACTTGTGCATAAAATCCCTATCTAGTGCCTACTCATCCAATATCCCCAGACTAGTTTCTGGCTTGTGGCCTTTATCATTGAGGAGCCTTGGATCTGAAAGCACTGCACCTAGATCTTAGGATCTAATGCAACCCTCCAGCAGCCACCTTTTATCTCTACTTAACTGCAAAACTATGAGAATAATGTTTTCAATTTCATTCTCATAGTTTTGTAATTAAGTAGAGATAAAAGGTGGCTGCTGGAGGGTTGCATTAAATCCTAAGATCTAGGTGAGTGCTTTCAGATCCAAGGCTCCTCAATGATAAAGGCCACAAGCCAGAAACTAGTCTGGGGATATTGGATGAGTAGGCACTAGATAGGGATTTTATGCACAAGCCTTCTGGCATCCATTGATTACTCTGGTTAGTCACAGGGTGGTATTACTGTATGGAGAGTTTTGCCTGTTTAATAACAGTTATGTGCTGGTATAAGAGATGGTGATCATGTGATGTTTAATGTATGTTAAAACAAGCTCTGCATACAATTAATTTAACTGCAGTAGTGTCATCACTATGATGAATACTTTATATTTTAATGTGGCAACAACTTTGGAATATGTACTATGCTTTATCATCTCAATCCATCTTTCACTATATTTTCAGCCTATTTTATGAAGTCTCTTAACAAGTCAGAGATGGCTTCCAGTTACATTTATTTAGATATTATTATCCTGATATTGTTTTTTTTTTTTTTTTAGAATCTTATATTATACTACTGCAAATTTCTTTTTTGTAAGAGAGATAGGATAAGAATTATGATAAGTATCGCTGTGAATTTAAAGTAGTTAATTCTGGTATCTCAATATTAAGTGACAGATTCCTTTTATCAGTTCAATTAGTTATAATTCTTTGAATGTTCATATATGAATTTTTAAATTTAAATAATTACAAAGCCACCAAGATATTTAATTTGTCTCATATTCTCAAATTGATAACTATCCAAGCTAAAAGTTACTGAAGATTTTCCTTCAATTAAATTTTTAGAACATTAATGATTAAACCAGAGTGTTTATATGTTACAAACTAATCATTAGTTATATTCTGCAAAATATTTTTTGAATTGGCAAAAATATGCAATCATCAGTTTACAGAAACTCAGAAATTCTTAAATGTAACATCTTAAATTCAAGGTGAACTAATAGATGGTATGTAAACATTCTCATTTGTACTAATTTTTGAAATTAATATTTAAAAACAATTAAGCTGTTTTGGTCGCTCAGAATAAGTTAGTATATGACTTGGACAATTGACTATCATGTTTTATTCAAATGTGAACCATATAGACCAATATATCTCAATGGTTTTCTCATACAGACTGGTGATCCATCAGAAAATTTTCTGAAATCCAGCAATAAAAAAATTCCATCTTATAAATCAAACTTCAAACAAGTATATTATGTATTGTATTTACAGCATATCATATATTTTAATTTTATAAATAATTAAGAGACATACTTAAGATTGTCATTATATGGAAGACTGTATTTCTTTGTTAAGTTGCATTGTTAAATGTTTTTAGAGAAAATCAAACTTTATTTACACCTTCTCAAATTCACTTTAATGTTAGTGATAAGATTTAGACTAGCAAATATAAAAATGTTACTAGCTTTCATATATATGTGTGGTTATTAACTTACAAAAATAGGATATTAAAAATGATAATAGTTAGAAAATAATAAAAATAAAATATTAGGAGTTATACATATTTCTCCTTTCTATTATTATTATTATTATTTAAAAAATACAGATATGTTTATATATAATAAATATGATAGTAGTAGTAAGGCAATAAAATGTAAAACTTTTTTTCTTTAACAGTTTTTAAATATTAAAAGGTAAATAAATTTTAATTAATCAATTATTTAAATGTTATGGTAGGGGTATATATTTTGTAGTTAACTATCAGTTAATGATAAATATAATAATATTTATATTTTAAAAGATATAAAGATACAGTTTTTATGTAAAGAATTTAAAATTGATTATTTTAAAATTAATTACAACTGGATGTTAAATTAAAGCTTTAAAACAGATTACAATTATGTTAAGAAGAGCATAAAATATTTGCTAAAAAAGCTTTTATTGTTCTATTCTTATAAAGAAAAAAAAATCTAGAATTACCACTGTTATATAATGATATATTAGTGCTATGTTCCAAGAGTATTAATTACATACCAGTCGGAAGAGCATCAAGAATTTTAAATAAATTAACACAAGATTAGTACCTTTATTCAATAATACTAAATACAAATATAAGAAATAATTTGAAATTCCATGAGATAAATGTGGTTTTATATTAATTTTTGAGTTGTGTGTCTTACCTCTCTCACACACAGAATATTATAAGCAACATTATGTATTTTAATTACAAAATCTTTTAAATAAATATTACCAAAATCACACTTTTCTTTATGTTTGCCGTAATATCATATAAATACAATTTATCCAAACTTCAAACACTTTTTAGCAAACTTTATTTGTACATACACCTACGTTTTGACTGACCTGCAGTCTTCTTCAGAGCTATGATATAATGAACAAAATAAAAAAACAACTATATAATAACACCATAAAAAAATTTTTAAACAATAAAAAAACTAAAAACAACATAAAATATATATATTAAAAACCTGAAATAAATAATCAAACCCAAATAAAACAATTAATATAAAATAAAATGTACTACATAAATAAAAAATAAATATAAATTATACATGTGTATTCTTAACTTTATACATATATACATTCAAGGACAACTATTAATCTAAATATTATCTATTTTATTATTATTAACAATCTACTAATTATCTGTATTCTTCATAAACTTAAACTTTATGATTAGTAACTAAAATTCTTTTAATTTTAAATCATATTTATTATTTTCTTACTCATTCTTCTTTTAAAATTAATATTTTATATTTATTATTGCTGAATATTTAAAACCTATAAACTTTATAATCTTTACACTTACTAAGGTTATTCTGATCTTCTAAATAAAATAATGAAAAATCGTTTTTTTTTTCAAAAAATTATCTTATACCCTAGCTCCCTCTATTACATATTATTTAAACTAAATATATATCCCCTACAACTCTTTATTTATATTTTTTTTATTTTATTTTTTACACTTTAACTTTTATTATATAATACTCATAAATTTATATTATACTTCTTTATATGTTTTTATATATATAAACCCTACAACTTTATTTACATATATATTTATTTTATTTTATATATTTTAACTTTTATCATTATTTTTATATAATTCTTATAAAAAATTTTTATACTGTTTTATATGTAAATATTATGCTAAGTTTATTAATTAATTTATTTTTATTATTTTTTATTATTTAATATCTATAAATATACCCAAATTTATACTCCTATTTAACCTAACCATTTTTTATCACCCCCAACTTATTTATTAACAATTATCTCTTTACATATTTACCTCTATATATCTTATTTAATAACTATACCAATCTCATCCTAATCCCAGAATCTCTATTAAATTCTGGTTTTATCTTTCTTATTAATATAGCTTCTTTTATTTTCCTTTCTTTAATACTTTTTGTATATAACTTCATTTTTATTGAACTTTGTGTAAATTTGTGTCCTGTTTCTTTTGTATGTATATATATTGGTGATTTATTATCTGCCATATGTTGTTTTAGTCTTGTTTTGGGAGAAACAAAAAATTTTATAAAAACAAGACTAAAACAACATATGGCAGATAATAAATCACCAATATATATACATACAAAAGAAACAGGACACAAATTTACACAAAGTTCAATAAAAATGAAGTTATATACAAAAAGTATTAAAGAAAGGAAAATAAAAGAAGCTATATTAATAAGAAAGATAAAACCAGAATTTAATAGAGATTCTGGGATTAGGATGAGATTGGTATAGTTATTAAATAAGATATATAGAGGTAAATATGTAAAGAGATAATTGTTAATAAATAAGTTGGGGATGATAAAAAATGGTTAGGTTAAATAGGAGTATAAATTTGGGTATATTTATAGATATTAAATAATAAAAAATAATAAATAAATAAATTAATAAACTTAGCATAATATTTACATATAAAACAGTATAAAAATTTTTTATAAGAATTATATAAAAATAATGATAAAAGTTAAAATATATAAAATAAAAAAAAATATATATGTAAATAAAGTTGTAGGGTTTATATATATAAAAACATATAAAGAAGTATAATATAAATTTATGAGTATTATATAATAAAAGTTAAAGTGTAAAAAATAAAATAAAAAAAATATATAAATAAAGAGTTGTAGGGGATATATATTTAGTTTAAATAATATGTAATAGAGGGAGTATAAGATAATTTTTTGAAAAAAAACGATTTTTTATTATTTTATTTAGAAGATCAGAATAACCTTAGTAAGTGTAAAGATTATAAAGTTTATAGGTTTTAAATATTCAGCAATAATAAATATAAAATATTAATTTTAAAAGAAGAATGAGTAAGAAAATAATAAATATGATTTAAAATTAAAAGAATTTTAGTTACTAATCATAAAGTTTAAGTTTATGAAGAATACAGATAATTAGTAGATTGTTAATAATAATAAAATAGATAATATTTAGATTAATAGTTGTCCTTGAATGTATATATGTATAAAGTTAAGAATACACATGTATAATTTATATTTATTTTTTATTTATGTAGTACATTTTATTTTATATTAATTGTTTTATTTGGGTTTGATTATTTATTTCAGGTTTTTAATATATATATTTTATGTTGTTTTTAGTTTTTTTATTGTTTAAAAATTTTTTTATGGTGTTATTATATAGTTGTTTTTTTATTTTGTTCATTATATCATAGCTCTGAAGAAGACTGCAGGTCAGTCGAAACGTAGGTGTATGTACAAATAAAGTTTGCTAAAAAGTGAAGTTTGGATAAATTGTATTTAAAATCTTTTAAACATATGTGCATGTTACTGTTATATATATATGTATCCTTTCAGAAACAATTACACTTCTGGCAATTCAGTATTTCAATTTAGCAAACAATCTATTATTAGAAACAAACGGATCATATTTTCTCCACACCTTTTTTTATATAATGGCTAATTTACATAATAGTTTGTTTATTATACTTGCAAATTATTATATTAGCACATATAGATTTTTTTTAGAATATATTAAAATTAAGATAATTAATTCAGGAACAATCTATATGTATTATAAAATCGATTTTATTTATAATCTATATAATATATGCACTGGATTCCAATTTGCATAATACATTAGGATTTCATTTTTGATGATAGTATAATTAGAACTAAATATTTATTCACATTTAATTTAATAATATATATAAATATTAGTTTGAATTTAATAAATGAGGTTTTTACAATGTATAATTTTTTTTTTGGTTTTGCATATATACTTTATTATAGTAGAGTATTTATATTTATGAATATATTGTGTATATTACAGCTCTGAGGAAAATTGTTGAACAGTCAAAATTATAAGCTATTTACAAGTGTGAAAAATAAATTGTTGCATATATAAAGTGCATAAAGTGATTTCATTATTTACATTAATAATGTTTAGAGTTACAGTTTTCTATTCTTTTCTTATAATCTAGCATATAGATTGACAAAGAACTTTAAATTCATATTCATAAATACTGAATTTAAATTGATGCTGTAACTAATTAATGCTATTTGGCCAAAAGAAATACTCAGTAAAAATTTGCCTAATTATTTATGAGAGTCCTCCTAATTGTCTTTTTTTTTTAAAGGCAGGGTTAGTAATTGGTTTGCAAGATTATGGTTTATTCATCATCATCATCATCAACCATTATCAATCCACTGCAGGATGAAGGTCTCTCCAAGTTTAATCCATCTTCTCCGATCTTTAGCTTCTCTTCTCCACAACACTCCTGCACATTTTCTTATTTCATCCATCCATCTCACATGTGGTCTCTTTCTGGGTCTTTTACAATCTCTTGGAATCCAGTTTGAAATTTCAATTGTCCATCTATTATCATCTCTTCTAGCAATATGTCCAGCCCAACTCCATTTCAATCTTTTAATTTTTTCAATAAGGTCAGTAACACTTGTTTGTTGTCTTACCCATACATTGCATTTTCGATCTCTTCTTGTTACTCCCAACATACATCTCTCCATACCCCTTTGAGTGGTCTGAAGTCTCTGTATTGCTCTTCTATTAAGTGTCCAAGTCTCAGATCCATAAGTAAGAACTGGTAAAACACATTTGTTAAAAACGATCCTTTTCAAACACATAGGCATATTTCCTTTTAGTATCAAGTTATTTCTACCAAAAGCACTCCAACCAAGTTTAATTCTATGATTAATTTCCTCCATTATGTTTCCATCTGTATTAATAATCTGACCAAGGTATTTGTAACTGTTAACTTCTTCTAATTCTTCATAATCAACCTTTATTTTCATATTTTGAGCAAATCGATTAAACATTACTTTAGTCTTTTTAACATTTATCTTTAGTCCTACTTTTCTACTTTCATCTGCTAACTCCTGCAACATTTCCTGCAGCTCTGAAGCATTATTTGCAAAAACAACTACATCATCTGCGAAATCTAAATGACTTAAATACTCTCCATTTACTTTCACTCCTTTAGTTTCCCATTTTAATCCACAAAATACTTCTTGCAGCACTCTTGTAAAAAGTTTTGGAGATATGGAGTCACCTTGTCTTACACCTTTCTCAATGTTAATTTTTCCAATATCATTAAGTAATCTAATTGTTGCTGTTGCATTTTAATAATTATTCTTTAAAATATGACAATATCCTGGATCTATACCTTGATGATCCAATGCTTTAATCACTGAAGAAATGTGTATAGAATCGAATGCCTTTTCATAATCTACAAATCTAAAACATAATGACAACTCATATTCATTTGTCCTTTCTATGACTTCTCTCAATACCTGGATATGATCTATTGTACTAAAACCACTTTTAAATCCAGCTTGTTCTCTTGGTTGATGGAAATCCAATGTTCTCTGTAGACGAGTTGTAATTATCTTGGTAAAAATTTTACATAAAACTGATAAAAGGCTGATAGGTCTGTAATTTCTAATATCTTCTTTATCACCTTTTTTAAATATTAATATTATTACTGCATTCTTCCAATCTTCCAGTATATCTTTATCATTTAGACATTTGTTATATAACTTTGCTAAAATTGTTTCCAATTCTTCACCTACTTCTTTTAATATATCAATTATAATTCCATCATTTCCTGGAGCTTTTCCTTTCTTCATACATTTAATTGCATGTCTCACTTCTTCATTTAAAATTCTGGGCAATTCGGAAGATGTAATAGATATAGGAGGTACTTGTTCTTTATTACTATATAATTCTTGATAAAAATCTTCTACCAATTTCATGATGTCATCTCTCTTTTTAATAATAATTCCATCTTTTTTTCTTATTGCAGATATAAATTTCCTACCAATACCAAAATGTTGTTTAACATTCTTGAGACTTTTATTTTCTTCTACAGCTTTCCTTGCTATTTCACAGTTATACTTTCTTATATCATTTTCAAGTCTTTTCCGTACCATTTTACAAAATTCGAGATATTCAGTTCTTTTTAATACATCATTTTTGTATATCTTCATATTCCTTCTTTTCTTCATAAATTCTCTAGTCTCAGTAGAAATTTTATTAGTCAATTGCTGCTTTTTTCTACCAGCTATCTTTGTTGCAGTTTTTAAAAGTGTATCAGTTATTTTCATATTAATTTCATTCAAATCTGAATCATGTTCAAAATCTCCTAACACTTGAAACCTATTTGTAAGTTCTAATTTAAATCCATTAGAATGTTTCTGAAGATTAGGAATATCAACTGTAAATATTGTTTTTCTTAATAATTTTTGTCTCTCTAGTTTTACATTAACATGTAACTTACACCTTACTAATCGATTATCACTTCCTGTGTTAAATTTATTAAGAACATTACAATCTTGAAATATGTATTTCCTGAGAGTCAAAATATAATCCAATTCTGCTGTACCTTCATTTGGATGCTTCCATGTCCATTTCCTTTTAACATTTTTCTCAAAAAATGAATTCATAATATAAAGTTTTTCTTTTTCTGCAAACTCCACAAGTATATGTCCTCTCTCATTTCTATTACCACAACCAAAATTACCTACAGCAATTTCATCTTTCATTTGTCTACCAATTCTAGCATTAAAGTCTCCATAACAATTTTAAAATGTTGTTTACTCTGATCAAAAGGCTTTTGTACATCCATATAAAAATGTTCTACTACTTCATCACTATGAGAACTTGTTGGGGCATAAACCTGAATTATCTGCATTTAGTATCTGCTATTAAGTTGTATAACTAATTCTTGCCACTCTGTCTGATACACCATCAATCTTCACAATATTGTTCTTCTACTTTTTATTTATAATGAATCCTACTCCACTTGTATTTTCAATATGTGTGCCTTTATAATAGAGTATATGTCCACTTTTTAAATCAATTGTTTCTTCACCTTTTCTTCTAACTTCACAAAGTCCAGTAATGTCCCATTTAATATAAGACAGTTCTTCTTCTAATTCTTGCAATCTTCCTTCACTTGAAAGTGATCTGCAGTTGTAAGTACCTAAATAAAAAGTCGTCATCAAATGGCAGCCTGGGTCCACAATCAGGGGATTCTTAGCACCCTCCGCCTTCGGCCACCAACCGCTGCCTTGGTTGGTGACTTTACAGCCTCCTGGGAATAAGGGCCATGCTTTATTTTTGTCTGTCATAATTGTATATATGTATTGGAAAAATATTTATCATTTACACAAACATTCATTCTGCCTTATCAGGCACGGAGAAAAAAGGCCATGGTGTTTCATGAACTTAAACTCAGAGATAAAAAGCCAATAAACTCACCATGCTGGCTAATGCGTGTTGGTGAGCAGCCCATCCATGTTCGTATACTATATGAATAATCACATAGTAATAACAGCTGCAACGACAAGAACGTATGGAATGGACATTAGGAATTTGCCCTGCTCGGTTCGTTTAAGGCCTCCAAGACGAATCAAAGGGTCTCCTTTCAGTTAATAGCAAACTCCTTTCTGCAGCCTATGGTTTATTACACTAGATTAACTTGTGATATTATTTGCCATTGTCATGTGACCATTCAAATTGTTATGCTCTTTACAAACTGTAAGAGTATTTGAAAATATATAAAGTTTGATTTTTTTTCTAAAAGTATTTAATAAGTCAACTGAATTAATATGCAATATTTAGCTTTGTTACTTTTAACAATTTATGTAAATATTAATAATAATTAGTATAAAAAAACTTGAGCCCCATATTCAGTATATTTAATTGCTGTAGACTTTAGCTTTAAAAATATTATATTTATGAGAGAAAAAAATCTTTTAAATTTAATTAAAAATTACAGTGTGGAATCAATAAAAAGTTTCTGATAAATAATGTTAACATCAAACTGCTAAATTCACTTTTTTTTTTTCTGTAGTCTTATTCACTAGGAACCTGTCCAGGTTTTTACTCAAGTTTTAAAATTTTAATATTTATGAAGAGGAAAAAATGTTTTCAATTTAATTTAAAATTATATGACTATTTATATAAAAATATTTTTTATGAATTTAAATTAATTGTTCATTTGGCATCCTCTGTAAATAATTAATGGTGACATCTATATTCAATTTTTTTAACTAATTTAAATAAAGTTTTGAAATAATGTACCAAACAATCAATCTGCCTCAAATTATCTTCATGGTCTAGAAGTAATAACTTAGAAGTAATAACTTAGAATCAAAGTTTACTATTTCTTTAGTCTTAAATATCTTAATATTTATTTCAGAGTGCATGTCTAGAGTTGATAATTCAAAACATGTCTAACAGTTGAGATTAATGAAACATTATTAAAAAAAATTACATATTTTAAGCTTGAGTGATTAAGAAATATCATATAGAAATCTATTTTCAATGTTAAACATCAATGGTAGCTATTTGTAAACAAATATATCCATTATAACTTTAGAAGATAAATATTGAATTGTACATATAATAGCCAATTGCTGAGCTGTAAATTATGATAAGATTTAAAGGATCAGTTTCAAGGAAAACATTTTCATCAGCCATGCCAAGCTCCTACAGATCAAAACCACAGCCAAAAATACAGTGTCTGTTTTAAATAGAGTTTTCTAACATTACTTGTTTACTACTTATTAATATATTCCATTAAGAATAATAAATTAATATGTAATAAGTAGACAAAATGAAATTTAGTCTGTTTATTTTACCTGTTCTAAACCTGGCTGCAAGGGGCTAAATAGTGATCTTGTTTCTATATGCTCAGGAACTAATTGAAAGGTATGTAAAACATATAATGCCAGACGTTCATCAGCAGAACCTAGATGAGGATGCCTTCCTAAGTCTTGTTCTAAAATTTTAATAAATTATACATATATATAAATACATGCACTCATAATAAGTAAGAATATGCATATATATAACCACAGATGTGACTAGATATATCTTTATTCTTCCATAGCAATTGCAGTTATTTTATTATATATATTGTCAAATGTTAAAATTAAAAGACATATTAGTTATTATAATAGCAATTGTAAAATGATAACTCAAGTGTCTCATATTTATATATACATATATACATTTATAAAAAAAAATGACATTATTCAAGTTCATACATGTATGATTGATAGTACTATTATAGTGAGGTATCTGCTGGGTCTCAATGACCATCGGCTGAGTAATGTATGTTATTAAAATATTGTAGAGGTTTTATAAGTATTGAAAGATAACAAGAGTGAAGATTCAACCAATAAAAACAAGAATAGAAAACAATTAAAATATAAATGGGAATGAAATGATAATAGAAAAGAAAAATAATATAAAAATCAAAAGCTATTGGGATTAATGGATTTTAATCCCCCCCCCCCCCAGATGGAAGATAATTTCCATTTATCGTCACATTTGTTATTATAATCCGATTTTTAATAGTTGTCAGTGGTTTAAGTTGCAGAGAGTAAAAATTTGTAATTATGTATTTATTTTTGAAAATTTTTTTAAAAAAACCATTTAAATAAGAATAAGGTAAAAGTTCACTATGGGTCATTTGATTCTTCACTTTACACAATATATGATAAAATAAGAGTTCTTAATATCATTAATAATAATCTTGAATATTAAATGATAGTATATTTAAAACCCTTGTCTTTTACCATCTGATAATGTTAACTTATGTTTATTAAAATCAATAAACTATCACATGACCTATCACAAGACTTCAGCTTATATACTGCTAGTATAGCAGATTACTTTTTCATTTTCTTTATGCCACTTCTAGAAAGCTTTAGTAAGTAACAATAGTTGCCAGATAATAGTGCTGAATATAATCTCTTTCCTGGGTTATTCCCCCAAAAATACTACGGCTTTTATCAGAAAGGAGCTTTGAATCTTGGAAATGGACATTGACAATCTAATGCACCTTTCTTCCAGTTACTAAACCATATAAAAGTAAATTATAGTATCTGGAAGAAAAGTGCATTAAATCCAGATTCAGGTATGTTGTTTCAAGATCCATACCTTATAGATGAGAATCATAAGCTTGAAACTACTTTGGGGATTTTGGATGACAGAATAGGATAGGGATATACAATGGCATCTTGATAAAAGTAATATAAGCTATTTTAGTTATAAAAAACATGACATTTTAACCAAAAACTATTACAAAATGTGAAGAAATTCATAAGAAATGTGAGCATCAGAAGTGTCAGAGCTCAGCAATTCAATGAATCTTCAGTACCAGAATCAACCCATTTACTCCTGCTTCAAATCATGAGGAACAATATGGTAATAATAAAAAACAACAGAACAAATGGCTTATATAGGTGTGACAACAGCAGTGATAAAATATCATGATCTCTGCTTCCACATTATTGTATTTATTTGAGATCAATGGTGTCAAAGTTGTGAGTGGAGTGAGTATGGCAATAGTAAATAAAAATGTAACAATTTACTTTAAAGTAATAAATCTACTTTTCCTTCTCCATATCTGCCAGCTTGTGGAAGCTTGAGTGTCTTAATATATTTGCCTAAGCCTCCCCTATAAGTTTATATTTGTGAATGTGACACCTCATGATGAGTGTTTCAAGGAACTCAATAAGAGTATAACCTTTTTTATGTATTCTAATTAATAATAATAGAACTAGAATAATTTGTGGTGGTCAATCATGTTGCGTATATGTGTACCTGTACATGCTCATTAGCTTTTAAAATATTAATGCTTAAAATTTAAAACTGGATGTGAATGGCTGCATGGATTCGTAAGTTTTCAGGTGCGTAATCTATGTAGCGTATTTATGTCTATCAAAATATTAAAATGTATAAATAAGAATGCCCATCTGTGTAAACTAAAACTTAAATTTAAATATAATAACTATAAAAACTAAACTAAAGTAATAATATTTATTCCTCAAATTCAACTTTATATATGTGTGACAATAAATGTTTTTGCATATTATTACTGGCAGTAGTTTATTTATTTTTTATCCTTTTCATTCTTAAATATATATATATATTAAAAATTTAGATTATAATAAAGCTTAGCTATTCCATGAGCTAGTGCCATGGGCTAACAGTTTGTAAAAAAAAAAACTGGGATCGTACCAATACATATCTACCTACTATATAAATTTTTCTGGGTTCAAATAGCCTGGTGGTGCTCTGTATGCAGATAGTGTAAGAGTCATTAATCCCTGACTGTTATAATATAAACTACAAACTTATGTACCTCAAGCTTAACTTTATAATGAATTTAGTATTTCATTCACTTTTATTTTATTTTGTATATATATTGACTATTTTAGTAGTACTTTTTAGAAAATTACAAACTGTATTGAAGTTCTTTATTATAATATTCAAAAATGATCAATATTAACTACTTGTTATAAGGGATGTTACTAGGAATGACTTATATATTGCAAACCTCTGTATGGAAATACATTTTGAAGGGCTACTGAGAAAATTGAAAGATAGTAATGTCTTCATTCTATGAAGTTTTCAAGTGATGGATTACCTTAGGTAAGTGTTATTATATACTAATTTTTTAGAAATTTTATGATGAATCCAACTAACTACTAACAAAAATATAATTTTAAGTTATATGCAAGATAATTTAGGATTTATGAAATAATATGAAAATAATTATTAGAAATATTAACTTTTATTCTTTTGACTTTTACCTTTGACAAAGTAGGGTATCAAATTTAAATGTCACTGAAGAAGATTAATTAAAACATTGTGTTCAGTTAAATGTATTTGGAAAAGTATAAAATTGGAATTTTTTTGAAAACATTTAACATTTCAACTAGATAATGAAAATAATCTATAATTATTATTACATATAGTTTACTTCTTTTACAAACTTTTAATTAATTTACTTTGTTTTTGTTTTTTTTATCTATCTGTATAAAATCTTGTAACTCAATTTTCACCTAATTTTCAATATAGTTAAAAACTTGTGTACATTATGTTTTCACTGTGACAATACATTTTTATACATTTCATAAACAATTTTAGTACAAATTTGACAAAAAAATTAAAATTTTTATTTTAAAGGAAATTTAGCACTATATGATGATACCATCTAACCGTATTAAATTATATTTAATGTCCTTCATGAATAATTTCTGAATCTATATAAAACTACAAAATGAAATATATATATTTAAAGAAATACTCTTATTTACATAAGTGCATTAAAAAGTAGAACAATGAATTTGTTCACCTTTCTCACATACTAACATGAAATGATAATGTCTAGAAATTCCAAAGGAATCACTTAAATAAATTTGCAATTAATGGCAAGGTGAAATCTACTCATTAGATAAAAAATGATAATTTTTTTCATCTAATGAGTAGTTTATTTTATATGATTGTTTGGGAATCTGATGTGTGAATTCCTGAAATGATTGTCCTGTATGTTTATTTATGAAAGCTAAAGAAAATTTATTTTGTAACACATTTTTTGACATTTTAGTTCAATTATGTAAATAAATGTGTAAAATACTTTTTTTATTTATTTAAACTTATAAGTAAAAATCTATCATTGATAAATTGTATAATAGTTAATGGAGGCGGTTTTGCACTTCCTGTGTAAATAATAGAAATTTATATATTTATCTGATTTTTTTTCTCATAATTATCTTTGAACATCCCATTATTTCAAATATAGCTTCAGATTATTAAATTTATAACACAGAGCTATTAAAAATATAATTACAAATATTAGTTAATTACTTCTATATATTTACAATTTAAACACTGTGATAGTAAAATTTATTGATTATTACATAATTTAACATCATCTAATATGAGCACAAAGTAAATTATTTTTCACAAGTGCTAATAAGATTATTAAAAAAATCATATAGATATATTCACACTCTCATTTCTAAATACTTAAAATTGTCTGACATTAAGTGCATTTGAGTTTGAAAATATGACAGACATTCTTATTTTCTCAAAGTCTCTATCTTGTGACTGGAGCAAGACTATCCTTGTAGTTTTAACATCATTGTTTAACAGTGAGAAAGGATGCTTTCAATCTAAACATTGCTCTAGTAAAATTTATTGATTAATTAAATAAAATAAAATAATATTTCAATAAGAATCCCCCCCCCCTTTTTTTTAAAAAAAAGACAATTATATATAATTAAATTTAATGAAAATATAAATTGAGTATTGATATAAAAAAATAAAGTTTTTGTAAAGAAAAAGGAGAAGGATTTTTAATTTGTTGATATTAATTAAGAAGAGCTAATTCAAAGTTTTATTAAAATAAAATACAAAAATCTAAAAAATATATAATGAAATAAAAATAAAGAAACAAAAAAGCTACTTACTAATATGAAAATAACTAAAAAATAACTACACTGAATTATATATATTGTATAATTATTTAGGTTTTAGATAATATAGTATAAATTTATTTTTAGTGAATTCTTATGTTAGTGTTATTATGAATTTTGGTAAACATAAACTATAAAATAGATCTATAAGTAATATTATTTTTATAAAGTGCAGACGGTATTGAAATTAAACTGAGAGAGTGCAAATTTCTCAAGCGCTTATGACTACCAACAGCCAATCAGATCTTGAGAAATTTGCACTCTCTCAGTTTAATTTCAAAATAGATCTATATATATTTATAGGAGGAATAAATCTTGAAAATGGCCATAGGAAATGTTCAAAGCATAAATGGAGTGTTAGAATAATATTTTGTAGATAGAAAAATGGGAGGGGGGGGGGATAATTCATAAAATAAAACAAATTTATAACGAAAAACTATGTTGAGAATGTATATATTAAATAAAATTATAATAGAAAACAATAACATTTAGTTAAATAAAATAATACTAGATGTCAATAACTTCTAATTTATCTAAAACAATTCATTTAAATATCTCTTACCAAAATCATTCAGATTATACACTTTTGTACCAACTCTTACGCAAGAACTTCCTGAAAACAATGGCACTGATAAATTGGATCTTTTACAATATTCTTCTAGAATTTGTCTTGGTCTTTGGGAATCTCTCCATTTATTTGGACCAGAACTAAATTAAAATATATATACATATATTAGTGTTTTAATTTAAATTTGTTTTTATAGAAGGTATTTTTTTTACACATCTTTCATTAATTACTTACATGTTGTACATTTTTGGCAATCCACAGGTGGCTCTGAACTTGCTTAGATATCTGTTTTCCAAATCTATGGTAGTCTCACCAATGATATCATCTTTGCTGACAAGATCGTAATCTTTGATGATGATGCGAAGGTCTTTCTCAACTGGTATCATACAACTCATCTCAAACATACTGAAAAAATAAAATATTACTCATTTGATACAAGATTAAATATGCATTTTAATGGTGTAAAAGCTCACTAAAGTTTATGATATGATTCTAAAAATAAGATGGCAGAACAAATTGGGATGAAAAGATAGCTTACAATGGCACATAATCACCAATGATGATTAAGTATTTGAATCACAGTACTCTGTTGCTTAGGCATTCAACTTGCTTTAGGCAAGACAAAAGCAGGATCAAAATAAAAAAATTAATTATTTATTAGTTTGGAAATATTTTTTATTACAAAAGTAATTCAGATTTGTGTAAATATTAGTTTTAATGAAATCTTTATTCACCTTGGGTTTTCAGAATTCCAATTCAGGAGATAGAATTGAATGAAATATACACACAATTTGTATTTGAAGCACAGTATTCAGATACAACAGTTTCATATGAGACTTCATTTTCTTTCAGATTTCAAATATGTTTTAATTTTCTTCTATCAATAACATTAACATTCCGATTGGTTTAGTGCAGCAAGAAAGTGGCACTCAAAAGTTCCTAGACTGAAGCTCAAATGGATCACTTTCAATGCTCAAATGTCATATGACTTCTCAAGTAATGAACCATTCAATTTTTTTTTTATGAATCTGAGATTTGAATTCAAATGAAATTCTTTGTGAGAGATCAAGGATTTCTCTCTTAAGTAACTAGCTCATAGCTCCAACCAACATTGGTCAGTAAAAGAGTAGCTAGTTATCCTTAACTAGAGAATAAAATAAGAATGGAAAAGTGCTCAAGCACTCATAATCGGGCAATTAGCAAGTCTGCTGAGTACTGATTTCTTTTTCACTATTCTTCTTTAAGGAGCTGTTAAAAAGACTTGCTTGTTTATTTTCATTCATCCTAAAATCAGCATGATATAAAAAAATGTTATCTATTTTATAGATACATCCTTTTTTAAACATCAGTTTTCATATCTTTTATTAATGAATGACAGTCCCAATGCATTCTTTTTCCTTTTTTTCATATGAATAGTTTTGTTTCAAAGTTCAAATGGCATTATTATTATTTTATTTAAAAATAATAATAAAAATATCTTCTTATAATTCAAAAATAACTTTTCTTTTTTAATTAGAAAAGAAATTAATTCTGTCTTCAATTTTTTTCATTTTGCTACTTATTTTTTTAAAAGAGATTTTTGGTTTATGTGTACATATTTTTGTCTTTTTTGAATATTTATTTTACAAATAAATCATATGTTTTCAAAAATCTTTTAAAGTGTACAACTTTTTCAAAACAAACAAATGTCTTTTACATATGTATAAATTTAAAATAAATTAATGCAGAAATATTTAAAAAACCCAGAGAGCTACATGTAAACGATGAATGAGCCCACCTATTTAGATTTGATCATATATAACCATGACATTTAATGACCACCTATTTAGATTTGATCATATATAAACATGACATTTAATGACATGCTTATATTCAGAGCATCATTTATATATACTAACATAATATAAATCATGCTCTGTGTATATGTTAGGAAATGTTATGCTTATATACATCAAAGCGAAAGTGTAAGTGAGCTCATTCTATGTTTACATTTGCCAACAGCTTACAAGTAGCTTGCTGGAGTTTTTCAGTATTTCTGCATTAATTTCATCTACATTTTAGCTATCATAAAGTTATATTTAAATTTAAAATAGTAAATTAAATTACCTTAATTTTTTTAATTTGTGATACTATGTGTGTGTATATATATCTAAATGTGTACAAAGCACATTTTGTAAATAACAAAACAAGGAATGTTTTGATTATAATTGATGCATTAAAACTAATAGCTAAGTTGCATTTTATGCTTACCATATTTCAGTGAAGAATAATTAAATTGATTTTAACTATAATTTTTAATAAGATTCCATTTTATTATTTCTTATGTTTTTATTGTCATTTTAATAATGAACTAAGAATCCACTGAAAATATTTACATATGTATACACACCATACACACAAACATCCTATAAATATAAACAGACT
Organism: Epiperipatus broadwayi; assembly: GCA_028023455.1. Lineage (NCBI taxonomy): Eukaryota > Metazoa > Onychophora > Udeonychophora > Euonychophora > Peripatidae > Epiperipatus > Epiperipatus broadwayi. Next base: position 93,495 of record JAQFVV010000265.1, on the reverse strand, counting down.
TTAAGAAGCCATCTGAAGAATAAAGGTTACTTCAACAACTTCTGGTACAGGAAAGACAAAGCAAAAAGTAGCATTTACTAGTTTTTTTATCTTTATTCTCAAATTAAGAATATTTAGATATTCATTTATTGATCAGTATTGGATAAATGGCTATGTTGAGTATTTGAATAGCTTTGAATATGATGCCTTATGTATATTTCATCATTTTCAACCATTATTACTACAGAATGATGGTCTCTCCATGTTTAATCCAATTTCTCTGAATTATAGATTCGATTCTCCACATCATACCAACAAAATCTCTTATTTCATCTTTTTTAGATCTTTTACATTATCTTTGGAATGCATTTAAGACTTCAATTGTCCATTATTATCATTTCTACTAGAAATATGTCTAATCCAGTTCCACTTCAATCTCTTAATTTTTTCAATGATGTCAGTAATACCTCTTTGTTCTCTCACCCAAGCATATCATTTTAAATCTCTTCTTGTTTTTCTAAACATATACCTCTGTACATTTCATTACAATAAATTGAAGTTTTTGTATTGTTCTTCTTTTAAATAAAGTCTCAAATTCATAAGTAAAAACTGGCAAAATACATCTATAATAAACCTTTTTTTAACCACATAGACATATTTCATTTTTATAGATACACATACACACAATATGTCGTAATGAAAAGGTACCTGTTATATTTCCAATCTTTTTAAAGTGCCAGCTCTGAACCAATGCATGTGTCATGTAACAACATAATTTAGCTATTGACCAATAAAAATTTTAAGATGCTTACATGTCTGGATCACAAGTTATAACATGAAATGTGATGGTGTATTTTGTGCCTTTGTAAACCTTCAATGCTTTCCTTTCCATCATAAAGTCTTACTTATCACTTGAAAATATTCTTGTGACACATAACTTCATTGTAATGCATAGTCTGAATCATTTCAAATGTTTCCAATGAACTTTTTCACAATTTATTGTTAGCACATTATCCATTATGAATTAAATCTACTGTCACATTGCATGTCAAAAATCATGATTCAAACATGTAATGCCTTAAAATTTTTATGAGAATAACTAAAATATGTAACTTCACAACACATGTGTTTATTAAGAAATAGTTTAGAAAAAAAACTACTTATTTTTTGACTAGCATACACTGTGTATATATACATTTTGAAAATAAAGATCATTCCAACTATGACATAAACAATATTAAAACTCCCACAAAACTCATATGTGTAACTGTCAATCAAACAAAATAAGTCTCACTTTGATTAAGGTCTGAAGAACATATAAGGGAAATAAGTTCAGAAAATATTGACTGCATTTTACTGTTTACAAATGTAAATAAATTTCTAATCAAAAATGCTTTCACTTAATATTTTCAAGACATAATCACTGAGTATTCATTTTTAATAATCTTTGTCTTTAACAACATATTTTATGCTCTATATTTCTAATATTACACATTTACAATAACCAAAAATGAATATTTAGTGATTCTATCCTGAAAATATTAAGTCACTTCTAATAAGGCTTTATTTATATCTATAATAAGTAAAATTTTGATTTCTCACAATTAATGTTATCTAAATTTGTTTCTCTTGGGATTTCAGACAAAGTAAAATTGACTTTGTATAATTGACAGTTGGACATAAGAGTTTGTGGACGATTTTAACATTAGCATCACATGAACACCATTTTCTATTCTTACACAAGCTGTTAAAACAGAAGTAATCTCTCCATAAAGTAGTGCCACCCATTGCATCCAATGATTACTATGGCTTACACCAGATGGCACTACTGTGAGATTTAATATTATTTGTGTAATAGTTGGAGAGATCATTGACTTAAAGTAATTTATATATTTCACGTTTAAACCAAAAAAATGCAATAATAAAAAACAATTTATTAAAAATATTTCTGAAATCAAATACAAATAATGATTTTGAAATTATTTGTAAAAGTAATTCACCATTCATTTATATATTTATAAACATTAAAATCCTAAAGCTGAACTAGTCAATAAAATAATCAAAATTACCCCAAATGCACAATTAAACCAGATTAGCCAAAGAAAATACCCTCCACAACTAATGATTTCACTACTACAAGTAGATTTCTCAGATGTAAAAAAAACTAAAAGATAACAAACTTGTATTAAATGTAAGTGGAAATGTGTGTAATATTTAGTATAATTTTGTTGTTATCTTTTAGTCCTTTACACTTCAGAAGTCTGCTTATAGCAGTAAAACCATTGGTTGTGTTTTAGAGTTTATTTTCTTTGGCTAGTCTCATTTAGTTGTGAATTTGGGATAATTTTGATTATATATACATATATAATATTTTTAAAACTCATAACTAAATTGGTAACAACTTACTGTCCAAATATAGGGTTGACAGTGTTTGGTTGATATTGGTCCCTACTGTCAAACTGATTTTTTCCAATCTTGATTTTCACATAAGGATCCGCCTAAATATATTAATGTTTAAAAATCAAAATTTTTATTTTATATTAACATTTTTATAAGGAAAAAAAAGCACATAATAATATTTTACCAAGCCATTTGTATCTTTGGGCTGTAAATCAATTGCTTTTATAATATAAACTCTAACAAGGCATTCTTCCATATTAGAAGGAGGCTGCCAACCCAACATTTTTGAAGGTAAGGGTGAACTGGGATCATTTGGTAACGGATAAATTCTAAAGACAGCCTAGGCATAAAATAAATAAACATGTAACAATGACCAAAAGCAATAAATTGATGATAATATTCTTTTCAAATAAATTACCTTCACTTCTCCTACGGTTTCACTTTCTTCTTCTTCTGAGTTCTTTCCCCTGAACAGAGGGAATGTACTACAAAAATCTTCAAAATTACTATAGGATTTATATTTTTCTAATTCAGTATTAATTACCTAAAAATGTATATGGTAAAATAATTATAAATGATTATAATACATTGTGAATTAAAGATTAATTTCACTTTCTTACTATTCACAATTCCAATGCATGTTACAATTTTAAACTACATCATCAATTGTGTTGGTGATAGTTGGATTGTGCCAGAAAAGCAAGATCATTTATATGAGCACATGTTGACTGATTTGTGACACATGCATATCAGGATACAAATGCTGTTTGACTGACTTAGCATCAGTAAATTGCATGAAACACAAGCAACCACCATAAAAGAAATAGTATGAACACATAAATATTATTCTGGATAGTTTAGTAAATATTTACTTTCCAAGATTACTGCAGTTTCATCTCTTAATTAATGCATGTGATATATAGTGATATAGTTTGGCTATTCACAGCAAAAATTTTAAGGCACAAATATATCTGGATTATCAGTCATGGCATGAAATATGACAGTATGTTTCATATCTTAACCCATAATGTAATCAATCAAATTAGTTCATAGCATGCTGATGAATTCAATGCTTTTGTAAAATCTGATTCTTTCCATTATCAATTACAGTGAGATGATTCAGGTGTGCAAACCTTTAGCTCATTTGATGATTGGAAATTATTCTGAAAAAGCTTGCATAGTGAGACAAGTCAATTTGATAGCAAAGCCATATCAAGAATGCTGTGAATTAATTTGATTGCTTATGTGAGTATATATATAGTTTTTTAATTAATGGACATTTTATATGTGTGTATTATGCATGTGTGTGTGTGTAAGACTGCATGTGCATACTTGTCAAAAGTATGTGTTTACCATTACCAACCACACACCAAAATTCCAGGTCCTGCATATTATTCTAGTAACCTTCTAATTTTTATGATATTCTTCAAATACCGAATATCAGTTAACTTTTTTATTCTTCTACCTCTTTCTTTTTAATTCTTATTACAATTCCTATAAGTTTTAAGCATCAATTCAATACATTTCTTTTTTACTTCATCATTAGCTTTATAAATAAAATCTTTTAATTTATTGTTTTCATAATTGCAATATGCTAATCCTTTTTTTCTAACTTGATCTTCATTATACTTTTTCAAATCCATAGCTCAAAAACCTCCAATCTATTCTACCTCTTTTTTTTAGTAATCATCTAAGACTTTATTTCATAAGAGCCCACACTCCAAAGAAATTGTTCTAAGGAGACAAAAAAGAATTTCATACACTTACAAAAAGCAAAAAAACCTTGTTCAGATCATGGCCATAACAAACAATTTATAAAATTTGTTATCCAGGAAGCTTTTATCACCAATACTATTTTTTTTGAGACTAAGTTATATATTTATTTTCATCCAAAATGTTTTACAAATTTTATTCCCACTAGATATCACACAATTTCACATACTTGTGAGGGACAATACACATGGTCTAGAAATAATATATTTCACCCAATAGATTATGTATTGGTAGAGAAAGAGGGAATGAATAAAGTACAAAAAATTAAGTTGTTTGATAATGAAGAGAGAGCATGTACTAATGATCATAAGTTCATTGTAATAGAAATGGTTAGTAATGTGATGGAGAATAGAAATAATAGTAGAAACAATAGTGAAAGATGTGGATGGATAGTGAATGATAAGAATAAGTTGGAAGAGTATAAAATACTAGTTGAAGAAACCATTGAAGAATTGATTGGGGATGAGTATAAGGACTGGTGTGATGCAATAGAAAAAGTAGCAAATAGGGTTTTAGGTGAGAATATTCAGAAAGAATAAAAGTAAACATCACATTGTCTTATACTTGCTCTTAACTGTTACTACATATTGCCACTCAGTGCAAGCCAGAGTAATCAATGGATGCCAGAAAAGCTTGTGCACAAAATTCCCATCTAGTGCCTGCTCATCCAATATCCCCAGACTAGTTTCTGGTTTGTGATCTTTGTCAGTGAGGAGCCTTGGATTTCACAGCACCTAGATCTTAGAATCTAATACAACCCTCCAGCCTAATAGGATAGTGGTGGCTATGGTTATTAAAAAACCAAAGACACCAAAATGTATAGGTACTGAATGGAGTTCAGACTTATATGACTATATAAACTGATGAGCTTGGATTAAAAATATTATGGTGTTTTCAATTTAAGTCTCATAGTTTCGTAATTAAGTAGAGATAAAGGGATAAAAAATGGCTGCTGGAGGGTTGCATTAGATCCTAAGATCTAGGTGTAGTGCTCTCAGATCCAAGGCTCCTCACTGACGAAGGCCACAAGCCAGAAACTAGTCTGGACATATTGCATGAGTAGGCACTAGATGGGGATTTTATACACAAGCCTTCTGGCATCCACTGATTACTCTGGCTTGCACTGAGGGGCAATACATATAGAGAGTTTTGCCTGTTTCAATAAAAATAAAAGTAATAAAAAATGAAAATCAAGTAAAAGTGTATAAGAGAGGAAAGAAGCATGCAAAAAATATAAGTGTGCTATTTAAGAACAAAGAAAGTGAAAAAGATAATAATGCTAAATGGGAAAAGTATTTAGAAAAGAAGAAGTTGGCTAAAATAAGTAATTATAGAGAGAGAATAAAATAGAATAGTAAATTGTTGGAGGATATTAATAAAAGTGGAAAAGATGGGAGTAAAAAAAAATTGGAATTACATTAAAAGGAGAAATGTAGGGATGAGAGAGATAGTATTACTAGATTAGGAGGGAATAAAATGTAGCTCTAGAGAAGATTTTAAAGAATGCTAAATAGATATGTAATGGATATAGAAAAGATGTTTAGATGTGAAGGAGAGAGTGATAAAAAAATGAAAGCACATGTAATGGGAATATTAGGTTTACAAAAGAACTTAATGAGGCAGAAAAAAAATTGAAAAGTGGAAAGGCAAGAGTTTTAGATGGATGGACAGCAGAGATGGTAATGAATTTAGCACATAGGGCAAAAGTAAAGCTATTACCCTGTTTCAATAAGATGGCATAGAAGAGAGTTGTTCTAGGTAGTTGGATTAATACAAGAATAAGATTGTTATTTAAAGAAAAGGGTAAGGATCATAGAAAATTAAACAATCATAGAAAGTTAACAATTATAAACCAATAGTGGTAACATCAGTTTTATATAAAATTTTCTCATATATCATGGTAGGAAGAGTTGAAAAATGGATGGAAAAAAATAATGTGGTGGGGGAAATGCAAGGAGATTTTAGATCAGATAGGTGTATAGGAGATAGTTTATTTATAGTTACACAACTTATGGATATGAGTAGGAATTCAGGTAGACAGTTATATATTACTTTTATAGATATAGAGAAGGCATATGATAGAGTAAATAGAAATAGATTATGGGTAAGTTTAGCAAATTTGGGAATGGATGAAGCTTTAGTTGATATTATTAAGAAATTATGTAAAAAATAATTACTATATGTATAAATTAGGGAATATAGAATCAGTTAAAGTTAAAAATGGGGTGGGACTAAGGCAAGGATGCCCTATGTCACCTAATTTGTTTTTGTTGTATTTGAATAAAATGGAGACAGCAATAGGAATACTAAGAAGAGGGATAGAGATACTGTTAGTAGGTAGCAAGGAAGTATATATTTTGACAATCTTTTTTTGCAGATGACGTCTTTTTGTGTGCAGAAACAAGAGAAGATATGGAAGTTATGCTGAGGATATGTGCAAGGATGGGTAAAGAGATGGGGATTAAATTTAAAATCAAATATAATGATGGTTAATACTGGAGAAAGCGAAGATGTAGAATTTTTATTGGGGGATATAAAGTTAAATGTGGTGAATAGATATAATTATTTGGGAATCATCTTAAGTAATCAGAAAAATTGCTTGGATTAATGGGAGGAAAAATTGATAAGTGAAGCAAAGAAAATAAAGGGATTAATAAAGAAATTAACAGTGTTTTCATATAATAAATATGATGTAGCTAGAATTGTATGGAAGGGAGTTGTAGTAGCAAGGTTAACATATGATAATGATGTGTTATGTGTTAGTAAAGGGATATTAGATTTCTTAGAAAAAGTACAAAGGGAAGTAGAAATACATGCATTAGATGCAGATGTGTGGACAGCAAAGGAGGCAATTCAAGGAGAAATGGGATGGTCAAGTTTTTATATGAGAGATGCAAAAAGTAAAATGAAAATGTTTGGTAGGTTGCAGGCAACAAGATGGGTGAAAAAGATAATATGGTATGCAAAAGTTTTAGATAAAGAATTTATATCAGTATACTTGTACAAAAAGTGGGATGATTGTGCTAGGAGGATTGTTGAGTATTATAGTGGTAAGGAATGGGATAAAAGAATAGATGCTTTAATAAAGAATAGGGAGTTGGAGAGATGGACAACTAGTATGGAGAATAAAAAGAGTTAAATATATATCAAAATAAGCAGAATATTAGGTATGAGTTAATACATGATAATAGCAAGGAAAGTAGTTTATTGTTTAAGGCTCAAATGGGATCTTTAGCAACAAGAGAATATACACGTAAATGGAAAAATATGGGTGATTTAGTCTGAAAATTGTGTAAGGAAGGCATAGAAAATATTAGGCATCTGTTAATTGAATGTAAATGCTTGAAAACAGAAAGAGTACAAATAATGGAAGTTATGGAAGAATAAATATGAACACAGTGATTATACAGAAAGTGGGTTATTGGTTTTTATGCTGGGCTTGGGAAAAGATACGGGGGGATTTAAATATAAAGGCCATAAAGTTGACAAAGATTATGTTGTGAAATGGGATGGAGCAGATTATGGAAAAACTTAGGATGGTGAATGGAAAGAGAAGGTAAAGTGGCTAACAGGTTTCTCTGGGCATAGTTACTGAGAGGTTCCTGACTCTGTTTAAGGAGAAGTCACAGTGCATCACATCACATATAAAAAGCTAGAAAATCTTGCTCAGACCTTGGTCATAACTACATATTCATAAAAATTGTTACCTAGGAAGCTTTATGACCAATATAATTTCTTTTAAACAATATTTATTTTTATCCAACATGTTTTAAATTTTTTTATTACCTTAGACTACCTGAAAACACTACCACGCTATTAAATGTATATTGCATCTCAATGCTAATGCCATATGCCCACTTATAAACTTCAAAGACTATTATTAAAATAATAACTTTGATACAATATATCTCTTTGTTTAGTATCCATTTTTTATTTCAGATGTTCTAGATTTTCTACCTTCATTAATAATTTTTCCTTACTTTATTATTGCTAGCAGCAGCATCACATAACCTACTATTTACGAGTTATTTTCAAATATACTCACAAATCTTCCCAATTAACTGTATTTATATATAAATATCAAATAAATTTAGTTTAACAAATAAATAATCTAAATAAAACTCTGCCTGCCATGAGCTATGAGTAAATAACCTTCTTTATATTAATTAAAAAAATGATAAAAAATAGAATAGATCGACTCATTGTTTAAGGTTTCATTCTTAAGATTTTGCTTGAAACATTTTTGGAAATTCAGAATAGATATATTAATTGTTCTTTGTAAAATTGATTATAAATTCAAAATTATTCATACCATATTTTTATTATATTCAATTTGAAGTCCCAAATGTTAATAAATAAACGCTTATTAACAGCATAAATTTAAAGAATATATGTCCGTTCTGTTCCTTAGTGGCTAATATAAAAAGTGTTATTTACTTATAGATCACAAAATAGTTCATACCATTTAATTTCTTATATGTATATGTAGCTGCAATTAAAAGTAATATAATATTAATAGTGTATAGGCTGAGGTGTAAAAGAAAGTAAATTAAATTCAGATCATCATGATAGGATGTATTAATGTACTCTTTTCTAGATATTTTCTTTCTCTTTGTTAAAAAAAATATTATACTGTAATTGTATTAAAGAAAAAATAAAATGGATTGAAATTTGATTATTACGAAAGAAAACAAGTTGGGATTACTAAAATTAAAAGTTAAACAGAAAGTTATCAAGGTATTAAAATTAAATATGGTTTGTTTTCAAAATGAATTCACTTTTAAAAAAAAAAACAATATATATTTTTTTCTTTTTCTTTTCTTTCTTTCTGTTATTTTTTTTTTAGAAGAAAAAATGTTCTTTGCTAAAGAAAAGATAAATAAAGATCAATTAATTAAAAGAGATAAGTAATTTTGGAGGTACACAACCCAAGAGTAAAAGAAGCATATTTTTTGAAAAGCATTTTTCAAAAAGCAATAACAATGAATTTATAAAAGAGCTTTAAATAATTAATTTAGGTCAGAGAGTGTTATTCAGCAGAGTTTAGGCTGAAATTTATGGGACCCTGCTATACTGTAATGGGAATTTTTGTCAAACAAAGTATAGTTAGCTGTAATCTTCCATAGTGAAGTTAAATACAGCAAGCTATACATTTTCCAGTGCGAGAAAACGTTCAATATCATAAGAAAATAATTATGAAATGACCAAAAACAATAATACTTCATGTTTCCTTAGTAGGTGTGACTAATTCCTTCTCTATATGTATTCATCTCTGTCCTAGAATATAGCTCTATAAAAAAAGAGTGATAAAATTCAGCCCAAGTAGGAAAAGAAAATGAATTCATGACAACTGTCATTGAAAATATGTTTTCCTTGCCCAGAGTTTAGTAGGGAAGTTACTGACTTCCTCCAAAATTCTACTTAAATATAGGGGATTTGAACTCAGACTTTCAAGCAACCTTCAACTATCCACACTATCTCATACTACTGATACACATGACCACACACATGTAGAAAAGATAAATAATCACTAATATCTGTATTTCGTGCTGAATCAACACTCATCAGTTGGTCCAGATTATCATCTCCCACACATACATATAATCAGTGCTCAGTTTATATTATGATATATTAAGTTTATATTAAGTGTGCATAGTTGAAGATTACTTGTTAGTCTGAGTTCAAATTCCCTATATTTACAATTAAAAAAGAATGCCTGTTTTTCAAATCTTATTTTACCTTTAACCAAATATTAATAAAAGAAGAAAGGTATCAGTACTGGCTGTCTTAACATGAAGAGTGATAAATGATAGAATTTACTATTTACGACTAGCTGAGAAAATAAAAAAGGAACTGATGATTATATATATATATAAAAAGCATACTTCAAATAAGCAGCCTAAAATTTTAATTAAAACTTAAAGTGGATCAACCAATCAATAAACTATATTGAAAAATCAGAAATTTATGACTAAGAACAAATATACGGCTTATACTAATAAATAAATTTTATAAGTCTATTTTAATATATATCTCACAAGTGATATAATAATAAAGTACGCAACTATTAACCAAGATTTATTAAATTATGATTACTAACATTTTATATTATTATATTTTAATATTATTTATGTTATTTTAAAATGAATTATATTTAGCATCGGCCGGGACGCGAACCCGCAACCCGGCAACTGCATGCAAGTGCAAGGCAGTCACGCTGACCTCTCGACCACCAAATATATATATATATATTTTATGTATTTCTGATGATTATCATTTATATATACAGTCACAATTAAAACATTGCTCAGGCATGAGAAGGGGGAAGGGAGAAGAAATTAAAAACAATACCAGTGGTTTAAAGTATAGAGAAATAGAAGACAATGGAAATTATAGAATGCATTATCAATGGTATTTTGTGTTTAGAAATTTTGAAAAAGTTCATTGTTTAATGGGGAGTCTGTTTATATATTTGATATTTGTTAGTATTGCCTGAAATAAAGTATTGTTGAATTTAAAATCTTAGCCTGTGTTTTAACTCTCATTTTTGCATCTCCTCAATGCAGTAGAAGACTAAAATTAAATATTTAAATTGTAAAATAACATATTGAAGTATAATGTGTTGGCAAGCTACTGTTTGGTTTTTGATAGGATTATTATTACATAAGAATGAATGTTTGAACCTGAATTTCTGGTCATTCATTAAAATAGTCTTGAGATATCACTATAATGGATGAAGTTAATTGTACCAGTCCAAACAACCTAAAAATGTCCAGTGATCTCAGATCTTTAAACAAGATTTACAATTTACATGTAGTTATATGGATAGAGTTCTCATAGATGTATATGTCTGAATGAACAATGGTGAGCAGGAAATGTTACTACTTATTCACCAACATATCAACAACAGATTCATAAACTGATAAATTCCTTCAGTATGCTCATCATTCCTTGGATTGGAATTCATGTTAAAAATACCACTACAATATATAAAAATCACATTGTCATTTATGATATCTTTAGCCAACCATCCTATTTTTTTATTTTCATTAACTTCCCAAAGAGAAAACCTCTTACAAAAGATCAAAATATATGTTTATTTTCTTTTGTTTATTTGTTACCATTCAATTCTATATAAGTTAAATTAAATATAAATTATCTTTGCTTGGTAAAGGTATCTCCAAATTCACCTGTTCAGGAAAAAGAAAGGTGATAATGATAATTATTCAACTGTTGAATGATGAGGTTTGTTATGACTTTTCTTTTTTATTTAATCTTTTAGCTAAAAAAAACCCATTTATTAAACCCATAAAGGTTTGGTTAGCTGCTTCATTCACAGTCCTATTATCTGAAACAAAAATTTTAGACTTAATTAATAGCCATCATCTGTCAGAAAAAAATATAATTTTATCTGGATTCACAACTTAATTCATGATCACAGCAAGTGACAGTTATACTACTATGATTTAAAATCCTAACTTATATATATATATTGTAACGATCCGGCAAATGCGACTTAACGTAATCTGCACTACGGGGCGCCATCTAGGCATTTGAACCTAGAAAAATTTATAGAGTAGGCAGATACATCACTCAAAAAAAAAAACCTTTTTTTTTTGTTAATTTTGATTCCGGTCATTAGCCCATGTCACTAGCTCAGGGAGTAGCAGAGATTTAATAATATCATATCTTATCTAATTAGATTTCAACATTAAAAAAATAAATAAAATAAGCCACTGCCAGTAATTAACATACAAACATTTATTTATGCACATATATATAAGATTTAAAATTATTTTAGTATTAGTTTTACATTTTAACATTTAACATTATTTTTAACTTTGATTTTTGACTTTAATTTACATTTAATTACTATTATATTCTAATTTTACATTTTAATTAAGTTCGCACAGATAAATTTATGAAAGCTTGTTTATAATGTTGAATATAGATCGGTTACATAGATTTCACGGTCAAAAACATTTCAAAGTAAACATAAACGATCAAAATACAAAATTATTGATTACTGACAATTGCGGAGGGAAATTTATACGTAACCCATTAGTATTCACCATAAGATACTTGCATTGTCACCAATAACTTAAAAGACATCCGAATAAATACATTTTAGATACTCACCGTAAGGTATCATTATTTATCGAATGTCTATATATTTTGATCAAATATGAAAACCCAAAACATACTTAACCGATAACCAATCCATGCAAGCGTCTATAAACAACTTAAATTTAATGCATTTTTATTTAGGGTCAAGTATGAATAGACCACATAGATTTGCATTTGAAAATAAAATATTCTATCCCTATTTAACCTTAGGCTAAAATTCGCAGTCAAACTGGCATCAATTCATCTGATATATCGATGTATTCAATGTAATAAAATACGGCAGCACAAAAGGTTAAGGGAAGAAATTGCCTCTTATGAGATAGGAATATTACATCTATCTGCAAAGAAGAGCAATAAAACAAAAAACTCCATAGAAAGGAACTGCGGTATCCGACTTATAATTCCTTCCATAGGCAAACGGAAGTGTGCGGCGTATGAAGCGATTCTGCCCATAGCGAATCAATATTACATCTACTAATCACACCAATATATCCAATCCATTGACCCAATTTAACCACGAAACAAATAACCTAAGATTACCCTCCCCTAATATAACTTTACAAATCTATACAGCCATTCACGCCCGACTTAAGTTTAACATTTATATAATTTAACTTAACGGAAAACAGAAATCATAATAAAACTTAAAGAACAAAATTAAATAAATGGAAATGATTTTAAATAAATAAATAAAAAATACATCAAATAACATTATTAATAAATTAAGTTGGTCAGATAGGATAATATTGCAATCATTTAAATATGGAAAATTTTAATTTAATGTTCATTATTTATAAAGTTCTTACGGTTTAAAAAGTTCATCTTTATCCGTTGCTTGCCATGAACGTGAATTCCCATGCCGTCCTAAGATTGGTATCCATTTAGCCATTGTTTTATTTATTCATTCGGAGGTTTTTTAGTTTAATTGGTCCTCAATGTAAGAAACGATAGTTCATTTCTCTTTCTTTACTAGCAAAACTGAAGGGATTGAACGTGCATCCTTCAATCTCTTCTCCCGCACCTCCGCACTAACATCTATCTGTCACATCGTACTAATCATAATAACTCACTCACTAATTAATAATTTCCAAATTTGTCCTTTTTATATTAATGTGAAGGATTAAATTTACATTACGTCATCGATGCGATGATCCTTTTCGTTGAGGTCCGATTTTCCAATGGATTTATTTCATTTGCTAAAAGTTTCTATTGTTTTCCTATCTAACCGATGTTTTTACATTTAAATGCCCAAGGCTGGTTTACATTTGACTAATTAAATTTATCATTTCCATTTCTGATTAATTAACCTGTTTTCCAAATCAAAGATATATTTAAAGATAAATTTAAAGATATAATTTTATCTCCAAATCTTTTTAAGTTTTTGTTTTTAAAATACCTTTTCTATTTTTAATACAGTTTTATTTTAATAATTTTTTATATCTGTGCGATTTAATATATACGAGTTTAAGATGATATTTAATTTCAATTTTTAATTCTAAAAGAAAATTTTTAAATGCGAACTTTTTAATTTACTTTCATGTTTAATAAAAAAAAAAACAATGTAACGAACATCTGTGTTCGTTACAATATATATATAAGTTCAATAGCTTATACAGATTTTCCAAATAGTCTTTTATAGAAGAACAATAATGAAGCGTTATTCACTGGACTTATCAATTGCCGAGTGGTGAGGTTTTGAGCACTTTTCCACCTTTGTTTTATTGTATAGCTAAGATTAGTTAAGAACCCATTTACTGACCCAATATTAAATAGTTAGCCTAGTTGTATGTAATTCAAAGACCTAAAAAAAACTTTAATCTTATGGGGTAAAACTTCAAACCTATTCAATATAAATTTAAACCTAAATCGAATTTATAAAAAATGCATGGTCCGAGCTCTATTGTATAATAATTAAATCTGGCTAAATTTATAGTACAGTATATGAAAGATATGAATATGGTAATACTGTATCTTGGAGAAATCCATCTTTTACCTATAGTGATTGCCTTAGCTTCAAATTGAAGATTTTTTGGTTTAGATAAGTTAGGGCTACATATGAAAGCAATTTATAATTAAATCTGGCTAAATACACAGTACATTCTTTACAAAGATACTTATAATTACTCATGTTTCAGTCTGTTTACAGACCATACTCAGATCTGTTATAGTCTAAGAAAAAAGTAAAGACTTGTTAATGGTAATCTTTATTCAATGTGAGCTTATGTGTAGTTTGTATTATAATAATTTAATGATAGTTAAACTCCCAACATGCATTTCAACTGAGGTTATATATTTTATTGTACTCATAAATAATTATTGCCACAAACATTTCACTAATGATAACTAGATAAATAAAGAGTGATGGTATATTATTTGATATATATTAAGTTTATAATATTATTCTGACAAGAGTAAAAGAACAAAAATTGATAAGATTTCTGAAAACAGTCTAATTTCATGAGAAATAAAAAAATATACAAATAAATAAATGAATAAATGCTTTTATTCATCTAAATGAACTAAAAGTAAAAAATATACTAAAAAAAAAATATTCTTTAGTTTCCACAAATTAAACCATGGAGTGATCAAAGTTTAAAAACTTACAAGTCAGATTCGAAAGAATTATGTTGTTTTTTTGTATCGATGTCAACCTATTTAAAGTGGACAATAGTTGTAAGTTTATTTAAATGATTCTTTGGAAATATGATTTATGAATTTCTAAATATGATATCCCCAATGTTTCTACTTATGAAAGTTGAAGAAAGTTTATTGTTTACTTTTTAATGTATTTTTGTGAATAAAAGTGCTTTTTAATTTTTGACTTTTTAATTTTACTTAATTTCAGAAAATAGGAATAAAAAAAGTTTAGTTACAATTTAATATCACTAGATGGAAGTAATATTAAAAGTAATGAATCATTTTATTTGCTGATATCTTCTTGTACACAGAAAGTAGGGAAGATATGGAAGTTATGATAAAGACATGCACAAGGGTGGGTAAAGAGTTTGGGGATAAATTTAGTGAAGAAAAATCAAAAATAATGATGAGAAATGCTGGGGAAAGAGAAGAGAAAGAATTTTTATTGGGGGATATAAAGGTAAATGTGATGAATAGATGTAACTATTTGGAAATCATCTTAAGTAATCAGAGAACTTGCTTAGATTAATGGGAGAAAAAAATGATAAATGAAGCAAAGAAAAGAAAAGAACTGATAAAAAAATTAAGGGTTTTCATGTAATAAATATGATGTAACAAGAATTGTATAGGAGTGCCAATAGCAGGGTTAACTTATGGTAATGATGGATTATGTGTTAGTAAAGAAGTGTTAAATTACTTAGAAAAAATACAAAGAGAAGTAGAAAGACATGCATTAGATGCAGATGTATGAATGGCAAATAAGGCAATTCAAGTTAAGTTTTAATCTGAGAGATGCAAAAATCAAAAGGTTCATAGATTGCAATTTATGAAAAGTAGGAGAATATCCAGAATAGTATTTAATTGGGTTGTGAGTAAAGGACAATCAACAAGATGGACGAGAAAGGTAATACAGTATGCAGAAGATTTGGATAAAGACTTTATGTCAGTATACTTGCACAAAAGATGGGATGATTGTGTTAGAAAAATTGTTGACTGTTATAGTGACAAAGAATGGGATAGAAGAATAGATGCATTAATAAAAAATAGAGAGTTGGAGAGATAAAAAACTAGTTTGGAGAGTAAAAAGAGTTTAAATATATATAGAAGTAAACAGAATATTGGGTGTGAGCTAATTTATAACAATAACAAAGGAAGTAGTTTACTGTTTAAGATTCAAACAGCATCATTAGCAACAAGGGAATATACACATAAATGGAGAAATGTGGGTGATTTAGTCTGCAAGTTATGTAAGGAAGGCATGGAAAATATTAGGCAACTGTTAATTGAATGTAAATGCTTACAAGCAGAAAGAGTACAAATAATGAAGTTATAGGAGAATATATATAAACAAAGTGATTATACAGAAAGTGGGTTTTGGTTTTTATGCTAAGTTTGGAAAAAGATAAGGGGGATTTAGATATAAAGGCCATAGAGTGGACAAAGATAATGTTGTGGAAACAGGATGGAGCAGGATAGAGAAGAAATATAGAAAAAACATAGGGAGGGGAATGGAAGAAAAGGTAAGGTGGCTAACAGATTACTCTGGGCATAGTGGTTAAGAGGTTCCCAATTCCAAAAAAGGAGAAGCCATAGTGCATTGCATCACATTCTATATAAAGTTAAAAATCGTAATTCTTTATTAATTTTTTTTGTTAAAATTGTTTATATATTCTACAAAAAGGTTCTGTTATCTAAATGTATATGTATGTAAACTTTCAATCAGTTCAGAATTGGAATGTGGATAAAAACTGAATTGTACAATTTTTTAAACAGACAGACAAAGATATTATAACAGAATTGTAATTAGAAAATAATAAGCTAATTGAATTCAATGTAAAATAAAACAATACCTCCAGTTTTTCATATCCTTTTTCTAAATATTGCTTGCTTCTTTCCACATCATTGATAGAAGCATAATATTTGGACCACCAATCAACTTCTTCTTCCATTTCTTGGACCTTAAACATTTTATATTCTATTAATAAATAGCATTTATTATACAATTATTCATTTAATTATAAAAAATATAATTATAGAAATGAATCAATAATGGTATGGGGAATCTTTATGCATCTTCCAATCTCTACAAAAGAATAGCTAAATTTTTACTTTTAAAATAAAGGACATTATCATTCAAATTTCAGACGTATTATATATAAATATATATTATAGAGAATTTGAAACCAGATTTTCAAGCTCCCTTCAGCTATCCAATCTCATACAACTGATACACATGACCACATACATGTGAAATAGATAAATAATTTCCAATATACATATTTCTTGCTGAATCGGCACTCATCAGTTGGTATAGATCGTCATCTCCCACATATATATATAATCAGTGCTTGGTTTATATTAAGATCACAAATTTTCAAACACCAATAAACAGGCTTCAATCTACTTCATCATCCAACTCTTCACCCTTTTATACCACCAAAAATCCAGTGATGGCATGCCCAAATCCCTTGATGATGCCAATATTATTGTCATGTCCATGTTGACCTTAAGTAATTCTGATCCCTCATGTATACAATCTTCTCCATTTAATATACAGAAGAGGGATGGGCAGGATACAGGCTGAATCAATAATATTTAAATACAGGTATACTTTATATCTCTGGAGTTTAGATGTAATTATAGTGAATTTGAACACAATTATAGAGGATTTTAATACAATTATAGGGAATTTGAACCTAGTTTCAAGCTCCCTTCAGCTATCCAATCTATCTCATACAATGCATATGACCACACACATGTGAAAAGAGTTGAAGGGTGGAATAGATTGAAGCATGTCCATTGGGTTTTGAATATGTGTGATCTTAATATAAACCAAGCACTGATTATATATATGTGTGGAAGATGATGAGCTGCACCAACTTATGAGGGCTAGTTCAGCATAAAATACCTATATTGGAAATCGTTTATCTTTTTCACATGTGTGTGGTCATGTATATTGGTTACATGAGATAGATTGGATAGTTGAAGAGAGCTTGATTCAAATTCTCTATAATTACATCTAAACTTCAGGGATGTAAAGTGTATATATATATATTATAATGGGATTTGCCATTTTCCATATATATTTTACGCATATATGTAGTCTTGTACGATTGCGTGTATGTAGATATAACGATAGACGTATATGTGTAATGGTTTAAAAGAATATTTATTATTAAATTATTCCATTTTATTGCCCCAGCATATTTATGAGCATCAATTTATGACCTCAAGTGCCAATCCCATATTTCTATAAGAATTATGCTGGGAGAACTGGAATACCAATATGGAAATGCCCCTGGACTAGCTCTGCTCAGGGCTGGTGGTAAGATTTACCGGCAGTAGATCTAACTCTCTTTTTTTTTTATTTAAAAAAAACAACAACTCATAACATAAAAACAAAACATAAAAAAACCCATTCATTTTATATACATTTATTAGCTATGACATTTAATGTAGGTGTAAAAAAATATATATTATTTACTTAAGTTAAATTAGTGTCTCTTTTCTCTTTTAAATCAAAGATTTATATCAGTTTTTCTTTTTGTTTGCTCTTTTCTCTTTTTGCCAAAACTCCCACACATACAAATATGCTATTATATGTATTTTGCACCGAAGATTTAATTGGACTAATTTATACACTAATAAATTCCGTAGTAAATAGTTTGACCTCTCTGGGCAAAGAAAATAAATTTTAAGTTCACAATTGTGTCAAATAAACAGTTTTCTCAAATTCGTGAAGTAAGCTTACTAATAGTGACATATATAGATGGAATTAGAAAGAAAATACCTGGTTTCCCTGGGGAATTGATCGAATCCTCTTGGTGGAAATGGAATCTCCGGTCCTTTGTCAGTGAACGAACTTTGTTTTTTTTTTTGAAGTTCGGGTTCCATGGCTAAAGTCTGTTTATTTATTTATTTTCTTTCTCTTCTGGCAATTCAATATTGTTGCTTATTGAGGAGAATTCTCCGGGCTTGACATCCCTTCTTTGCTATCGGCAGCTGCTATACATTCGGGGGCAAAGGATTCGGGCCCTCCGCACGTTGAAGCCTCTACCCCAGCCTGACCATATTTTATCAAAATATATATCACATTGACCATCCGCTTTCTTCTACCTCCAAACTTATACTAAAATAATTAATTTTTCTTTTTATTCAAACTTATCTTTCTTTTCACTCTTTTTTTTTAATTATATTTCCATTCACATTCCATATGCCTTTGTTAAAATGCACCACAAAAGCTTTTTACACCTATTTCTTTCCAATTAATATTTAATTAGTATTAGACATTCCACGATTTTTATAATAATTACTTCCATTGTTCTGCAAAATTAGTCTTCCATCTTGATATTTAAAGTTCTTTTGTTGACTTAATATGTATATATTTAAAAGTTTATCAAACAAAATATTTTTTATTTTTATTTTGTGAATTTTTCATTTTTAATGGTTCAAAAATGCACTCACACATATACATAGCGATGTGTATAACTGGGTTTGGCAAAAGAGAGAAAAAAATCAGAGCAAGTGTATAACCCCCCCCATACCTCTTCTATGAGTTCTTTTTAATTAAAATAACTAAATCAATTCTGTACAACCACGCAAATGACCGTTGATTGTACATCAAACTGTAAATATTAATTTTGTTAGTAAAGTAATATATATTTTTAATAATATGTTAGTAATAAGATATATATATATTTTAATAATGCATTAAGTATACGAATATGTATTTGTCTAATTATCTAACAGGGTTTGATTATACCTGCCCTGTTGCAATACCCCCCTTCCGGAAGCCTTCAAATATGGTCTATGTATTTGAATGGCTCCTAAATATCATGAACCATTCATACCGGCATGAGGCTTGAGGGAACGAGCATTGTATGATGCTTTTACCTCCTGCCCAGTATTCACCCAGAATGCATTATCCCCCTGACACTTAACAATAGGGAAAGGTCCCTCATACAAACTGCAAAACTTCTTACAGATAAATTTCCCCAGTTCGCTCACATGTGGGGTTTTTACCATGACTAGGTCACCCAGTTTAAACTGATGAGGCCTCTCCAGTGTATGTTTTGTTTCTTTCCTGACTTCTTTTCAAAAGTGTATGATATGCCTGCTTTTGGTCCTCCTCCACATTTATTGGCTTTTCTTTTGGTCCTGGTATTTTGGGCTTGATTAATTTAAGGGCATATTTCCCAAATTGGAGCCGCATGGAAGAGAACCCTGTGGATTCATTAACTGCCCAATTTATGTAGTTCAGTATTTCTGGAATCTTTTTAACCCAACCTCGGTGATTAGTTGGGATGTATGTCCTAAACAACCTACACAACTCACGCATCACCCACTCACATGGGTTTGATTGTGGATTCCTAACTGATGTCAGTATGTGTTGGATCCCTGACTTCTGAACCCATGCTTTCCATTCTCCAGAGATAAATGGTGTGCCATGATCCGATAGGATGCTTTGAGGTTTTCCTATCACTGTAAAATATTCCTTTTCAAGGAGACGTATGGTGTTTCGGGTATTTTCTTGAGTCATGGGATATGCAGCCACAAATTTACTGAGTAGATCATACACCACCAACAAGTATTTTTTTTTATTAAAGGCAGGCAATGGCCCATAATAATCTATCGCAATCATCTCACGTAGCTTCTTTGGAATTATGGAGGTCATTGGGCCTGCATAATTCCTATTAGCAGGCTTAGTTTTCTGGCAAAGTTCACATTGCCTGATCATTCTCACAACAGTCCAATACATGCCTGGGCAATTAAACCACTGTCTGAGCCACTTTTCAGTTTTCCATATCCCATAGTGTCCATATATTTGGTGGACATGAGTCATCACTGCATTCCGCATTTTCTGGGGTATTACAGGTCACCAATTATCTGGTCCCCTTTTCATTCTGTATTGGAGATCAGCTTGGTCAAGTTTGTATCGGTTGATCCAACTTCTGGATTCATCATTGTTTTTTTTGTATTCCCTTTCAGTTGTGCAATTATTTGACTTAACTGGGCATCCTCCCTCTGACACTGGGCTAATCTCTTAAGGTCATTCTCTACCCCTTCATTAATCCTTAAGTCTATTCCTACCACATATAAATTTTTAGCTTTAAGATGACATGATGGCAAACGCACTGGGTTACGGCTAAGACCATCAGCTACAATGTTATCTGACCCCTTACAATGCTTTACCACATAATTATACTCTTGGAGGTATAGGCTCCACTGTACCAACTGACTATTTGTCAGATAACTATGGTTAATAAATTCTAAAATCTTATGATCTGACCACAATTATTTTTGATCCCAACAACAATGTGCAGAGTTTTTGGAATGACCAAACGATGGCCAAAGCTTCCTTTTCTGTGGCAGTGTAATGCTGCTCTGGACTCTTGAGCAACCTACTTAAGAAATACAGCACTTTTACCTGACCATCCTCTTGAATCTGTGATACTGTTGCACCCAGCCCATACCCGCTGCTATCAGTCTGCACTACAAAAGGTTTCTCAAAATTGGGAAAAGCCAGCATTACATGTTTCATGAACCCTTGCTTCACCCTCTCAAATGCCTGGCTTTGCTTTTCACCCCACTCCCACACTACATCTTTTCTCAGTAATCTAATTAGTAATTCCATATGTTGAGCAAACTGCTCCTGAAAACGGTTATAGAAGTTATACATACCCAAAAAAGGATTGTATCTGCTTTTTGGACCTAAGAATTGGGAAACCTTCAATGGCTGAGATTTTATCTGGATGTGGCCGGACACCCTGCGATCCTATAAGTTGGCCCAAGAATGTAACTTTCTCTTGATATAGCACACTTTTCTTCAGGTTTACCTTGATCCCTTTATTCCAACATTCCCTTAAAAACATTTCCACCTCTTTGGTATGTTCTTCCATAGTAGCCAATGCCACTAATACATCATCCACATACATTGCAACTATTTTCTTGACTTCAGCAGATAATACCTGATCCAAACATCGCAGTAAACCAGCCCCACTGTTAATCAGGCCGAATGGCATATGGTTAAACTGATATGAGCAGCTGTCATATCTAAGGCAGTATACTTATGATCTTCTGGATGCAGCCTTATCTGCCAATAGCTTGCTGTCAGATCAAATGTTGAAAAAAAAATTTTTCCTTTAAATCTCCCAAGTAATTCTTGCATGGGTGGTGGTATGTTACAATCTGGGATCGTGATTTTATTCAACTGCCTCGCATCGAGACATAACTGTACGGAATTATCCTTTTTCTTGATGACGACTATCGGGTTACAATAAGCCGAAGAGCTTTTTGATATAATACCCCATTCCAACATTTGATCTATCTTCTCCTTCACCTGCTCCCTATATTGATGATGAATTGGGTATGATTTTGCCTTAAATGGTTGTGTTTCATTTACTTGAATCCTTTGTTGGAACCCTGGGATCATGCCTGGCCTGAGCAGCCATCATATCTAAAGGCAGTATACTTACGATCTTCTGGATGCAGCCTTATCTGCCAATAGCTTGCTGTCAGATCAAATGTTGAAAAAAAATTTTTTCCTTTAAATCTCCCAAGTAATTCTTGCATGGGTGGTGGTATGTTACAATCTGGGACCATGATTTTATTCAACTGCCTCTCATCGAGACATAACCATACGGAATTATCCTTTTTCTTGACGACAACTATCAGGTTACAATAAGCCGAAGAGCTTTTTGATATAATACCCCATTCCAACATTTGATCTATCTTCTCCTTCACCTGCTCTCTATATTGATGATGAATTGGGTATGATTTTGCCTCCTGGGATCACACCTGGCCTGTCTAAAAATACCTGATTGTATTCCTTCAGTATCTTTCTTAGTATTTCCTTCCCTTCTCCCCCAGTTATCTTCACCTGGTCTATTTTTTCCATTATCAAATCATCATTGTGTTCTTCGACAACTTTCACAGCACCTATTGAACTATCCGTGCTATCCATTATAAATCCAACCACCTCCCCGTTACACATGGCTTGTCTACTTTCATAGTTCAACTTGCACTTATATTTGTATAAAAAGTCAGTTCCCAATAAAACATCACAAATCAAATTTTTCATGATTAGGAATACATGGGGGCAACTTACTCCATGGATTTTGAAATCCAGCCATATTTGTTTGGGTTCAACCTTGGCCTTTCTGTTGTTGGCCATTGCCACTTGTACAGCTTTCAATGGTAGAACAGGTATATTTGGTTGTTCTCTGGTGAGTCTATGATACAATATTTCTGTTATTACAGAGACCTGACTCCCTGAATCAATAAGCACTTCTACTTTGGTCTATCCTGCTGCTATATTTATTTTCGGACATGTTTGGCATGAATAACTTGGTACGCGGTCCTCCCATGAACAAATTAGGTTTCCCATGTGTTTTGAGTTCGGTTGCTGTCTGAATATTATGTCTTTCCTTTGATCTATTTCCTTTTTCTCTCGAATCCATCTCATTTCCGCACTTATTTTTATTTGAGTGAATATCTTGTCTATTTCTTTAGATGGGTTATCTCCTCCTTCCTCTAGCATCAACCTTATTCTTATTGGAAGATTTCTGCAGACGGTCTTCACAATCTGTTTCTCTGACAAATTACATGCTTCTAATGTCCTAAGTGTGGCTACTTGACGCCTAAAAAGTGAACATATTCCTCTGGTCCATCCTCTTGAAACTTCTCTCTTATCAATTGGGATCTAATGTTGTTCTGCCTTTCTTCACTCCAGAAAACTCTCTCTAGGGCTATCTTGTAATCGAAAAATGTCTGCGGTTGGTTTAGCAACGAATTCCACCAATCCATGGCCTGCCCTTTTAGGTGGTAAGATGCTATTATCGTTTTAACCTTGTCTGGTGTTCCATAACACACAAAGTATCTTTGCAGACTCCTAAGGTGCTCTACTGGCGTTACTGGCATCTCTTCCTTCTTCCCTTCATATACTTTTATTTTTATTAACTCCATCCTCTTTATGTGATGTATATATATTTTTCTATGTGCTAGGTTCCGAAATCCCAAACCCCCAAAGCACAGTGCTGCCCCCTTCCCGGACTTTCTTACGCCTTCAATATTTCTTAAGTATATATATTTATAATTTTACCGTGGACCGATCAATATTTCATTATGTTGTTTCGACTTACTCTTGTGTTTCACTTTTATAAAACCCCATTTGAAAACTAGTACAGATAGATAGACTATTGTTATTTCAAAACCTTCGTTTCAAAGTTAGTTTCAAATTAAGAAATTGTCGAATGATTATAAAAGCAAAAAGTGAAAATATATTAAAAAACATAGCTACTGTGTGGGTGTAAATTAAATATAATTCATTTCTCGAATTTCTTTTAAAACGACATCAATTTAATATATATATAAATTATTTTTATCTGGTTATGACATCTTATAGTAATAAGTGACAGAAAGCCAAAATAATTATTTTGTATCTAATTAAAATAGATTAATTATAAAGGTTAACCACTTAAAACACTCGTTTACTTTTTCTTTTAAAATATCTGTATTACTTTTTTTTTTTCTTTTAAAAAAAATCAATCGTGAACAATAAAACATTTACGTTCATTATTTACAAAAAAAAAAAAAATCAATCGTGAACAATAAAACATTTACATTCGTTATTTACAAAAAAAAAATCCATAACAAACTGAAAGTTCTTAAAAAAAAAAAAACCCAGTCTAACCTAAACTGATTACTTTATGAAACACTTTTATCTTCTGCACTCAGTTGATATTTTTCATATAGCGTAAAAAGTTTTTTTTTTTTATTTATAAAAATCAATATTAACTACATCCAACTCTGCCAATATAATATAACTTCCGTTATTAGCTAAAACAATAATGATCTGACAAAACCGATATGTATACATTTATTTACTTTCTCTAAAAAAAAAAAAAAAATCATGCTAAATTCTTTCATATTTTTCTTTCCCTCATTGACCTACTTCTGTTCGATGTCCTTTTGTTGGGACACCATTATAACGGGATTTGCCGTTTTCCATATATATTTTACGCATATATGTAGTCTTGTACGATTGCGTGTATGTATATATAACGATACACGTATATGCATAATGGTTTAAAAGAATATTTATTCTTAAATTATTCCATTTTATTGCCCCAGCATATTTATGAGCATCAATTTATGACCTCAAGCGCCAATCCCATATTTCTATAAGAATTATGCTGGCAGAACTGGAATACCAATATGGAAATGCCCCTGGACTAGCTCTGCTCAGGGCTGGTAGTAAGATTTACCAGCAGTAGATCTAACTCTCTCTCTTTTTTTTTTTTTTAAAAAAAAACCAACTCATAACATAAAAACAAAATAAAAAAAACCATTCATTTATGTATGTATAAAAAAAATATATATTATTTACTTAAGTTAAATTAGTGTCTCTTTTCTCTTTTAAATCAAAGATTTATATCAGTTTTTCTTTTTGTTTGCTCTTTTCTCTTTTTTCCAAAACTCCCACACACACAAATATGCTATTATATGTATTTTGCACTGAAGATTTAATTGGACTAATTTATACACTAATAAATTCCATAGTAAATAGTTTGACCTCTCCAGGCAAAGAAAAAAAAATTTAAGTTCACAATTGCATCAAATAAACAGTTTTCTCAAATTCGTGGAGTAAGCTTACTAATAGTGACATATATAGATGTAATTAGAAAGAAAATACCTGGTTTCCCTGGGGAATTGATCGAATCCTCTTGGTAAAAATGAAATCTCCGGTCCTTTGTCGGTGAACGAACTTTGTTTTTGTTTTTTTTTTTGAAGTTCGGGTTCCATGGCTAAAGTCTGTTTATTTATTTATTTTCTTTCTCTTCTGGCGATTCAATATTGTTGCTTATTGAGGTGAATTCTCCGGGCTTGACATCCCTTCTTTGCTATCGGCAGCTGCTATACATTCGGGGGCAAAGGATTCGGGCCCTCCGCACGTTGAAGCCTCTACCCCAGCCTGACCATATTTTATCAAAATATATATCGCATTGCACCATCCGCTTTCTTCTACCTCCAAACTTATACTAAAATAATTAATTTTTCTTTTTATTCAAACTTATCTTTCTTTTCACTCTTTTTTTTAAATTATATTTCCATTCACATTCCATATGCCTTTGTTAAAATGCACCACAAAAGCTTTTTATACCTATTTCTTTCCAATTAATATTTAATTAGTATTAGACATTCCACGATTTTTATAATAATTACTTCCATTGTTCTGCAAAATTAGTCTTCCATCTTGATATTTAAAGTTCTTTTGTTGACTTAATATGTATATATTTAAAAGTTTATCAAACAAAATATTTTTTATTTTTATTTTGTGAATTTTTCATTTTTAATGGTTCAAAAATGCACTCACACATATACATAGCGATGTGTATAGCTGGGTTTGGCAAAAGAGAGAAAAAAATCAGAGCAAGTGTATAACCCCCCATACCTCTTCTATGAGTTCTTTTTAATTAAAATAACTAAATCAATTCTGTACAACCACGCAAATGACCGTTGATTGTACATCAAACTGTAAATATTAATTTTGTTAGTAAAGTAATATATATTTTTAATAATACGTTAGTAATAAGATATATATATTTTTTAATAATGCATTAAGTATACGAATATGTATTTGTCTAATTATCGCAACAGGGTTTGATTATACCTGCCCTGTTGCAATATATATATATATATATACATTTTGCTATTATTCATAGTTGCAAATAAATATGGAAAATTATTGTCAAACAATAAGAGCGTATTAAAATTTATAATTACTTTAAAAAAAAAATCAGAATTAAATTGTATTAAAGATAAGGCAACCTAACATCATCATCAATAAAGTATTAATATTTGATTTGATAACATCAGATTCTTAAATCTTCAGATAAAATATACTCCCACTACATATTCAAAAAAAATTGGAGCATACTAATTACATTAGCTAATATATTATTTTACATATTAACAGAACAAATGACAATTCTATCAGATGGTGCTAATATGGTAATTTAAATGCATGGTTATTAATATGGTACATAGTAAGTAAATGATAAAAGCGAGTCAACTTCCATGGGCTGGGAAACTATAATTATATGCATTCCATGTTTCATTGTCAGAAAAATCGAGAAAAAAAAGATACAATAAGTTTCAGATTTTGAATAAAGATTGATTTCTTGCACTTGTCACATATCAAGCCTTGTTTAGTTGTATAACATTTTATACTCGATTTTTTTGACAATGAAATACAAATGTATGCATGTAAATTCATTAAAAGAAGTCAACAATGTCAATAACAATCAATATTTATATTTCTTCACAGTTTATGGGAGTTGATCAACATTCTTTCATTTTCATATATTGTGCTTATTAAAATGTGTACATGGTAAAATACTTATATATTTCTCAAATGCTTTTATAAACACTCACATTATTTCTTATAATACATGGAAATGGAATAAATGTGAGCAACTCCCAAGATGCATTTCAATTGAAATGCTGGTCAAAATATTTTGTCATACTATTATATATAAACAAATTCATTACTAATCATAAGATGAATAAAGAACAAATGAACATTAGGATATGTAATATGACTGATTGATGAATATAGTTCAATCTAAATGCATCTGGGGAACTGTTAATATTTTTTTTGAATCAGTAACTAAGTGTTTTAAAACTAACATGAATATTGATATGTTTGTGAAATATATATTGTAACGATATATAAATATGTCGTTACATTAAATTGAAATAAAAACTTTTAAGTTCGCACATAAAAATAAGTGTATTAAAAAGAAAAAAAAACTAAACGCTAAAATTAAAATGTTTGTTAAACGTATATATTCGCACAGATGCTAAACTTTAAAAATATTTTTTTTTAATAAATAAAAAAAGGTATTTGAATGTATTTTTTTTATAAAAAAAGATTTAAATATAAAAATAGTTTAAAATAGAAATAACGTAAGTAAAAATAAAAACAGGTTAATTAATTCCTGTAATCTGTAAATGGAAATGATTGTTTATTAATTATCCAAAAGCTGTCTAATTAAAAAGTCAGAGAGTAAATTAGATAAGAGAATAAAGAGATTTTAGCTTGACCAATGGAAGCACCAAGCCTCAGCCCGGACCTGAATGAAAATTTGGATTAGTGACGTCTTTGTTCATTCAATGTGGAGATTTACTATAAAAAGAGAAATATTGAGTTCCAGTGTTGTGTGTTTGAGAGTTGTGGTAGGACGCACATACCACACTCTCTAGTTAAAAAAATTATAAAATGAAAAGACTGTGATACAAGAATGGAACCAGCTAATGCTACCTCCAGAACATTATCTTCCAATGGAGACGTCGCGGGAATTAAAAAACAGGAACCTGGACTCTTCTACCGTAAGCTATATTGACATGAACTCTAAATTTAAAAACAACTAAGAACTTTCGTTCAAGCTTATGAACGTCCATCTGACTTTTTTAAGTTTAAAATCAAATTAATAATGTTTAATTTTATATGTTTTCTGATTGATAAAAATCATTTCCATTTTTTTTTCTTATTGTATAAAGTGTTTATTGTTTAAATTTTAAATGATGAAATTTAGGTTGGGTATAGACGTTGCATAGATTCTTTAGCGGTTGATTATGTTGTGGTTTTCACATTCGATTAGAATATATAGGTCAACGATATCACTGCGGCATCTTACGATGAATGCTAATGGGATTTGTATATTCCCTATGCAAGTGATGCTTATCGATGACTTTGTATTTTGATCGGTTGTGTTTAATTTGGAATGTTTTTGACCATGGAATCTGTGCAGCTGATCTATACTCAACATTTTAAAACAAATTTTATAAAATTCATTTGTGCGAACGTATCTAAATGTTAAATTTAAGTCGGGCATGAATGGCTATATAGTTTTGTAAAATTATATTAAGGGAGGGTAATCTTAGGTTATTCATTTTGTAGTTGAATTGGTTCAATGGATTGGATATATTTGTGTAATAGTAGATGTAGTATGAGATCCGCTTCAGGCAGGATTGCATATATACGCCACACACCTTCTGTTTGCCTATGGATGGGTTTGTAAGTCGGCAGAAGACCGCAGTCCATTCCTATGGAGTTTTTTGTTTATTGTTCTACTCGCCAACAGATGTCACATTCCTGTTGGTGGAGAGACCATGTCTTCTCTAATCTACTTACTGATCAGATGTACTTTCCTGACAGTATAGTATTTTGTGTTGTCGTATCATGCTACATTAAATACATGAATGTATCAGATGGATTGTCGCCAGTTTGGTTGCGAAATTTGTTGCCTAAGGTTAAATCAGGGAAGAATATTTTCTTTTCAAATGCAGATCTATATAGTCTATTCATACTTGACTATCTAAATAAAATATTAAACTCATTGAAACTTAGTTAAATGTAAAATTAAAAGTTAATATAAAAATCTAAAATGTTAAACTTATTCCTCAAAATTTAAATGTTATTTTATATGTGCGTAAATAAATATTTTTATGTGTTAATTTCTGGCAGTGGCTTTTATTTATTGATATTTAAGATATAAATTAAGATATAGATTTTTATCTCTGCGTCTCCGCTGAGCTAGTGACTTGGGCTAACGATCGGAATATTTAAATAAAGTGGAATCTTAACAGTGCGTATCTGCCTACTCTATAAATTTTTCTAGGTTTAAATGCCTAGATGGTGCCTTGTAGAGCAGATATCATAGTTTGTGGTTAGATTCAATCTTCACTTACATTTCGATCGTTATAATTGGCATCCCAAGTGTGGCCTTACCTCAGAGATTGACCCTGAGAAGGGGAATGGATGATGACAAAATTTTCTATCTTTAATAAATCATGAGTGCCCTGAGAATTTTAAAAGTGAATCATGCCCGTAAATTTTTTTTCTGAAATTGTATAAATATATTTGTTGTATTGACGTGGCGTTACAGTTTGAAATTTTGTCTTAAAGGTACTGCCAGTAAGAAAAATTGCGCATATGTAAAGAGAAATACGAGGAATAAAAAGTAATAAATAAAACATAATTAATAAATATAAATCATATTTTTTTTTAAAAAAAAAGTCTTGTTTAAAATCTAATCATTTAACTTGCCTAAATAATACTTAAAAATTGAAGAAAAGAAACTTGGAAGGGAGGGGGCAGAAATTTAGCTGGTAGTAAGGAATCATCAGTCAACTTTTTTTTTTATCATTATATTTGTAATTACTGTTTTGTCTTTTAAAAAAAAAAGTTTTGTCCTTTTGAAATTTCATATATAACAAATTTGTGTAATGTAATTACTAACACTAAGTAAATTCTTTTTTTTTTTTAATGTTTTTATTTTTTTGAGGAAGTTTACTGATATGTAACGATATATAAATATGTCGTTACATTAAATTGAAATAAAAACTTTTAAGTTCGCATATAAAAATAAGTGTATTAAAAAGAAAAAAAAACTAAATGCTAAAATTAAAATGTTTGTTAAACGTATATATTCGCACAGATGCTAAACTTTAAAAATATTTTTTTTAATAAATAAAAAAAGGTATTTGAATGTATTTTTTTTATAAAAAAAGATTTAAATATAAAAATAGTTTAAAAAAGAAATAACGTAAGTAAAAATAAAAACAGGTTAATTAATTCCTGTAATCTGTAAATGGAAATGATTGTTTATTAATTATCCAAAAGCTGTCTAATTAAAAAGTCAGAGAGTAAATTAGATAAGAGAATAAAGAGATTTTAGCTTGACCAATGGAAGCACCAAGCCTCAACCCGGACCCGAACGAAAATTTGGATTAGTGACGTCTTTGTTCATTCAATCTGGAGATTTACTATAAAAAGAGAAATATTGAGTTCCAGCATTGTGTGTTTGAGAGTTGTGGTAGGATGCACATACCACACTCTCTAGTTAAAAAAATTATAAAATGAAAAGACTGTGATACAAGAATGGAACCAGCTAATGCTACCTCCAGAACATTATCTTCCAATGGAGACGTCGCGGGAATTAAAAAACAGGAACCTGGACTCTTCTACCATAAGCTATATTGACATGAACTCTAAATTTAAAAATAAGTTTAAAATCAAATTAATAATGTTTAATTTTATATGTTTTCCGATTGATAAAAATCATTTCCATTTTTTTTTTCTTATTGTATAAAGTGTTTATTGTTTAAATTTTAAATGATGAAATTTAGGTTGGGTATAGACGTTGCATAGATTCTTTAGTGGTTGATTATGTTGTGGTTTTCACATTCGATTAGAATATATAGGTCAACGATATCACTGCGGCATCTTACGATGAATGCTAATTGGATTTGTATATTGCCTATGCAAGTGACGCTTATCGATGACTTTGTATTTTGATCGGTTGTGTTTAATTTGGAATGTTTTTGACTGTGGAATCTGTGCAGCTGATCTATACTCAACATTTTAAAACAAATTTTATAAAATTCATTTGTGCGAACGTATCTAAATGTTAAATTTAAGTCGGGCGTGAATGGCTATATAGTTTTGTAAAGTTATATTAAGGGAGGGTAATCTTAGGTTATTCATTTTGTAGTTGAATTGGTTCAATGGATTGGATATATTTGTGTAATAGTTGATGTAGTATGAGATCCACTTCGGGCAGGATTGCATATATACGCCACACACCTTCTGTTTGCCTATGGATGGGTTTGTAAGTCGGCAGAAGACCGCAGTCCATTCCTATGGAGTTTTTTGTTTATTGTTCTACTCGCCAACAGATGTCACATTCCTGTTGGTGGAGAGACCATGTCTTCTCTAATCTACTTACTGATCAGATGTACTTTCCTGACAGTATAGTATTTTGTGTTGTCGTATCACGCTACATTGAATACATGAATGTATCAGATGGATTGTCGCCAGTTTGGTTGCGAAATTTGTTGCCTAAGGTTAAATCAGGGAAGAATATTTTCTTTTCAAATGCAGATCTATATAGTCTATTCATACTTGACTATCTAAATAAAATATTAAACTCATTGAAACTTAGTTAAATGTAAAATTAAAAGTTAATATAAAAATCTAAAATGTTAAACTTATTCCTCAAAATTTAAATGTTATTTTATATGTGCGTAAATAAATATTTTTATGTGTTAATTTCTGGCAGTGGCTTTTATTTATTGATATTTAAGATATAAATTAAGATATAGATTTTTATCTCTGCGTCTCCGCTGACCTAGTGACTTGGGCTAACGATCGGAATATTTAAATAAAGTGGAATCTTAACAGCGCGTATCTGCCTACTCTATAAATTTTTCTAGGTTTAAATGCCTAGATGGTGCCTTGTAGAGCAGATATTGTAGTTTGCGGTTAGATTCGCTCTTCACTTTCATTTCGATCGTTATAATATGGTTTAGTAAGTGGATAGATATATTTAATCATTAATATGAAATTAAAGTATATATACATACTATATGCTGGTTATAGATATTATTTATTATTATATATCTGTATTTTGAAAATTGTAGAATTTATTCCAGTATTTTTTGTTTAATACATATTTTCAAATTTATTCTTGTCTCAGTGCATCTTTTATCTCAGCTCAATCATATCACAACCATCCATCAGAACAGAAATCAGGCTAACCTCTCTCACTCTGGACATTTTTTCACAACACCCAGTTCACTGCTTTTCAAGTGAGTAAGACATATAGAGCACATATTGTAATTTTAAATTCATGTACACCATTTTTTTTAGATATTCATTTAAATTCATATATATATATTTCAAACTTCTATTTAATCACAAGAATTAAAGACGTGAAAAAAATAAATGAACCCCAAGATGCACATTTCATAATATTTTATGCTAAACCAGCATTAATCAGTTTAGCCCAGATCACAATCTCTTACATGTATTTTTATCTTAGGATTACATAGATAGCAACTTACTATAGTTTGATTAAAAGTGCCACATTTTCTGAAGTCACAACTTTGCCACAAACCACTTTATAGAATTCTATTAATGAATTTTACTAATCTTTCATTAAACTAGAGATTATTACTAGCCCAGATATGCTCTTTGATTCTCATTTGATTAATAATATATAGATTATCAGAATTAATAGAAATATATAATTTCTAATCATAAAAATAAGTATTAGTTATTAATACAGTAGTTAATAGCATACACTCACAGAAATAAAAGTGATATTTGTAAATTGAATTGATATAAAATATTTATATATTACTAATAACACTTAAATAATCTAATAATCTTAGCAAACAGTAAAATATTGCAATGATATATGAAAAGTATCCTAGATTATTTTCATACAACATCGCAACATTTTATTATTTGCCCTGCATGGTGTAGTGCTGTGGTAACATGTCAGACTTTCAGGCATAAGGTCCACAAATTGATTCCAGTTTTGGCATTTTCAGTACTCAAATTTGTTATGAACTCTTGATCATTGAAGCCAACTAGGTTATTTATTTTACTTTAATAAATCTCAAAAGAAATGACCAGAATTTTTATTGACCTATAACTATTAAACTCACCAAGTGGCTGTAAAACAATCATGACCTGGTGCATGTAATTCATATACTGCTCTTTATTATGTGATTTAGTAACTAATATTGATTTATTTACATTCATATTATAATTATATGCTACACACAAGACTGTAATTTAAATATGCGTGCAGCTTTACATTTCAATATAATTTATTATGTTAACTATATTTCATACTTATATATTATTATATTAGTACAATTTGATTTAAGAGTATCAAATTTCTTGCACTCACACATTTGATACCATACCCTTTACATAAATACATTAATGATTCTTACTAATAATTTATGAGGCTAGAGATTATTCTATCATTTTTTAACACAGAGAAATTAAATATTTAATTGATTCTACTTTTATTATAAATATCCATGTGGCAATCTTAATCCAACTCCATTTATATTTTTTTAATCATATCTGCTTGAAATCTATTAATAAAAACATCTGAAAAGAAAAAGGATCAAAATAAATTTCATGCTAAACTTGCATAGTTTAGCTGAACCAGATCACAACTTTTATACATATGTAGTCATCATTTATTTAGAATTTATCAATAAGCATTAATGGATGCTGCCAAATGGCTATTTGTAAGAAGTTCCCTCCTCTTAAATCAAACTGTGGAAATTTGGCTTTAATAAAGATATGTGTAAGAGGTTGTAATCTGGATCAATGTTAGATTATCTATTTGAGCATAAAGAGAATTTTGGGGATTATTCTCTTTTTTCAAATGTCTATATATTTCAAGAATTTATGGTGTAATGGAAGTTTTAAAAGGATATCTGTAGCACATGTGAAAAAAGTGCATATTGTTGGTTTACCATGGATTGTTTATAATAAAAATAAGATATCTTTAATTAATCTGGTCTAAAATAATATGATAATTTCAAGCTTTATAAATGATAAGTAATAACTATTAATACCTTTATCTAAAGAGAATAGTATCAAACATATGAATACATAAAAAATGGCACTTGCAAATCAAATTGCAGTTAATTTTGATAAATACTGAGCAAATGATGAAGACATGTGTGAGAGCTTATGATCTAGACTAACTCAAAAATGTTAGTTCATGAAATCCATCTTGGATAGGAGTGCCATTTTCTTTTTAAATGTTTTATTCATACATTTCATGCAGGTATGAGAAAAGGGATGTTGTTTTTTACCTCAATGAAATATTTAAAATTTCTTTTTTAAATTAGAGGGTAGTACATTTTAAATAAATATTCATCCTAATAGACCAAGAATTATATATTTTAAAATTTCTATCATTATTTGCCAATTTCATCAAATTTTACCCATTCCTCAAAGTATACACTGAAAACAAAATTGTCAAATTTGTTAATATAAGTTTTCACTTAAGGACATTAAAATATCCTAAAAATATAATGGCCAGACTATGTATTGTATGCGAAACCAGTATTCTTCATTAGGACTTTTTCACAAACTCTACCATGTCTTCATCATTTGCTCAGCATTTATTAATATTAAATACAACAATTTAATTTACAAATGCCAAATTTGGTGCACATACAATTTTGACACAATCTATTTCAAATAAATACATCAATGATTATTACTAATCATCTATAAGGCTAGAAATTATCTTTTTAGCTCAGATACAAACAAGAACCTTAATTAATGATTAATATATCTTATTTTTATTACAAACAACCATGTGGTAATCTATTTTTAGTCCATATTTTTTCCATGTGAAATATCTTAGCTATGTAATTACAAGTTCTATTTTACCCTACATTATTAAAATATATAAAAACATCTGAAAAAGGCAAGTGATCACCCAAGATGCATTACATTCTGAATCAGCACACTCCAATTAACCCAGATCACAATCTTTATGCACAACTTCATCATTCATGCAGTCTTTATCCATATTTAATTACTACAACTTGATTTATAAGTGTTTAAATTCTTCAACTTGCTTGATGTGATGAAATTGAATAGCTAAAAGCAAATCTTCAATGGACCAATTATATAAAAAAAGTAACAGATTTGCTAAAATGTTTTTGACAAATAGTGAACAAAGTTTCCATGGAAGAGGTATATCTATTTTATGTTATTAAATATTATCTCAAGAATATACTAAAACATTGCAATCAGTTTCACTGAAAAAAGACAGCTGAGAAAAGAATATAATGGTGAAATACAATAGGGCAATTTACTGAAATCTTAAGATAGCATTGTAAGCTATCAAACAGACCAAAGGATGATATGGGTAACATAGCTTTATTTTAGGGATTGATTCACATAATATAAATTTTGTTTTCTCTGATTTAAAGATTGCCTTTCTCATTTATAAGTGTCTATTAAAATTGACAATTATTAATAATCATGAAAAAATAGTTGAAAACCAATTTGAAAAGAGGCATAAGACAAAATAGAAAACATCTCTAAAAATATATAAAAGACATACAGTCTGAGAAAGATCAAGGAATTATTATTAAATATTCATATAATTGTCCAGGAAATCATATGGCACTTGAGTACCCTACTAACAGATTGAACATTTAATAATTTCATTCAACTAGTTTCAACTAAATATTTTTAATTTTATTAATAATACTTAGCCAAATCAAAGAAGTTAATAAAAACTATTTTTACTTTTTTCAATAAATTTAACTTCAGAATTAGAAACCATTTTTTATTATTCAAGTCTTTTAGAAATGAAATTTAGCTGAATTCACATTATTATTTTTACACATCTAATATTTGTAAATGCTAATTTACTTTAAATTTTAGTTTTATAGATCAAAGATATTTACATAATTAGTTGTATTTTTCTTTATTAAAAAATGGTTAAAAATAAACATTAACATATAACTAAAAATTAATAATAATTCATAACTTATAATTTAAAAAGGAAAAAGAAAAGAGTAAGTATCTTTATTACATTGGATGTGCAAATAAAAGCAAAAAAAAAGGTCATGTGATTACAACATTAATTTAATTGCTGTATGAGCTTATGTCAGTAGTTATAAATAATATTAATATTATATGGGGTTAATGCATTAGCTAAAGCCCGGTATTAGTAGATGTGCTGAAGCAGAATGGTTGAATAGTTCACTATACCGTCTCACTGCCTTCGGATAACATAGCCAACTGCGCAAACCAACCTGCTTGCATGGGAGGGCTCTTCAAGTAAAAGTAAAGCAAAATTAATATTAATAAAAATATAAGTACTACAATCAGTTTTGTTTAATGATATTGGATGGATTAATCTCATGGCACACAACATAGGAAATAGGTAACCTTAAGTGTGTATGTGTGACACATATTTAGTGCTTAAAGGAAAAAAAGTGAATGCAGATAAAATTCGCATATATAAGGATTCAAAATACTTTGAAACAGCTTAAATATCAGTTAATTAAGTAATAATATTTCTTGATATTTATTATTATTTCAAAATTTTTAATGTAATAAAAAACTACTATTTTTTTAATTAAACTATTCGTGGTATTGATAAATGTAAATTAAAAATAGTACAGTTGTAATTTAATTTTTTTTTTTTTTTTTTAAAGTGTCATAGCATCGCCCGGGAAGTGAACCCACAACCCGGGCAACTGCCTGCAAGTGCAAGGCTGTTGTGCTGACCTCTCGACCACCAATGTTTTTTTATTAAATAAGAAGAAAAAGACATACGGTAGCAAGAAAATTCCTAAATAGGGCATTCTAAACATTATTCTTTATCAGTTGAAACTCCAATCTCAAATCCAGTTTCAAAAAAAAATATTATTAATAATTGGACTATGTTAAAAAAAATCACAATTAAGGACTGCCAGTCTACTAATGCTTCTACTATAAATAGTGGGTTCATTTTAATTAAAAAAGCTTTTATACAAAAATAACTTTAAAAAAGGAGTACCTGTTACTAGTCTACAATGATTAAGTATGGGTTTTCAGTGAAGTACCTATATGGCTTTCTTTGTGCTGGCACATAACTTATTTTATGTGTAACGGTCACATTTGATTGTACTTAAAGTTCAAAAATTATGGAAGCTAAAATTAGTTGAAGACCACTAGCATTGCCTTATTATCTAGGACATGAAATATCAGCAATTTATATAAAATAATCTACAGATATATTCCAGAACATACAGATCTATGATAGGCAATTGTAGCTCATATAGAAGAAATTTACTATAGATATAAAAAAAATCTATTATATGTCTACTGTTGTATTTGTAAAATATGTACATTAAAATTCAATAATAAGTTTTTTTTACTCCAGAAAAAGTAAGGAAAATATATTAGAGAAATATATATTTTTGGATCACTAACTGATAAGATTTTAATTAATGATTAAACTTGCATAGAGTGTAACAATGAAAAATATTTACATATTTGCGATAATACATTTTACAGGCTTAACACCTGCATTTATATATGTAACATATGTGGGATTCATACTCAGACTTTCACATGACTCACAACTCTCACTGCCATCTTATATTGCTGACCCATCTGTTCACACACATGTTGAAAAGATTAATAATCACCAATATATGTATTTCATGCGAATCCAGCACTCATCAGTTGGTCCAAGAAAATTGTGTTCACTAAATACCAAGAAATATTTACTAATTACAAATATTTCTTGATTCAATGCAAAAATAAAAACAAGACTGATAACAATCAAGGTTGAACCCTGGATCGCCACAGGCAAAATGGGAAGGGGGGATAAAAATGGGTGCAGCAAAGTGCATGGTGCTTATTCCAGTGAATTTACCAAATGAACTGTTGGCAAGAGATTTTAACAGATAGTAGCTGAAAAAAGCTTAAGCGATGGTGTAGTGCTCCAGTGTGAAGCCAACATGATTGTGAGCAGCAGGTGAATGAAGCCAAAGAACTCTGTTAGTTTTAGGAGTGGAGCCAAAGTGTTTTGAAAACTGAGACCATGAGAAACCATCCAGAAAGCTATATGTGTGTCACGGGAATTGAACCACAAGTGAACTACATATATTGTGTTGAAATATATCAATAACTTTGCTACTAATAACTTTTGATCATTATTCCAGTCTGTATCTAAATTTATTATTTATTGATTTATTTATTGTTATTCTGAGTACCTGCATTCAAATACATAACACATACATATAAAAGCAAAACAAAAGTTGTTTATATAGCAATAATTATTCTGCTACTGAAATTGTTATACAGATGTAAAGCATAGATGTAAGAAATTGACTAGTAAGTAAAATACATATTAATACTGATATATTCTTTTAACCACTAATTTTGGTGTTAATGAAAATCTACTTCTGTTTACAGGGCCACCAAATGCAGTTTGCAGATTGTGTGGGGCACAAAGGTGTTTAATCACAGGGGTGCCAGATAATTAATAAAATTTATATGTGAATGAAAATGTTTACATTTTCAAATCACTTCATTGTTAAAATACATTCAGGGTGTAAATATTTTTTATTTAAATATCTAATACTTGTTTTCTTAAACTTAGTGTGACAATTGTTCAACCTTAAATTTCAAGGTTCAAGCTCAAAATCTATGTATATAGTCTTTTCTTTGTGCTAAATCAAATGAGTGGCACCATTTTGTTGTGATTTGTAAATATTTAAGTTTCCCAATCACTTTACTGTTAGAAACACATTCTTTGTTATTTAAATATAAGTAGAATACTTCTTTATTTAGACATGCTGTGACATTTGCTCAAGTCTCAAAATATATTATACATACCCTTTAACATTCCACAAAAGCAAACAGACCAATGCAATTTATATGTAAATGTTTATGATTTCCCAATAACTTTTATTTAAATATCTTAATTTATATAAAAAAATAACACATTATTATTAATTTATTGTAAAATACAACTTATTTTAAAATTATTGCTGCATAATTATAGTAATTCTGCATGTAATAAAATTATGTATATTGCTGATATTTTACAGTTTACCTGTCTTATTCAGTTTAGAGAAGTGATAGTGCATCTGACTCTGGATCGATTCTGCTGATATCTTCTATAAAATTTTTGTAATAGTAACTCTTTTTATTATGCCATATAATATTTTTATACATATTATTAAATAGATTTTCCTATTTCAAAAAATTATTTTTTTTTTAATGTTTAACAGTTCTCTGTTGATTGTAACTTATAAGAGCTCAATTGGGAAAGTGTTAAAAGTGCTTACAAAATACTTTATCTATTTTAGTGGAAGAAATCAACTGTTTGCTGTTTTTTGATTATTATAATCTATCATTAAACAAAAGAAAGTCTAAGGCATGGTATAATGGCTTTTAAAAATTTACCAAATAAACAATATAAGTGTAAAAATTTCTTCCCTAAAATTCCTTAGATATTTGACTATATAATGTTACTAATAAACTGAAATAACAAGCATACAAAAAATTATATTATTGAACAAATATTTGAGATTGAGTAGCTAATTTGGTTAAGATAGTAGAAAATATAATTTATGCATGAGAGATTATGATAAAACAAAGTAAAAAACAAGAGTTATTTTGATTTAATTAATATGTTGGCTAGAATCAACTTAGTTAACAGTAATTGTTATTTATCACACTGTGACTAGCAAAGTCAGGAGAATTAATATGTAAATAAAAAGGTAAAAGTATAAATAATTTTAATTTTTTAATACTCTATTCTTTTATTAAACAAAATTATATAGAATTCAGTTTGTTATAAATAACTAATTTTATTTCATAGGTAAGATGGGTCTTCATCGCATGATAAAAACAATTAGATATTTAAAAAAATAAATTACCTTATTTGCAAATAAATATATATTAAAATTGCACAAATTTGTACTTTAAATTTACAAATAATTGCTTATTTATTATAAATATGATTTTATGTAATTTTATTGAATCAATATTTGAGAAAACAAAATATATATAATGCAAAAAAAAAAAAATTTTCTTTTATGATTTATTGCGAATCAATCAATAATATCATTCTAATTTTATTATTTTTTGTGGATTCTGATTCAATACATAAAAAGGATAACGAAGAGCTGATTTTACATTAAAATGAGTAGAACATTCCAAAACATTTAGGTAAGTAATGTAACTGAAAAAACTGCATTACTGCCAATTAGTGCTTCTACAATAGTATTACTAACATAATTTCATTTGGAATGTGATAAAATGTTTTAATTTTAGCAAAATACATAGATCAAGCAGACCTGGGGCTGTGTGCCATTATAATATACTCAGGCCAGCTCTGTTCATGAGACTACATGCATTGAAATTTATCTTGCATAAAGGCACCTCACATTCATGCAGTGACTCCATCTATTTATTCCATACAAAAAAGCAAATTTATTCCAAATTGTATTAATTGATTTTATAAATAGACAACTTTTGAATGAATTAAATAAATTAACCAGCTAATGAAAAAAAAAAAGAAGTGTTCAACATGAAAATAGAATACCACTGACCAAGTCTCAGAATTTTAACAGTCTTCAGAAGTTTTAGAACTGAAATTGCAAAATGTATTGTTTTTTGTATGCTAATGACAGCTGAAACTCCAGATTTTGAATTGAGATGATGTAAGACATTGTTAAAATAATTTTAAAAGCAATTTAATACTGAGAACTGAAATATTATTTTTTATATGTGCATGCCCTTTGTGCACATATCATATATATGTTTAACATTAAATTATCTATATATTGTTAAAATAGAATAATATGGGTCTGTATAGTTAATGAAAGTAATAATTAATTATTGAATTATTTTCTACTACCAGATGAATGTGTATGACTGTATATACACTCTTTATGACCACTTACAATTTATATGTTGTCAAATAATATAAATAATGTCACATGTAATCTGTGGAAATAATTAACATTTAATATGATCAAAATCAGAACAAACTATTTGTATTGTAGAGTATTTATCATTTCTTTTTTTTATTGTTATAACTAATTGATTAATAAATTTATCAAACAATATTTTAAGTTATTTTTGTAAAGTTATTTAATGCTTGAATACATTAAATATTGTGGGTCTGCTCTCATTCACCTGTAGTTATTAGGGGTTTTGAAATCCTATGCTAATTCACTAACTCTGAATTAACAACTTTAGAATTATTCAGATGATACTAAAAGTTATCTTTGAAGTTCACACACTTCACTTTATGTTTTATGATGATGAATGTAAACTTTATGGCCAGTAGACTCATAATATCAGATGGTTCTGATGATTGATGTTTAACTATTGATATAATGATCCCACAACATTGCTATATGCTTACTTCTACAATTATTTTAGTACTTATGTATATAAATAAGAAAGAAATGTTGAGGATTGCTTTTTTCTAATATTATACCTCATGATTAGCATTGGCACAATCATCATTTGCCTAAGAATTTATAATATGCCTCTTTAGAATATAATCACACAAAGATGACTATTACTGGTGATAGTTAATGCTGATACTTTATTTATTATTGCTTTTATTTACTTTTAATTGGTGCTTGACCATTTGTTCTTTTATCTTTGCTTTTATTTAAAAAAAGTAATTATTATTCATGTACTCATATAATCCTCTATGCATTCCATACTGTTACAATATATATATATATATCATTGTCAACCATGCTCAGCCTGTCTTCTTCACATCATCTCGGCGCACTTTCTTATTTCATCTATCCATCTCACATGTGATCTCTTTTTGGGTCTTTTACACTCTCTTGGAATATGGTTTAAGATTTCAATTTCCCATCTATTATCATCTCTTCTAGCAATATGTCCAGCCTAATTATCTTTCAATCTTTTAATTCTTTCATATGATATCAGTAACACCTGCTTGTTCTCTTACCCATGTATGATGTTTTTGATCTCTTCTTGTTACTCCCAACACACATCTCTCTATACTTCTTTGAGTGGTTTGGAGTCTCTATATTGCTCTTCTATTAAATGTCCAAGCCTCAGATACATAAGTAAGAACTGGTAAAACATATATTAAAAACCTTCCTTTTCAAACACATAGGCATATTTCCTTTTAATATTAAGTTATTTCTACCAAAATACTCCAACCAAGTTTAATTCTATAATTAATTTCATCCATTATGTTTTCATCTGTAGTAATAATCTGACCAAGGTATTTGTAGGTGTTAACTTCTAATTCATCATAATCAATCTTTATTTTCATCTTTTGAGAAAATCTATTGAACATTATTTTAGTCTTTTTAACATTTACCATTAGTCCTACTTTCTTACTTTCACGTGATAAATCTTGCAACATTTCCTGAAGCTCTGAAGCATTATTTGCAAAAAATAACTACATCATCTGCAAAATCTAAATGACTTAAATAATCTCCATTTACTTTTTACTCATTTAACTTTCTATTTTAATCCACAAAATACTTCTTACAACACTGCTGTAAAAAGTTTTGGAGATATGGAGTCATCCTGTCTTATACCCTTCTCAATGTTAATTTTCCTAGTATCATTATGTAATCTAATTGTTGCTGTTGCATTTTTATAAATATTTTTCAGAATATGACAATATCCTGGGTCTATACCTTGATGATCCAATGCTTTAATCACTGAAGAAATGTTTATAGAATCAAATGCTTTTTTATAATCTAAAAATCCAAAGCATAATGGCAACAAGGTCAAATATATTTATGAATCAATATATATTATCAGTATTAAGTATTTAAAAAACAGCAAAATTCTTTGACCTTGTTAAAATTTCATCTGAATTAATATTGAAACAATAACATGGCTTGATTAATATAAAACAAAAAACATTCTTAACATAAAGTTTTAGCTTTTTTGACTATTAATGCTTGATTTAAAGCTTTATAACAAACTATTTAAAGATAAATAGATTGATATTAATATAAGAAATGATGAATGCTATTCACAAGTTCATTTAAATGATTCTTTGTGAATCTAATTGTGAATTATCTTAGTAAGGTTTTCAGACTTGAATGTTCTGTGAATAGGTTTTAAATATTTGACAAGCCATAAAATTACTAGTTTGTTAAAATTATTAGATCAAATAAAGTGAAAAAAGTAGTAGTTGTAATAGATTTTCAAAATCTCAGCTTTCTTATAAATAATGCATTTGGTTTTGTATTTTTGTAAATACATTAAAACATGGATTATAGGAATCCTACATATATATATCTACAAAAAAATTTCATTTAATAACATTAAGACATCAACAAAAATAATTAAGAGAAAATACAAAATAATGCAGAATATAGTTATGAAAAAGACAAAATAGTAATAAATTAAGAGAGATAGCAGCCATATAATTGGCTGAATAGGTACTAATGCACAAGACAAGTAAATGATTAAAAAATGTCGTACAATGGTGATCAAATAGGTGAGTACTTACCTGATAGTTTTGAATTCA
The DNA here is from genome assembly GCA_028023455.1 of Epiperipatus broadwayi. NCBI lineage: Eukaryota > Metazoa > Onychophora > Udeonychophora > Euonychophora > Peripatidae > Epiperipatus > Epiperipatus broadwayi. The sequence goes on along the minus strand of JAQFVV010000265.1, from coordinate 49,675 downwards.
AATTTATGAATTTCTACTTTTTTATTTTATATTTATAAACAAGACAAAACTCATGCTTAATGGTTTATTTTATATTTATTAAAAATAGAAATACTGAAACTGTAGAATAAATCCATGGACATGAGGAACTACAATAATCTTAAAAAATTGTTTTAAAATACTTTTTTTTTAAAAAAAAAGATTATCATAAATTATATTTAATAATAAATAATCATATGCTTGCTTCATTTTCTTTAATTTCTGCCTATTTTCATTAAATTCAATAGTTTTCCTAGAACTCACACACCTAAGTAATTGGTGTGTGTGTGCAATTATAGATTATATTAAAGTCTAAATAACTTGCGATAAAACTAGGAAGGGAAAGTAAAATATTAAAATCAAAGCAAGCAATTAAATAAAGTTAATATAGGAATACAATAGATAAAGAGTTTGGTAATGGAACTAAGCCATTAAGAGATGTAGGAATTGATGTTTTATTTTTGTATCAGTAGTAAAACTCATTCATACAGTTACAGTTCAACACATTTAAGGCTTAGATGTGTCAAGAAGGTGTTGAAAATAAAATAAAACAAAAGTCAGGAATAGACACAGCAGGAGGTCTAAGTAGTTACGAAATGAAACACTAATAGAAGAGCACTTAAGAAAAGGAAAATAGGTGAATTCATTAAAATCATCTCGTAAAACTTAAAAGCTCCCCAAGGCACCTTAAAAGATATATAAAGTCAGAAAAATGTATTGTTAAGGATTATTATTATTAATAATATTATTAATTAAAGTTCTATTCATTTTGTCAGATTTTGTTATATGCTTGTGCTATATACCAGAATGAGAGAGTAGTTTGATGTTGGCTTTTCCATAGTCATCGGAGAAGAATGGCATCATGATGTTAGCTCCCACAGGATGAACAAAGCTGTCCAGTGTTTCAGTTAACCCAAATGTTGATTCAGAAATACCCACTTAACTGCCATATTCATAACTCATTGCTATGATGGAATGAAGTCATTTGTAAGACCATCAGCATACAGCGTCCATCAACATAAATTACCTGTCATTCAAACAAGTGAACAATCCTCCAGATACTGCTGGTAAAACCTTACAATTTATTAATATTCTAAATATAAAAATATATTTATTAACTGTAACTTAAATACTTATATACACAATAGTTTTGGCTTTACAAGTTTAAAAATTAATCATGCAAAAATTTACTGGTTTAAATAATTTAATTTCATTTTATTTTAATCTTGTTTATTTGTAAAAACTAGTATGATGGAGGGAGTAATTTTATAAATGTTGAAACATTTTGGCCTTTTCATGGCATCCCAAGGGACATCAAGAATCGAGAAGAAATAAAAGTTAAAGGAAATATGTTGATGTTAGAATTAATCTGCATTTCTTTCCCCACATCAGCTTAAGTAATGATGTTTTTCTTCTTAGAAATTACTAAGAGAAACTAGTGAGGGATGAGTAGTAGTAGTATTTTAATTTTCTCCTTTTGATAAATATACTCACTTAAGTGTTGTCGTATAAATATAAGTAAGTAAATTGATTCTATTTTTATGACTTGTATTTATCCATGAGGTAAAGGGTTGGAAGTTGTCCATATCTTCAATATATGTGCTGCATGATGCTATATATGTAACCTTGAGCAAGCCATAAATATCTTTCATTAAATTAATATAGATAAAGAACAGGCTAAACATTGATTATTATTATGGGCTATTAACATTCTTTCTTCACTTTTATGTTATGTATAGTAGCTAGATTTGAAATCTATGATTAATATTGTAGACGAGCTAAAGCTTCAAATAAATTTATATTTTATTACATAGGGAGATGTGCTATGATCGTATAAAGATTTCGCTATTTTAATTTAGCATGGGTATAAAGTTGATTAAATAATATTTTACTAAGTCTCCTAGTTGTGTTACAGCATAGGTGTGGATGTCAGTGCTTATCTTAAATATTTTTTGTTATCTCAGTTGCATGATTCATTCTAATGTATATATGCAGTGCATCCTGGGCCTGTTATGTTAGGTCTGTGTTCATGATGAGTCATCTTTTAAAAATAAATTCCAAATATATAATTTATCATTGGGCTAAGTAGGGTCTGTAGATTGGAGCTCCATGCTGTAAATTCTAGTATATAGTACACACATATCCTCATTTTATGATCCTTCGGCTAGAAGCAAAAGCACCTCTGCAGTCTGGGATATTTTTCACTCATGAATCATGCCATCAAGATAGCCAAGTCAATCCACCTTATGAGGCTGGTCAGTAAACTGCACACAAATGATGCAGTCCTGCAAGGCTTCAAGACTCCTCCCTTATGTTAAGCTTTCACCTAAGTCTATAGCTATAACCCTGTGTAATCTATTAGCTCATGGACAGTAGTACCCCTAATATAATAAGTTAAGAGAAACAAAAGATAGTTAATTATAACCCATAATTTATTGAGTGATATTAATGTTAATATCTCCTTATGGATTAACTGAGGCACATTACCTTTCTGCTTATTTAGATCATCGTCATCCTTAATTTTATTTGTAAGAACCAGTAAATTATACTTATTCCAATGTGTAAATATGAAAGTTCACTGATATTATTTGTGATTAATAAATATTATTTCATGTGAATAATTCATTGACATTATCATTGCAAGTTGAAACCACATAACTAATAAATAGATAATTGATAGTTAGAAGCTAAGGATTAAAAGTTAATAGTCTATACAAAGCCCTAAGCTGAGCCAAGCTATATAAAAAGGGGAAGCTGTGTGACATCAAGAATGTTAATTATGCAGTAGAGACTAGAAAGCTTAGGTATGGGTTTAAACTACGATCATGAAGATAGCGACACTTCTATGAATGCTGGTTGAGAGCACCTGCTGAGTCTTTCAGTCTTGTTTACAAATTTTACATATTTAACATTACAATATTAACTCAATAATAAATATATATTAACTCAACAAAACATCGCATGATCTCTGCCTACACATTAATTTTAAATAGCAAATTTACTTCTCCTAATTTAGTTCTGTGACCTAGTGTAAGCTTGAGCAATCAATAGATGTTGATGGTAGAGTCTAATAAATTTCTATCCAATGCTAACCTATCTATATCCCCAGACTGGGTTTTAGCTTGCCGCTAACAAATTAATTTAGATCCAAAACATTAAGGTGTTTTTCAATTTCATGCTGATAACTTAATAAAAAAAAGAAATAAGTAATGGCTGCTGAAGAAAGGGAGTGCTAGATCTAAAAAAAAAAATCAGATGTACTAGATCCAAGTCCAAAACTTCTTACTGATAAAAACTATAGTGCATAGGTATGAATAGTTCAGTACTAGATAGGAATTTATTAATCACTGCCACTGATATTTATTGATTATTCAAGTTTGCATAAAATAGCAAAATTGAACCAAGAAAAATAGATTTTCTATTTAAAAGTATGTATAGATCAGTCATGTGAGTAATATAATTACCCTCGTCAAAAAATACAAGTGTTTGCAAGTATTAAAAAATTGAGAAATACAAAAATATAGTTTCAGAACTAATGTCAGATCTATGTAACATGCAAGCAAGTTGGCTTAGATTCAAAACATTAAGTTGTATTTAAATATCAAGCAGATAGCTTGATAATAAAAAAAGAAGAAAATGATAGATGCTGAGAAAAAATACATTAGATTAAAAAAATCTTGATTTGAAATACCTCATTGAAAATAGGAATAGATAGCACTGATAGAAATTTGTTAGGAATTACTACCTTGTATTTAATGATTATGCAAAATGACAGAACTTAAACAAATTTGATATATTTTAAAATTATATTCATATCTCAGTGTATCTTTCACCATAGCTCAATTCTACTACCTACCATATTACAGATACATGAGAAACATAAACTTTTTCAAATGATCCATATCATACATTACAATTTAACTTCATATTGTAATGGGCACAGACGACGTTACATTGTTTTTTTATTATTAAACATGAAAAAAATAAAAGTTCGCAAATAAAAACTTCTTTTTTAAGAATTAAAAATTGAAAATTAAAAAATCATCTTAAACTCGTATATATATATATAAAATCACACAGATAAAAAAAAATTATTAAAATAAAACTTTATTAAAAATAGAAAAAATATTTTAAAAGCAAAAACTTAAAAAGATTTAGAGATAAAAATATATCTTTAATTTTGGAAAACACATTAAGTAATCAGAAAATGGAAATGATTGTTTTAATTAGTTAAATGTAAACTAGCCTTGGGCATTTAAATGTATAATCAACAGTCAGATAGGAAAGAAAAACAATGGAATCGGACCTCAGCAAAAGGACCATCACATCGATGACGTAATGTCAATTGAATCCTTAAAATTAATATAAAAGGAAAAGTTTGGAAATTATTAGTTAGTTATTACAAGATGACAGATATGTGTTAAGTGGTGGAGGGTTGGAGGAGAAGGGATTGAAAAACGCACTTTCAATTCCTTCAGTTGCTCAAAAAAATGAAACATCATTTTCCAATATTGCGGACCACAGGACATCAAGGCCTGGAAGAATACCATCAACCATAAAGGACCAACAGTTAACTGTACACCGATCTCCTTATGACTTCATGAGAATTAACACCTTCCATTACAAAAAATCAGAGACTACGGACATTTTTCAAAACAGAAATATATAATTAATGAACATTTGAAAACATTAAAAACTTTAAAATATAAACTTTCCCTGTATTTAAAAAAAAAAATAGAAATAGATTCCTATCTGACCAAACTAAATTATTTATTAATTAGTTATAATTTTATTTGATGTATTTTTTTTTTTTTAAATCATTTCCATTTATTTATTTTTTTGCTCTTTAAGTTTTATTTATGATTTTTGTTTTGCGATAAATTAAATTATATAAATGTTAAACTTAAGTTGGGCGTGAATGGCTATATAGATTTGTAAAGTTATATTAGGTGAGGGTAATCTTAGGTTATTTGTTTTGTAGTTGAATTAGGTCAATGGATTGGATATATTGGTGTAATTAGTAGATGTAGTATGAGGTTTGCTACGGACAGAATCACTGTATACACCGCACAAAACCTTTTTGCCTATGGATGGGATTGTAAGTCAGCAAAAAGGGTCTCCCTTCCTATGGAGTTTTTATCTTATTGTTCTTCTTGCCATACAGATGTAATATTCCTGTATTGGACAAGAGTGAATGTCTTCTCTAACTATACTGTTCAGATGTCCATTCCTAACAGTATAGTATATTGTGCTGTTGTATTTTCATGCTACATTGTATACATCAATGTATCAGATGGATTGACGCCGGTTTGACTGCAAACTTTTGGCCTAAGGTTAAACAAGGATAGAATATTTTCTTTTCAAATGCAAATCTATGTAGTCTATTCATACTCAACACTCTAAATAAAAATGCATTAAATTTAAGTTGGGTATAGACGCTTGCATGGGTTCATTACCGGTTAATTATGTTTTTGGCTTTCATATTTGATCAAAATGTATAGACATTCGGTAAATACTGATACCTTATGGTGAGTATCTAAGAGATATTTATGTCGGATGTCTTTTAAGTTATTGGTGTCTTGTGGCATCTTATGATGAATGCCATTGGGTTTCTTATAAATTCCCCTCTGCATTTCCATCAATGACTTTATATTTTGATCATTTATGTTTATTTTGAATGTTTTTGACCATGTAATCTATGTAACCGATCTATACTCAACATTAAAAACACATTTTATAAATCCATCTGTGCGAACTTATAAAATTTAAAATGTAAACTTATAAAAATTAAAATGTAAAATCAAATTCTAAAATCAAGTTAAAATTATAAAGTAAAAAATAATGTTAAATGTTAAAGTAAACATGCTAAAATAATAATGTTAAATTTTATATATATGTGCATAAATAAATGTTTGTATGTTAATTACTGGCAGTGGTTTATCTTATTCTTTTTATATATTCTTAGATAAGAATTTTTTTATAAAATATAAATCTCTGTTATTCCACTGAGCTAGTGACAATGGACTAATGACCAGATATCAAAATATATAAAAAAAATTTTTTTTTTGACTTACATATTTGCCTACTTTATGAATTTTCTAGGTTCAAATGACTAGTGGCACCCTGTAGTGTAGATTACGTTAAGTCCCTTTCTCCGGATTGTTATAATATACACATTATTTTTTTAGAGAAACTTAAACTTAATCAAACTACTATTCCATCACACAGTACTGATACATATAATCAAAGACATGAAAAAGATAAATGATTCCCAAGATATGCATTTTATGCTAAACCAGCACTTATCAATTGACCCAGTTTACAATGTCTTCACATATCTTCATCAGCTATTTATTATATATATATATATAACAAATTATTACAGTTTGTCAGGTTTCAAATTTTCTGAACTTACAACTTTGTTAAAAATGCATGAAACAATTAGTTCTTTCTCCAAACTGCTGGCAGCTAAATCAACATGAATTAGATAACAATATAGTTTAATTATTAACCATAAAATTCTTAAGGTTCTAGCATATCTGAATCATAAGTTAAATCAAGGGTCCCCAACCTTTTTGCACTTAGGAGCACATTCTATAATACCGGCCAGGTGACGGGCACCATTTATTTTTTTCAACCAGATGGCGAGCATCATTTATTTTTCAATGTAAATTTATAGTTGGATATTGTTAATAATACACATAATGTACAAAATAATATTTATTTCAAAAATAAAATTTTAACATATAATTAACGTTTATATTTTTACGCTGTAAAAGTATAGTATGCCCTACAATTTGATTACAATATAATACAATAATTTATAAGAAATTTTAAAAATTAAACTTATTTGTATCAGATAAATAATTTTTTATCGTGTTTGGATAGCGGTGGGCACACATGAATTGGTCTGCAGGCGCGATGGTGCCCGCTGGCATAGGGTTGGGGACCCCTGAGTTAAAACATGAAATGTAACAGAGTATTTCATATTTTTGTGGATTGCCTTCAATGCTCTGTCTGCTATTGTGAAATTTTGTAAACCATTTGAAAACATTTTTGCAAATCATGGCTTCACTACAACAAACAGTTTAAATTATTGCAAAAAAGATTCAGTAACAATTTTGTCCAATTTAATTAAAAGAAAATGTAATGTAAGAACATGTTTTATTCCCAGATTAAATCATGAAACACAGTCACATTTCATGTTGCAACACATGATCCAGATTTATACTAGCACAAGCAAATTTGTGTGGTAAATAGCTAAACTATGTCATCACATAGTCCATGTGTTGATTCATAGATAGCACTGCAGGTGACTTGAAGAAATGACTAGTCACCAGCCATTTTTTAACTGTGACACACTATATATATATAAAATGTTTAATATTCTATTATTAAATTATTAAAAAAAATCTTTTTATTTTTAAGCTGTCTCAGATTTTTTTCTTATATAAACACTCTTTTCTTTCTCTTTGATTCTCTTTTTATTCACAACTTTTCATAAAATGATTTTAATTGAATTATCCACTATCATACTTGAAATAAAGAAAAAAAATAAAAGATTCTAACAAAATAAAAGAGAAGGAAACAAAGACTAATGATACTATGAATAATAACCCATTATCAAAAACACTAGGAGAGACTGAGGCCAGGGAATTTTAATTATAAAACTTTAAAAAAAATACATTTAAAAGAATGTACAAACATTATCATCTAATTTAATATTTTTAATTCAAGTTCACATAAAAAGGTTCAAACTATTTATCGAAATTTTATATATGCCTTTTTTTTAAAGCCTTTATAAAAATTTTCTACAGAATTAAATTGACAAAAAAAAAGAGAGAGAGAGAGAGAGAAAGAACAGGGATTTCAATGAGTGAAAGGTAGTTCAGAAGTGTTTTAAAAAATATATAAAAACAACAAAGGAAATTAATAGTACTATAAATCAAAGTGTATAAATGCCCTAAATTAGACAAATATAAATATAAGATGTTATATATAATAGCTAATGAAGATTTTCTTGACACTGAAAACTATATATATTTTCACATTAAACTTATAGGTGGCGCTTAAGTACAGTAGTTGGAATAAAATAAAGTGGCTAACAGGTTTATCTGGGCATAATTGCTGAGATATTCTTGACTTCGTTTAAGGAGAAGCCATAATACATCACATCACATCATAACTTATACCTCTTTAATATACTTACGACTATCAAGTATTAAATGGAAAAAGGCAGAATTGAGATGGTAAGCTCATAGTTTAATTTAAGTAAATACGATTATTTTTACATATATACATTGCCTATTATAAGGCTTAATAAAATAATAAAAGGTCGTGGTGACCTGCACATAATAACCCTAGTCCTGTTTTTGGACTTACAGAGGCAGGAGTCTCTCTTACATTTAATACTCAAAACCAATAGATCAGGTTCTGGGAGTTTATATATCCCCCAAGATTTCTGGAGTCTTTTACATACCTTACTATATATGGTGTTTTCACATAACTTTTCACATACACGTAGTATTTTTACATTTCTCACCATATATGGCATTTTATACAGTTTTCTGACCCTATAAGGTCAGCTTAGCTGTCTATGATTTAATAACATTGCAATTTAATGATATTTACATTGCTACATTTTACAGTTACAATTATTTATATAATATATATGTTTACACATGATCGCTATACATAATTACTATAGTTATTATTCTTATTTTACATATTAATTATACATTATAAAGTTATTAATTTTATTCTACATTTATTATTGTACAACTTATCATTTTTATTCTACATTTTCATTATACATTTATTATTATACAACTTACATATGTATATACCTTGTTTGACCTTGAACACTGCATATATTATGTAATTAATTACAATAATAAATATTAGTAAAACTAAAGAAACAATTTCTTATGCTTTAAAATATATTAAAATGCTTCATTCATTAATTAAGTAGTTCAGATGATATTTGTTATACATATGCACACAAACACAATCGGTTTAATAGATCAAACATTTTCATTAATAAAAGATCCAATAAATTATGTTATTTAATCGGAAATTCTTGTATGGCTTAATACAGTGGTATAATGATGTACTTACCCTAATTATTGATTTTTATTGGACTTATTTGCTCCAAACAAATTAAGAAAGTCTGTCAAAAAATATTTAAATTTCCTGTAATTTTAATCATCTGATCTTCTTATATTAAAACAATATATCATTGAAAGAATATTTTTAAAATAAATAATAATCAATGTGACTTAAGTATAACCAAATTATACATTCAAATGCTACTTAAACTGCCTAAAAACTAGTGAAATTAAATTAAGTAGCAGATGATCACCATTGCAAAAAAGTTTCTTCTTGTTAATTTTTAATAAAGAAAATGATTTATAAATCTCACAAATTTATTGCTAAAATTTCTCAAATTATTTTACGAATTATTTTTTGATTATAAATTAAGAGTAAAAAATGGATACTTTGTCATCCCTAAATGATTCTTTTCCTTGGTATGAAATGAAACTTTTCTTTTCTCCCTAAATTTTAGTGAATGAAGTGTTCAGATCGACAGTGTTTAAAAACTACTATCTGCTCTACAGTCTTCATATGTTTTTATTAGAATTTGCTTTATTTGCTTAGATAGTTCATGTTTACTGTTCTTGTTATTTACTTTTTAGACAGTAGGAATCATAACAAGTTTCTGAACCTAGTAACTTGACTTCTCAGTTACTGGTGTAAGATCTCACTTTGGTAATCCTCAATCTAAGTATTATTTAACAATATCTCTTGAAAAGGTTGCCATAGTGAACAATACTCTTTAACATATTCTTCTATTTTCCCTAATGCTATCTAGTATAAGTTGTAGTAATGAATATACTTCAGATGGTAGTCCTAAACAAATGTTTATTCAGTCATAAGCAAAAAACTAATCTAGGAATATTTGGATAAGACAGCACTAAATGAGAATTTATTAAAAACTATCATCTAGCATCTATTGATTACTAAAATTTACATTTGATGACATAAAAGTAATGAATAGAAGAATTTGCTAATATAATAGCAATGTGTAGCAAAGGTCATGTGATGACTTATTGATACATATGATGTCTTAATAATTTTCAATAAAGAATCCCACCATTCTGGAAAAGCTCTTGCACTTCCCCATGGGGTTTAGAGTAAGGTGCCTTTCTGGACTATTTAAGGATTGGAGATTACTCTGACTGTTCTCTAAACACTTTAATTTTTAGAAAATAGGTAGCAATTATAAGGCTTAGTTTTTAATGGCCTCTGTATTTACTTGGCGAGGCTAATCAATATGTTCATTTACAACTCTCAGTTGCTTTAATTTAGCAATTCTTCTCACTATCTCTTCCTGGATTAACCTTATGCTCTCACTGCTAGATATATGTATTGGTATTTCTTTTTTGATAGCTTCTTTATATTATTGTAACATTTTCTTTTTTATTATTATATATTTTTTCTCATTTTATTTTATTTGTAGTTTTTATACATTCTTCTCAATTTCTTTACTGCTTCTTTTATTTTCAAAATAATCTTCTGATTTTTTATAAACATTTGTATGATTTCTTTCATGTTTATTCTATTACCTGAAATTATTTCACGACACTCTCTATTTTTTTTGTTCATCTTTATCAAATTCAATCTTTGTCATACCTTGGATGGTCTCTTATTGTTTTCCATTTAAAAATTAGTTAAGATGCACTAACATATATTGGCTTATCTTTTCAGTTTTTTATTTCAATATCTAATGGTGTGACTAATGTGTGATTAATAAATCACTTAAAGTGACTTACTTCCAATTTCCTTTTCATATTTTGATTGGGTCTGCTTCAGCAATATGTTGACTTTTCCAATCTTAGAGATAGCAAATCTCATGTGATCAAGCATTAATGATCAGAAATAATAAATAAATGACAATAATTTAAAAAACAATCATATATGTATATAATAGGATTGAATAATCACATGGAAAATGGAATTAAAGATCATAAATGAAAATATATAGGCTAAAATAAGAATAAACTAAATATATATCAAATAGTGTGAAAGATTGCAGGGAAGAGTGTGTTGAATGATTCAAATTTCATGATAGAGACATACAATAAAATGCAATTTAAAAAAAATTTTGATGTAAAAGAAATTATGATGTAGACAAAATAATCTTTACAAAATTTGCAAAAGACAAAAAAAAAACAAACTTCCTAAAAACCACAGGAGATGGAAATTTAAAGATCACAAAAATCTCAGAAAATAGACAAAAAAGTCAGAAGAGAAAATGACAAGTTTTCATATATTCCACTTACTTATGCAAATAAAGGAAAAGATTGAAGAAGTAAATAAAGACGTTCAAGAAAGAAAAAAATAGACCAATAATAACATAAAATATGTAAATAAAATGTCAAAGACCATATGGTAAAACAAATAAATGTATATTGTAATGGGCACATACACCGTTACATATATTTTTTATTAAACATGAAATTAAAATATAAAGTTCACAAATAAAAAATTTGTTTTTAAAAAAATTGAAATTTAAAAGTCATCTAAACTTTATAATATATATAAAATCACACAGATGAAAAAAATTATTAAAATAAAACTTTATTAAAAATAGAAAAAGTATTTTAAAAGCAAAAACTTAAAAAGGTTTAGAGATAAAAATATATCTTTAAGTTTGCAAAATAATTTAATTAATTCTATTGTGTAAAATGGAAATGATTAATTTTAATTAGTAAAAGTAAACCAGCCCTTGGGCATTTCAAAATGCATAAGCAAAGGTCAGATAGGAGAGGAAAAACAATAGGAACAGAATGGCCAATGAAAGAAATCCATTGGGGAATCAGACCTCAATGGAAGGATCATTATCATCGATGACATAATGTCCATTGGATCCAAAAGTTACATATAAAAGAAAAAGTTTGGAAATAAATTTTTAGTGAGTGAGTGAAGAAAATTTAAGAGAAGATGGAGATGTGTTAAGTTGGAGAGTTGGGGGTGAAGGGATTGAAATACGCACTTTCAATTCCTTCAGTGGTTATAAAAAAAAAAAATGAAACATCGTTTTTTCTATATTGAGGACCACAGGATCATTGGGGGATTTAATGCTGGATTCCAAATGGCAAGCAACTGTAAAGGATGAACTTTTCTAAAACAGTAAGAACTATATAACTAATGAATATTTCTAAAACCGTAAGAACTTTATGAACTCTAAGGAATATTAATTTGAAAACAATAAGAACTTTAAATTCTAAACCTTTCAGTAAATAATACAAATAGAATCCTATCTGACCAATGTAAATTAATATTAATAATGTTATTTGATGTATTTTTTTATTTATTTAAAATCATTTCCATTTATTTTTTTTGTTCTTTTAAGTTTTATGATTTTTGTTTTTCATTAAACTAAACTTAAGTCAGGTGCCAATTATAACAGTCCAGAAGAATATGAGTCTTAACATATCTACACCACAGGGCGCCACTAGGCCATTTGAACCTAGAAAATGTATATAGTAGACAGATACGTAAGTTTAAAAAAATTTTTTTTTTTTATTTTAGATATTTTGATTCCGACCATTAGCCCATTGTCATTAGCTCAGTGGAACAGCAGAGATTTATATTTCATAAATTCTTATCTAAGAATATTTTTTTAAAAAAAGAATAAAATAAGCCACTGCCAGTAATTAACACACAAACATTTATTTACGCACATATATATATAAAATTTAGCATTATTATTTTAGTATGTTTACTTTAGCATTTAACTACATTTTTAATTTTTATTTTGAAGTTCGCAGAGATGAATTTAATAGTTTATTTAAGTGTCAAGTATGAATAAACTACATAGATTGCATTTGAAAAGAAAAATATTTTATCCCTGATTTAATCTTAGGCCAAAAGTTTGCAGCCAAACCAATGTCAATCCATCTGATATATCGATGTATTTAATGTAACCTGAATATGACAGCACCCAAAATGACATATTCTCAGGAATGTACATCTGAACAGCATGGTTAATAGACGACATTGACTCTCAACCAAATAGGAATGCTACATCTATCGGTAAGAAGAACAATAAACAAAAAACTCCATAGGAAGGGACTGCATTCTCCATCTTACTATCCCTTCCATAGGCAAAAGGGGGGGGGTGCGGTGTAAAAATTGATCTTGCAAGTAGCGAATCTCATACTACATCTACTAATTACACCGATATATCCAATCCATTGACCCAATTTAACTACGAAACAAATAACCTAAGATTACCCTCCCTTAAACTAACATATATAATTTTACAAATCTATGCAGACATTCACGCCTGACTTAAGTTTAGTTTAATGAAAAACAAAAATCATAAAACTTAAAAGAACAAAAAAAAATAAATGGAAATGATTTTAAATATAAAAAAAAATACAACAAATAACATTATTAATATTAATTTATGTTGGTCAGATAGGATTATATTTGTATTATTTACTGAAAGGTTTAGAATTTAGAGTTCTTATTGTTTTCAAATTAATATTCCTTAGAGTTCATAAAGTTCTTACGGTTTTAGAAATGTTCATTAGTTATATAGTTCTTACTGTTTTAGAAAAGTTCATCCTTTACAGTTGCTTGCCGTTTGGAATCCAACGTTAAATCCCCCGATGACCCTGTGGTCCTCAATATAGAAAAAACGATGTTTCATTTTTTTTATAACCACTGAAGGAATTGAAAGTGCATCTTTCAATCTCTTCACCTCCAACTCTCCAACTTAACACATCTCCGTCTTCTCTTAAATTTTCTTCACTCACTCACTAAAAATTTATTTCCAAACTTTTTCTTTTATATGTAATTTTCAGATCCAATGGACATTACATCATCGATGATGATGATCCTTCCATTGAGGTCTGATTCCCTGATGGATTTCTTTCATTGGCCATTCTGTTCCTATTGTTTTTCCTCTCCTATCTGACCTTTGCTTATGCATTTTGAAATGACCAAGGGCTGGTTTACTTTTACTAATTAAAATTAATCATTTTCATTTTATACAATAGAATTAATTAAATTATTTTGCAAACTTAAAGATATATTTTTATCTCTAAATCTTTTTAAGTTTTTGCTTTTAAAATGCTTTTTCTATTTTTAATAAAGTTTTATTTTAATAATTTTTTTTCATCTGTGCGATTTTATATACATATATTATAAAGTTTAGATGACTTTTAAATTTCAATTTTTTTAAAAGCAAATTTTTTTATTTGTGAACTTTATATTTTAATTTCATGTTTAATAAAAAATATATGTAACGGCGTATGTGCCCATTACAATATATATATGCCTCTGTGTGGAAATATTTTTCCATTTTTTATAGCCACATTCTTACTAAGATAGCAGGAATCCAATCAAGATTACTGCCTAGAGCTGAGAAAGGTAGCACATAGTCAATGTTAAGATGCATTCAAAAACAATTTTCTTTTGACTGTGACTCATATTGTGTATATAGAACACAAAGTGCTAAAGTAAATAGTTATAGATGTGAGAAATCAAAATATAATAACTAAAATTTAAAAAGTAGAAATCTCCATTTATTAAATATTTCCATCTTTAACTTACTTTAAAAATTGAATATTTATAATACTTGATTTAACAATGGAGGAATTTATTACAAAGTGAGAAATAGGAAAAGTTGTTCACTCTGATTTATCACATCTATATCCATTTACCATAGCACTTTATATTCTCTATAATAAAATGAGTCATAGTTAAAAGATAATTTCCTTTGATTGCATCTTGCAGTACACTCTCTTTTCCAGTTCCAGGCAGCTAATATTAACTGGTTGTTTTTCTTAGTAAGAGCATAGTTATAGATTTTAAACTTAAATATAAAAAATTAAAAGCTGTATTTCTTAAATATTTCTATCTGTAATGTCCATTAAAAATTAAATTATGCACAGATTGTCCCAGTGAAATGGTGACTTTTCCCCTCCAAGTTGCCTGCAGTGATACTTCTGAATCAGTGCATGTGGTAAGCACTAACACAGTTTAGCTATTCTGACAAAAATTTTAAGGTATTAGTATATCTGAATCACATATTATAAAATGTAATAGTGTGTTTTGTACATTCATCAATCATCTTCAGCACTTTCTCTGCCATCACAAAACCTTGCAAACCATTTATGAACTTTCAGTGTCATACCAAGTTTGAATCATTTCAAATATTTCAATAAAGTTTTGCCCAATTTAAACAGAGGCAAAATTCTTCATACAGTAGCAACACTCAGTGCAAACCAAAGTAATCAAAGGATGCAGGAACATTTGTGCTTAAAATCCCTATCTAATGCCTACTCATCCACTGATAAAAGCCACAAACTAGAAACTAATCTTGGGATATTGGATGAATAGGCACTAGATAAGGATTTTATGCACAAGCCTTTCTGCATCCATTGATTACTCTGGCTTGCACTGGGTGGTACTACTGTATGAAGAGTTTTGTTTCTATTATAACAGCTTGTGTAAGTATTGGATATGATGATCATGTGATGTTCATTCTAAATACTGAAAATACAGTCTATTATTTAAGTTTGAATACAAGAAGTCTGACACAAAATATTTGAATATTAAAAAGTAAAAATAATAGAAATAAAAAATATTTTATAAAAACTGCTTTTATTTAATTTGATCGGTAATTCATTAAAAAACAAAAAAGATTTTTTCCTTCAATTACAATTTTGGTTATTATATCAAGTGTGGGGCATCCATAAATTAATGTCATTCACTGGTTTTACTATCGATTGAATTAATTAATTAATTTATACCTCACACTTTCATTTCAATCCCATATAACAATCAAAATTATAATCAAAGAAAAAAAATATTTTTATTTTTTAATGCATTACTGATCAAATTAAATGAAAACAAGAAAGTAGGCATTATTTACAAGTTTGTTAAAAAGTTACTAATGGGATTAGACTTGTAAATTATTATTATGGTTTGTGCATCATAGTTAGTTTTTTCATAAAAATGATATTCTATTCTCAACATTTCACGTTTAATACCCTTTACAATAAATATTAAATATTAGCTTTGCACAGCATTAAAAATTTCTATAAATAGAGAGATGAGCAAGCTCCACCTAGCTGTGAAAAAATTGAATCCATGACACTACGTTAGTAAACTACTAAATAGGGCAGATTGCCAATTCTTATGTTTTTGGATATAAATAAAACAAAAAAAATGTAAGAATAGACAGATTCACTATTTTTTTTAGTCTGCTTCTGCAATGGATAGATGTGTTTAATTGTTTCACCTCTAAATGGAACTCCGTCATCTCTGCTCTATTTAATATTTATTGTTTTTTATAAGTTATGAAAAGTATTGGAATATATATATTTGACTTACTTTTGGTAGTTTATCTCCTGTTTCATCCTCTATTTCTACTACATGGTCTGATTTATTTGGGGCTAAATCTGAAAGATATTTATTTGTTATATTTTAATTAAAACATATAAATTAATATCTATGTATAAATTGACTTAATATTGAAAAAATCATGTCATTTAAGAACCGAAATGATAAATTGAATTTCAATCTAAAGTATTTACTTCTCAAGTATATCATTGTATCCCCACTTCCTCTTAACTACACAGGATATCTGGAAATAACTCAGAAAAAAAAAAACAACTAACCTCAAAGATCTAAAAAGATTAGATTGCTTAATTAATATTATTCCTAGAAATATTCTATCAGATAATAAATAATCTAATCAAAGCATACTAATCATAAAATAACTCCATTTCAAATATATAACTTCCACTGCCCTTCTCCATATTCCCCGAAACATACAATAAAAACATCGAAAAAGTAAAATCCCTTCCAATACGCATTTCTGGCTGAACCAGCACTCTTCATTTGGCCCAGAACATAATCTCTTACTTACATTGACTTCATTACTAATGTGGTATTTAGCAACACAAAATTATTATAATTTGATTTACAAGTGGCAAAGTTTCTGATCTCACATCTTTGATATTATCCACTTCAGATAAATACATTATTGATTATTACTAGCCTTTTATTAGGCTAGAGATTATCATATCATTATAACCCAGATATAAACTTTAAATTCAATTCAAAATTAATTTATTTAGGTTTTTTTTTTTAAAATATTAAACATAACTAAGGATAGGGGTGGATTGATATCAAGTGATTGTGTTTAATAAAAACAGCTATATTAATCATTAATATGGTTTAAAGTTTACATCAGAATTAGAAATGAGATGATAATCTGTAGCCTAATAAATGATTAGTAATAATCATTAATATATTTATTTAAAGTGGATTAGTGCCAAAAGTATGAGTAAATGAACTTTTTCTTGTTAATCAAATGGCAATAAAATAAATGCTATTAATTATCAACATACATATAGTTAAAAGAAGTTGCCTTGACAACAGTTTGAGATTGTTGATTGTTATCTATATTGGAATTGTCTAAATGTTGACTGGTTTCTAATGGTTATATATACACACACATATATATATATAAGTTAGTAAAATGATTGCATCTATTCTTGCATTAACAGTAACAAAAGAGACTGAAAAACAAAATTTTCACTACCATGCAGCTTTCAAATCACTGCAAATGATATATAAATGTGATTAAGGGAAAAAAGAAATTAAGATAAAACAAATATTCTTTAAATAGTTTATTGTCATCTTTCCAACATCTCTATATAAAGGAAGAGCCAAGAAAAAGACAGTAAATAGCAAGAGTGTGAGTAATTTACATTCTTATTTTTACCTTCTGTTTAAAAATAGCTAGCTACCCATTTACAAACAATATTAGGATGGTTATGAGTGGATCACCTTAAATAAGATTGAGACCTGAAAAAAATTTCAAGTCTGCTTGATCAAGATTAGAACTTTGATAGTAGACATAGTCATTACAAGAAAATATATTATCATTATATTATAAGGCTCATGAAAAATTGATTACAATGAATGTATATAAAAATATTTATAATAGTGAAATGATAATATTTCTAATTTCAGGGCTATCATTTCACAGTTTTAATCATATTGTTTATAAGCTGATAGCATAAAAGTTGTTAGCTAATTAAGGCTTTCAAGTGACATTATTCTGGAGGAAGAATCCATTTTTCTTCTTCCTCCACCCTGTCATTCAAACAAAAAAAAAATTGTTACCCAGCTGCATTCAATAATTTAATAAAAATCTGATCTAATCCCCATAACCATAAAAGGGTATAGTTATTACTAAGAAATAAATATATTAATTGGATACCTGCTGTATTGCTGAAGAGCTGACTTTGTTATTAGAGGATATTATATTAATAAAAGCAGCAACTGTAAATTTATTACTCAAAGCATTATATATCTGTCAGCATCGTGTGTGTGTATATATATATAAATAACAATTAAAAATAATAAATATAATGGTAATTAACTATTATATACAGTCTTTCAATCAACAAAAGTACTTTTGGTTAATTCCTTAATCCTCTTCAACTCAAAGAACGTAATGGAAGCAAATGTCATTAACTCAAATACCAAAAACCCTGAATTTTAACATTAGCAACTTGTCTATTAATTATATTCATTACACATGGTATCGCCCAAAACTATTTTATTTACATCATATAACTGTGAAATGAAACAATAACTTTTCAAGCCCCTATTGTTTCACCATCAAACCTAATAACACACTCATCCGTGCTAAGTTCAAACCTATTTAAATGATTAATAAATTTAAAATTCGTTCATGTCTGTCTAAACAGTATTATATATTTACGTGCAAACCAACGTTATAATTAGATAGGATTAGGAAAATTATAGCGTACTAAATTTACTTAATATTTTTAAAAATGTTTATTATATTATTTAAGTTAAGAGTAAATTATTAATTTTGTTGTTTAATATTGTAATTTCGTATGTGGATATATAATCTGTGCTATACAGAAGAAAGACGATTTTAAAATATGTAAAAGCCATTACCTAAAAATAATATTAAATGTTTCTTTAAAAATTGTTAAAAGATTTATTGTTTTAAATATATTTCAGGGAAAAATTCTCGAAAATATATTTAAAAGCTATATCAAAATATGTTTTGTAAATTATTTTAAATAAAGGTTTGCGTTTTTAAAAAAATGTTAAAAGGTTGTTTTTAAATAAAAAGAGTTTCTATTATATGTAAGATTAAAAATAAAAGCTGGTCAAGTAATTAAAAAGATTTCTGGTTGTAAACAAGTGTCATTAACGACTACACCTGGAATCCGTAAAAAGTAAAACTAGTTCAAAATTTACTAATTAAAATCTCCTTAGATAAGATTAAGTTATTTTAAAATCTAAATTGGACATTGTTTGCAATGAAAAATCTTAATTATAATAATAGCTTATGGAATGTTTCTAACATAAGTTATCTAAGATTTTAAAAAATCTGGATTATAAATTGAAAAATATTTAATTAAATTTTTGCATTTAGTGAGTCTTGAGGCGATAGATTCCGATAAGGAAAAGATATAAATACTCTGTATTTTTAACAAGAAAAGGACAGCCATATTTTTAGAAAGAATTGCAGCCATTCATGATTTTTAATGATTAATATGTCCGGCTAAAAGCGGGCATTTTGTTGCTGTTACTCTGCAGGGAGAATGGGTGTTTCTCTCGTCGAAATGCCTGAATCACCATCATGCCGCTAGCAGAGATAAGCCTAACAGAATGGGAAAGATGATGCCACCAGCCGCCCAGTCAAACTCATCAAACCTACAGTCAAGAACTTGCAGTCCAGATAAATAATACCAGTACCATTTTATTTTTCAAACCGCAGAGCTCTGTGAATTTCTATATAAGTTAGCTAACTTTCTTTTTAAAATAATTATAAAACTAAATGTAACTATAATTTAAATCCAATTAGTATTTAATATGTAAATTGCTACCAAAATTTAATATTGTTGAAGTTAAAATTATCTGACTAATTTATATTTTCCATTCACTTAAAAGTAAATTATATGTCCAATTTAAAGTTATATCACTGCGGTTGTGTCTATATTTCTTTGCTTATTTTAAATGCGTATTATATTTTATATGCCTATATTTCGAAACAGTGGGCACTTAATTTCATATTTTTAAGAAGATATTATTTGAAAATCTTTGCGTAATTTGTTTATAGCATCAACTTTCTGCGCTGTTTCGAAATCCTATTTTTTATTATTTAAATGATTTAATATGTGAAATGTGGCTCTTTTAAAATCAACCATGTAAAAACTTAACTTTATAGTTTTTTTAAAAAATTAAATTTAGCCTTGATCGTATTTATAAGTATATTTGACATATAAGTTCTTAAGTCTATAGAAATATGCTTTCTCTCCTTAAAGTATGTTTTTATCTATAAGTAACCTAATAGATCGAGCATGTCAAAGTGCAGATGTATTAATATTCCCTTTAGTAGCATAGACATTTATTATCAGGCTACACAAGAATTGGTCCCAATTTGATAGAGCTAATATGCTATTGTCTCATATTTCATAGTATGAAATATACTATTCTTTGCTTGGCGGATGTGATATATTATTTTATAAAATTATTCTCATTTTGCTGCTATACGTATGATACGTACATTAAGATGGAGCCACAGCATTGCCAGCATATCTTCTCTTATAGGGTAGAACAGTAGTGAAGCCTGGCCAAGGTCAGGTTAGCACATAAGTCCCATGCCATTTCCTGAACACAATGTTCCTTTCACGCAGCATTGCGATCAGTTACAGGGTATCGGCGTTTGTCGCAAGAACCCTGAAGTTATTTCATCCATCTGCAGAGTGACTTTTCCTATTATTGTTTACTCATGCCATAGTGCATTGGTAAAATCTTATGCAGCCAACTCTCCCACCTTAACATAATGCTTTCAGCATTCTGAAATTTTCTCTCGAAAGCCAAGTTCGATCAATCGTTACTTGAGCTGGTTTATGCACTCGTTATTAAGTCATATTGTATATTTTAGTAAATGAATTCATGATCAAAGTTCAATATAATTATTTATATAACAGCCACAAATAGAATTTGGCTTAACTAGATTTATAGACATAACATAGTGATTGATTATGTATTAATTGTAAAGTAATTCATAAGATTGGCACATGTTAAACCCATCTATGAAAATTTAATGATTATTTATGTAAAGCTATTTTAAATTACCCAATGTTTGCATACATTCTACGCTGAAATTCTATTGTAAATAAATGAAATATGGATAGAAGAATTGTAAATAAATGTATAATTAGTTTAATGTATTTCGTTCTCTGTCTCGTTATTGATCTAATTCAATCCAATTCTAATTATTATTTATAGTCTATAGATGTGAAAACTATGCATTAAGTTAAATTAAATTAGTGATATATTTTAGTCAATTAAGAACCTCTCTTTTAATTATCAGAGTCTTATTGCGTCTCTGTGACCTATGTCAGCCATGTGGAAAGAGGTATACTACATGTAATTTCAAGGTGGTCATTCGTAGGGTCTTGAGTCTTGGAATCCTGGCTCACGAGTTGAAGTGTGGTCAGACTTGGGATCTCACAGTCCTAGTCTGGTCAGCTTCAGTCTCTTTTGCTTGGATTCTGAATTCTGTTACGCGAATGTACAAACTTGACTGTTACAGAAAACATTAAATATAATATTATTAATCTCTATGAAGAGAGAATGTTTTATCAAAACTAACATACAGTTTAACTCAAAAACTATTTTATTTATATATATACGCACACAAATATATATATATATATTAAATATTTTCATAAACTTTTAAAATATACACATTGATATTATAAGTGGGATTCTCCAAATGATAGTTAGAAAAAATATCTAGCTACGATATAGCTCAATAACCATTAATTAAAATAAATAGTTGAAACTAAACCACATGATCTAGCAATCAGTAATTGTTTTTGGTTGATTTTATTTAGAGTTAAAATATCTGTTTTTACCTTAGCACTCAAAGATTTTATATGAGAAGTAATTCAGACTAAATACATTTGTTTGTGTGAGAACACAACTAAGTTCACAACTTCCTTAAAGTGCGAATCAAAAGTGGATTGCTTTTTAGTTCAAAGCAAAATCAGATAAAGGCCATTGTTGTTGCTAGAATATGTGCTTTCACCTGGGCAATTAATTTTAATTAATAGCTGCCTAGTTACATCTTAACTGAATGTTTTCTAGTTACTAAATAAAAATTTCTTTTCATAATATCAATGGTGACATCCTAAGATATTCATGAAATTATTTGATTAACATATATACATAATTCTTATGAGGAGATAACCTGTTGTCGATAAGTTTTGAAGGAAATCACGAATCTTCAATAATTCACTTATACACAATATCTATCTTGTTTTATTATTTATATAAGATCATGGAAGATAAGTTTAAGATGGATTGTCTTATAACTGTAAATAAATTCAGATAAAAGCTATAATTAAAGCACATGGTTCAGTTTAACAGTTTTCATTAGTCATTACAGAGTTAGATCTTAATTAGACAGTTTTTATAGTTATTACATAGGAATTCCTTTTAACAATATCTGTGTTTATCATACATATTTTCAAATTTTTATTTTTATCTATATTTCCAAATATAACAAAGATGAATAAACAACTCTATGAATAAATAACATTCTATGTAGAGAAAAGATCAAAAATAGGTGAATAATTTATTCTGTAAGCTTTTGATGTTTATAGACTTGCCTTTGTCAACACTGATGGAAATTCAAAATAAACAATATACCAGCCAGATGAAATATGGCATTAATAATTATTAAATTAATAATCAATTATCCAAAGGGGAAGACAGAATTTATCTTTTAGTAACCTTTTTGTTACAATCAAACTGCAGTAAATAATTATAAACATTAAATTAGCATAGTTTTAATGTACACGTAATCAAGAGCAGAAAACCAATTCCTTTCAGGCTATGAATAAATAATAATCTGTATGTTTAGAAAAGATCAAGAATAGAATGAAGCATCTATTCTATTTTATTTATAAGTATACTTTAAAAAATGTAAAATTATATATTTACTATATTTAAATATCTACTTTTATTACTTCAACCAGAGGACTGGTTTCCATCAAAAAATAAACTTGATGAAAAAACAAATCCCACTTGATATATTAAAAAATCGCTATGTAATTAAGCAATTTTATTTATTTAACAGAGGACCCAGCACAGCCAATGACATCAATTTTCCCACCAATTAACTTTTTCGGCAATATCATAACTTTCAACATTTTCTTTCTTTCAATACTGTTTTAACATTTTGGTATTCTCCAATTATTAATTTATTGAATCTTTTTTCAACATTATAAATTCTAGATTGAATATTAGTCAAATTCTATATAGAAGAACCATATTCTAAAAGTGTTACAACAAGAGAAACAATAACTTATATTTTATGGAAGTATATAAATCTCTTCCATATCTCAAAATACATCCCATCTTTCTGTATGCTTTATTAATAATATATTTTATATGGGCACTAAAAGTAAAATTATTACAAAATATAATTCTTAAGTCAGATACAGTCTCTTTATATGTAATAATATCATTCTCAATTTTATACTGATAAACAGATTTTTCAGTTTTATTAGTTCAGAAAAAATATATGTTTTATTAATATTAATCTTCATATTGTTATACCTACACCAAACCTTAAAGTAATCTATATCCCTTTGAAGAGCAATGTGATCATTATAAGTAATAATTCTTTTGAATAATTTACAATTATTAGCATAAGTATCAAATTTTTTGTTTTGATCAACATCACACATAAAAACATTAAATCTTATTATAATAATATTTATTATTTAAGTAACAAATCTATTTCTTCTATTCCAGTTCTACCACCTAGTGTAAGCTTGAGTAATCAACAGATGCTAGTACTTAATAAATTGCTATCCAGTTCTGTCTTAAACACATCCCTAAGCTTATTTAAAGTAGCAGAAATGGAAGAAAAATAGATTTGCTATTTAAAACTAATATGTAGGCAGAGACCATGTGATACTTCATTGGTATGCAATAATTATTTAAATATTTAGAATCTTATTAGATTTCTACCTTTTTCATCTTCTTCAGATAGAGATGTACTTGAAAGCGGTTCACAACGAAAGTGCTCCAGTGATTTAATAACGTGAAGTCCAATTGCAGGTTTACGACCAAATTGACGATTATCTCTAACTTTAACCACTATTGGAGGAGTATACAATTCAACTTTTGGCAAAAGCTAGAGATAAAATTAATTTTAAATATTAATAAACTAAATAATTATGGATTAAATTTATTTTAATATATTAGTACATGTAAGAATTTTAAAATATACAGATATCAGTGGTAAATATTTTGATAGGTTTTCTAGTGAGTGAATTAATTATTATATGAACATTTATTATTCCCTACAGTTTGAATTAATTAATTTATGGATCCTTCCATTTTTATTTCAATTTAATTATGCCAACTCAAATTGCAATTGGAAAAAAAAAATTTTTTTAAATTTTTATTTCGTTACTCCTCAAATTAAATAAAAACATTTTTTTATAAAATATTATATAAATATATATTATTAAACAATTATCTATATTTAATTTACACAGGAAATATATCAAAATATTTATCACTGACATTTATATATTTTAAATTAAAGTTCATGTGTACTAAAATATTAAAATAAATTTAATCCCATCTTTATTTAATTTGTTTAAGTCTACATAATGAAACTGGTGAATAAAAACAAAATAATGGAGTTATTAAAACAGCTTTAATCAAAATGAGAAAGGAGAGAAAAAAATGAGCCAGAGCTAGAGAAATAGCTGGGTATTAAGGAGTATGAAATAGATGAACTTATTGGGTTATATAAAAAGTTTGAAGGACATGACTGTTTAATTTAGCTAACTGTGTTTCTGAGCATTTATTTTTAAAGTGTTGAATGTTGAAAAAGAATCAACATAAATTATATGATGAGTGGAACACATTTAGATTTTGCAGATGATGTAGTTGTTTTTACAAATAATGCTTTAGAGCTGTATGAAATGTTGCAGGAGTTATCAGATGAAAGTAGGAAAGTAGGATTAAAAATAAATGTTAAAAAACCTAAATAATGTTCAATGGATTTTCTCAAAATATAAAAATAAAGATTAATTATGATGGGTTAGAAGAAGTCAACAGCTACAAATATCTTGGTCAGATTAATCATAGAAATAAACTTGGTTGGAGTGCTTTTCGGTAGAAATAACTTGATACTAAAAGGAAATATGCCTATATGTTTGAAAAGGAAGGTTTTTAATAAATGTGTTTTGCCAGTACTTACTTATGGATCTGAGACTTGGACATTTAACAGAAGAGCAATATGGAGAGATGCATGTTAGGAGTAACAAGAAGAAATCGAAAATGCAATATATAGGTAAGAGAACAAACAGATGTTACTGACCTCATTAAAAAAATTTAAAAGACTTAAGTGGAGTTGGGCTGGACATATTGCTAAAAGAGATGATAATAGATGGACAATTGAAATCTAAAACTGGATTCCAAGAGATTGTAAAAGACACAGAAAGAGACAACATGTGAGATGGATGGATGAAATATGAAAGTGTGCAGGGTGATGTGGAGAAGAGAAACTAAAGATCAAAGAAGATGGATTAAACTTGATGTGACCTTCATCCTGCAGTGGATTGATAATAGTTGATAATGATGATGATGATAATAAAATTTAGTGAATATAAGGACAGAATAACAGAATTTTCTAAATAGCTTTTTGTCAAGTGGAATAGGAAGAATAAAAGAAAATAAATCAGGAATAGACAAATAATAGGGTAATAAGGAATAAGAAATAGATGAATTTATTGTAATATATAAAGTGTAATTAGAGGGGATTTGAATTCAAACTTTTAAGCTCCCTTCAGTTATCCACTCCATCTTATATAACAGATATACTTGACCACATACATGTGAAAAAGATAAATGATCTCCAATATGATCCCCAATATTCGTATTTTGTGCTGAACCAGCACTCATCATTTTGGTCTGGCTCATCATCTCCCACACATATATATAATCAATGCTTTGTTATCTTAATATAAACTGAGCATTGATTATATATATGTCTGGAAGATAATGATCTGCATCAATTGATAAATGCTAGTTCACACAAAATACAAATATTGGAAATCATTTATCTTTTTCACATGTATGTGTTCATGTGTAGCAGCTGTATACGATGGAGTGAATGACTGAAGGGAGCTTGAAAATGTGGATTCAAATCTCCTTAATTACATCTAGATTAAGTATATATACTATACTTGTATTTAAATATTGTAATACGTAAGAGTTTTGGATGGATGAATTGTTTGGTAATACAGCATCTATTGAGCCATGCCATCTGATGGCACTGTTGCTAGTGAAAAATGAATAGATATAACATTATCAGGCTGTTTTTCAAATTTTGTTGATTTATGTTTTTAATTTTTGGATTTGTTTGAATTTTTTTACTTTTTTTTTTTTGTTTGCTGTTTGTTATTTTTTTTTTTTTTTTTTGTAACCGGTTTGATGTATATTTTTCTTAAAAATCAAAAAATGTTTTTTTTCTTTTTTTTTTTTTTTGGCTTTTAAAAATATTCCATCTTTTTTTTAAAAAAACAAAAAAACAAAAACATTATTTCTTTTTGTCTGGTCTCTTTTTTTGTTTTTTTAAAGAAACAACTTTTTTTTTGTTTTTTTTTTTATAACCAAGTCTTTTTTGATTGTTTTTGAAGAAACTTTTTTTGTTTGTTTTGTTTATTGAGAAACAAGGCTTTCTCGACAGACCTCTCTAAGACCTGTGGTCATATTCCTTACGGCATTTTGACATCTTTCCAAGTCAACTGTAACATGCTTCACTGTAAGCTGATCCCATTTTGAAGAATCAATTCACCGTACTGCTTGGAAAAAAGCGATTCCCAGGCAGCCCACAAAGCCCATCCCATGAGCGAATGGAACCCCTTTGTCACCATTGATGCAATGGACATTCCATTCCAGATGTTTGACAACACATTAATTTTATTAAACCACCACAAAAGACAGGTTTTTTTTTTCTGGCTGTGTCAAATATTTTTTTTTTTGGGGTTGAAGGAAGGCCAGTGCATTTGTCTTCTGTAGCAGGTTAATCTCAAAACTACAATGCCGAATGGTCGTCTGCCATTGAACTGTTTGCATCTCGAAAAAGTCTCGGAAAGTGCGCGACTTGATCGTGAACTTTGCTGAATCGTGATTTACACTCCTCATTTCGTGAATTCTGACCCTGACAATGAAAGGAGGGGCGTTTGACAATTTGTTACAATTTTTATCAACTCACATCAATTACAATACATTGAAGCAAAAAAAAAAATAAATCTGTTCAATAGACTTTTCGTCATTACAAGTACAGAAACCTTCATATCATATGCTGTACAATAGTCAAGACTAATGTCTAGAGAGAATGTTGTATACTCATCACTAAAAATGTTCAACATGCTAGAGATATTGGGGTAAGGGTGCACTTCAACATCTTAGTGTTTGAACAGTTTACAGGCCGTAAGATCTATGAGCAGCCTTGCAAACAGCATATTTATGTGCTTTAGCATAGAAACAGCACCATCGAACGGTGTGGCTCAATAGATGCTGTATTACCAATTGTTTAAGTTGATTACTAAGATTTTTTGGGTGTTCAGCCTAAATACAGAAACTTTGACTTCATTTAAGGAGGAACCATTTTATGCCACATTTATTAAATATGTAAAATAAAATAACGAATAACTCTAAATTACAAAGGTGTGGTCTGGATTTACAGCAATTGAAAAAGCTGAAAATATATTCATAAATTTATAGTTCTATGGATATTATTAGGGTATGTAATATATATTACTATTGTCATTATTATTTACATGTCTGCATTAGGTAAAAGAGCCTTTTAATAACTTACCATAAGGCAAACCCTTTCCAATAATCTATTATAAAAAATAATGATGGAGAAAGCATCATTATACAGATTTATAATTGCTGGTTGGTTTCCCATTCTTGTTTTATCCTCTGGTTAAAAAAATTTAGATGCTCACTTATTAACTAATATTGGATTGCTTAGCTGTATTACTTATGGATTCTAGAATCTGACATAAATTCAAATTTTACCTACACTAGATTCAAATCCAAGTCATGAAAATATCAGAAAGTGTACTATACCTATACCAATAACTCTTTTTATATGTATATATATATATATATATATAATAAAACAAACATTAAAATAAAAACTACAGTATTTAATATATCAATTCACTCAAGATGGTTATCATGCTATAAACTAGGATGAAGTTGCTATTTATTTAAATATTAAAAATTATAGTGTTAATTCTAGTGTTTTGTTTTACAGGCATATGCATGTTATATATATATATGTATGTGTGTGTGTATGTTATGTAGATCAAGAAAATTACCGAGCAGAGGAGATAACTATTTATAATTGCAGGAGGGCTCACACTTCCTTTGCTAATATATTATTAAGAATTTTTGTTTCTCCTTTTAGATT
This sequence comes from Epiperipatus broadwayi, assembly GCA_028023455.1. Classification (NCBI taxonomy): domain Eukaryota; kingdom Metazoa; phylum Onychophora; class Udeonychophora; order Euonychophora; family Peripatidae; genus Epiperipatus; species Epiperipatus broadwayi. Next base: position 21,057 of record JAQFVV010000265.1, on the reverse strand, counting down.
ATTAATATTCAGTTATTAACTGCTCTTAACTGTATATTAATTTTTTTTTAAAAAAGTGATTTTTAATGATAAAGTTGATATCTTCCTGCAGTTATAATTAATTATCTCTACTGTTTGCTAACCTTCTAAAGAGATTAAAATGTAATATATACATATATATCTAATAATACAATATTTTAAATAAATGTTTAGATGGAAATCTTGAATATGTGGAGTTAGCCATTTAAACCAATTTAATTAGAAAGCACTTAATCTAGAACAACTACCCCAGATCAAGAAATCAAAGTAACCTGACAGACTGATGCATCCAAAAGGAGGATCCTCTTTTAAATACCAGATCTAATATAGTGATCAAAGTACTGCAGTTTACATTTATAGGTGTAAGAAATCAAAGTATAACAAACTTTTCAATTTTTTTTACTATGTAATAAATCCCTCCACTAATAGGTTATATATATAAATGACTTATCCAGATTCATGCATGTATGTAGAACTAATATACTGACATTTTGGCTCACTCACTGGTTATCAGTTGGAGTACTGGATATTGTTATAAAAAAATGTTGTAGAACATCCATTCATACAGCACTTCTACAACATTTTTTTAATAATAACATTCATTACCCAGTTGGATCGTTCATGCAAACCAGCCAAAATGTTTGTATGTTAATACTATGAATCATAAATGAATGAATGTGGAGAATATGTCCTTTATATCTATAATCTGTGAGAATCTTTATTTTAACATATATAATAGAAGAAGTATAATGATGATTGGCTATAAGTCTACAAATTATATAAAGTTAAGGTGTACGATAATATTATGGTTATTTATATGAATTAGAATAAATGTTTAAATGTAATATGAGGTTCTTGTTATTTAAGCAGAGAAATATTAATTGTTATTATCAAATGTACATTAAGTTTTATTTCTTATTATCAATATCAAATTGTATACAAGCACATATACATATATAAAAATACTGGTAAACTTTGACATTATTTTTGATTTTAAATTATAATGCAAAATATAAACTCACAATATCAAATAGTAGAAAAGGCTCATCAAAATTAGGGTTCTTTTTGGTATTTCTAATAGGTTTTGTTTGTAATACTTGTCCACCACATTCAATTTCGACAGAGGGTGATGTAACTGCTGCCATTTGGAATTTCTTCATGTTACGAACTCCCCAAACCAGAACCTAATAATAGAAAGAAGTAAATTTCATTTGCAATTACTAATAATTGTAAATTTTTATTTGTACAGTTATCCCTTAGGAGTAATAAAAGTATCGAGTTTATTATTATAACCATTATTATTTACTTGATAATTTGCAAATATAAATAATAATTGACAAAGAAAATCTCACAGCCACATTATAAACATGAAATATTCAATTTAATGTATTCAAAACATAACTTTAAATTATTTTTAGAGATCAAATACATTCATATTTTATTCACATTCATTGTTTACCATACCCATAAATTTTGTACAGTGAGGAAAGTTGGTCTGAGTTTCTGCACTGATAGATGTTTGTGATATGATAGAGTCAAGACTGAGGGATGCACTGATAAAGGCAAAAAATAATTGAAAATATTTCTACAATGAAACAATTTTTCACCTTTCTACCACTTATTAAAAATGAATAAAAACCAAGCCCTATCTTGGGTGAAACAAATATCAAATTTTCAACACAGGTATGGAGATTTAGTGTTTAATACTTCCAGCCCACCTGACGAACAAAGATTGTTCACAAAATGCATACATAATGAGAATGAGTTTCAGATTTTCTGGTGATGGGGGTTGGTTGCCACATAGTGGAATTGGGATAAGGGATGCATTGATAAAAACCAAAAACTTGAAAATATCTCTGCATAAACTGTTAAAAATGGATAGAAATGAATACCTATCGTGTGCAAGAGTTGAATAATAAAAAATATTGAGATATTAAAATGAGTGTAGAAATTCAGATATTTGATTTGCAGAGTGCATGGATGCTGAAAGAAAGTAGCCCAAATTTTTGTGCTATAGTATAGTGGAATTGATAAAAAATGCACTGTTAAAATATTAGGGTGTTTAAATCTTTTATGTTTTAAGCATAGAATTGAATAACAAAATTAAAGATGGCTTCTGGATGAAGACATATACTCCAACTCTTTTAAGTGATTGTCATATCTGACCTTTCCTTTAGAAGTAAACAATTCCAGATTTCTTATCTGATTGGCTAGCACCCAGTTGCTATCCAAAGGAATTAAATCCTTCACTGAGGTTCATGCACCAAATCCGCATGTTTTCAGTAAGGTAGAGGATCTGCTATTAAATAGTCAGCCTTTTGGAGGCAAGGCAGAGAGCAATTACATCTGTTAACCTGAATGACAAAACATGCTCTCCATTAAACCCTCTGCCATCAGCAAAGGTATTTTTCTAGTCATTATCGTGATGCCCATACAGTGAGGCAAATCCACATATGGACTGGAAACTGCTATGTCTGAATTAGAACTGATTCAAGGCAAGCTAAATACATAGCAGGAAGAGTCTTACCAGAGTTCACAAGGCAGGATAATCATTTAACTAGAAGTGAGTTCCGTACTCAGCTTGACTATCTCAGCATTCAATAGTATCAATTGTATTTATTTATTTGTTTAACTAATGTGTGTATATTTTAAGCACTAATAAATTGTACATATTAATTGATGAATAGTTATTCTCTTTGTGTCTGTTGGTTTGGAAATGAACCTATAAGCCTAAGCCTAACCAAACACAACAGTGATAAAAATCATTAATCAAACACTAATCTGAAAATCAAACTGGGATATTAAAATATGGCGCTTATTGATTATTCATATTAATAAACATATGATGGGTTCCAATTTTAACCTACTTAAAAATTAAGATAGGAAGTCAAAGAAAGTTGTCCTATAGTGATTTTCAGATTAGATCTATACAGGAGTATGGTGAAAAAAATAATAATAAAAGAAATATAAAAATTTTAATATTATTTTATACGAATATTTTTATAAATAATGTTAGCAACAAAGAAAGAAGAATTGATGAATAACTGGAAACTTTTACTGATAATATATATATATATATATATATATATATCAAAATACAGTACAATTTACATAAATTATATTCATTTAGAAGTACTTTCGACTATACACTTTGTAGTCTTTATCAACTATATAACATTGAATAATCAAAATGAGACAACCTTTAACAATACCCATAGTTCAATTCAGATTTCCCCACAATTCTGTTATCTTAACATTTGATGACTGGTGATTCATTAACATTTGACACCTCTATGTTAATTTCAAGAAATCGTCAAATGTTAATGAATCGCCAGTCATCAAATGTTAAGATAACAGAATTGTGGGAAATCTGAATTGAACTATGGGTATTGTTAAAGGTTGTCTCATTTTGATTATTCAATGTTATATAGTTGATAAAGACTACAAAGTGTATAGTCGAAAGTACTTCTAAATGAATATAATTTATGTAAATTGTACTGTATTTTGATATATATATATATATTGATTTGTATATTACATATATTGTGAAACGAATACAGACATCAAACTTTATTTTATATATATATATATATAAATTATATATAGAGTATATATACTATATATTTATATCTACAGAGTAACTATGAATAAATAACATACTGCTGTCAAAGAATCAAGAATACAGTGATTCAATCCAGTTCTTTAAGCTTTCCATATTTATAAGCTTACTCTTACCAAAAATGATAGAAATACAAAGTTAACTAATATTGCTGTGTTTAGTCATGATTATATATATAAACACAAATGAGAGTACTTATGTTTTATAATATATTTATTAGTAATATATAGATACAAAACATACTCTCAATTTGCAATTGTTATTTATAGATAGCTAATTCTACCTGCTTCTATTGATGAAGTTATAGTTCCCAGTTCTAGGGTGAACTATTAAAAAAGTGACTGTACACTCTCTTTTAGTTTCTTATTTACTTCCAGTTGTATTTGGCAGCCTGCCTTGTGAATAGGTACAGTGACTCTTCTTGCTGGGACAACAGCTTGCCTTGAGATGGCTTTCATTCTGGAAGCTTCCAGTCCTGCATATGGATTTATCTCATTGAGTAACTGTTAAATTAAACAGCTATATTCTGGAAAACAAGATTGCTGTTCAGGTTAACAGAAGTTTTCTTCAATCTTAGGGAATCAGTCTACTGTTATTCAAGATTGATCCTACCTTCAAAAAGGATGACTATTTATTGCTAGATCCACCACCTTAACAGAAACATTCAGATTCAGTGAGCATCAGTGCCTACTGGCCTGTTCTTGTCATTTGCTATGTGGTATCTCTTTATATATGCATTGATTTGTGGCAATAAATGTTCAATCTCATCGTGATAAGAAAGAAATCTGGACTAGTCCATTATTTAAAGGCAAGATAAGATTTGCCAAATATATCAGCCAGATAAAATCATGGCATTAAAAATTAGTACACTAATAAACAATTATACAAAGATAAAGACTAAATTTCACTTTTAAAAAACCTGTTGACCAAAGTTAATAATTGTAAACATTCAATTGGCATATCTCAACGTATTGGTAATTTAATAGAGTAAACCACTCTTCACTCAGGCTATGCATAAATAACATCTGTTAATAAAAGATTGATGCTACAATGTATCCATGTATTCTTATGTTGTTGAAGTGTATAAGCATATCCTTGCCAGTATGATCAAAATTCAAAATAAACTTAATACTTTAGCCAGATGAAAACATAGCATTAATAATTATTAACTAATAATCAATTTATACACAGATGGAACCTCACTTTTAATAATCATATTTAGTAATCATACAGAAGTTAATAGCTGTAAACATCACATTAGCATAGTTTAATTGCATAATTATTAACAGTTAATATATTGAGTTTACTCTGAATTTGCATCACTACTACCAATGATAAGTTTATAAATATCAAAAACTTAAAGAATAGGTGGATAAATTCTATTCTTGATCCTTTGTTAAAAATTATTACTTATTCGTAGCTTAAAGAAAGAATAGTTTATTCTATTAATTGTATATAATAAGCTGCACTAATTTAATGTTTATACATATATAAAAATAAAAAATATAATGGTAATTAACTATTATATACAGTCTTTCAATCAACAGAAATACTTTTGGTTAATTCTTTAACCTTCTTCAACTGCTGTTAAATTCAAAAAACAAAATGAAAGCAAATCTCATCAACTCAAATCCCATGAATCCTGAATTTTAATGTTAGCAGCTTGTCTATTAATTATATTCATTTTATTTCTATTTATTAAAATTGCCTCCTTAATTTTTCTTTTATTATATTTTCTCTCTTCATGAAGAATCTTAACACTTTCAATCTCAAACTTAAATTTATATTTACATGTCCTTTCATGATCCAAGAAAACTGAAGTTGATGATGTTTGCTTTCATTTTTTTAAAATTTAACAGCAGTTGAGATAGGTTAAGAAATTAACCAAAAGTATTTTTGTAGATTGAAAAACTGTATATAATAGCGAATTACCATTATGTTATTACAATAGTTTTTTAATTAATGGCCTTTTTATTTGTTTATACATAGAGAGAGAGACACTCATTAGTTATTATCACTTTTGTTCTAGATTTCAAAATTTTGCAGAGAAAATTAGATTATTCTCACCATTGAGAGAAGTTAGGATTTAAATGTCATTTGTTTGAAAAAACAATTACAAGTAATAAATACACTTTCACAATGACCGATCTTTGGACTTTATTAATCATACAAATAAAATCTCTGCATATGTAAGCTATAATCAAAATAGCTTAAGAAAGTTACAAGAAAGTATTGACCACATGTCTAGTAGTAATAAACCTGAGTGATCCATGAACATCACTGTCTTATGAATGGTAATGCTATTTTTATAACAACGCTTTGCAAGTTGAAATCATTTTAAAAGTTTGAATTTTTATTTATAAAGGCAAATTAATTCTATCATTGACACAGATTGCAATGAACTTCAAAATATTTATCAGTATGGTCATGTGATATGGAATAAAACAATATATATCAAATAAACAATAGCTAGAGTTGCTTCTTGAGAGTCATGTGATGTTCGAACACTATATAACAGCTAGCACTCACAATCCAGAAATTTTTAATTCTCAATTCTTGTTACATTATCACTACACTAAACCACAAAGGCATAATTATAGATTTATTGATTGAATTAAAGGCTATGGTATTATTAGTGCAAATGTAAGACTGTCAGCTTGTGATTAAAAAGGGTCATAGTTTATAGAAAATTAGTTCAAATATAAAATTAACTTAATATGGTTAAATGATCTTTATTTGTAACTATGTACAAAATAAGTAAATTGGGTACATTATTTTAAGCATACATAATATATCTCTTCTTGATGTCAATATCAGCTAGCTAAGCTGTACTTTACTAACATTTTTGTAATTCTTTTAATATTTTTTCTATTTACATTTTAATTCAACAAAAAATTATATATTGATTAAAAAAATATAAATACATTTATATTTGCATGTATTCTAATAACTATATTTAGAACACATTAACTAAGTAAGAAAAATCTCATACTTACTTCAATAGCTGTTCTCTGCATAACAGGTCTAATGCCATAGGGTACAACAAGCAGATTTCCTCTTTTAGGAGGCAAAAAGGGAAGCTCTCTTTTACCTAACTATATATATATATATATATATATGGTAAGAAATTACATTCACTTTAATTGTATATACTGTACTTTATTATATATATAAGTACTATTATGTTTAAAAAACAATATATAATTTTAAAATGCACGATATAACTTTAGAATAGAAAAAGCTTTTAATTTTTGAGTAACTATTTGACAAGAAACAAAATATAATTAAAATTACTAGCAATCATAAAAAATTAATTTAATCTTGGGTACCTTCAAATGCATGATTGTTTATGCTATACATAAGAACATATAGCAGCAATTTGTAAATGAGTATCGCTATTCCAACCCCATAAAAAACATTAGTCTAGTGATGAATTTTGTAATAACTATACAAACCAATCTGTAAAACACAAATATGTCTATTTTTAAAATGTCTGATATTTTACAATTTTGCCTTTTCATTTCTTCAGTAGAAAATTTTTCTTTCTGAAATATTTCAGCACCATGTCTAATCATAGCTCTCCAATATATCCAATTCTCTGCTATATTTTCCCAATGGAAACACTCAATATTGCAATTCACTGATAAACAAGACTATACTGTTATATACATAGTAAAAACTCCAGTAATATATTAGGATGACCCTTATCAACACCTATCAAGCTAAATATAGAATATTTTTATAATTTACAATTTCCAATCTCTTAGTAGCTAGCTACAGAAAAATCATAAATGAATTACAGAAACATAATTTAAGATATATCTAATCAAATATCAACTGCAGTATGTTCAAAATCTTCCTTCCATCAGCAAGGCAGTATTATAAAGATAAATTCTGTGAGTGATTAGGATCTTTCACACTTTAAAATAAATGATAAATATATATGTATATGTCTCAGTTTTGATCATTCTATACAAATGGAATATATAACTTGTAAATTTATATACATTATTCACATTTCACTATATCCAGATTTAAATGCTATGTCACAGGTGTAACAGAAATGTTGAATAACCCTTACATCATATAGCCCTTCCATATATATATATATATAAATAAGTGGAGATAAATATATATATATATATATATATATATATATATATTATCAATTATTTTTCTCCACTTATTTAATCATGTTTATATTGTAACAATACAGAAGATAGGGAGTTAATCTGGGATATCTGGCTTATAATGTTCATCAATTGAGTACACCACATTAGGTCTGAATTATGAGGATATGGGAAACCATCATCATCATCCCCAAATAAATGAAATATAAAATTAAATATAAAAGGAATGATAATGAATATAGTGAGCATGAGAGATCAGCAAAGAACTTATTATAAGTTTACCCAGTATTATGGAGAATAATAATAATTATTTATCATCATAAATGATCAACAATGAAAAAAAATCAACAGTCAACCTTGGATATGAAATGGGTCTACGATAGATCAGGCTAATTATTTAGCCACTGCCAAACTTAGGGCAGCAATACAACACAATAATTTGGATGCACAGACTCAGGTGCTAATCCATTAGTATATATATAAAAAAAATTAAACAATGCTGAGGTATTAAATTATGCTGATAATCATCAATGCCTTGGCCATATAGTACCATTAATAAACTGACCAACTATAAACTTAATTTCTAATTAATAATAAATAAAAAGTGGTGCTTGGACCAAACACCAGCTCAAACTTCTAATCCATACAACTAACAATTCTTCTCTAATGTACTTCTGTAAACAAGAACTCTATAGAGTATTACCATGAGCAAGAGATAAATAAATAAAATGGCTTATTCTAAATCACTTTAAATAATTCATAGATTTACTCTACTATAATAATTTTTAAAAAAATCCTAAAACGCTACTCTGTCTTGAAATAAACTCACACACACTGCCAATTTATGTAAAAATAAAGTCTAAAAAATATTTTAAAACAATGATTTAATACTAATTGATTAAAAATAAATAAAAGAAATTGATTAACAATAAATAAAAGAAAATGACTGAGAGTATGAAATTTTAAACATTCATTTTAATATAGATATAATTTCATAAAAATTATATTAACCACAGTTGATTCCTATTTATTCAATTAACTTTTAATTCATTAAGCTATTTGTTTAAAATAGCTAAGAGTTAGAAAAACAACATTTTCAAAAAAATCAAAGATCACAATTTGTGATTTAGCTTAATTAATCTTTTGTTAAGTTGAATGAAAAGGAAAAAAAAACATGTTCCAAAAATTAAATTTAAATTTAAAAAAAAGTTAAATTCTAAAAAAAAAAAAAACCCTTTCATAATTGTAAAAAAAAATTGAATGGATTTTAAAAAATGTTTCACACTTTGAAACATTAATAAAAATATTAAAATTATCAATTCTTACACAAAAAATTATTACTTTTATATAATTTTTTTATTTATACTATTAATAAAAATACAGTGTGCATACAAAAAATATCTTTAACCATGGTTTGATTCTTTTGTGGAGTTCTTTTCACATTATAATTTCCAGTTGAATTTTCTTCTTAAAGGTTTCTACACATGAACTTGATTAATTTATCCTTTTCCTGGTGTGCAGTATTTCCAGATTAAATATAAAATTTTTTATCCATTTCTTTTCACTAAAATTTCCAGGTGACTATAAATAAATATACAGGGACTCATGTTCTTTGTTGAAGACAAGATTGCAGATTACTTTAGAGGGTAACTTCTCAACATTTTATTCCAATGAAGATAGGTTACATAGAGGAAGATGTTTTTTAGCTGAATTTAGCACATGGTTTTCATTGTAGAAACCATTTTTATGACTAAACTCATAGAATGCTAAAAGCTTGTTTAAAACTTCTTCTGTGCTAGATTAAGACTCCTGCTGTACTATGCAAGAGCTTAATTAAGATTTGTACTTTCTTGTTTAGCAGCTGGATTTAGATTTGATTGTTCTCTTCAACAGCTAAGTTAAAAATCATTTCTTATCAGACACTTGCATCTTCTGACTTATTCATATCCCTATTATATTTTTAGAACAATTTTGTCTACAAGCCAATCACAAACTGTCTCCAACATGACAATTTTAAAACAACCATTTAGGTAAGTTTTTATAAACACAATTGTTCAATTATTTCTCTCCTTAAACTTTGACAATGAAAAACAAGTCAAAAACTTAAATTAACATCATAAAATTCTTGACATTTTTTCTAATTAAAAACATTTTTTGCCAAAAAAACAACAACAAGATAATCAGTTACACTGATTTGATTTTTTACAATAAAGAGATAAAGAGACAAGAAAAACAACAACTATGACTAATTAAAATAAAATTTCTCAAAAGTATTAAAAAAATCTTACAATTTTTTTTAAAAAAATACTATTAAAACTAAAACTTTATCTCTCTTTTAAGGTTAAAATTAATATCTAAATAATTTACAGAACAGAGACAATTATTTTCTTTTAGTACATTAAAAAAAATTAAAAGTAACTGGTAGTTAAATAAATTTACTAAGGACAGAACAAAGGGAATTATTGTTCTCTCTTATACTGACATTTACAATTTATAATATGTATTAAGATATACATATTACAATTAAAAAATAAGTTTGACAATTATTTAGAGAAAATTGTCTAGAATGTTCATACTATCATGTGGGAATAAAAGTAAAACATTTAATTAAATAAAACCCTATTATATAAAAAAAACATGCATGGGAAAATTAAATATTATTTTCCCCATTAATTAAATAATTCTAAACTAAACCTGAGAAATATGCCATCAATTATCTAATTATTTTTAATGCAGCGATGTAGCCAAATAATTATAATATATAGAATTTATTTACAAGTATAAAACTCTCTGTACTTATAAGTTTGAAACCAATCATTTCAGATAAATACATTACTGAGTATTATTAATACTTTGTTATTATAGAGATTATCAATATTATTTCTATTAAACCACTAAACATTACATGATCACTATTTCTTATGCTTGCTCATAACTGTTATTAAAACAAGAAAAACTCTCCATACAGTAGTGCCACTCAGTGCAAGCCAGAATAATTAATGGATGCCAAAAGGCTTATGCATAAAATCCCTTTCTAGTGCCTATTCATCCAATATCCCCAGACTAGTTTCTAGCTTGTGGCTTTCTGGCATCCATTGATTACTCTGGCTTGCACTGAGTGGCACTACTGTATGGAATGTTTTGCCTGTTTTAATATTATTTCTAACCCATATATAAACTTCAAGTGCAGTTAAAGATTAATATATCTATTTTTTGTAATTAAGCATAAACACATGGAATAATTGGTCTAATTACATCTTTTTCCATAGATGACATTTTTATTTAAAACTTCAGTTCTACTATACATTCTTGAAACATATGGATAAAGACATCTGAAAAAGACAACGCCCATACTGAACCAGTCATTTAGTCTAGGGTGCAATCTCCCACATATATCTTCATCATCTGATCAGTCTTTATCAACTTCAAATTATTATAATTAGATTTACAAGTATACAACTTTCTGCATTCCTAAATTTGAATTCATCTACTTCAGATTAAATACATTAATAATTATTACAAATCATTTATTGGGCTGGAGATTATCATATTTCTATTCCAGTTAAAGATTAATATATTTACATTTTATTAAAACATAAACACAAGAAATAACTCAATTTCTTTTTTACATTTTCTATGTGTAATATCATTTTTAAATATCCCACTTTACGACTATATCTAAAAACACATTACAAATGGGGAAAAAAAGTTGAAATTGAGTTATTTCATGTGTTTATGCATAATTAAAAAAATAACATATATTAATCCTTGACTGAGGTTTGTAGTTTGTATCTTAGAAAAATAATCTCTAGTTTATTAAATGATTAGTAATAATTATTAATATATTTATTTGGAATGACTGTTGTCAAAATTGTGAATGCAGAAAGCTTGACACTTGTAAATCAAAGTGTGTGTATATATATATATATCACAGAGGATGTTGCTGAAATATCTTAACATCATAAATAGTGATTTGGATGCTTTCTTTCTATTTCAACTAGCAGTAAACATTATGATATTTTCTTATATATATATTGTAACCAGTTGGGTTACATAGCACACATTATAGTGTGCGTGCATAAATATATAAAGGAAAAGTAAAAATAAACACAGACAAAAATTATTGTAGATATTTTTTACATTCACTGAAATAAAATAAAAAAATAATAACTCTGATTTAAAATAAAATTTTGTTATGGATTAAACTTTTAAAAAGGTCTGATAAATATTATTTGTAATTCTGATTTTGAAATTAAAAAAAAAACAAATATAATTTATTTTTAAAATCTTTTAATTAAAACTTGCACAAAATATCTTTTTAAATTAATGCTTGTTTGCATTTCTAGTATGTAGTTAAAAATCTTTGCAGATTAAAATTCTAAAGGATTATCACATCTTTGGTCAAATTCCAAAGATTAAAGTAAAAACATGAATATCATACTTTGATAGAAATTTCCAGCTTGTTTTCAAATGGATTAGACAGATTGAGAACAGTCATGATGTTTTTATCACATGACCCAACAAAGATTATAAAAAGACTGATAAAAAATATCAGTTAGTTTTTGCTTGCAGTTTTGTAAAAGTTGACCAGAAGAGTCTGGTTTTGGTATTTTAAGCAGTGTCCAACTGGGCCAAATGCAAAAGTTTAGCTTTAGTTTTTCTAAGAAGTGGCTATCAGAAGAGCTAATTGCAGAGCTGGCTGCAAACTTGTCTAAAGTATTTTGTGAAGAGTTGGTAACTGTAGCAAATAATGGCAACAGTAAAGCTAGCTGCAGAGATGGCTAGTAGAATTATGTACAGAACTGCCATGAGGATGTAAGAATGCAAGAAAGTAGGGTGCTATTCAGTTCAATAGTGGAGTTTTAATTTACATGGAGGAAAAGGGTCAAGATTCTTTGTAATTCATAGCCTTAAAAGTGTTCTGGAAAAACAGCTTGCTGACCTGAAGCTTACAAAATCCAAGTATAAATGGAATTACAGAAGGGAAAAAGCCAACCATACCTGAATTATATATTTTTACCTAAAGATGACAATTGCATGGATTGACCAAAAAACAGCTTGCCCAAGAGAAACACCAGCTGAATCTATATGCAGAAGGGCACAGATAAACTTGCATACAAAAGTGAGTTGGTTAGACATTTTAAATCTATATTTTTAAATTTAAAGACATTTATAATTAGTTAAGAGGTAACCTAATAAAAAGCTTTCTAACCTCTTGAAAATTGACTATACTTTTTTTTAAAAGAATAAAAGAAAGCTGTAATAGAATTTGATAAACTGATTTTTTTAAATATTGATACACAAGTATATACGTAAATTTTATGTATATTCAAAATGGAATTATTAATTATTAAGTACTGTCATCTATTATTTGACAAAATTAAATTTGTTAATAATCTGTGCAATTCTATATACATGTTGTAGTAAACCTAGCATAAGTATTTGTATTATTTAAAATATAATTTAAAAGCTTAATCATGTATTATTATAGAGTAAGTTAAATATGTTCAGAAATTTTACATACATGCATATATATGTGCATATACCTGTCAATTATATTGCAAATATCAATGCTTGTCACATACAACAAATATGTAAATTTTAGTAATTTTTTAAATAATTATTTCATGTTTACTTTTTTTTGAAATGTTTTCATCATATATTATAAAACACATGTCCGTGTATGGATATATATATATGCATTTATAAAAACGTATCAAAAAGTATTGTGTATATAATTTTGTATACAATTGTATATAATTGTGTATATAATTGTGTATATAATTTTATATATTATTCAAAATCAGAAGCCTGATTCTGCAGATTTTAATATTTATTTTTTGTTAATAATAAATTTGTATTTAATTGTTAAAATTGTATTGTATCATCTCTTGGTCACATCAGTAATAGAGCTTATGTTCTCTGAGCTAGATTCATGCATGGGATGAATATATAAATGGGGGTGTGTACTTAATGCTTTGGGGCATCCAGAGATGATCAATCATCATCCTGGTTGGCTCAAAAGATAATACTCTTTAAAGACCATGCACTATTATCTTTTATTTTACTTTAGTCTGATTAAAAAAGTGCATTGATGATGATCAGCATGTGTTTATTTACCAGCATTATTGTTTAGATTTCTGATTATTGTGTACTCTAATGGATGGGCACTAAGCTGGTACATCCTATTTATGTTTAAATAATTTCCCAAACTGCCAAAGGCTCAATAGTTAGCCTGGTGTAAAGAAGACCCATTTCCAATCCAGTCACAAGGTTGACTGTTGATTTAAATTTTTTATTGTTCAAATCCAGTCACAAGATTGACTGTTGATTTATTGTACAGATTTTATTATATTTTATTGTGGATCATTCATGACAATGAATGGTGTTTTGAGTAGTACTCATAAGTACTTGTAATGCTGGTTGAATTTATGATTATGCTTTTAGTTGCTCTTCTGAGTTAGCTGGCTGATCTCTCAATGTTCTCAGAGAATTTTTGATCTCATGCTCCCCTTAAATATTATACTTCTTTGTAAATTTAATATTTTTGTTTCTCCTACCACACCATCCCATTACAATATATATAAACAATTTAATAATGCCTGCACTATTACCTAAAGAATAAAAAGTGTGGTAAACATTTCAGTCCACTAGAGGGAGTCTGGGACTCCAGTTTTCACTGTTACAGGCTCCTATTTTATTCACCAAAGTCATAGTCCAATTTTGTATTCATAGAAGAAAAGTTTACCAAAATGTAAGTGAATACTTGTTTTATTGTTTTTTCATCTTTATAAGAAATTTTGAAACAGTTTTCACTCAAGAATAATTGAGAGTTTCTATCGGTCCAATTATGCAAATGTCTGCCATTAGAAATAGGCAAAAGCTAGGTTAAATAATTCTAGGAATCATTAGAACAACATAAAACCTTGGAAAATAATTTTAAAACAAACCATATAATTCTAAAAATAATACAGACACTAGAAATCCAAATGTCTTGTTAGAAGAAACAGAAAAATCATTTGGACATCAAACCTCATAGAAAAGGTGGAAAATAAAATGTTAGCAAAGACAGTTTTAAGAATTTCATCATTGCATCAGATATTAGAAATGTGAAACAAGTTTTTATGACTGCAAACCAGTTAGGGAAGACAGAAAATGGCATAGGGATTATTATAGATACAAAGATTAGTCATAAAACTAAAGGAAAATAGAAATCCCAGTGTTGGATTGTTCATAGGAAAAAAGATATGACATTGTCGTGTCAAACTGGAAATTGCCGAATGCGGCTAAACAATGTAGATTAGAAAATTATTTTAAATTTTAATTCAATCTCAATTTTAGAATTGAACATTATAGATTATGACTCAATCTATCTCCCTACACAGAAATCAGGTTTCTCCAACGATCAAAACAGAAGTTATTATCCCTCTTCTGGTGAATTGGGGGCCTCAAAAATTAAAAAAATTTTTTTTTTCAAATCAACACAGAATTACAATGAAGTGATTCATGAGCAAAAAAGTAATAATTCAAAGACAAAATTAGTACAAATGATGTTTTAGATCTAAACAGAGACATTGAAGCTGCAAATTATTCATCCTCTTTCAAGCAATAATTATTGAGAACATTCCAAAGTTTAACAACAAACTTTCAGATTATACAACTGAATCGTTAATTACTAAGCAAGACATAAAATTCAATCATAGGAAGCAGAATCCAACTAGTATCAACAAATAAGGTGTGTACAGTTAACATACACCCTTTTCACATCCCTTTCCCTTTTCATATGTATCCTTCTTTTCTCACCATGTTGCTTTTGAATCTCATTTTTACCATTCTTTGTAAACCTCTTATTTAACTGTATTTGTACTTTTTTTTTTTATGAATAAAGTTTCATCACTGAGAAAAAAAAAAACATTTAAAGTTAAATAAAATCTGAGTTAACGTTATTTTTTAAAGAATAATAGACATAAAAGATTTAATCTAATTTTTAAAAATTTACAATAAATTAAAAAAGAGAGAATACTTTTAGATTTTAAGAAAAAAAATTGTAATATTTTTGATGTTTTACAAGAGTTTTATTTTGGATAGTCAAAAAAACATTATATAACTAAAAATGGAATTTCATATTAATCAAAAATATTTTTTTTTTACCAAGTACAGTTCAAAGGCTGCCAGCAAATCTCCAGCTGAATCAGATCCTCTTTTTAATTCATGCCACTGCAGTGCAGGCACTCTTGGATCAGAACTGTCTAATTTTACCATAGGATAAACAGTTGTTCTGCCCAAAAATTCTGGGCTACCCTAAAGAAAAAGGTAGAACAGAAAACTGTATACAATTTCATATTTAACTCGGTCTATTTAAATAATCTATCTAATGTATATATATTGCAAGCAGTAACACATATTTGGCCTATTAACTATGATAATGTTGAATCATCTATGCTCCTTTTTTTTGTTTTATTCTATGCTCTTTATTACTATTTTACAATAGTTTTATTACAGACAGTTTTGATTGATCCCTCTTCAAGTTCTGAAGAGAATTTCTGGGACAATGGAAACTGTCTGTAATAAAAGCATTGTAAAACAGTAATAAAGAGCATAGATAATTTAATATTATATGGATTTCACAATGCAATAAGGAAGATAAAGTTATAATACTTCATAAATATGATTTTACATTAAGATTAAACAGTATATAATATAATATAACTAAAACTAATCCATTACAGAAGTCTGTTTTCTGTAATATGAAAGAAATATGAGTATTCCTTTTGCCCATATAAACTGGAGATTGAGAAAACCATGGTGACAAAAATGAAGGTATTCTTCTATTAATAAAGCAGAAATTAATAACTATAAACACGAAATCAGAATAATTTAATATATATGTAATTAACACAAACAAATCACTCTTCCTCAGGGTATGAATATATTTAACTCTGTATGTTAAAAGGAACAAGAATAGAATTACTTGATCATTACTTTAAAAATTATTAATGCACTATTTTTACTTCATATATTAAATTCAGTGTAAATTTCCAGAAATGTTGGCAAGAATAGGCATCTAAACAATGGAAGCTTAAAGAATAGATATTCATTTTATTTTGGTTCCTTGCTAACATATGCAGAGTTATTTATTCACACCCAATGAAAAGTGATTTACTCTTCTTAATTACATGCATATATATATATATATTGTGACAGTCAGATAATGTATCTTATCAAATTTATTATAACTTATCAAAAAATTAATATAGTTCAATATCATCTACTAATTAAATAAGTATTTACTAAAATCATGAGACTGTGAAGTGAAGTTACAATTGGTAATTAAATTTACATTGAGCCAATGTCTTCCCAAGACATTATCTCAATGGCATAAGAATACTAATTACATCTTTATTATTTCATTACTACATCTACAGCACTCTTATGTCTTTTATAAATTAACTACCTTTCATAATAATAGATAAATAAATCTCAATCTTTTGTTAAGGAAATATAATTAAATAATCTCAGGTTCTTCTAATTATTTTAAAGTAATAATAATTCGTGCAGATAGGAATGATAAGGGATTTAATATCAAACCTAAATACACCTAACTTATTCCAATAACACTAACTAACAAGAATAATCTTTAGTGTATAACTTAATCTTATCTACTTTTATTATACTATTAATTATTAAGAAAATATGTCAATCATATACATGTCTTTCATTTCCATATAGCATCTTAATTTTAAAATATACTAAATTCTTATAATTTAACAATCTGTGGCAATAAATAATATTATACTCTTATATTGTGCATTATAATTACTTTCTGACCATCATAATATTATATGTTAATGTCAATCAATTTCTATAAATTATATTAAGAAAATATTGTGTTTCTTTCTAAAATAATAATAATAATAAATTCATATTGTGCAAATATTATGTTTATTCAAATTATCTGTTGTCAAATGCTGTGGTGTAAAATAATGAATTCGACACATTTTAAAACAACTTAACAAATTTATTTACACCAACTTTAACCAATAACTTATTTACACTATTTACATTAAAAGTGGAAACCAAAGAAAATAAAAAAATAAAAAAAATAATAATACAAGTTTTTTTACACTGTTACTATTTCCATAATCATAAATAAATAATTTATACATTCTTTAAATGTTTTATCAACAACATTTAATTTAGTTGATGAGCTTAAATTTTAATAGATATCATTTTGTCATCAATTAACACAAGAAAATTTTATGTAAAAAAATATCCTAAAATGTAGCACATGTAAATAAACAAACGTTAACAATTAAAATGCTACTTCACCTAAGTATTTCTGCTATTTATATTATAATGTACTAATATGCATTGCATTTACTATTAGCATTATTCCAATGTCAAAAAACGTATAAACTGATATAACTTTGTAATATAATAATTATTATTGATTATAATTATTTATTTCATTCTAATGTAATTTCATACTACATGTCTTACCAAAATATGCAATACGTATATGTTCTTTTAAAATAATCTTTAAAATTATTCAACAATTACCAATTTTATAAGGTATTATATTAAATAAAATTCTATGATTCCTTCCTAGCTAAACCACTACTCTTCTTAACTTGTTATTCCTATTCCTTCCTAATAAACTTCTATCTACAAATATCATTTTAACCTTATTCAACTTCAGGAAAAACAGATGACCAATTTTAAGAGAAAAAAATAATAATTATCCAAACTCTCTTATATTTCATCATCTATATCCGATGAACCTTAAATCAAAATATAAATTTGAATGTAAAATTAACTTAACTTATCTAATAAAATAAAATAAAATATAGATTTTTATATCTCTTACTAACTTGAAAAGAAAAATAAATAACTTATACCAATATAATAAATCTCATTCCTAACATTGTAACAGAAACATTAAAATTTATCCACGAAAGAATCATATAATTGTTTCTAGATTTCTCTTATTACGTTGTATTAAATTTACATCATAAATTCAAAGTATGCATATTAAAATAAAACTGTTATTACTAATCTTATGCATGTATATTATTTAAATATTTATACATTCATTCAACAATCAAATAATATTTGGTTGATCTAAAGAAAACATATCAAAATACATCAAATTATTATTATTATATAATTTTTACCATAAATGATACTTTAATGTACAGTCCGCCATACGATGTTCTCCAGGATTATAGTTTTACGAAATAATTTCACATTTACACTCAACAATTATTCTTCAAAATATTACGTCATATAAATTATAAAAAAAAAAATACTTTATGCAAATGAAATGTTATATTAATATTTAGTTATTTTTTAAATGTAAATGTACCTTTCCTATCTTTAACAAATCAATAATTAATTAGATATTTATGTTAGTTAATAAATAAAAAAAATATTACATAAAATCCAACGGTGTCTTCTTTCACCCATAATTGTTCTTTTTCCTAGGCACAAACTTTCACCAAACATTACTTCCTTTTCCGGTACATCACGTGTTTTAAAAGTTTTTATGAAAAAAATGAAATCGTTCTTTTTTAAAAAATAAAATAAAAGTCAGTTCCACCATAAACAAAATAAAATTAAAATAGTTTATAGGATCCAGATTCATTTCTTTAAGGAAAATTATTTAAAAGTTATTTTTAGTATTAGTCAATAGTTTATAAAGTTCTTATTTAATTATTCTAAATTGACTTGGATATCCACGTATATTTTATTTGCACATTCCTTAACAAAATAATTTAGGTAAGATTAATTTTTTAATTCTTCTGTACGACCAGCATTCAGATTTTAATAATATAATAATTTTACTTATAGGTATTTCTTTACCAGTTAAACTTCCAATTTATTTGCCTTTTAAAACTATTAAAATTTAGTCTTTTGAACCACAAAGACTTTACAAGGCAAATATTTATATAATCATTATTATTTACCATATCTTTACCAAGATATATACTTAGATTTATAATTTACAAATACTTTCTTCATAAAGAAGTATTTCTCTTTCTTTAAAATATTTGTCTTTATAAATTAATTACAATTAACTTTTAAATTTATATAATGTCCTACATATTACTTTTATCCATCTAGTAATTCTCCTAGTTAATCCAGCATTTGTTATATTTTTAGTATAAAGTCTCCAATACATTTTATCCTTATACTATGTCCTCATGACTATTTGATAGTAAATTGATCTTCGATAGAGACGATCAATAGGAAACTATAATTAAACTAGCACTGCATATTTGACGGTAAAACTTTTTATAAATTATTTAAAACCACTCTCTTATAATTTTTAAAATGACTACGAGAGCGTCTATAATTTTACTTAGCTATCTCTAATAGCACACTTTACTTTTAAAATTACAATCATAATCCCCTCTGAACAATTGAACCTTGGTTTTATACCTGAATCAACTCCCCACTTGATTGGTAAATTAAACAATCAACTTGCTAGCTTATTTACATATTTTACCAACAATACAGAATTAAAAATAAATAATGACTTATTTAATATTTATTATTTATTACATTATTAAATTCTTAAATTAATCTTTATCATTTATTTAAATCTATTAAACATTTTTTAAAATATACTTTCTCACTTTATTTCACTTTTAACTTTTATAAGATTATTTTTATAAACAAACTAAGTCTATTTTTATTCGTTATGTTTTTAAATAGTATTTTAAAAATTAGATTTAATGTTTCACATTAATTATCTTTATTTTTATCTCGTGATAGTCAATATAATACTTATAATTTTTATAACAGAATTTTAAAATAGTTTTGGCAACTTTACTAAAAAAAACTCACAAGCATGTGTGTGTATGTCTAACTAACATCTGTTTTACAACACAGATACAAACGCTTGTAATAATCTAAAAATAAACTAACAATTTCATTTTTTAAAAATAAATATTTTAAAAATAAACAATATATTATAACAACTTTTAAAATAATAATTCGATATTATTAAAATCAAATATTAATCTTCTATTATGTACTACTAATTATTAAAATACTTATATACACCTATTAAATATTAATCTTTATCAACAATAAATATATGCATTTAATTTTAACGTGTCTTTTTAAAAACTTTTAGCTTTAAACATTTATTTATTAAATTTTTTAATGCAGTATCAATTATGGCCAGTTTTCCCAACCACATACTATTATCATCTTTATTGAAACGTCTCTCTCAAACATCAGCACAATTTTCACATATCAAACACTCATAAATTACTTTAATTA